>JAFFSR010000356.1:1200000-1854290 GCA_017163975.1 Anastatus disparis
ATTTTCTTTTTATAGTTTAAAATTATTCTTTTGATATTTCACATAATAATATATATTTAAAAAAAATTTCTTCAATATTGAAATTATTAATCCTTTAACTTTTAAATGTCCGTCAAATCACCATCGTTCCTTTTATTAATTTCCAGCATAGATTTTTCATTAAAATTCTCTGTTACTGTATAATATTTCCATAGTTATTTTTATATAATTCACACAATTAACTGCTTTAAAAACTTTGCAAATATTTTAATCACACAACGTCATAATTTTACTAGGTTATAATTAAATTACTGCAGAACCATCTTAATATGATATTAAAATTGATTTAATTTATTTCTTCAACAAAAAATTGTATTTCACACGCTATTAAAAATTTTGTCTTCTTTAATAACATTTTAAATTGAATTTTTACTTTATCTCTCTCTTTTCTTTTTTTACCAAGTGCCGAATCACCAGTATTTAAATATGAAACTAGAATTTATTCAACGTATTTCTCAAAAATAAAATCTTAATCTTTAGCATGATTATAAAAATTTTTACTTATTAGCCCAGAAAGAAAAAAATTTATTTAACTTATGCCCATGTACTTGTTTTTACATTTTTCTTTTTCTTTAAAAAAAAATTTTTATTACATACTATTAAAATAAATTTTATTTTTATTCACACGAAATAAAAGGCAAGGAAATTTTCAATTTATTTTTCATCCCTACTCTCTCTTTTTTTGTTTCATGGGCCAATACACCAGTTTTTAATCTATTGTTCATTCTTGCTTTCTCTTTTCCTTTCATTTCCCGGCCAATGCACCAGTTTTTAACTTATAATACTTGAACATATGTTGCGTTCAGCATATAAGCTGAATTATTAATAAATTCTTTTTTTAATGAATGACAGCCATCCATCGACTTCCTTTTGACTAACGCGCGAGCGCTACGTCTCCGGGGTTGGAAGTCTAAAAAAAAGAAGCAGCAAGGATAGGTAGAATAAATTAGTAAACACCCATGCAATTTCCAGGGTTATATAAATTTATTTTTCTTTTTTTTTATATTTCATACTCCAAACAAGAAGCTCTGCTTCGTACATTATTTATTATTTCTCTTTTTTTAATTTACTGTTTCGCTTCAGAGCGAACCACGCTACCCTATGCCAAGTTATTTATTATTCCTTGCATTTCCTTTCTTAATTTTTTACTAGTTTAAATTTCAATTTGTATCAATTGACATCGCTCGACATTTACTCCGCGGATAAACAATAAGAGAAACGCGTTTCTGAGCCATGATTCCCCCCTTGAGACTTACAATTAAGTAATTCGAAAAACTCTCTACTTGGTTTTTTCCGATCTCTGCTTCAGACTTTTTCTCTGGTTGGTACAGTTGACTGTTGACTATGGAACTCATGCGTAAAATAAAACTTCTTCTTTCTTTTAATTTAATTTGCATCTCCTATGCTGCTGACTTGCAGATGGGCGGTGGCTGGCTGCTGCTGGAGCTGGTGACGTTTCGGCTGCTTGGCGAAATCGACGTGGCCAGCAAGAGTTTGGTCGGGAAAAAGAGTTAAGCTCCATTTCCATCCGATCTGGAAGAGGGCTGTTCCTCCGCTGGTGGTTTGATCTAAAGAGAGGGCTTCGCCTACAAGCTCAAAACTTTTTATACTATGATCTTCCTATGGGTTTCTCATACTAACTTCGAGAACCTTCGCTTGCTGCTAACGGCAGTATATTTTTTTTCTCATTTGTATGATTTTCAGCTATTCTGATTGGTTGCCAGTCGGCCCTCCTTGTATGTTTTTTCTCTGGAAACCATGATTTCGGTTGAATAGAAAGAGGTCAGCTTGAAGCTTATTGGTAATTACTTTTTTCCGTTATTATTTCGGCTTCCTGTTTTTGGAACTCCGTCAAAGCTTTTCTTTTAAATTTTGCACTAACTTCGGATGATTGCTCCACGTAAATTGGATTTAATGTCCCTCCACTCTGTATTTTTCTTCAGCGACGGCCTTATCTATTTTTATACTGCACTTTACTTCCCTTCCACTTCGCTGAAATTCTTTCATACTCCCGTATGTTAACTTCACGATTTTCTGTGAAGCAGTTCATCGTTGTCAGGCTTATTGCTTTTTCTAAGCTTGCCGCCTGCCCGCATCTTTTTTTAGCATCCCATTCAGCTTGTACTTCTCCTTCCTTTGCTGATTCATTCGGCCGCCGAGCCTTGATCTTCATTGAGGTCAACTGAATTTATTTGCTATTTGTCTCTCGCATTTGTTTATTTATTATTTTATTCCGATTATTTTTACTTTTTTCATTATTACTATTGTTATTTTCATTTATTTTTTGTTTGAAAGATTCATTGGTATTGAATTTGGTTCCTGTAGCGTACTTTTCTTTCTTGCACTGTTTTACTAGGCCGCCGTTTTGACCTGAATTGTTTTCATCGTGTTATTTGTCTTCTTTATTCGTTTATTTATTAATTTAGCAATATTATTTTTATTTTTTTCATTATTATTAATATTCTAGCTTTTATATTTTTCTTTAAATTCATCAATAATGAACTCTGTTTCTTCAGCTTATATTTTTTTCTTTTACTGTTTCATTCAGCCACTGCTTGACCTCAATTTGCTTGCGTCGTGCTATTTTTCTCTTGCATTCGTCAATTTATCAATTGATTAATATTATTTTTACTTTTTCATTATTATCGTTATTTTAGCTTTTATATTTTCTTTGAAAAATTCATTGGTAATGAACTCTGTTCCTTCAGCTTATACTTCTTTCTTTCACTGTTTCATTCAGCAACTGCTTGACCTCTATTTACTTGCGTTGTGCTATTGGTCTCTTGCATTCGTTTATTTATTAATTGATCAATATTATTTTTACTCTATTATCATTATTATTATTTGAATTTTTATTTATTTTGTTTTAACATTTATTGGTAATGAACTCGGTTCATTACAATGTAGATAAACATTAATGTACAATCATTTATTTAATTAATTGAAGTTATATGAAAAAAAATCAATCGTATGTTTTTAACTATTACATAATAAACGTTAAGTGTGAATTTTTAACGTCCAAGCTATATAAGTTAGTATTTGATTCCTTACATTTTAAAACGAGGCATCGAAAATTTTAAAGCCATATTTTATTAAAAATTTTTTTACTTCTTTAAATTTTGAATAGATTTTGACATATATGAATTAAATCTGTTAAACATTGATTATAAATATCTATTAATTAATTTTCTTAAATATTAAAAATACTTGAAATCGGAAATTATTTGATCATGAATCAGTAATCACATATATTAAGTATTTCACCAACAAAATATTCATCCACGGGAGTAGTATATGGGGGATTATAGGTGAAAATGGAGGCCTTAAAATTCAGGAGGAACATAGGGGAAAGATTGTTGGCGCCTAAGCTCGAGCATATACGGAAAAAAGCGAAATAATCCGAAGTGGAGGGGGACGCCATAAGAAAATTTTTTGGAGAAGAAAGGTAACGGTTATTGTAAAGTTGGTAAGTTAGGATTCTTTGGTAAAATAATTTTTTTTGTATATGGAAAAATTTTTATGAAATGACTAATGAAGTCGTATATTTTTACAAGAATATATGTTAAGTACATAATACTAGTAATTTAAATGGAATTCAATTTACAAATATAAAACATTGTTCGTAATATAATTTATTAAATTAAAAGATTTTAGAAATATGAATTTTGAATTTTTTTAAATATTTTAATGGAATATTTTTAGGAAAAGAATTTGGTGTTCATTATTATATATATAATAAAGTAACAAAATATTTTAGCATTAGTAATGAGTGTTTATTATTTTTCACTTACAAGGAGAGTACCCGACCTTCGGGAAATGGATTTGGCTGAAACTGCGGGATATGATTTTTTGATGAAAAAAATGAACCCGTGTTTTTTCTTTTCTTTGAATATATCCCATGGACGGAGATATAGGCATTTTTTCGAAAATATAATCAAAAGGAGCTTTTATAAGACCTTGAATAACTAAACAACTAAGACTTTTACAAAAAAATGTATGAAAAATAAAATAAAATACAGATTAAATTCTTTAAATTAAGCTTTGTTGCATTAAAAAAGCTTGTGTGGTTCAAAAGTTACATGAGATTAAAATATGCTAATGAAATAGCGTAAAAAATTGATGATATGTTACACGCTAAAAATATTAACAAATATGTAGTAATTTTCTATTAGGCACAACTTTTGAACCACATAAGCTTTTTTAATGCAACAAAGCTTAAATTGAAGAATTTGATCTGTACTTTATTTTATTTTTCATACATTTTTTTGTAAGAGTCTTAGTTGTTTGGTTATTCAAGATCTTATGAAAGCTCCTTTTCATTATATTTTCGAAAAAATGCCTATATCTCCGTCTATGGGGCCTATTCGAAGAAAAGAAAAAACGCGGGTTCATTTTTTTTCATCAAAAAATCATATTCCGCAGTTTCAGCCAAATCCGTTTCCCGAAGGTCGGGTACTCTCCTTGTTAGTCTAACATAAATGATTACAACATTTTTCATAAAGTAAACAGTATAATGAATATATAATTTCATGTGTAGCATGATTTTGCTTTACATGTTCGTATGCAGCATTTGACATATTATCGGCGAACATTACCTATAAGGAATTTATTTTTATAATAATTACGTTTATGTTGAATACCACGAATACGTTTATAGAAACGTGCAGCAATATTATCATTTCTTAAGTAATCTGATGAAAATAAATTACAAAATTTATTGAGTGAGTAGCCTCGATTCAAATAATCTAAAAACATCAAGCAAAATTGACCACAAACTTTTGAATTTAAACTTTGTAGTTGTTTAGTGTTATATTAATAATGAATAAAATTTCGCTGAAGACATTTTTTATGTTGCGGTATTAAGAGCAGGCCGGATTCGCTGTCCTTGTCTAATTGAGATTTTTGTTATTTATTCAAGTATCAATCGTTGTATCTGCAAATTGAAGGTTAAGCGCAATAAATATTATTATTAAAAATATATTAAAAATATGGATGCACAAGAAAAAAAATCTACTGCTTTGTTTTTGAGAAAAGTAAGGAACGCGAAAATATTATAAACATAAACTTTTACTTCGGCGTTCCTTACTTTTCTCAAAAACAAAGCGGTAGAATTTTTTTTTTCTTGTGCATAGATGTTCATAATAATATTATCTATTGCGCTCAACCTTTCATTTGAAAATACCCCGATTAATACTTGAGTAAATAACAAAAAATTCAATTGTTACTCGGTCGGTATCAGATTCTACTCCGGCCTAGTCTTAAAGGAGGTAGACCGTAACTGTAAAAAAAACTGCTTTTTCGCACTTGTCAATGAAAACAGCTACCCAATGAGTTCCTAGTTGCGTGTGAATGTCTGTATTAAACACACGCGCTTTCGGTTTCATTAATGACTTGGATATCCAATCAGCTAAGAATACACCGAACGATGGTATTCTTAAGGAGTGAAGCGCACCCCGAATCTGAAGAGTATTTATTGCGATGTTTTGTAATTACAGAAGTGTTTGATTCAGAAGTATAATATCCTGATTCTTCGATGCTATCATACGGATTCTTTGCCAAGTCCTGGTGTAGGTGATTTTTTTTCACTTCGCTTTTTTTTCAAATCTTTTTGGTTTGATAGGAGGATTTTGCACTGTATTGTTAGTTGAATCCGCAGGAGAAGAGTATGAAGTATCATCACTGTCAGAGTCAATTAATGCTGAAATAAGTCTATTATTCCTGATAAGCCACTTTTATATTTAATTACAGAGTTTAGAGCACAAATGAAAAATTCATGACTCTGAGAACCATAAAAACAACAGTAAGTTTTGTAGTTTTGTAAATTATGTACGGACGAACAGTTATAGTTTTCTAAATTTATAATGCGTCGTGATATAATACTTTGAATTACTTGCATTTCTTGAGAACCTCGAACGAAAATTCGTCTTACAGTACTTGTTATCGCCGGTAAATTTGCGTAAAGTTGTCGATGAGAAACATCTTCTTCAAATCATTCGATTCCATGATAGTTATTGGTGAGCCAATTATTGAAAACTTGAATTTTGATAGGTAAATCAGTAAATGAGTAAGATGGAGCTGTTATTCAATGCGAAATGTAATCTTTATCTAGAGATATTACAGCTATTTCCTTTATAATCAATTTATTCTGAATATCTCGAAAACCTTGTACGTTAATAATGTAGTCCATAATTTTTCGTTTTATGTATATATCTGTTTAGTGTGAAACTTCAATAACGTTTGAGAGTTTAACGTATGTATCTAGTTGAATTTATATAGTTCTCCCTACTTTTTCATTATATTTTCCTCCTTCCTAATTTTGTGGAAATCGTCATCAATACGAAACTTCTTCTATAACTCATAGAGAAAGTTTTAAAAAATATTATGAAAGTATCATTATTATTATTATTTACCCATTAAAATCGATGATGACTTGTCGTGACGCGTCTATTTCAAGTATGTTGTCATATTTGCCGTAAACTATGCAATTTACGAAACCCTCTAAAACTTGATCAAAACATAATTGTAAATAGACTGTACTTGTTTTAACTGAATTCCAATGCGTGTTACAATTTGCTGAAAGATCTGGTGTTAAGTCAAAAACATATAGACAATAACCTTTTGGGTAAGTATCTCTTAAAATAGAGTTTCCTTCATTCATAAAGTGAATACCTGTCGCGCTAAATAAAGTATAATATCCATTAATGAAAGTGTAGGGATAATTAGGCTGAATGGACTTATTAGGAATTTGTATTCCATCAACATTTAAAGCAAGATAATTAAGATTAAAATGTTTAAAGTTAAATGGGTTTTCTTTTCTACTTCCATTAAACGCACTATTTGAAACTTAACCAATTGGTATGCGTTTAAGTAATTGTCCAAGAATAATATTATCTGAAGTTTTTCCCGTGACTCCTGTATGTAAAAAAAATTACTTAACCTCTACACATATTAATGGATATTTAGCTGTTCCTTTAGATAAGGCTTTTCAATGAGCAAGTAAAATTCCTGGATTTATTTTAGCTCTGCGTACATGTAATGATACATCCATTATACGTACTATCACATTTTGAGCGACATGGTCTATCAAGCAAAAAGCGTCTTTTGAGCGGATGAGTTGTACTCTCATTTCTACAATATTAAGAAGAAATTTTTCTTCATTGAAAACATCGCAATGTAAGTGGCCTAATAGATCTATAATTTTTCAGCCCTTGACAAAACGGTTACGTTCATCAGCTTCAATATTTTTCAAAAGTAGATTGTTATTATCTTTTCTTTTTGCTAATCCATTTCACCAGGGGTATCGTTATACCATAATGCGGTAGTTAAATGTAATTTTTTACCTTCTTCGGAATAATTAATCAACGTCTCTATATATGCCCGATAAGCGTAAGCATTGCTAGGTGGTGATAAGTCTTTTGGTTAAAGAATATATCGACTTGATTGAACATGCTATGTAAAAAGTTGTTAACAGGTGTAACTAATGTATCATCACCTATAACATCTTTTCCTTTTTCGAGACGTTAAATAAGACTAAGCATAGTATGAGCTAAATCAATGTAATCATCCGAATTTCCCGGTACAACAAATTTTAAATGTGAATCTTCAGAAATGGTGGTCACAGGTTTGTATTCGACCCATTGCGTTGATTCTATAGCTGTTTGAGTAGGCGAAAAAGTAAATAAATCCAATTCTGATTTAGTACATTCCCATAAATGTGTGTGTAAAAATGCCATTTTGAAATTAAACAGGTCCAAAAATATATTAAATATTGTGAAAACCATGCTTTTCACAATATTTATGTTATCCACATCTTTTGTGTTACCCAAAAATTTTGTTAACACCTCTTTAAAGCTTGGCCATGTTGCTTTCTCTACATCACTCATAATTTTGTCAAAATTTTTATCTCTAAATAAAGTGCGGATTTCAAGACCGTAAAAAACGCCTTCGTTTAATTTAGCATCTGATTTCTGATGAAACACTTTTTCTAGGTATTCAAAACATTCACCATATTTGTCCAATGCTTTCGCAAATTGTTTCATCAACCCAAGCTTTGTATGCAGAGGAGGTATCTAAATTTTGGACGGATCTACTAGAGGTTCTTTAAGAATATTCTGTTTCCCAGGTTCAAATGACTCTCTTGGTGGCCAATTTTTTTTGTAGTGATTTGTTCTATCTCTACTATCTAACATACACAAATAACATGGATACTCAGTGAATCCAGATTGTGGTCCTAGTATCATAGATAGAATTTTTAAGTCCACACATATTTTCTATTTGTGGTCTTCGTATTTTATTTTTGTCAAGAGCAATTCAAGATTAGAATACTCTTCTTTCAGTACAGTCGAATGTGCAAACGGTATAGGAGCATATTTGTTTGTGACGTGAAGAAGAAAAGCTTTAAGGCTACTCTTTGATGAATCAATGAATAGCCGCCAATTCTCAGGCTTGTAAATGTTTGGTTTGAATTCATCTATAAGTCCTTTTACATCGGTGCAGTATGCTAGATTTGAATCTTCCTCGAAGTATTTACAGAAGCTTTCTTCTCGATCGCGGTATAAGCTTATTTTAGTACCTTTTGTCACCATATTTCTCCTCTTTAAGTCTGAAGCTAGTAATTCTGATTGTTCTTTAGATAAACTAATCTTTCTCATTCAATCGTTGACTTTCTTGACCATAGTTCTTAACAGTTCGCTCTTTACCAAAAGGGACATACTCTTTATCATTGTTTAGAGGGAGAATCCTCCTCATCTGTTGCGTCATCATTGTTGTCAGTTTCTCGCGCATTAATTTAATTTCACAAATAGTCATCTATATCTTTAAACTGTTTCTAAGCTTTTCATGAATATATATTGTTCACAAACCTTATTACAATTTATTTTTGTCAAACAAGATAGTCGCTTTTATCTTTTTGTTCTATCTGTGTTGTAGGAATTGTAAAATTTGTTTAGTGCTAAATTATATGCAAGGTAGCCAACTATTGAAAGGACAAAAAGCGGGACAGATGTAAACTTACTTCTGGTGACCTTTTTTTTTTTTTTTTAAGAAAAGGAAAAGGGTCGATTTTCATTAAAAAAATTTATTAATCCATTTATAATATAATATTGATAGAGTTATGCATTTTTTTTTCAAAGTCATACTTTTCTGCTTCATGAATTTTTTTTAACAGCTCGGGATTTGTTTGTAACAAAGCACTGAATTCGGAACATGTTCCCATGTAATACTTTATCTCTAACATTGCACCCACCGTATCAGTTTTTAAAGTTGATTTTTCAGCTATCCATAGCGCATTCATCAGTGAAAATACTCTTTCTGTCGGTGCGTTTGTACCCGGAATCGATAACACATACTGTACTATCAAACGACAATTATTAATAGGTGATCCAAGTTCTTTGAAATGCTTAAATACATTAACCCATCTCTCAGAAGTTGTGCAATTATTATTGGTCCATGAATTTAAATTTGCTTCTACATAAATCGATAGTCTGCATATTTCATCGAAAAATTCGTTTTCATTAATTTCTTTTTTTGTTTTTTCAATGAAATATAAGACACTAGCTTCAACGTCAATCCACTGTATAGGTGTTCTATTTAAATTTGTCCAGTCAAACTTCTTAAAATCGGAGTATTGGGTGGAATATTTTTCTAAATAATCTACAACATTTTTATAAAAGTTCCTTGCGTGACTTTTAAAATAATTTTCATTAATTTGTCCTTCATTTATAAGAGTAGTTAAATCATTTTGAATCATAAGTGGTATGTACTCTTGAGATAAGCGATTATCAAATTTTTCTTTTAAATCTAAAACCATTCCACCGATTTCAGAAAAATTTAAAGTGTCACTTTGCATAAGTTGTACAGTACTATGAAATAAAGATGATTGGTGGTGTACGAATTTTAACCAAAGTTCTGAACACGGATTAGAAAAAAAATTCTGTAAAACGATTAGTGTTTTTTCTTGGGATAAAAAATAAGATTTTAATGGATTAAACATTAAGAGAATTCGCTCTACTGCTGGAAGAAGTGCAAGCCAGCAAGTTTTACTGTAACCTAAAACTTTCTTATAAACTTCGTTGGCTTCATCGCAGAATTTTTTTAATTCATTCGTTCTTACAGTATATATATAAAAATATGAATAAATTTTTACAACAACAGTTTCAACATCTATAGGTAGTAAGTCACAAGCTGTTTGAATTGCATTATGAATTATGTGTGCACCACACCCTACACCTACAATACTTTTTTTTAAACTTTCTTGAAGTTTATAATAAACGTTTTGACGCCCTTGTCGTTGTACACCCCCGAAATTTGTATTTACGTTATCACCGCACAAAGCAACAACTTTCTCTTGAAGATTATTATTTTCAAGTACACGCATTAAATTTTGTTGTATAATATCAGCAGTTTCACCCGGTAAATCGATAAAATCTAAAATTTTTACTTTGACTCCAAGTTCAGGATGAAAATATCTAACTAAGGTTGGAAAAATTTTAATCTCTTTGTGATTCGATGCATCAGTGTACACACTAACAAATGGTACCATTGCAATTTCAGATCTTGCAACAGATCGAGAAAATGGTGCAATAACGTTTTTAACAATCGCTTCTGTTTTCGTTTTACCGCATGAAAATTTTTGGTTGAAATTGCACTGAATCAATTTGGATGTACATTCCATTGAAGTAAAGCTTTGGTTATGGTTAACCGTATGAAATGCCCATACTCCTTCAGACTTAGCAAGCTCACTTTCTTTGGTATTAAAAGTCTCTGAACGTAAATATTTTGATAAAGAATTACTTGAAGCAGCTTTTACTGCATTATCGTGTCTGTCACTTTTCATAAGACGATTAATATCATTTTTGCTGCCATGCGTAATTGAAAAATTTCCTCCGCACGTATTGCAATGCACATCTCCTTCTTTTTGTCCTTTGAGCAAGAAAGGAAATTCTCTTTGCAGATCAGAATTTAATTTGCACTCACGCTTTGGTTTTTTACTTCCAGATGCCATTATCTTTATTATTGTTAAATAACTCAATCAAAACTATTGATTTACATAAGAGTATCCGCCTAAAGATAAGAATAACCAAAATAAATATAGAGAAAAATTTTAAAAAAAGAGTAATTTTTCTTTTTGTTACCTAAGTTTTTGAAATTTTCAAGTTTATATACAGTATTTTGTAAAAACAGTAACTTATACTTCGATCTTGTCAAAATAAGCAGCTTGATACCAGTACTAACGACTCAAGTTTATTCATGTTCGTATAGCAGACAACCAAAATTGACCTTTAAGTTGAGAAGAACCGATACTATGTGACGCGTCAATATTAGTTATAAAATGCGTCACAGTACAAGCGACTTACTTATACGCGCGTAATATGAATTTCAGAGGTTATATTCAACAATAAATGTTTTATTTTTATTTCACAAGAATAATTTTTTTTTATCGAAAGTTATGGTGAATGCGGGACATGCGGGACACCACCTTAATTTTGCGGGACATTTTACGGGACAAATTTTAAAGCGGGACACGAGCTACTAATGCGGGATTGTCCCGCAAAATGCGGGATTGTCCCGCAAAATGCGGGACGGTTGGCTACCTTGATTATATGCTACCACATTTTTATGGTATAGTAACGAAATCAGTAAAGGCGTGCTATCTTGCAGGATGTGAGGGTGATGCTGTAGTGTATCTGACGACAAGTTGACATTGTCCTCGTCAAAGTCAGAAAGCTCTCATACTTAGGCCTGAAGAGGTATGGGAGTTATCACCCCTAGGACAGCAGACTCACCTGCGATCGGGACAGCATTCCTAGCGTGTAGAGTTTACATTACATTTATAGCACATAACAAACTTCAACCTTTAATAAACTTTGCTGGCACATCCAACAACCGATTTGGTCATAACTGCACAGGAAATCCAGATGACTTCTGTTATGTTCTGTTATGTTCTTTATACATCAAGATCACAAACAGAAGAAAAATTACAGATTTAATAAATTATTCATATAGGATGTGCTTTGATGATGAAATTTTACAGCAAGACAAACGTCCCATGTTATCTGTGGCTCACGATACACAATGATGAATCGAGTCAGTCCGAATCAGGATAAGGCCAAATTAAAGTTTACGACACCTACAAAGTAAAAAGAACCAAAAAATAAAAGCGATTTTTATTTTTGTTTAACAAAAATAGATGGTATAAGCAAAATTAAAAAAGAAAGTATAGTTTATCCTAGCGTTCAGAGCGTCGAATTTTCACAAAAAGTATTTGTAGAAGCATCTAAGGATAAAGAGTCGCGAGATAGTTTTGCAACAGGTTTGGGTGCTCTAAATGTAGATGACGATTTGTCGAATCGAATAAATGAACAAGAAACTGACAACAATGACACAACAGATAAGGAGGATTTTTACGAGTCCAGTAAAAGTAAAAAAAAATAATGATGAAGAGTATATTTCTATCGGTAAAGAGCGAAATGTTGAGAACTATGGTCAAGAAAGTCAATGATTGAATGAGAAAGATTGGTTTATCTAAAGAAAAATCAGAATTACTAGCTTCAGACTTAAAGGGGAGAAACATGGCGACAAATGGTATTAAAATAAGCTTATACCGCGATCGAGAAGAAAGCTTCTGTAAATACTTCGAGGAAGATTTAAATCTAGTATACTGCACCAATGTTAAAGGACTTATAGATGATATCAAACCAAAACTTCTAATCTTGAATTGTTCTTGACAAAAATAAAATACGAGGACCACAAATAGAAAATATGTGTGGACTTAAAAATTCTATCTATGATACTAGGACAACAATCTTGATTCACTGAGTATCCATGTTATTTGTGTATGTTAGATAGTAGAGATAGAACAAATCATTACGAAAAGAATTGGCCACCAAGAGAGTCATTTGAACCTAGGAAACAGAATATTCTGAAAGAATTTCTCGTAGATCCGTCTAAAGTTTTGATACCTTCTCTGCGTACAAAGCTTGGGTTGATAAAACAATTTGCCAAAGCATTGGACAAATATGGCGAATGTTTTGAATACCTAGAAAAAGTATTTCATCCGAAATCAGATACTAAATTAAACGAAGGCATTTTTGACGGTCCTGAAATCCGCAATTTATTTAGAGATGAAAATTTTGACAAAAGGATGAATGCTGTAAAGAAAGCAGAATGGTTAAACTTTAAAGAGGTGTCAACAAAATTTTTGGGAAACAGAAAAGATGTGGATTACATAGATATTGTGAAAAGAATGGTACGTAATTTCCAGAAATTAGGCTGCCTAATGAACTTAAAACTTCATTTTCTTGATTCTCATATTGATCCATTTCCTGAAAATAACGGTGACTTTAGTGAAGAGCAAGATGAAAGGTTTCACCAAGACTAAGAAGAATTCGAACGCAGATTTCAAGAAAGCTGGGGCATAACTGGTGGGTGATAAAAAAAGATACAGCTTCAAAAAGAAGACAAAAACGTGCTGGAAAACTTTACATCAATCATTTGATGAAAAACGTGTACGTAAGCGAAAATCAATTTAATATGGCATTTTTCACTAAAATACTCATAGAAAAACTCTTCCGTACTCTCAAGCATTCTTTAGTTCTCATACGTACTCTCCAATACTCTTTTGGTGAACGCTTTAAGTAAATGAATACGAAAAAGTTTGAAAGAGATTTAGTGAGTATGCAAGAGTACCAATGAGTATTTCAGAGTACGCAAGAGTACAAATAAGTATTTAAGAGTATGGATGAGTATTCAGAAATTTTCAAGAGTGTAAATAAGTTTACGTAAGTTGAAATAAGTATGCATGAGTACGAGTGAGTATATATAAGTACGAACGAGTATACATGAGTGTTAACCGTTAGAACTGTATTTATTAATTTGTAAAGTTTAATTTATCAAACTTTATTTAATAAACTTGATTTATTAATTTTATAAAATTTTAATTATTATTATAACTTATTTTTGTAATTTAGGACGTTGGTTCTTTAGGATAGGTATCCAAGAATAAAAGAATATTTATTTATATATATGTGTTGAATTGAACTTATCTTTAATTTTCCTTCTTAACCTTTAGTACAATAATTTTAGGTGAAGCGTAGCCTTAGACGGTAAGTATGAAATTAAGCTGGCGAGCTAAAGACTCTTGGGTTTTTATACTATGGGTAAAAGACAGTTGCATTCTTTCGTATGTATGATATTATTGATACTTTTATAATTTCGGAGAAAAGATTGATTGAATTTTGCATGTGATGCAGTTTAGAGTTCGATTGCCTCTTGTGCGTCGCATTCTTGTGTGTCGCATTCTCGCGAATGTATAACGTTATTGTTTGCTATCGCAGTCTCAAGGTAGAAGACTTGACATATGATGCGTACGGAGTTCAATCACCCTTGAGTGAAATGTGCAAGATGAATATAAGTATAAATGTGTTATGAATGTTTGTCTTTGTTTACACGCCCTTCCTTAAAATTTTTCGTCCCGAAAAATTATAGTGAATTGTCATATGATGGAGGAATCAGGTGAGTTTTGGGTGTATAAGAAGAGGATACTGTAGGTTGTATTGAGAAAACGTTTTCACCGGTTGGTAATGTTGGCACAATGGTTGTAAGTTACTGTAGGTTCGAGTCGTTTAGTGTGACAACAGCAAAAATTATTTAATCTTGCCCAAAGATAAGAACTGATTATTATTATTACTTTGTGTATGTTTAACTTATACCCGATAAAGGCAGCAATCATAGAGAGAGCTACGTATCCCGAATAATGAAGATAGTCTATCGCAGTTGAAATAAAAGAGTGATTTCGTCTTTGTAAAGTTAGTCTTTCAATTTCGTCTTGTATTTGTTCTAGGTTATAAGCATGACTCCTTAGACTACCGAGATCATGTTCCGAAAATGCCAATAAAGGAAGGGTTATATTTAAGTTGTCTTCATATGGTTTACTAAGTGTTAAGTTTAAGAGTGTGGTTGTATATGTAGTAGAGTCATGTGACGTATGTAAATAATACGCAGTGTTTGATATAAAACATTTATCATCAAGCTTTACAATACTAGCTTGTGATATTGTTATGTCTTTCTTATAATTTTTACAAAATACGCTGAATAACATTTCTTTTATAGGTACAATATAAAATTTATCATTTTCTATACGTTTTACAAAATCATGAGTTAAAGAGAAATAATGTTCTTTACATTTGCTTGTGTCATTTAATAATATTCTATCGCAAGAGGATAATGAGTCTATTAGCCTAGGTAAAATTTGTAGTTTACATATTTTTGTATTGCCAAGTTGATTACAATCATTTATACTCGATAAGGTCGTATATTTTAATATATCATACGTTGTTAATACATATTGGTTAGTTACATCTAATATTGCTATGTTTCCAAAACGTCTTTCAATAGGTAAAGGTTCAAACTTAAGGATTTTGTACGGGTCATTGTGGATAATGGGATATTTAGTAACTATTACGAGTCTGTCTGTTTTAATGTAGGATGTGAATGTCATAACTTGTAATATTGAGAAATAATTTTTCATTGTTGGTGCTATTAACATGTCATCTTATTGCTGTTTTTTATATAAGCTTTGTAGACCATTTATTAGAATTTCAGGTTTTAATAATGCAGGTGATAATATTCCGTTTCTTGCTATATTTATAGAATTGAATAAATCCGTTATATAAGCTTCATATTCTTCTAGCAATGCATCAATTTCTTGCAAAATAAGTAATACAATTTGGTTGCCTTGATAATTTTTGAGCATTACTGATATTCCAAGACTCCAGTTTATTAATTTATCTTCGTTTTCTTTAAATATATAGAACTCCTTTGTAAATGAATCGAAGGTCTCTTTCATAAACAATGTTTGATTTTTAATTGCTATTAACGAATCTTCTGTATGTTTGTATAGTTTGTCTATCTCTTGATTTATAGAGTCGGCATCATCAGAATTTAAAGTACCAAATAAAAATTCACTCGCTGTTCCTACAAAGTTGAATAATCCTCTCTTCTTTCTGTTGCCTTCTGAGTGTAAAAATAAAGATAGTCTTGCGATTAATCCATGTAGTCGTTTTTCTTGATGCATTATGAAATCTTTTGCAGTACAGTGAACATTATTACATACTTCTTTGATTTTTGTTAATCGATTTTGCATGTCTATTTTATTTTGTATAAGGGCTGTAAGATTTATATAATTAACAATAGTCCAAGTATCTTCGAACACATAAGCAGTTCCGTAATTTTTCTGTAGTATTAGTATATTAGCTGGTGTAACTTCTATATCTGCTTCGCAGTGATGAAACATGTCAATTAGAATGACTGTTAATATTATCATTGTCGCCTTCATCTGTAACAAAGAAGGGATTCGAGATAAGCGTGATCTCATTAAAATGTCGTCTGAGAATTTTTGTTTTAAATAAAAGCTGAACTGTATGACTTTCATTATTGACTGTGAGAATTGTTGCTGGCCCTATAAATCCACGTGATGTTCTAAAATTTACCCTATCCCCTAGTTGTGGGTTGATTCTTGAAGTTTGTCTATTATCTACTGTGTTTTTATTAATTTCCTTTTGTCTTTGTATATTTTCTCTTGCTTCTTTATCTTTCTTTGTATTTTCTTCCAATCGCTTATTTAATGAATTTAACTTGTCAGAGTTAAAATTTTCTTTAGGTAGAATTCGTCCAAAGAATAATTCATAAGGTATATATTTTGTTGTAGGATGTATTGTTCTATTATAAGCAGTAATAATTGGGTAAAAGCTTTTGTTGCTTGAAACTGCTCCAATTATTCTTTTCTTCAAAGTTCCTATAAGTCTTTCTACTATACCATTCGATTGCGGATGTAATGGAGTTGTTGGTATATATTCTATTTTATGTTTTTCTCATAAATTTTGAAACGTCCTTGATGTAAATGTAGCTGCATTGTCACTGATTATTTTCTTTGGTGTTCCCCATTCACTCATTAAATCTTCCATAGATTGCGTAGTTTGATCTAGATTTTTCAATTAATAAAATTTAGCATATCTTGAAAGCGCTTCTATAATAAAAAGTAATTTTATTCCCTTTTCTTCAGCATAATCTATATACCATAATTCGTTGATTTCCTTTGGCGCATTAATAATAGTACCTGGAGCTTTGAATCTACTATTAAAATTTCTTTCTGCACAGTATTCGCAGGTATCGATCCAATTTTTAACCTCTTCTGCTTTTGTTACCCAACAATATTTACGAAGTTGAAACATAGTTTTATCATAAGCCCAATGAGCTTCGCTATGGGCTCTTGCTATTAATGTTTTTCTAGTCTTTTCACAATCCACATGAGTCTGTGCTAGACTCTTAATTCGTATTCTTCTTGAAAAACGAGCAAGTTTTGATAATAAATCTTGAGCCGAAGCGTCGTCAAAATTTCTAAATTCTATAATTTCTCCTTTATAATTAGGGTAATGATTACGTACATAATTTATTGGTGATCGTATTGATTCTTCATTTGGAGTTAGTATAATGTCTCCTTTACATGCCTGTTTTATTTCTATCTTTCCATATTTAGGTTCTTTTTCTGTCCAAAAATATACAAGTGTAATTTCCTTTATACCGCTCTTGGCTGCTATGGCCTTTAAATGATCTGTAGCATCGAAGAATTTTTTTCTGTTAAAACCTCTGAGCTCCAATATTTGTCCCTCTGTGTATTTAGACAATATTTCCTTTAAAACTTGTTTTATGTCCTGATTATCAGTATTGTTGTATATTATGTGACCTTCTATAGCATTAACGTACTTTATTCGTGGATTTTCTCTTTTTGCTACAAATGCTCGGCTAAGAGCATCGGCATTAGTATTTAATTTACCCTTTTTATATTCTACTATAGGTTGAAAATCTGTAATTTTTAATAAAAGTTTAAAAATTCTAGATCCGATTTCTAATGATTTTGATTTGATAAGACCTGTTAATGGTACATGATCTGTTATTAAAATGAAAGGTTCCCCATATAAAAAATGTCTAAAATGACGCATTGCCCATACTGCTGCTAATAATTCCTTTTCGGTAGTCGAATAATTCTTTTCAGCTTGATTGAGTGTTCTTGAAGCATAGGCACAAGGTAAATCTTTTCCTTTCTTGTAATCACCTTGACTAAGAATTGCACCAAGTCCTTCATTACTCGCATCTGTTGTCAGTATGAACATCTCCTCTAAATGAGGGTATTTTAATATCGGTGATGATGTTGATTTTTGCTTTAATATTTCAAAAGTATTTTTGCATTTATCGTCGAAATTAATCGTGACATTTTTACTCATTAGTTTATTAAGAGGTGCTGTGATTTTACCGTAATTTTTAATAAATTTCCTATAGTATCCGCATAATCCTAGAAATTGTCTGATTTCCTTTGGATTGGAAGGTTGTTTATAATTTCTTATACATTCTAATTTGTTTGGATTAGGATATACTCTTTTTTCTGTTATGAGATGTCCTAAATATTCTAATTCTGGTTTTACATATTCACATTTATCAGGCTGCAACTTTAAGCCTGCAGTTCTAAGATGATCAAATAATATCTGTAAGTTCTTTAGATGTTCTTCAAAGGTTTTTGAGTATACTATAATGTCATCTAGGTATACGAAACATATAGTGCCTATTAGTCCTTGTAATTTTAAATTCATTATTCTTTGAAATGTTGCAGGTGCGTTTTTAAGGCCCATTGGCATTTGTTTAAATTCCCAATGCCCTTTATGAATAGAAAATGCAGTACGCTCTCTGTGTTCTGGAAAAACCGGGACTTGATGAAAGCCTGAGGCCAAGTCAAATGCAGAGAAGTATCTCATACCTCCCAATTGGTCAAGAATTTCATTTATTGACGGCAATGGGTAATTGTCTTGAAGTGTGTATTCATTTAATTTCCTAAAATCTATTACAACTCTATATTTTTGTATTCCTGGTGCATCCATTTTCTTTGGAACACACCAAACAGGTGATACAAAAGGCGAATTTGACTTTGTTATAATACCTTCATTTTCAAATTTTTCTATTTGTCTGTCTATTTCCTTATGTAAAGATAATGGGTGTCGATATAATTTTGAAACAACTGGTTGATTTATTGTTAAATCTATACGATGATACATATTCTTGAGCGATGGTGTATTATCTCCTTCTAATTGAAAAATATCATTGTATTCTTTGACTAATGTTTGTATTGCTAATGCCTGTTCTCTCGGCAAATGCGATGTGCGTGTATTATCTATAATAAGTTTATCACGATGATATTTTTCTGTCATGAACGTTTGTTTATTATATACTTCTTTCTGTAAGAAAATTGTTTCATAAACATTTTGTTTTTGTTCTTGAAATTCTTTTATCTCTATTTCAGTATCTATTTTCATTTCCTTTACTGACTCATTAACGATGTTGAGTGTTGTACTTTTATTTTGTACTGTATATATTGCTGGTGTTATTATGTACTCTTCATCTGGTATATCTATATCTATTTTTATAAGATTGATTCCTTGATTTACATAAACAGGTTTTTCATTAAATGTGAATTGTAAAGGGTTGTCTTGTGCATCAAAAATTTTTATATTTTGTTTTTCTGTATCAATTAATGCTTTATAATGTTGTAGCCATCCTTGGCCCAATAACCCATCGGCGTCGAGAGGTATTTTATTGCTTGTGACATGATATATAAAGTCCTTTCCAAAAACATTCAATTTACATTTGCCAAGCATTGTGTGATTTCCGTTAACTATCTGTATTGTTTGTCTCTCTTCTGGTTTTTGTCTTATAGGATTGCTTATAAGACAAAAACCAGAGGTATTAAGATCCAACACTTTGTCTTTAATGAATGTTATGCCTGCTCCTGTGTCCACTGAGAATTTTAATAATTTTCCTCCTGTTCCTGAGGGTTGCATCCAGAGATGCCAGTGCTTTCCATCTGTTGGAAAGATTGCATCTGGTAATCCTGGTTTTCCCAATAATTCTGACGATCGGGTGGGGTCTTCGACCATGGTGCCGGATCCTCTAAATAAGTTTTGCTTTTTGAGGCATTGAGGCGAAAATTTACTCTTTGTGCATTTTGATGTTTAAAACAATGCTCTTTGTCATGACCGTATTTATTACAGTGAGAGCATGTAGGTTTATCCTCCTTTTTATCTGATCGATAATTTTCTTGTCGATCTCGTGAAAAGCTTCTATCACGTGTGTAATTTTTATCCGGTGTTGAATGTTTCTCACGATTTCTTGAATCATATCTAGAATGACTCCTATCTCTTGAATGTTTTTCATATCTATCTCTTCTGGATCTCTCCTCATGTTCATTATAATTTCTATTTCGAAGTTCTTCATCTTCTTTTCGGAGTTTTTCTTCGTATAAAGCTTGTTGATACGCAATCGGTAAAGTGTGTGGTCGATTTTGTTGTAAAGCTAAACGTAAGCCTTCTGGATACAATCCTCTTATAAATTTCGAAATCGCGTTTTTATTCTCATAATTCCGGTGCATATCTCTAAAATCGTCATTTAAACCATCTATTGAAATCTGTATTCGACGATTTATGTTATTATATCTTTGTATATAGTCCGCCACCTTTTCATTTGTTCTCTGTCTCATAGAGTTACGCATTTCAGCTAATTGATCGTATTCAAGTTCTAGTTTTCCAAAGTGTGTGTTTAAACATTCTTTGAGTTGCACTGCCGTAGTCACTTGGTTTCTTTCAACTACTTCTTGTGCCTTTCCCTTTAGCTTAACTGCTATTACCTTCCGTATAAGCGCTGATATTTCCTGCTCAGAGCTAAGTTGTTGGGAGGCGCGAAGGATTTGATCAATAAATGCGCTAACATCTGTTGATCCATCATATTCCCTTATCTCTGTTAAGAGTTCACGTATTAATAAATGATGTTCTCTCGTTAATCCTGGGAGAACATTTAATCAAGGGTTGTTGTCTCTAACTGCAGGTGGTATACTTGGGATTAGTGGTGGATTTTTATTTTCTGTCATCTGAGTATTTAAAATTTGTAATTGTTCTGTCAATAATATTAATTGCTTTTCTAATGCGTCGGCCTTTTCTTTTTGACGTTGCAATTCTTGCACTACATTTTGTTCGTCTTGATCGCATTGCGTTATGTCTTCATTGGATTTAAATTTCTTTAGTAAACTGTCCATCTTACTGGGTTTTAAATTTATTTTTAATTTATAAAGACCGTCTGTAGTGTCGTAGAAATTGTTAGAAACGTCAGAAAGCGAAGTAGGTGATCGTGGGGTATTTTCGATCTTACACTATCGTTATCGTCTTCACGATAATCACAATACATACGCGGGTCATGTTCCTATGTGTCAACCTCTCAAGCGTGTGTGCTCCGGCTTGAGACGTTGTATGTCTTATAAATAACTTATAAATAAAATGAATGTTACAGAAAGTTAGACACGCCTTTATTTTTCGGCTTGTCCCGCTGTGTGCTTAAAATTATTGTACGACTTACTTGAAGGTTTTTAAGAGATAATGTTTTTGGAGATCTGGTTGGCTGCGTCTCTTTAACCGCTGACAGTGCAGAAGTCCTCTTTTATTGTATAGATGATCCTCTCTTTATCCCTGAGGATGCAGACGTAGCTTGATGAACCCTTCAACTACTGGTAGTCAACTCCTGAAAGTGTGGGCTACTGTCACCAGATTAAAGATAAGTTTTCTTGATTTTAAAAATTCTCTGTTTCCTCCTGAGAGAAGATATCCTGAGATATCAGAGTTTTGTTTAATTATCTTTTATCACTTGGCTTCTTTTAATTTTTAAACTCCTCAGTTTTCTCCTGAGAGAAAATATTTCAAGAAATCGGAGTTTTATTTAATCATTTTTATCACTTGGCTTCACTATCCTCTTACGCTGCCACCAATTTATGTTAACCGTTAGAACTGTATTTATTGATTTGTAAAGTTTAGTTTATGAAATTTTATTTAATAAACTTGATTTATTAATTTTATAAAATTTTAATTATCATTTTAACTTATTTTTGTAATTTAGGACGTTGGTTCTTTAGGATAGGTATCCAAGAATAAAAGGAATATTTATATATATATATATATATATATATATATATATATATAAAAATTTATATATATATATATATATATATATATATATGGGGCGTTTCATATCAACTCACCTGGTAAAAAAATAAAAATCGCTAAAAATCTGGGAAAATGTTCTATTTGATACCCAAAATACCCAAAAAAATTTTTAGAGCTCTAGGTCAAAGAGGTCAAGAGCAAGAGGTCATGGAGTTTTGTGATTTTTTCAATTTTTTTGTAAAATCATCATTTTTAATATTTTTTTATTAAAAAACTAAAGGGTTTAGAAAAAAATGTATGAAGTCATTTTTTGTTGGAAATTATGTGTAGAAACTATACAAATTTTTTCCAATCCCAAAGTTGCTATCTTCTGATTGGTCCATTATATATTTTGATGTTATTTTCAATAACTTTTCTTCATAAGGTTGATTTTACTCATTTGGCACTAAAAGTTTGTAATTTTTATAACCTTTCACTGAAATTTTCCCCTACATGGTAAAATAACTCTACAGGCAGTTATGGTACTTTTTATTTAAGGTATCAAGACTGAGTTTTAAGCC
This sequence comes from Anastatus disparis, assembly GCA_017163975.1. Classification (NCBI taxonomy): domain Eukaryota; kingdom Metazoa; phylum Arthropoda; class Insecta; order Hymenoptera; family Eupelmidae; genus Anastatus; species Anastatus disparis. The sequence goes on from JAFFSR010000356.1 coordinate 1,222,628, forward strand.
TGAAAAAAAATGAAATTGAAATGTAGTCATAATTTGTTTGTGTAATGATATTAATTAATAAAACTTCTTTTTACCTTAATTATATATTAAATACAAGACTTTGACCTAAAAATAATTTTAAAAAACCCCATCCGTTGGTTAAAATCCTTTGCTCTTGTCGATAACTTGATTTTAAAAATTTTTTTACTTACCGTAGAGTTTCTCAGCTAATTTTCAATTAATTGACCTGAAAATTTCCAGAGATCTTTAATTTATATATCTTCACAAAATAATAGTTCTGGAATTTTGATAAGATAAGTTAAAGTAAATGTTGAACTGAATTACTTGTATGAAATTCACAAAAATATAGATTTTTTTCAACTTTTTCTAAACCAAACTTAGAAATTATTTTTTTTTCCTAAAACTAAAACTATTATTTTGTGAAGATATATAAATTAGAGATCTCTGGAAATTTTCAGGTCAATTAATTGAAAATTAGCTGAGAAACTCTACGGTAAGTAAAAAAATTTTAAAAATCAAGTTATCAACAAGAGCAAAGGATTTTAACCAACGGATGGGGTTTTTTAAAATTATTTTTAGGTCAAAGTCTTGTATTTAATATATATTTAAGGTAAAAAGAAGTTTTATTAATTAATATCATTACAAAAACAAATTATGACTACATTTCAATTTCATTTTTTTTCAGGCTTAAAACTCAGTCTTGATACCTTAAATAAAAAGTACCATAACTGCCTGTAGAGTTATTTTACCATGTAGGGAAAATTTCAGTGAAAGGTTATAAAATTACAAACTTTTAGTGCCAAATGAGTAAAATCAACCTTGGCGAAGAAAAGTTATTGAAAATCACATCAAAATATATAATGGACCAATCAGAAGATAGCAACTTTGGGATTGGAAAAAATTTGTATAGTTTCTACACATAATTTCCAACAAAAAATGTCTTTATACATTTTTTTCTAAAACCTTTAGTTTTTTAATAAAAAAATATTAAAAATGATGATTTTACAAAAAAATTGAAAAAATCACAAAACTCCATGACCTCTTGCTCTTGACCTCTTTGACCTAGAGCTCTAAAAATTTTTTTGGGTATTTTGGGTATCAAATAGAACATTTTCCCAGATTTTTAGCGATTTTTATTTTTTGACCAGGTGAGTTGATATGAAACGCCCCATATACACATACACACATTTATGCCCGCGCGTTCATTTTCGCCTTTAATCAGTCACCGTCTTTCTGTCTTTTTCTAGTTGCACGCGCACGTCCTCACGGTCTTTTCATTGTACATGGCGTCCACGTTTCTTTGTCAACTTTGGGCCTATGGCCGCCATGTTTACACGTGTTCCTACCTACACATTTCTCGCAAGTTAAGCAATCGTTCTTCTTTTTACATGCATCAACACTTCGTATATATACGTAAAAACACGTTTGTTTTTACGTTGATTCTTCATTAAAACGAAATTTCACCAAATTAAAGCAGCACCTATTTACGAAAAACTAATTTTCCCATTTTTTTGCAAACATTTGACTTGAACCGGCCATTATTTAATTTCCCTAATTTTTTAATAAAATTTGTAAAAGAAACACCCTTTGCAATCGTACGATGATTTTACTTTTCACTGTCGTTTAATCCGTTGTTTAATCCGTCGTTTCATCGAAGTCACGCTTGCGCTGTTTTTCTTTCTTTTTACTTGTAAGAATCCGCACTTTTCTGTTCTATTATATTTTTATTTTCTTACCAACTATCGTGTTACTGGCGTTGTTCCTTTGTTCTGCGCTGCACGAGGCCCTGTCACTCGTGTTAGCCTTTCGTGTAATTCCTTTAACACACTGCCACTACACCCTTACAATAGGAACACACACAACACAAAAAAGCGAGGGAGCAGACAAGAAAAAACGCTTTCCAAGTTATGCTTTTAATTAATAAAATCTATTATGAGCGCGGTGATAGTGAGCCGCTCCAAACTTTACGAGTCACGAGAAAAGCCAAAAAAAAACGCGCAGTTGAAATCGCTCTGAGCGCACAACCTGTTAAAATTGGCAAAGATTAACTTAAATGAAATAAACGCAATTAATTTGTAATGAATAATTTATTATAAAATAGACGCAATCTTAAAATATATCTTAGCTGTCTAACTGTCAAACACGGAATGAACAAACGCATCTCGCGTTTATCAAAGATACCCCTTACAGCGGCGCCACACATTACACACAAGCGATTGAGCTTATCTATATTTCTAACAATTAGTTTAATAACTTATTTTAATACGATGTATATTTTATGAAAGGTAAATGAAAGCATATAATTAAAATAAAATTTTATGAATAGAAAAATGTTAATACAATATGAGTGAACTTTATTTTTTTTTAGAAGAAACGAAAAAATTATTAATGTATTAAAAGGCACGGTAGCGCCTCAACGGCAAGTTGATGTACGAATACGAAAACGTCGAGGCGCTCCTCTTATACTTTGAATTAGAGTTTTCGAAATGTTAAAAAAATATTTAAAAATTACAAATTGATATTTGAAGATTTTTATTTTATCTTTAATTTAAAAAAAGTTTTATTGCAATTGGTTCACTCGAGAAACCCGAATATGATACTTTAAAATTAAAAATTTTAAAGTATCATATTTGCACTATGAAAATTCTTCACCGTTTAGTCGTCCAATTTTTGTTTCCAGCTTATTACGTCACACTTTCGTATTGTAGAAGAGCTATTAGCGTCTTTTTTATCTGCTGGCATGCTACAATAAGTTCGCATATATATATATATGGCGGTACTGTATTTAGGTGTCGTGATCGTGACACACATATATATATATATACTAGGGGAGTACCCCTTGCTCGCCCCACTCGCCAACCCCCGTAAAGTGAAATAGATGTAATATTAAAAAATAAATATTTGAAACTTGGTAAAGATGAAAACAGAAGCATAAGTTGATGTTAGCAAGTAATTGTTAACATGACTATTAATATCAAAATAAAAAAATTATTTTTAAAATTTCTGTAAAAATACTATCGGAATTAAGATTAATTTTTTCAATTTTTACATTTCTTAGCTAACAAGGAGAGCGTCAGGGTATTGGGACGCCAATCCTGCTCAAAGTTTGGGAGATGATTTAAGATGTAGAAATATGAAAAAAGCCAAAGTACTAGACTCTAACGCTCAATATTTCTCTAGTTACAGGCAAATAAAGAAAATCACTATAAAAGTTACTAAATTTTCAAACGCATATAATTCATTAGCATTGATGGCTAGAAGCCTGAACCTTTTTTTAAATGAAAGTTGAGCTTAAATCCTTTCGAATTATCACTTATAGCATCCCGAAATATTATTTTTTTCTAAAGTTATAGAGGAATAAAAATTGAAACAAATTTTAGCATTTATTATTAATTAATTAAAATTAATGTTATGAAGACGAATTTCAAGTCCAATTTTTATATCTCTATAACTTTAGAAAAAAATAATATTTCGGGATGCTATAGGTGATAATTCGAAAGGATTTGAGCTTAACTTTCATTTAAAAAAAGGTTCAGGCTTCTAGCTATCAATGCTAATGAATTATAAGCGTTTGAAAATCTAGCAACTTTTATAGTGATTTTCTTTATTTGCCTGTAACTAGAGAAATATTGAGCATTAGAGTCTAGTACCTTGGCTTTTTTCATATTTCTACATCCAATATCATCTCCCAAAATTTGAGCAGGATCGGCGTCCCAATACCCTGACACTCTCCTTGTAAGTTTATTGCTGCATCCATTAGAGAGACAGATATTAAAATAAATATACATATTTAAATAAATTATCTCATCATGTAGATCCTATGGTATTTCCTTTATTATTTCCTGAGGGTAATTTAGGATGGACTCCCTGTTGTCATATTTCACGTATATCTTATTAATCATAGGTCGCATTATATTATTTTAAACAATATTTTTTCTATATATAACAAAAATTAATAATTCCTTTTTCTAATTTTTTAAATTATTTTATTATAAATATTTTTTATATATATGTTATTTATTGCTTATATGTTATACATTAACTAAAAATATTATGTTATATATTTCTAACATCTTATACTTAATTTTATTTTTAAAAATGTAATTTTATATTTAGTTGTTTATCCATACAAAAGACAAGACATATAGTCTTGAGTAACGACTTTTCATACCACCTTACATTTCTAACTGTAATTAATATTATGATGAATTGCATTTATGTATTTAATGTAATTTTATAATTTTACTCAATTTTTAAATATAATTTTTAATTTAACTAATGCATTTTAATTGTGTAAAATATGGAGGTACCGTTACGGGGGGTTAGATTTTTTAATTAGTGGAAACCCTCACCAGGAGCCCTAAAACCACTTTGTTTTGTTGTCATATGATATCATGTTATATATTTATAATATAATCCATTTTATGTATTGTATATGAATATAAAAATATTAATATTATACAAAATATAAATAAAAAAATAACTTATTATTAATTAAATGATATCAATGATCAAAATTATAATAAATTTAAAACCATAAAAAAATTTTTAAATGATTACTTTTGATAAAAATTTTGTTAATATTATATTTGATTTATCATGATGTTTATTTATGTCTTAAGAAGGGGCCGAACTATCTGTCTTTGTCTAATAGCGTTTTTCATCATTTATGTAAACACTATCCGGTATAACAAGAAAAAAATAGCAGCCCCCGCTAGATATTAGTATAATAAGTAAATTTTGTAATAACAACCAAATTTTTTCACTGCGTAGTTTTTGAATAATTAGAGACCTACCAAAAAAAGATAGGTTATATTCTAGATTGCTAGTAGGTCTCTAATTATTCAAAAACTACGCAGTGAAAAAATTTGGTTGTTATTACAAAATTTACTAATTATACTAATATCTAGCGGGGGCTGCTATTTTTTTCTTGTTATACCGGATAGTGTTTACATAAATGATGAAAAACGCTATTAGACAAAGACAGATAGTTCGGTCCCTTCTTAAGTTTTATAGGGCTATTTTGGTATAATTCCTTTTTGATATCTTTTTGACTTAATTTACATTTTGTAAGAAATATCAAATATTTTTTTCTAAAATTTAGAAATCTTTTTACTTAAAAATAAGTGACGTAACCGTTATTATTCTAATTATTTTAATTTGTATAATAAATAAAAATATTAAACGTTATAAATATTAATTTCAAAATATATTTTACCTGAATATATTAGATAACTTTAAAATTATATAAATTTCAATTACAGAAGCGGAGACAAATTAATTTAACACAATTAAAAATTTAAATAGTAATATTTTAATAATTTGAATAGTAAATTTTAATAGTAAATTTAAAAAATAGATAATAATACTACACTAAAAATTTAAGAAATTTAAAAAACAGATTTATTAAAACTGCACTAAAATTTGACAATGTTTCTTTTTAATAACCTATCAAGTTAATTTTTGTAAATAAATGAAATAAGAATAATATTTTTTAATGTTTGAAGTTAAGTTTCTTAGTTAAATATTAATTTTGAGTTTAAAAATATTGAGAAAATCTTAAAATGGTACAGTATTTATAAAATTTTAATTTAACTATATTTCTAATTTGTTTTTGAACGTTTTTCAAAAATTTATTTTAAACGTAAAAAAGTTCTTTAAATTAAACGATACAATAATCACTTACCTCTATTAAAATATTGCGTAAAATAAAAATTATTTATTATTCATAATAATTGAAAAAATTTTTCCTTGTTCTTCTGTATTTTTCGTAACTTCTAGTTGATTAATTGTTTTATGTATAGGTAAAAACCATTCTTCAATATAATATAGTATGCTTCCGTTAACGTAATATCCAAAATTATCTTTTTTCAAAAAAGAATTTGCAAACCATCCTGTTTACCATTTAGTAATTATATTTGTAAAATTAGAATACAAAATTTTTGTTTTTTTATAAAAAGTATCTGCACAAATTGTTCCATCTTTTAATTGTAAATATTTAACATTTTCAATTTCTTTTAAATTTCCTTTATTAATATTTCCTTCTTTGTGTAAGAAATAGACTTTAAAATTTTGTAATTTTAATATGTTAAATTTTTTTGCAACATCATATGTATATATATAATGTATACCGAAAACAATTTCAGTAGCTAATAATTCCAAATTCATTTTTATAATTCAAAATTAGACTTTAAAGTATTACAAAAATAATAACAATTAAGCTAAACTTCGACAGTATTCTCACAAAAATTATAAAAATCAATGTTAATTTCAACATCAATTCTAACATGACAATTGTTTGCAAACTTCAATTTATACTTTTGTATTTATATTCTTTTTTAAAATAGAAAAATTATTTAATATTTTAAAATTATGGAATTAATAATACTTTAACATTGAAAAGTTAAACATCATGAATATTAATTAGTTCCAAAGCAAAACCACTCTCAATACATTTAGAAATAATCCTCTTATGATATCCATCATTATTAAAGTGCATATTAAGCTTATCAAAAGTGAATAAAATTTTAAATCTAAATGTTGAACCAATTTTTAGTTATTCCTTTAAAATGTTATTTTTATTATAATAAAACTTTAAAGGCTTGAAACTTGGAACAAAGTTTCTTAATATGTATTAACATTAAAAAATATAATAAAATTCTAAAGAGCCGCAATGGCTCAGGGGCTATAACTTCCGACTCTCACGCAGAGGGCCGGGGCTCGAGTCCTGGTGAGGGCGGTATTTTTTTCCATTTTTAATTAAAAGTGGAGGATGTCCCAAACTTACTGACACCGTGGTGGACCACCCCAAAGGATTTTCCGCGGTTTTAACAAAAACCACGGATAATTATTGGGGAGTCGGTAAGGCAGAGCACGACTGCTCCACTACTATAGTTGAGCCGGATCGTTTTGCCGGTTGGGTGCGAGCTCTCGATGCGCTAAAAAGGATGAGTATGAGCGAGTCTCCCCGCCTGAGTAGGCCTGCACGTCCGAGCACACACCTTCCGGAGTAAAAAGGTATGGTTTCGAACGCGAAAACACCGAAACACATAGGTGGTCGAGGTGTCCCGTAAACAGATGTAAAAAATCTATACGGAGTAAGGAAAGCTATAGAACATATAATAACGTTCCATTGATAAATTTATTAAATTTTACCTTAGTGAAAATCAATCATTAACTCTCTTTTTACGCTGGAGGGTCACGGATAATCGATCTTGAGGGAGGCATTAGTATACCCTTCTCTAACTCCATAATGAGTCTTAATGTTGTGCTTGACCCTAAACTTTCTTGGGAACCGCACATTGATATGATTTCAAAAAAGTTTAATAGAGTTTCATACGCCCTACGGTTTTTCCGTCAGTACACCACGAAGACTCTGCGTAAACAGCTCGCAACCGCCCTACTGTTCCCACATCTCGATTATTGTTCAGTGGTCTTGCTTGATGCTTCTCAGGGGTTGAGAAGACGAATACAGAGGTTACAAAATTCATGTATAAGATATGTAATGGGTTCGAGAATGGGTGATCATGTCTCTTCTTATGAACCACGTTGGGTTGGCTGTGCACTGATTTGAGGAGTATTTTTTGGTTGTACTTATGTACAAAATCGTGCGCATGAATACTTCGGAGCATCTAGTGAGTCTCTTCACTAAATGTATACCCAGGGTGGGCTACTAGGGAAGAGGCAAAGGATCTGACAGTGCTCTTTATGCGCACAATTTTTATTACATATATTATACTATATTAATTAACATATAATTTAATAATAATTTATGAAAATTGTAAACTGTTATATTTGTATTATGCGAGGATGCAAGTGGAGGATCATGTGAGGAGCATGTGGGGAAGCTGTAGGGGAATGTGGGCGGGCGTAGGGGAATACGGGGGGCGTGAGGGTGCTTGGACCAAATTAATATGTAAAAAATATCGAAGAATTTTAAACATTTTTACGTTATTTCTGTTGGGGAGGGGCTTTACGAAATACTGTGATGGAACAGTGGGGGCGTGAAGGAATAAGGGGAGCGCGGGGGGTTTGAAGCTGAACTCTTCAATATAACTATATAATATAGGAAGATATATATATATATAAATTAATTGATATAAAATTGAAATTGATGATATAAATCATAGATATATATATATATATATATATATATATATATATATATATATATATATATATATATATATATAATAAAATAGACAGTAGTGTATTTAAGTGTCATTATTATATTATATTATACATTGATAACATGAAATAAAATAGAGAAACGATAAAAGTTTATTATTACAGTATATAAAGGTTATGCAATCAGAAGCTCTTGAATTTTTGAACATTCAAGAGTATCTTGATATTGATCATGTCTTTACATATTATATTACTAACCCAGAAAAAGCATAAGTATCAGATCTGAAGTTAAAGATACCTCAAGTGCCAATTAGAATAATAAAAAAAATAAATCAAAAGTTGAAAATTAATTAGAAATAAATCCTTGTCAAAAGATAAAAGATTTGCAATAAAAAAAGAATAAAAAAGGATGGAATAATATATAACTGGAGTTATTGTTCGTTTTGCAAACATTGATAAATTTTGTTTTATGACATTTTCTTTATTTTAAAAAAATTTTCACGTGAAAAACTTTTTGTCTTTTTTTTAAGGTATGAATAAATTAGTAGATGGAGAAGTTAAAAATTTAGGAGAATGAATTTCAGGAGATAATAATAAAATGAGAGAACTTCAAGCTCATTTGTATAAACTACAAAAGCTTATGTTGGCTTCACTGAAAAGATTCAACCAATACCTAGAGGAGATTTAGACAGAATATATTCCTTGTATGTGCAAATGTTGCTAATATTATGTTGTATGCTAGCAACCAAACGCAACATAGTCGCATAAATCAAAAACTAAGGAACATTCTCTTTGAAATTTATTTAACAAAGAAGTTAGATAACCGTTATACAAGAATGAAGGATGTCTCTGGTTTGTGTTTAGCTATAATTACAGTTTATAAAAAAAAATGTTACATTATATTGAAGCTGATAATTCTATTTTTTACATTTCTGAATTATTAATTTTTTTTTAATATTCTACATTTCAGAACTATTAATTCTTTTTTAATATTGAAAATTGAAAAAAATATTTTTAGATTATTTTATAAACAATCACAAAAAGTATTCAATTAAACTGTTAACTACCATGGCAAAGATTTTTATATCGTAACTTTATTAAAAATTAAGTACTTTATTCATATCATTGCCATGACAGTGAAGGAGTTAGAATGTTCATGAATGTACTTTTTTTAAATGCCATCATCAAATTCACCAAATCAAGACTATTATTTAATTGATCAACAAGAAAAAATGAGAAAAAAAATTATCAGCTATACATAGAGCATTAACCTTTAGACCGCCGGGATTTTGAAAAAATGAAAAGTCGATTTTTCTTATAGAAAAGTGTTCTGAAGCCTACTAGGTAGGGCCCTATCAAGGGTGGATATGTGCGAGTCAGGGGTGTGCGCCATATAACGTAATCCCAGCGGTCTAGAGGTTGATGTTTCCAGGACAAAATTATTATCACTTCATTAGAATGTGTTGCTTAGAATATGCTCTGTCTTTGGAAAAAAATAATATTTTGATATGCTGTAACTACTGTTTCGAAAGAATTTAAGCTCGGCTTTAATTTAAAAAAAGTTTTAAGCTTCTAGCTATCGATGCTAAAGAACTATATGCGTTTAAAAATTTAGTAACTTTTTTAGTGATTTTCTTTAATTCCCTGTAACTAGGAAAATATTAAGTGTTTGTGACTATAACTTTAGCTTTTTCCATATTTTATCATCTAAAAACTTATCCCAAAGTTTGAGCAAAATCCGTGATCCGGAGGTGTGACACTCTCCTAGTAAGTAAATATATTTATAATAAGAAATAACAATTTTTTTTACGTAGTTAATACAAGTAAGAAATAGTAAAATAATTAATATTTCAATACGATAGAGGTTAATGTTAAATGACATAGCCTTATAGATTATATATATGGATGTATATATATGTATGTGATCATACATATGTTATATATTGAATTATACCCGTGTTATATCAATAGTAGCTTATTGAAACTTTTCTCTTCTTACTTTAACAATAAATACTTGGGAATATTTCAATAAATAATAATAATATTCACTCACACTAGAAAAATAATTCGTATTTAAACCATAGAGTAGTTTTCATTATATTTACTATTCTATTATACTTAGGCCAAATGAGTTTCGTCATTAAGTGCTGTTAAATACATATTTTCAAAAATTCTAGAGAATTTCTACAATTTTTATGTAAAAGTCATATTTTTTTTTTAACTTAGTAAAATTGAAATTTAATTAGCTATGACGATTGCTTTTCTTTACATTTTTCCTCACTATTTCAAACACAAATTATTTATTTCTATTAAATTACCTTATATTTCTTTTTCCCTTATTTTCTTTAATTATTTTTACGATATTTGTGTGAAATTTTATTCACATTTGTATAATACTTCTAAACAAACTTTTATTAACTACTCTAATAAATTAGAAAAATTAAAATATAAATTTAAATACCATCGTGTTCATTCACTGGATCAACCGTCTAATTACTGGTTTGTCATTTTTGCTAAATCTTAAGCCATAACTCAATTATAAGTCAATGACGAAATTCAAAATTCCAATAATCTTATTTAAAATTTCCGTACTGGGAACATTCCATATTAGATAAATTATTAAAAATCTAATTTTAAAATCATTTAACTAATAATTTATCAATTCAATTAATATGATATATGTGCAGTCACTAAAATATATATATATATATATATATATATATATATATATATTCTGTATTCTGTATATGCCTTCTATCTACTTTTAACATCTTAACTAATACAAAATTCCTTTTTTCAATACTTTTACGTCTTTATATAATATAACAATAGAATATAACACACATAATAATATAATAAAGAAGATTAATCTTCAAGTTAAAATAACTGAATCTGAAAATAATAATTGAAAAAACTCCCATCATGACGAATAAGCGAGAGGTAATGAAAACTCTAGCCTCTGAAGAAAAATATTTAATTATTTCAAATAACCACTTTCAAAATTAATAAATAGGAAGATGGGGTAAAAGCAAACGACGAAATGCATGAATAGAAATTATTTAGAACCACACTGTCGAAACATGGCCAACTACCGATATTTTAATGACATCGATTTTCCGTATACTAACCTGAACATCAGCAATATCTAGTATCACTATTATCATCCTTGTCTTCATTATCCAATAAGTCAAAAAAAAAAAAAAACATACCGGGTCCGGACAGGCCGAACCCACGGCCTCCGAAAGATTACAAAAATCAATAAACTTTGGCCCAGAATCATATAAAATTCTCTGTATGATTTCGGAAATCAGTCTAAAGAGTCGTTCAGAAATCTCTTTAAGATCGGACCGAAAACCTGAGGGCGAAGGTAAACGTGAAGTTGAATACTTGAATAATAATGTGTATCAACACCTCATCGTTGATCAAAAGCAAGACAAAATCAGATAAAAAGAATCTTGTATTAAAAGGAACAAATAATATCATACGAATGGACCACAAAAAAAAGGGATCTCTCTTACTAAAGGAAAGTATAAATCACATAGAACTGTAAGAGATCCATGAATACAACATCAGTCGTATGGCCTATGATTGAAGAATAATTATTAACCTAACATCAATTCATATAGAAACACATCTCGTAAGTGAGTTTATTTATTTATATCTCAAAACATTTCATTACGCTAAAAGTCTTATGCTGCTCTTATAAAAATTCATTTTTTTAAATGAAATTACTACCTTATTATCGTAAGCCATTTACTGACTAAACAAATATACGTTCAAAATTTATTAAAAGGGCTTTATAATAACACTAATTACATACGATTATTAATTCTTGAATTAATCGAAACTACTCTTAAATTGCCCTACTCATCTCTAACAGTTACTAATATTATTAAAATCTTTGTGTCCCTCAAAATTTAAAAATTTTTCTGTTACTACTATTTCTTTTTGAATAATAGATTTTTTTTACTAGAAACCCATTATTATCTATTCACCATTTTTACTGGAAAGCTAATATGTATATTTTACATTCCGCGTTCAATAATAACTTCTCTCATTACTATTAAAATTGTCTTTTATTTATTTATTTATTTAGTTTTTTTTCCTTTTTCCTTTCCTTTCTTATTGGAATATTAACACTTAATACGTGTATATATATATATATATATATATATATATATATATATATATATATATATATATATATATATATATATATATATATATATATATATATATATATATATATATATATACACACATAAGAGCGGAAGGTACTAATAATCAATCAATTATAAAACCTCTCTTACTTAAATACGTATCTTTAAATTATGTTTCCCAACATAATTACATTAATCCTTATTCATTCATATTTGTTAGAATCTTAATTTTATTTAAACTCTCAGTGAATATTTTTCATGAATATCTCTCAGAGTCAATTTTTACAACATTAATTATACCTTTTTCATAATTTTCTGATTGTTATAATAACCTAATAATCAGATTGTTTTTTCAACTGATATATTTATTTCAATGAGTCTTTCTATCCTTATATTAAAGGAATCATATAACAGCTTTTTACATAAATTACTTTTGTTACTAAATAACCTAATATAACACATTTTATATGCTATATTCTGCATGTCTTAAAATTAAATTTTATTGCATTCTTATAATGTACCTCCTCGTATCAATTTTAGAATAATCTTGAATAGTCCACGTTATATGTTATATCTGGTTTGGTGTCTATGCTTATGTACAAGAGCTTTCCTATAATATTTCCATACTTATTCCTTTATTTTCAACTTCAACCAAAATAGTTTTAAATTCTACGTTAAAATTGCTGTCTCGACATCTGCTTGATTGACAAAAATAAATTATTTTTGAATCAGCAATTTTCAAAGTATCATCTTCACAACCGATGAGTATATATTATCTAACATTTATTCCCATTAATAGCTCCTAAGTACTATCTTAGCTTTCTCTGTTCTCCCTTTTGAAAATCCAATTAATTAATACATTACCTATTAATAACACAATATACCATATATATTATGTATTTATGCATATACATACATACTTACGTTCAGAAAATTTAAACACTCCTTTTCTTTACAAATACTACAAGTTCTAGTATTTTTATTCATAACAGCATATGGTATAGTGTCGAAATTTGTACCAGTTTAGCAATTCGGCAAATTCCAATATAAAGACTGCATCAAACATTATAATAAGATCTTTATATAAACAACTAACCATTTCATTTACAAATTATTTTATTACAAAAAAAAATATTTTTTTTTCTATTGTATTCAATGGATCTTGAATTAATAAAAAAAATGCAAGACTCATTCACAAAAAGAAAGATCATATCTATTCTACAAATAATTGAAAACAATATTAATTAAGACGAAAATTATTTGCACGAGTTTAAATGATATAACCTTCAATATAAATCAACCTAATTACTTAATATAAAGTAATGATACTAATTATTGTTAAACACATCTTTTTTTTTTATAAAAGCAAAATTTGATAATTTTATTGACGATTTTATTTCTTGAAGTCTGCAATATAAAATAATTAATCTGATATAAAAACTAATTAAGTAAATATGCTGTCAAATAACATTATTACTATCTCATTTTTTATTTTATTTTATTTATGAAGTAATAACAAACTGAAACATTGAGTTCAAAAATTGCCTTTGTTCAAATAAATACTATAAAAAAAAACTGCATATTAAATGAACTCAATTTACTAAACTAGAATAAAACTAATTATATATGTATATTTTCTATAAGATAATTGTATTTATATATGTATAGGAAATATAATATTATAAACGGAATGATTACTGACATAACAAAATATTTTATGAAACCTTAACATATTTGAAATACCAATTTTATTAAAATGGAAACATAAAAAACTTAAAAAAAAAAAAAAAAAGAAAAATATTGTTAAATATTTTCATAAAACAACAATTTTCCTTCGTTTGAAATAACTAAATAAATAGTTGTTCAAATTAGAAGCATAATGTTAATAAATTGGTAAATGAATATAAAAAAATTTTTCAACCTTTATATAGCACACAAAAAAAAATCATCAAAATTTCACCGACTTCCAATATTTATTTTAATACATAACATAGTTAAAAATTGAAATAATTTCGTAGATGTATAATTATGTCAAAACGAATTGAATTCTAGATTTTTTTTTCTCTCTCATTTATTTGCGCTTATCTGTTTGCCTGTTTATTTATCATAATTGACAAATTAAGTGTAAGTTATGATTTTATGCACAAATATATTTGCGTCGATGAATATGTACATTTAAATTTATAGTATAAATAAGATCAATAAGAAAACAATTCAATTAAAATTTTTTATCTGAAAGTAAAGTAAATTTACAATAGCATAGAAGATAACTAAAAAATTTTTATCACACAATCAAAAATAATTAGTAATTATCAGAAAATAAAGTTTTTTTTCTCCCCTATTCCTTCGAGAATCGACATTATACATTCAATTGAATACATAGTATTGAGAAAATATTCTATTAAACATTGAATTACTTTGATTAAGTTGTTAAGATACACATTTCTCTATAATTTCAAACAAATATTTTATTTAATATTATTTTATACAAAAAATTCATGAACGAATTTATCATCGAACAATTAACATCACGTTCCAACAACACATAAAAAAAATTTATAAGAATTCATGGCTATCAATACAACCAACAAAAAAAATCTATAGCGAGAAATTATAAGCATATCAAGAGTGCGGCACCATAGAAAAATTAATAGACAAATTAGCACAAGCAAATTGATGGGATTTTGAAACCAACATCAACACATCTGTACTAGAATAGAACTTAAAGAAGAACAACCACAGTGAATGATTGTTTAATAATGGTATTACGATAGCTTTGAATCAAAAGTCTAAAAGAAATCTACCATCACAGATACATCAGTGACTTCACTTCAATATATTGAGGTTATGTTGCATATAAGTTTTACATTTTTTTTTAAGACAAAACATTTGCTTCTGAGAGCAAGAAATCCTTAAATTCTAAGACCTTATGTAAAAATTTATTTTTGTATCAACGAATTTATTATAATTTTCATCTGAATTTAATCCATTTTTTTTATATATAACATCTAAGATAGTATTACACACTTTAATCACATAAATAATTATTACTATTATTATTGCATTTTAATTGTCTAAATTCCGATTTATATAATTTGTAATTCCTTACATTATTATGCGTAGTAACACAACAAAATATTGCATACACAATTTCACAAATTTTTTTTAGTTTGCCAATTTTTGTTACACGCTACCAAATTTCATTCTTTCATTATTGTTAGTTAACTATACCATTTTAAAACTCCTCAGCAAAAAATTTAACTGTAACAAGTATACCAACAATTTACTCACGTAACTAACCAAATATACTGCGAAAAAATGTATCTTATCATGAATTAAAATCAATTGTATTATCTAACATGTTATTTACAAATCAGCTGCTTAACTCGATCTATTCTGCGACTCTTATGCTGATTGTCGGGACGACAATCGACCTGAGGGGGAAGGTGTGACATCCCATGGAACTATGCTCTTCAAAACAATATAATATTATTAAAACATTCTTAAATTTAACAATTATAAATCTTAATTTCATTTCTATTCAAGAAGTTAACAACAAAAATTAGACTCATTGCGAAAACTCAACCGTCAACTGTATCTAAGTGTAAAGGAGAGACAGAGAAGAATGGAAAAAGAATTCATTAGTAAGCAAGCTAATGAACTTTTAGGAAGTTAAACGACTCCTGTCCTGAAAATTTTGACTACATGTCGAGGTTTAATTGGAGCTTTCATCTCTCGATCGCCCAGGCGCGAGGTAATAAAAACGAACCTTTACGTCACTACACGGCCTTTAGTCACAACAAGACGGCGACCGCAAGAGTCGGCTCTGCCAAGTCCACTGGGAAAATCAGTGTTACTTTAAATCTTTATTACTTAAGTTATTTTAATATAAAATATTAGTGAGTAGATTAGAGCCCTACTTCTCTAATAAATAAAAATAAGAAAACATTAAGATATAAGATTCAAATTTAATTACTGAATTGAATCAAAATCAGTTAATAGTGACAACGAGTGTAAACTTGAGATCTAAGGTGAATGAACGTGACGTTCGAGGTAATAATCTGAAATATTAACCGAACGTTCGAGCGATTAAAGGAGGAAGCCCAACCTTATCTTGCCACGGACATTCTTACCGTGTAGTTTAAGAGGTCCGAGTATAGGAAACATCAGGACGATTGAGTTGGAAATAAATTCATCTCTTTCTCTCCTAATTTGTGAGTTATTTATATTAACGAAATTTACGAACCAAATTAACGACGAAATTAGTTAAAACATAAATAGCAAAATTAGAATAATAAAATCATTTTCTACTAACACTATTCTCTGTTAATATTCAGAAAATCTATCTAGTAATTAAGTTATGGATATAATAATATATTATAAATAATAAATTACAAGTTTATATTAATCATACAAGTGTATGATTTACACTAATCGAAAATTTCGTATTTAATTGTTAATTAAATTGTAAGAAGGGATATAAGTGGAATTAAAATTTTAATTGTAAGAGGAAAATATATAAAAATATTAAAAATAAAGAAAAGAATAAATTTAAATTACTGTAGTTGATTTAAGGTTTATTTATATTAAAAATTTGACTAACAGATAAATATATATATTTACATAAATTGTAACGGGGAATATATTTAAATCAACTAATCAAATATATTTGTGGGTTTCATGTGTACTTACTTCAAGTACATACGCACTTACCGTTAAATAACCGATTTTCGATTTAGAGACGATCAGCCTCGTACATAGTCACTGATCGACTATGACTGTCTTTTTCATACAATGGAAATCAGTTAAGCAATATTTAATACTATTGCAGAACTTTGCTTAAAAGTTCTGCCTCCCGGACGTCTGGTACGACGAAACCCACGGCGTGTACCTTAAGACTCTGTTAAATATCGTAGATCAAAAGAAAGCAAGTGTATTAAGTTTAACATATAAAGACAAAACACGATTTTAATCAGCGAGAAGTAATGTTATGTAATAATTCAAAATAACTTCAATTTACTTTAATTTATTTAAAACAACAAACAAATTTAATACACTGAAATGAAATTAGCATAATCCTTAATAGTAGCAAAATTTAATAAATATAATAAAAAAAAGAAACGAAAGTTAATTTAGTCTAATCTATTCTATCTAACGCGACGCACACGACGGTCTCGATATTTTACATATATCGCCTAAACGCATTCACTAATAAAACGCAATACGATAGTCTGCAGACTTACGTTTTTATATCAGTCGGAGAACACGTAATTATCTCGATGATCCTCTCCAACACGGACGAATCGATTATTCAATGGAAGCGGCACCGAAGACATGCGGTGCAGCTCAAGAATCTCGCAGCTCTCGTTATTAAGATGCCTCGATCTTTCTGCAGGACTCAAGCAAAACCACTTGACTCTTGTACACGACACAATCAGAAAAAAAACTTCGTCCAAAATGCTTTTTCTTTTACACAAAATGATAAAATTTACACAACGCACGAGCTCGCACAATGTACAAGATGGCTGCTAAAACCTTTCTCCTTGTTAAAAACGACCCGTTCGTTATTCTCTCTTGCCTCAGTCTACCCGGCATGCCCTGCGTGCGCCTCTCTCTACAGTACTATATCCGAGTCGCTGAGACAGACTCTCTCCGTCTTACTCTTACACTTGCATATCAAGCATACGTTGAGCCGTGCGACTGATAACGAGGATAGAGCTATATCATAGCATACAAATAATTTATTATCCTCGTTACAAAATATTAAATAACAACCATATTTATAAAATTATAATATAAATTATATTTGAACGCATATATATATATATATATATATATATATATATATACACATACATGTATATAATTAAATTGAACATATAATAAAAACGAATAGAGTGAATGAATACATGCGAACTAATGGGACAGAGCGAACGTATATAACCGAGAGAACGAGCGTGATAGAGCACGCGAACATATCAGAGCGAACGAATGAAGTATAGCGAACGAGTGGGGAGAGCGAACGAGTATACAAGCGAACAGAGCGAAAAAGCAAACAGAGCGAACAGAGTGAACGTGAATAAATTATAGTAATCACAACTTTCATTAATTTAATTAAACAAATAATTAAATTTATATTGATGTGATTAAATAAATTAAATACACATATAAAAATTTTTGTATATTAATTTTCATAAATGTGTATATGTATGTAGATATATGTGCATATTTTATAAATTTAATAAATAAAGTGACAAGGTAAGTCCTGGGACAGTAGACTGGTTCCCAACGAAAATAAAATAATTTTTGTTGTGAAGAACTCAATTGTCTCAACCAAGTTCGGCCATAACACATTCTTTTTAATAATATAAAATTCATGCAATATTTACAGTTTTGGCTAAAGAAAGTTTTGAAATCATTGAAGTAATGGTCGAGTACTTCTGTATTCAATTCTTTCTTTTTAATAATATAAAATTCATGAAATGTTCAATTTATATCCTCTTTGATAGACGAATGTTTGAAAAAATGTTGCCAAACAATTTATGAAAAAAAGTGATTATTGAGATGAAGATAGCAATAATAGTACACATCAAAATTGAAAAAAAAATGATGTACTAGATCAACTTATTATTTCATTTATGAGTGAATATTAATACTTTAACATTGACGAACTATACTTGATCTTACAAGGAGAGTATTCAACCTTCGGGAAACGGATTTGGCTGAGTCTGCAGAATATGATTTTTCGATGAAAAAAAATGAACCCATGTTTTTTCTTTTCTTTGAATAGGCCCCATAGACAGAGATATACACATTTTTTCGGAAATATAATAAAAAGGAGCATTTATAAGATCTTGAATAACCAAACAACTAAACCACGGGCCTGGCAAGTTATTTTGTAGATATTTAGTAAAATTTAATATATTTTACAGCACTTGAAAATAAAAAGATAGTGTAATGAGATAGAAAATGCATAACTTTATTTTATTAAAAGTATTACAAATAAAATGGGTATCTTCCCTTGAAATTTTAAAAAGGCACAAATAATTTTAAAGCTGATGGCAGCAAATTCTTAAATATAAGTTGTGAGAAGCTAATGGCCCTTTTGCCAAGTTTTTTTAAATAAAATTGCACAATTTTGATTTTCAACTATAGCATATTGAATAAAAAATTATTCCGAAACGTTGAAGTTAAACGTTTCGGAAATTTTTTATTGAATATGTCTTTCATCAGAAATAAAATAAAACAGATATCACTAACAAGGAGAGCACCCCACCTCCGGGAAACGGATTCGGCTGAAACTGCAGGATATGATTTTTTGATGAAAATAAAAAACCCGTGTTTTTTCTTTTCGTCGAATAGGCCCCCTAGACAAAGATATAGACATTTTTTTAAATATGGTGAATAAGAGCCTTTATAAGAACTTAAATAACCATAGAACTAAGACTCTTACAAAAAAAAATTAATTGAAAATAAAATAAAGCACAGATTGAATGTTTTAATTTAAGCTTTATTGCATTAAAAAATCTTTAGTGGTTCAAAAGTTACAGGCGATTAAAATATATTAATGAAATAACGTGAAAAATTGATCATATTTTATATGCTAAAAATATTAAGTAAATACGTGGTAGTATTTAATTAAGAATAATTTTCGAACAAGAAAAGCTTTTTTAATGTAACAAAGCTTAATTTAAAGCATTTAATTTGTGTTTTATTTTATCTTCTATGCATTTTTTTGTAAGAGTCTTTTAGTTCTTTGGTTATTTAAGAGCATGACGAAGCTGTCCGCCTTCTAATAATATTTCCAATCTTAACTTATGAATAAACGATGCGTTTAATCGAGTTTCTTTGCTACAAAGAAAAAATTTGTAAGATTAAACTCTAGTGCGGACAACTCAAGAAATTCACCAAAATATTATACATACAAAGTTATAATAAAAACTTTCAATATGTCATATTTTAAGGTTAGGTTTGTCGAGTTTGATATCTAATTTCCAATCCAAGCTCATAAAAAAATAACAAGTCCAAATGATTTTTTATTTTAACAAAAATTATTGTATAAATATAGCTTTAGTGCGGACAAGTCATTATATTTGTTTAATTTAAGAATTTAAAAAGATATTGATAAAATAAAAATAGCAAAACTCGATTGCTGCAGCTCCGACATGCCGTTAAGTTCTTATAAAGGCTTTTATTTACCATATTTTTGAAAAAATGTCTATATCCTTGTCTAGGGGACCTATTTGACGAAAAGAAAAAACACGGGTTCATTTTTTTTCATCAAAAAATCATATCCTGTAGTTTTAGCCGAATCCGTTTCCTGGAGGTGGGGTGCCCTCCTTGTAAGGTTAAGTATAGTTCGTCAATGTTAAAATATTAATATTCACTCATAAATAAAATAATAAGTTGATCTGCATATGATTTTTTTTTATGTGTACTATCATCGCTATTTTCATCTCAATAATCACTTTTTTATAAATTATTTGGCAAAGTTTTTATAAACATTCGTCCATCAAAGAGAATATAAATTGAACATTTTATGAATTTTATATTATTAAAAAGAAAGAATTGAATACAGAAGTACTCGACGATTGCTTCAATGATTTCAAAACTTTTTTTTAGCCAAAACTTTAAATGTTGCATGAATTTTATATTACTAAAAATAATGAATGGAATACAGAAGTAATCGACGATTGCTTGATTAATTTCAAAACTTTCTTAAGCAAAAACTATAGATAAATCTAATAAAAGGTATAAACTTTATAATAATTACTCAATTCATTTCAGTACTCTCAAGAGCTAAAATTAAAAAAAAATATGATGTATGTAGTAAAAAAAATACTTAGAAAAAATGTTCTAAAGAATACTATGCTATTTCATACCTTTACTCGCCTAAAACATACTTTTTTAAAAGTAATAATAAAATAATAAAATTATATTCATCAGTTTGAATAATGACTAAAAAAAAAAGTAACAGATATAATATTCAAAAGCTTTGAAGAAATATAATTACATTCTAAAATAAAAACATAGTGTAATGATATTTTTATGAATTAAATATTATATTAAAAAAAATGAATTGAATACAGAAGTATTCGATGATTGCTTGATTGATTTCAAAACTTTCTTAATAAAAATTATAGATAAATCAAATAAAAAGTATAAATTTAATATACGTTGAAAACACCGTGAATGCGCTTTGAATACAGAATTTTCACTTAATTAAAAAAAATTTCAATGAAATATTAATTAATCTATTTTTAATGAAAACATAAATATACCAATAAATGTATTTATATCTAAATTATAGTTTTTAAAGTTATTGCCAAAAAAAAGAAAATAAAAAAAATTTACAACTAAATATTAAGGATTTAATAGAATAAATAAATATACTTGAATAAGATATTTACTTTTTTCAATGGTTGCAAATGTTATAAAAGCAGATAATTATAATAAATTTTAAAAAAATATATATTTGAGCTTTAAATTTTTCGTATTCCAAAGTATCTTAAGATTTTATAAATGTATTTAAAAAAATTCCTAATTTTTTAATCAATTCAAAAGTTATTAACGGCATGTCAGAGCTGCAGCAATCGAGTTTTGCTTTTTTTATTTTATCGATATCTTTTTAAATTCTTAAATTAAACAAATATAATGACTTGTCCGCACTAAAGTTATATTAGTACAATAATTTTTGTTAAAACAAAAAATCATTTGGACTTGTTATTTTTTTATGAGCTCGGATTGGAAATTAGATATCAAACTCGACAAACCTAACCTTAAAATACGATATATTGAAAGTTTTTATTATAACTTTGTATGTATAATATTTTGGTGGTTTTCTTGAGTTGTCCGCACTAGAGTTTAATCTTACAAATTTTTTCTTTATAGCAAAAAAACTCAATTAAACGCATCGTTTATTCATAAGTTAAGATTGGAAATATTATTAGAAGGCGGACAGCTTCGTCATGCTCTTAAAGCACAAAAGACAATAATATATGCTAAATTTTATTAATAAAATGTTAATTTAACTTATTTATAATGTATAAAATAATAACTTAATATATTTGATTGAGGTAAATACTTATTAAAATTATCGAATCCATGTTGTAAATTGTTTGTGAACCAAATTTTCTTTTCATTATTGTATTAATATGCTAGTCAACTATCGACGCCAAGCCGTTCCGGAGTTCAAGGAGGCGGAACTGCTGGTAGCATCCACTCTCTGAAACCTGGAAAGGCGCCAGGACCGGACGGTATCCAAGGAGAGATTCTCCAACAGGTCGCTATTGGCAGGCCAGAGCTGCTTCTGAACATGTATAGTGGATGTTTACAAACAGGAACTTCCAGCACGCGTTGGAAGAAGGCCAGGCTGGTTCTTCTATATAAAGGAAAGGAAGAGCTAGATGTGCCAAATTTTTTACAGGTTGTTGTGCCTTTTAGATACAGCAGGAAAGGTGTACGAACATTTACTGAAAAGGAGACTGACGGACGGAGTGGACAGGGCAAGGGGGCTTACAGAGAATCAGTACGGATTCCGTAAGGGCCGATTGGCGGTAGACGCTATCCGGGAAGTTTTTGAGCCATCCATAAGGATGGCACAGGTGAACCATAGATAGAGACCCATAGTCTTACTTGCTACTCTGGACGCAAAGAACGCCTTCAGCAGCGCCAGGTTCTCCGATATCCTCGAGGCCTATAGGTCCTTCGGGGTGCCGGACTAGCTGATGAGGGTGGTGGAGGACTATTTGCGTGACAGATGTATAACGTACCAAACGACGGTAGGACTGGAGGGTGGAGCGATATCTGCGGGGGTGGCACAGGGTTCCATTCTGGGATCAGACTTTTGGAACGTAGATCACGATAGCTTGCTGAGACTGGAGATGCTGGAGGGCGCATCACTCATCGCTTACGCTGATGACGTAGCAGTGGTGATCGTCCAGAGGACTCCAGAATTGGCACAGCTATCGTTGAACATTGTAATGAGACAGGTCGGCAGATGGATGACGGAATGCGGACTGACACTGGCACTGAATAAGACGGAACTCATGCTACTGACAGAGAGGCATATATCTACGCTTGTCTTAATGACAGTCGGTACTGAAAGGATGTAGACAATAGGGAGTCTGAGGTACCTGGGTGTAACCCTGGATACTAGGCTTACTTTCAGGCCACACATATAGAGGGTGGCCAAAAAGGCGACAAAATTAACCTTTTTGCTAGGTTTGCTTATGGCAAATACGTACGGACCAAGAACAAGCAAGAGACGGTTACTGATGACGACGATTTACTCGATCATGTTGTACGGGTCGGAAATATGGGTTGATGCATTCCACGTTCGAGAATACAGAAAACGACTGATGGAAGTACAGGGACAGGGGGCACTTTGGGTGATGCGGGCTTACAGGACAGTCTCTGCAGAGACTGTGATGGTGGTCGTGGGCTTCATCCCCATAGACCTACTTGCGCAAAAACGCAAGAGGGTCTATAAAAGAATCCGACATAAAACGGACAGAGGTGGCAGTTCGCAAAAGAGACCGAACCATAACGCTATGAAACGAACGATGGATAAGGGACAGCACAAGCGCGTAGACCAGACGACTGATACGGTGGATGCAACGATCTTTTAGGAAGGTGGATTTCTATCTCAACCAATTTCTGACCGGACCCGGATACTTCAGACAGTACCTGTATATAAGGCGGAGGGTTCAGCAAGTGGGTTTTACCTACTGCAAACACGACAGAAACGATGCGGAACATAAGCTCTCTGAGTGCTCGCGTTGGGATACCGACAGACGGACCTTGAAAAGACGGACAGGAGACGTTGAGCCAGACAATATCATTGACAGCATGCTAGAGGACGAAGAAAGCTGGGCAGCAGTGGCGGTCTTTGTCGGGATCGTCCTTAGAGGAAAGAAAGAGGAAGGATGCTCGGAATGATGAGCGAATGAGTAATTTAAATACGCAAGGAGACGAAAACGTCTTTGGCCCTAGCGACCCCATGTACCCGAGCTGAGCGAATGATAAGTTGTGAGAATGGATGGACGTCTGGATGGTGAATTGTGTAAACGCATGGAGACTTCAGAGTCTTTGGGTAAAGCGACCTCACGTACCCGATCTTAATACGCGCGGGAAGACAGAGATGTTTTTGGGCTTAGCGTCTGTGCATGCTGAGAGGGCGAATGCAAGTGTATCAGACTTCTTTCTGCCTCTAATCTTCCGCAGCATCAGGAACCCGTTACACCAGTGGTATACACTGTGGCTAAAGTGACTAGATTGTAGTCTATGCTGCCGTAGATCTGATAATAGATTTGCCCGTTCGTTGACCACAAAAAAAATTCTACTTTTTCGGCAGATGTTAACTTACTTTTAGCGCGAATTTTAATATAAAAATGAAGGTAGTTTTGTTACTTAAAAAATATACTTTTTAAAATGTAATTTTTTCAATCATTTTTGAAAAAATTGATTGAAAAAATCAAAATAAAAAATCACGTATCTCCGATTTTTCAATCGGAGATACATGACCTCCTCTTAAGAAGGTGTGGAAACCCGTATAGTTTATAAGGAATAATATTATAAAATTTATTAATAAATTTTATTTTTAGATATTTTATAAGACTTATTAATACAACCAATTTTTCTGTATGTCTGTACGTTTAAATCAAAGTTTCAATTAATTACACAGGCCCACAAAATGAAAAAAAATGTCTGAACTTTTGACCGGACATACATATTCCCATGTATTTTTTGACGCTGAATCCGAATCTGTAATAAAAATATAGGGTTTTCCTACCTTTTCTCAGAGTTTTATTGAAAAAACCTCATTTTTTACGGTTTTTTGCGGTTTTTCGAGTCTAGAAAAAACAAATCATGAGATACGGTTAATTGGACTTCAAAATCGAATTCTACGGGAAAAAATACACGGGAAACCATACCTTCAAATTTTTTTAACGCGATTCTAGTCCTCTGTATGGGGCTGAAAAGATGAGGAAATCGGTAAAAGTCGAAATTTTGCCTAAAATGGATTTAAACAATATTAAAATTTAATCATGCGTCTTTTGAAGAGTCGATAAACATTGGAAATACTATCCTGGGGGTTTTTCAGATTGCTGATCATGAATTTGAAGTCAGATTGTGTAAAGACTACTTCTAGAGGGCGGTGACAAGAACTGTATATGGTAAATTTATCGATTTTTTAAAAATTTTACGTCTGAAATACTAATTTTAGAGTCTTTCACAGCATTGACTGTAAATTCAAGATATTAACTTAGCCTATTGTGTACGTTAAACTTAACATTTTGTCTATGTTTGTCTCTCTCTCTCTCTCTCTCTCTCTCTCCATGTCTCTCTGCTCAGAAAAATGTCTTCTCTTGACATCTCGCATTCGGTTGTGCGTTGGTTTGCGTCTTATCTCTCTGAGAGACAGCAGGCTGTTATTGATGCAGATGGTAATGCATCTGACTATGTAACATTAAATACTGCTGTTCCCCAGGGCTCTGTCCTTGGTCCACTGTTGTTTTCTATATACATCAATGATGTGGCTGCTGACTTCCATGCCGATGTGCAGCATCTTATCTATGCTGATGATCTTCAGGTGTACATTCACTTCCCAATTGCTAAGTTGGCTTCTGTTACTGCTCTCATGAGTGATCAAGCTGTCAGTATTGTTAACTGGGCGACAAAAAATCATCTGAAATTAAATGTGAGCAAAACAAAGGCTATTATTATTGGATCTTATTTCTATGTCAATATGCTGCCCTCATTACACATCACTGGTGTTCCAATAAACGGTGATCTTATTAAGTTTGAATCTTCTGTTCGTAGTCTTGGTGTATGGCTTGATAGTAAGTTGAACTGGAAGGACCAAATTGCGCATGTGTGTAACAGGAGTCACTCATTGCTCTATAGATTAAATTTCTTTCGAAAAAGTACCACCATTGCACTACGTAAGCATCTTATCCGTTCTTTGCTGTTTCCTTTACTTGATTACTGTTGTTTGGTCTATATTGACCTTTCTGCTGAACTCGATCTGAGGCTTCAAAGGGTTGTAAACTCTGGTATTCGTTACATCTATGGTGTAAGTAGGCGCAAGCACATCTCTGTTTATAGGTCCTCTCTAGGCTGGTTATCCACTTTGGGTAGAAGAAACTACTTCGCTACTACCTTCTTATACAAAATGTTTTTGTCATGCTCACCTTCATATCTTTATTCTAGATATTTGTGGAGCCGGCCTGTGAGGACACTGAGGGGTGATGTGAGACCGTTAACCATTCCTTTTTCATCTACCGAGTATCACCAAAGATCGTTCCTGGTTGTGTCATCGCAACTATGGAACGGTCTACCATCATCTTTAAGAGATTCTTCATCGTTGGCATTATTCAAGGCATCAACATATTCGCACTACCTTTCCCTTGAGAATGAGCCTCTGCTCCGAGCTAGGCTTTAATTATTTTAATTACTGTATCATTCTTTTAATTATATTTTTACTTAGTATCTCATTTTATATATATATACTTACGAATTTGTATTATTTTTGTTGTACAACATAATGTACAGTTAATAAATTTAAATATCTATCTATCTATCTCTCTTCCGATGTTTTTTTTAAATTGGCTTACGCTTACGTACACGTTTCTCTTCGAATGACCGATGTAGTGGATTTCTGACACGTTTTTGTCCTTTTTTCGCAGCTGTTTCTCTTTTTATCATCCAGCAGTAATCTGCTAACATGTTGATACCCCAGTTTCCTTGAAATCTACGTTCAAACTCCTTTAAATCTTGGTGAAATCGTTCACCATGCTCTTCACTAAAGTCTCCGTTATTTTCAGGAAACTGATCAACGTGTGAATCAAGAAAATGAAGTTTTAAGTTCATTAGACAACCCAATTTTTCAAAATTACGTACCATTCTTTTCACAATAGCTTTATAATTCGTGTCTTTGGCATTACCCAAAAATTTCGTCGATACCTCTTTAAAACTTAACCATGCTGCCTTTTCAACATCAGTCATGCTTTGTTCAAAGTTTTCGTTTCTAAATAAAGTTCGGATTTCAGGACCATCAAAAATACCTTCATTTAATTTAGCATCAGATTTATGGGGAAATACTTTGCTTGTATATTGGAAGCATTGACCGTCCTTGTCCAAAGCTTTAACTAATTGCTTTATCAATCCAAGCTTTATATGCAGAGGCGGTATCAAAATTTTCGAAGGATTAACGAGTGGATCTTTTATAACATTCTGTTTTCCAGGTTCAAACGATTCTCTTGATGGCCAAATTTTCTTTTTATAGTGTTTCTCTATCTCTGCTATCAAACATGCATAAATAACATGGGTACTTCGTAAATCCAGATTGTTGTCCAAGTATCATAAATAAAATCTTTAAATCGCCACATATTTGCCATTTATGTTCTCTATATTTTATTTTCGTTAAAAGTAGTTCAAGATTGGAATACTCTTCTTTAAGTACTGTTGAATGTGCTAATGGTATAGGAGCATATTTATTTGTGATATTGAGGAGTACTGCTTTAAGGCTGCGCTTTGATGAATCAATGAATAGTCGCCAATTTTCAGGTTTGTATATGTTGGGTTTCAATTCATCAATAAGACCTTTCACGTCCGTGCAATAAACCATATTAGAATCATTCTTGAAATAATTTCTAAAGCGCTCTTCTCGATTACGATATGCACATACTTTAGTACCCTTTGTCAACATATTTCGTCTCTTCTTAAACTCTGAAGCCATAAACTCTGATTGTTCCTTCGATAAACCACTCTTTCTAAATAAATCGTTCAGACTTTTTTGATCAAACTTTTCAACAGTTCGTTCTTCACCCTTAGGAATATACTCTTCATCACTATCCAGAGAATGTTCTTCAGGTGAACTTAGATCTTCTTCATTTGGTGTGTTTGCGTCAGAGACAATTTGATCTGTCAATTTTTTATTTATACTTATTCTGTTGTAAAACTGGGTACTGTTGTTTAGAAATGAATTCGGTTTCATTTTAAAGCTCCGTTCAGTTAATCACTGTTGTACACTGTCATTGATCTTAAAGCATTGTTTATAAACGAATGGGACTTATGATCTTTTTTATTATATATATATATATATATATATATATATATATATATATATATATCAGTACTCTATAAGGGTACCTAAAAAAAACCTGCTGCTGCGAAGTATTGGTCACGATGACAACTGCCCTGAAAATGGGATGTGTAGAATGATTCGGTGTACTCAATACTTTGCAGTAACGAACCCAGCGAAGGCGCGCTGTCCTGCAGGGGAGCACTAGGATGTGAGAATGATGCCGTAGTGTGTCCGACGACGAGTTGACATTGTCCTCGTCAAAGTCGGAAAGCTCTCATACTTAGGCCTGGGGAGGTATGAGAGTTATCACCCCTAGGACGGCGGACTCACCTGCGATCGGAACAGGATTCCTAGTGTGTGGGGTTTAATTCAACAATATGGCTAATTCAAATTTTCAACCTTTTTTAAACTGCGCTGGTACATCCAATAACAGTTTTAACCATACGTGTAATGGATCTCAAGATAATTTCTGTTATGTATGTTCAGAATATATTGGACAACGAAACAAAAGAAAAATCACAGATAATATTAATTTTATCTATCAAAAATGTTTTGATATTGAGATTTCTCAACAGGATAAAATTTGGGTTCCTCATTATATATGTGCTTCATGTTATGCCATGATGAATCGATACAACACCAGTCAGGCTAGGTCCAAATTAAAATTTACTATACCTACAAAGTGGAAGGAACCAAAAGATGAAAATGATTGCTATTTTTGTTTAACAAAGATACAAGGTTTAGACAAGATACAGAAAAAAAGGAATAGTATATCCTAATACTTCTTGTATAGAATTTCCATCTAAGAATTTTATAGATATTTTTGAAAATAAAGATTCGAGAGATAGTTTTACAACAGGCTTAGGGAATCTAAATGTAGATGAAAACTCGACAGATGAAACAACTGAAAATCTGATTGCCGCAGACGGAAGCTCATCAAATGAAGAAGATCTAAGTTCATCTGAAGAACATTCTCTGGATAGTGATGAAGAGTATATTCCTAAGGGTGAAGAACGAACTGTTGAAAAGTTTGATCAAAAAAGTCTGAACGATTTATTTAGAAAGAGTGGTTTATCGAAGGAACAATCAGAGTTTATGGCTTCAGAGTTTAAGAGACGAAATATGTTGACAAAGGGTACTAAAGTATGTGCATATCGTAATCGAGAAGAGCGCTTTAGAAATTATTTCAAGAATGATTCTAATATGGTTTATTGCACGGACGTGAAAGGTCTTATTGATGAATTGAAACCCAACATATACAAACCTGAAAATTGGCGACTATTCATTGATTCATCAAAGCGCAGCCTTAAAGCAGTACTCCTCAATATCACAAATAAATATGCTCCTATACCATTAGCACATTCAACAGTACTTAAAGAAGAGTATTCCAATCTTGAACTACTTTTAACGAAAATAAAATATAGAGAACATAAATGGCAAATATGTGGCGATTTAAAGATTTTATCTATGATACTTGGACAACAATCTGGATTTACGAAGTACCCATGTTATTTATGCATGTTTGATAGCAGAGATAGAGAAACACTATAAAAAGAAAATTTGGCCATCAAGAGAATCGTTTGAACCTGGAGAACAGAATGTTATAAAAGATCCACTCGTTAATCCTTCGAAAATTTTGATACCGCCTCTGCATATAAAGCTTAGATTGATAAAGCAATTAGTTAAAGCTTTGGACAAGGACGGTCAATGCTTCCAATATATAAGCAAAGTATTTCCCCATAAATCTGATGCTAAATTAAATGAAGGTATTTTTGATGGTCCTGAAATCCGAACTTTATTTAGAGACGAAAACTTTGAACAAAGCATGACTGATGTTGAAAAGGCAGCATAGTTAAGTTTTAAAGAGGTATCGACGAAATTTTTGGGTAATGCCAAAGACACGAATTATAAAGCTATTGTGAAAAGAATGGTACGTAATTTTGAAAAATTGGGTTGTCTAATGAACTTAAAACTTCATTTTCTTGATTCACACGTTGATCAGTTTCCTGAAAATAACGGAGACTTTAGTGAAGAGCATGGTGAACGATTTCACCAAGATTTAAAGGAGTTTAAACGTAGATTTCAAGGAAACTGGGGTATCAACATGTTAGCAGATTACTGCTGGATGATAAAAAGAGAAACAGCTGCGAAAAAAGGACAAAAACGTGTCAGAAATCCACTACATCGGACATTCGAAGAGAAACGTGTACGTAAGCGTAAGCCAATTTAAAAAAAAACATCGGAAGAGAGAGAGAGAGAGAGAGAGAGACAAACATAGACAAAATGTTAAGTTTAACGTACACAATAGGCTAAGTTAATATCTTGAATTTACAGTCAATGCTGTGAAAGACTCTAAAATTAGTATTTCAGACGTAAAATTTTTAAAAAATTGATAAATTTACCATATACAGTTCTTGTCACCGCCCTCTAGAAGTAGTTTTTACACAATCTGACTTCAAATTCATGATCAGCAATCTGAAAAAACCCCAGGATAGTATTTCCAATGTTTATCGACTCTTCAAAAGACGCATGATTAAATTTTAATATTGTTGAAATCCATTTTAGGCAAAATTTCGACTTTTACCGATTTCCTCATCTTTTCAGCCCCATACAGAGGACTAGAATCGCGTTAAAAAAATTTGAAGGTATGGTTTCCCGTGTATTTTTTCCCGCAGAATTCGATTTTGAAGTCCAATTAACCGTATCTCATGATTTGTTCTTTCTAGACTCGAAAAACCGCAAAAAAACTGTAAAAAATGAGGTTTTTTCAATAAAACTCTGAGAAAAGGTAGGAAAACCCTATATTTTTATTACAGATTCGGATTCAGCGTCGAAAAATACATGGGAATATGTATGTCCGGTCAAAAGTTCAGACTTTTTTTTCATTTTGTGGGCCTGTGTTATTAAATTCAATTTTAGTTTGAAAATTAAGATGTATAAAAATTAATGTTAATCAATGTTTTAAAAAAATAATATCAAGTGAGGGTTGTAAAAATAAATTAAAATAACATTTTACATAAAAAAAACTAGTTTATTTATTTATGTTTACTTATATTAAACTTACAATATCCCAATTTTGCAGTATTACTGTGAAGACACGTGTAGTGAACAAAAGCAGGATAATCAATTTCAAATCAGGAATATATCATATATGACTGCATACAAATAAACCGTAAATTTAATAGATGATCATGATTATACAATCACGAAACTTATGTGTTTAGAGTAACTTTCAGAATTTCATCAACATGTTGTATAATCAATGATAGTGAATGAAAAGCTAGTATAAACGTCTAAGGCACAATCTGTTTAAAATAATTTTAAAACTCTCACTCATGAGTCCCAAATAAACAGACTTGGACAAAACGTTGTCCTTATAACTAAGTTTTGTAAGAATATGCTTTTGAGCATGAACACACTTCACAGAACATTAAAAGTACATTCAACAAAAAAATTAATTATGATTCAAGAAAAATCATAATCGTTAAAACAAAAAGACAAAGTCAACCTTTTTAACGTAATCGTCAACAACATCATAAACACAACGGTCACCGACATCGTTAAAACTTTCTTATTATTACAGAAATTATCAACTTGATTCTGAATAGTGATATCATCAACAATGTGTGTGTATGCGCATATCAATGTCTGTGTATAAGCGTGTGTGAGCGTGTGCTATTATCTGTCAAGGTGTATGACTATGTATAATCGTGTGTAATCGCATGTGAAATACATGCGCACACGTATAAATAAGTACGTCATTGGTACTTAATGTACTATTTGATATACTGTAAGTGATATTTCGAAAGGGTTTGAGCTCAGCTTTCGGTTAAAAAAAGTTTTAAACTTGTAGCTATTAATTCGCAACTTTTTCAGCGATTTTCTCTAATTGCTTGTAACTAGGGAAATATTGAGCATTAGTGTCCAAAACTCTGGTTTTCTTCATATTTTAACACCTCAAAACTTATCTCAAAGTTTGAGCAAAATCTGTGTTTGGCCCACTCCTCATTTTTTTCTTACAGTTATTAGTTTTTGCAAAAAATTAATTCTTCGATTAGAAAAGGACGGAAATGCGTGACCTCCTTTTCATGTAATTTTTGTATTGAACGTAATTTTTCTCAACTGCAAGCGCGAAACCAGATTCAATAAAAAATTTATCGAAGCTTAGAACATTTTCGACGAGTGAGAAGTCGCTCAAGCGAAACGAGAGTGCTTTGCGCACCAGTGCGCAAAGTAAATTACTTTATACATACCTTCTAGACTATGTGAAAACGAAGTATTTTGCATCCAGAAAACTGATAGGCAAAACCGAGTTTTGCAAACGAAGTTAAGAAATGCAAAAGTTAAGTATACATAGTTTTAAATAAAAATGGAATTAATACCTTGGTGGATTACTAGGAGCCATGACTTTCGATAAATATTCTTGATTACTTATGTTACCTCGAATAACTTCAGCTACAGCACAAACTGTTTCAGTTAAAATATCAGCTGGAACTCCACTTACCATAAGAATGTCACAAAGAGCTTGAAGTAAGCCACATTTCTTCATTATGTTTTGACAATCAGCAACAGACTGTAAAGATAAATTAGATATTACAAAGATATGAACTTGTACAAGAATAACTATATTCAAAAAATTTATGAGGGACTTCTATACACAGAACTGTGTAACCCTTACCTAATACTTTTTAAAAATTTTTCAGCAAAAACATTTATTAAAAATATAATATTTGTAGAAAATTAATCAAATTTGGTATAAGATAATATTTTATTATAGATAATCAAACATGATATAAGGTCGAAGAACTTGAAAGATATAAAACAATTTATTTTTTCCATCCTTAAAATAAACTGCGCAAAACAATATTGTCGGTGAGGATGAGAGTGGCATAAGTCACATACTTCTAATTTTGAGACTTTCGATGTTAACGTTTTAAGTCAATAAAAAATCAGGAAAAAGTTTTTTAAAATTATAATGCATAAGATTGATATATTATAACATTTTGTTTTAGAATTCACCCAAACATGAAAGCATTGTTTCGATTTTTCTTTATTATAATGAAAAACATTTCACCATTTGTGACTTATGCCGTTTTCATGCTAATTAGAAGTTTTAAAGTTGTAAGTGTTTATGGACTTATGCGATTATCATTTTTAATAATAAAAACAAAAGAATTTAATTGTCGATTTATAACCCTACTGAAAAAAATAACATAAGATCTCACGATTGAAAATGAAACGAGATCTTATATGAGAAATCATATGAGATCGCATTTGAGATCTCACGTGCCGCAAAATTTTATTTTTCCTGATGCCCGATCTCACATGAAATCTCATGTGAGATCTCATGCGCAAGAAAATTAATTTTTCCCGATACCCGATCTCATGTGCAAAAAAATTTGATTTTTTCCTGCACATATAGTTGTAGTCAATGCCAAAAAATCTAAAATCTAAATTTTGGTCTGTCATTCAATTTATTTATATATATTAATAAAATAATGATTAAATGATTCTACACTACATCTACAAAACGATCGTTATCTATAGCATGCTATTATGGATTATAGTTTTAAACTATATCCGAGAATTGAACATCCGTTTAATTTTCTCCTACTAAACGTAATGGAATGAATTAAAATTTTAAATACATTCACGAAATTAATTTCTCTATTGCACTCACCAAAATAATTGAAAAAAATTTTTTAAATTAAAAAATTTTATACTACAACTGTTTATTAAACTGTAAGTACGGTTACTTACTTTTTGCTTAAAATATGATGAATATTATAAAAAAACATCTATTATACAATCATGTATGTATGAAAAATTGCGTTCGATAACAATTTTTTTTGAAAACAGTATAATTATTTCATTTATAATTAAGAGCAGGTCGGATTTGCTGTCCTTGTCTAATTGGCATTTTTGTTATTTACTCAAGTATTAATCGGTGTATCTGCAAATTGAAGGTTAAGCGCAATAGATATTATTATTACAAATATTTATGCACAAGAAAAAAAAAATCTATCGCTTTGTTTTTGAGAAAAGTAAGGAACGCGAAAATATTATAAACATAATCTTTTACTTCGGCGTTCCTTACTTTTCTCAAAAACAAAGCGATAGATTTTTTTTTTCTTGTGCATAGATATTCATAATAATAATATCTATTGCGATCAACCTTTATTTTGAAGATACATTGATTAATACTTGAGTAAATAACAAACAACTCAATTGTTACTCGGTCGGTATCAGGTTCTACTCCGGCCTGCTGTTAAATAACATTTTTACTTCTCGGTCGGTAACCACATTTGCTCCAGCTTACTCTTGAAGATGAGGTTTAGACCTTTTTTACCTATCGAAAGTAGCTAAATAAGTAATTTCGTTTATTTTTTATAAAAACATATATCAAAATTTTTTCACTTGTAAATATCTATTTATTTTAACAAATGAGAAGCGAAAGCGCGTAAATTTGTCCAAATTCAAAGAATAAGCCGAAAAAAATAAATAAAAACAAAATATCTTTTTTAGCTATTTTTGAGCGGTAAAGTTATTCGAAAGCTGATCCGAAGTGGAAAGTGACGCCATGAAATACAATGCAAATTAAATGAAGTGTCTAAAATAAGGAATACTAACTCCAGGCAAGATGCGTTGGGTCTTGTGGCTCCACTAAATCTATCGAATATGATGATGTTCTGTATTTGAACGTATTTAACATACTAATGTAATTAAATACATTGAGAACATAATGAAGCTCCCCTTCTGATAATATTTGCTATCCAACTTTATGAGTAAATGGAGAATTTAATCGGATTTTTTCACTTCAAGAAAAAAAGTAGTAGGATTCAACTTAAGAAGGGGCCGAACTATCTGTCTTTGTCTAATAGCGTTTTTCATCATTTATGTAAACACTATCCGGTATAACAAGAAAAAAATAGCAGCCCCCGCTAGATATTAGTATAGTAAGTAAATTTTGTAATAACAACCAAATTTTTTCACTGCGTAGTTTTTGAATAATTAGAGACCTACTAAAAAAAGATAGGTTATATTCTAAATTGCTAGTAGGTCTCTAATTAGTCAAAAACTATGCAGTAAAAAATTTGGTTGTAATTACAAAATTTACTAATTATACTAATATCTAGCGGGGGCTGCTATTTTTTTCTTGTTATACCGGATAGTGTTTACATAAATGATGAAAAACGCTATTAGACAAAGACAGATAGTTCGGCCCCTTCTTAAGTGCGGACAACTAAAGAAATCTACCGAAATCTTATATTCGAGAAGTTATATACAAGTTTTCAATTTATAGTATTTTGAGGTTAGGTTTGTCAACTTTGATGTCTAAGTTCATAAAAAAATAACAGCTCCAAAGGATCTTTTATTTTAACTAAAATAATGGTATTAATATAGCTAATGTCAAAATTTGTCAGAATTTAAGGGGTGTCCTAATACCGGCACAGAGATTTACCTTATCAACATTTGAATTATGCATTTCAATAAATATTTAACTATTTTTGACTAAAATTCATAGAAGAGGCACATTTCTAACATTCTGAAGAATGTATTGCAACGTTAAAAGACAGAATGAAAGTGAAAATGAAGACAAAAACTGCATAATACGATTATTTATAACTACGTTGAAAAGTTAATCGTATTAAGCAGTTTTCGCCTTTATTTTTACCTTTATATTGTCTTTTAACGTTGCAATAAATTCTTTGGCATGTTAAAAATGTGCCTCTCCAACGAATTTCAGTCATGAATAGTTAAATTTTTATTAAAGTTCATAATTTGAATGTAGATAAGGTAGAACTCTATGTCGGTATGAGGATTCCCCTTAAAGAACAAGCTGAAAAAAATAAAAGAGTAATGAATATCTTTTTTAAATTTTTCAAATTGAATAAAATATATAAGAGATCCCATGTGAGATCACATATGAGATGTCACATGAAATCGCCTATGAGATCGCATATGAAATCGAATGTATTTTCGTTAAATTTCTAAAATAAAATAAATATATGTGCGATCTGATTATTATATTTATTTTATTTTCAAAATTCAACGAATATATATGAGATTTCATAGGCGATTTCATATGAGATCTGACATGAGAGTTCATACAATATTTTCAGTAGGGATGATTTTTCTCGGATTGTTCTTTTAATTTATACATATTTACACTCTTTTGATTCTCATTCATTTAAAATAAGTTCATACCTATAAGTAGAATCGGTGGTAGCGCAGGGACTAACGCTCTTGACTCATGCTGTAATAGACCGGAGTTTAATCCCCGGGAAAATTTTGGAAATATTTTTCTGAATTTTTCTCTGTAAAATAGAACTAGGAGACCAGGAAAAACCAATTAAAAATTCCCCCTGGCAAATATTTGGTACGAAGAAATTAACTAATTTGAAATATTTTTTAGATGCATAAAAATATTTTATTGGAGGAAAAAAATTTTATTTTTATTACGAAATATTAATTTAAAATAAAATAAATAATTTACAGTATGAGATATTTTTAAGTTTAAGAAATATCTTATGTATGTTGAGCAATATTTTATTGATATTTGAAAATGTTATTTTCACTGACGGAATGAATGATGTTGATACAAAAAGTATTTCACCTATTGCCAGAAAGAATCTATTCGATACAATAAAATTTTTTTCGTTACAAAGAAATTTTTTTCCAGTGTAGCTATTAGATCTCAAGTAACGGTTTTATCATCTTTCATTTATTCTCATCATGGAGCGACAGAGACAGAATTAGGTTCAAGTAACAACCGCTACTTGAGTTAGGTATATGAATAGGAGTCTAAGATCGTCTATGATAATGAAAATTTATATGGTTTGAATATATATTCAAAATAGATTAAATAACAAATACTATTTTCTTTATTAAGGAATAATTAGTTTATTGAAAAAAAATTTTCTCTTATTTATTTTTTAGTCTATTTTCGATCATAATAAATTTTATTAAAAACGGAGCAATTTATTCTAACATATTTTAACAATGAAAATAATACTTTTAATTTATTTGGAAATAATACTTTTAATCTTATTCAAATAATAAAAATAATTTAAATGTATAAAATTTATAGTAAAGGATTAAATATTTTTATCTTATCTGCAAGAAATATAATGTTGGCTCTCAAATATTTGCCTTCGCGACTCGAAGGATTACAGTGAAGTTGACAGTGGTGATTTTTAACGAAGTGAAATCCGTTATTATCAAAGTCTTCGCAATCGTCTGGCACAAAAGACACAAGAGTATCTTTTTTTCGTACTCTTCTTATACATCAGCTTTGTTCCAAATGCTTCTCGGGGTTGCGCACGTCGTATTCACAAAATTTATCTCACGTTTAATAGCCCTAAAGAATCTTTCTGATTGGTCAATACAGCTTATCTATAAAGAAACCCCCAGTATGTGCAGTAGATTTTTGGACACAGCAATATACTAAGCATTACTGGTTCGCAACTTCAAAAAACGTGTTTAACACAGCCATTTGTGTGCAAACGTAATTTCCTAAGCAAGACAATGAAAAGTCTATGAACACATCTATACGATGTCATATATATATATACCATATTAGTGATACATGGGTTTTGTTCCAAATGCTCGCGATATATATATATATATATATATATATATATAAAATCATTTTTCATTTTAATTTTTTTTAACCTTTTGTTATACATATAAATGTGCGTACGTATATATAATTATATATACGCATATACATTATGCATGCATATAAACATATTTATTTGCAGTTCTCTCCCTAAATAACATTAATAAATACATATAAGTAGATGAATAAATGAATCTTTTAGTAATAACGAATATACTGTATTAAAAAATAAATTTAATTTCTTGTAATAGTCTTAAGAGAAAGCAGTAAGTTCGCGCGCCGTATACGCTACCTCAGCATTTTTAGGCGTGATAAGAAGATATCTTCTGTCACCGAATGTGAGATTTTAAAGAGTTTCTCACGGCCAAACTGACGAATGGGAATCTTTTAAATTTTGACAAACTTGCATTCTATTTCTAGATTTGTACCTTTCTTGCAGAGAAAAATAATTTTAATAAGTCAGTCCGCAGTTAGACCTCGCAAGGGTAACACCTTTTTCGACTTGCACATAAATCAAGTGTAAAATCGTAACAATAAAAACTTGTAACTCGCCCTTTATTTCCTTCTTAAATTCAATTATAAGCGAAATAACTTAATTTAGTCGCGCGCTTATTTTAAGAAGTCAGTCCAATAAAAACGCGATTTTTATACAACTTACTGCTAGGGGAAAAAAGTGTGTTAATAAAAATAATATTTCCTATTTTATTTTCAAATAAAAAAAAATAAAAATACTAACGAGGTTTCTTCCGATTTATTATTGTAAATCTGCGCGATTCACTTATCAATAGCTTGTACAACATTTGTAATAAAATAAAATAAATATCATTTACAAAAATATACAAAAATAATCTCTGCGAACATAAGTGCCATTAATCCAGTTCCTAAATAATTAACAAACGGGCAACCAGAGAGGAGCACTGCGCCCTTCAGTGTAGAGTTCATTAAGTAGATAAACTCCTTTGCTTTCGACCACGCAGCCAGCAGTTAAGACAAGGTAAGCGATTAAGCTCCTCTATCCCGCAGTATTTTCAAAATAAAAAAATATTAAACAATACCAACAAGAGATATCCCAAACAAACACATGTCCGAGTAAACCTATTTAAGGTGACCGGACATAACAAATGGTGACAGCGACGGTGGGATATTTCTTGTCAAATAACTAATAAACACTAACAAATTTTTTTTTTATTACTGCTTTTTATACTAATTAATTACACTCGAAATGCTCTCTATCACAGGGAAACGCTAAATAATATTAGACAAAATACTTGTTTTAGATGAGCATAGAGTAAAGATTTTTCGATCTGTTAACTTATTTATAAGTTGATAAATCAAAAATAAAATCTAATAACGCCTTTCTTATTTGAAATTCACTGTTCAAAACGTTCACTATCGCAGGGAAACGCTAGGTAACTAGACAAAATACTTGCTTTAGATGAACTTAGAACTAATATTTTCAATTATTGATTTGTTTATAAATTAATTACTCAAAAACCAAATATTCGAAGCGTTCTCTATCACAGGGAAACGCAAGACAAAATACTTGTCTTAGATGAGCGCAGAACCAGTGTTTGAGATATTAATTTATTTATAAATCAATAATTTGGGGAAGAATAAATAAATAAAAAGAAAGAATACTAAATAAATTGTTCAAAACGTTCTCTATCGCAGGGAAACGCTAGATAACTAGACAAAATACTTGCTTTAGATGAGCATAGAACATTTATTTCAATTCTTTTTTATTTATACATAAATTAACAAACAAATCAATAAATCTAACATTAAGTAAAAATAAATACTTTACTTCTTTCTGTTTCTATAACTAACATTTTTCTGGAGTAACAATCTTTACCTTACAAATAGCTAAAATAAAAACTCAGTCAATCAGCTTATCTAACGCAAGGCGTAAGATTAAACTAACGCTTATACATTTACTTTTAATTTTTCCTTTGCTACTTTTTTTTTCTTATGTTAATATGAAGTGAACCATTTTTATTTCTTTGCAAATATAATTCTGCACTAAATAAGTTAAAAATTAATGTTTTTTTTTCGTTGTTTTTTTTTCTTTCTTTTTTTCTTTTTCATTTTTTTTTTGTTTTCTGTTTCTCTTCTTTCTTTTTTTTTTTCTCTCTCTCTCTGACAGGGTTTACAGTTTTTGAGCCTCACAGCATAAAGCTCGTAAATTATTTTTTCATGCTTAACAGCATTTAAAAATTTCTGGTGGAGAGTAAAGAAAGAATTTTTTTTTTAATCATAACGTTTTATTTCTTGAGGGTTTTGTAGGTCTTGAGCCTCACGGCATAAGGCTTGCAATTCGCCGTTTGTGCTTAACAGCACGAAGGGCTCAACCTAAAGAAAATAAAAAAGGGAAGAAACAAGTTGACCCTATATCTGAAAGTTTATTTTCAATTTTGGGCTTGTATCTATTGAGCCTCACGGCATATAGTGCTAGTTCTCTTTTATCGCTTAACAGCGGCAAAAGACTTGGAAAGAGAAAAGAGACAGTTAGGTGTTGAAGCAACTTTTTTCTAGTAAATATCTTTTTTTCCTCCTTCGCTCCTTTTTTCTTTTCTTCCTTTCTTCAAATAATCATTTTTTTTTTCTTTTTGGTTTTGTTTTTTTTTCTTTTTTTCTGTTTTCCTTTTTATTTCTCCAGTAAATGACAGATAATAAAAGGAGAAGCCTTGGCCCTAAGATAAGGCAAACAGCAAATAAGCTTAGTCTGCAAGGAGAGGCCAGAGCGCGGTTCATAGCGTTGGTCAAAGAAAACGAAATTGATCTAGAGCCACAATTTCTACTACCGAGAAAGAAAATCGGACCAAAAAAGGGTTTAGTCGTTAACCCATACGTAATCGAAACGCCAGCTAAATATTTAATAACTCCCCCCCGGATACGACAACCGCAACAAGAGCGCGTTGTAATCGATTTGAGTCTCGAAGAAGTACAACCCACACCAGCTCCACTATCGCCCTTGCAAGTTGACCAAGCTGGTCAACATATGCAGTCGGAAAATAATCTAATTACTATCGATTAAAAAAATTTTCTTATATCGCGTTTCCATTCATCTATAAATAAGGAGCATTTTATTTAAAATTTCTTTTTCTTCTCCTTTTTCTCAAAATTAACCTAAGAAATCAATCTTTATATATATAAATAACAATTTATAATAATAATTGCACAAGCGATAGTCTATTTTTTTTTTTAAATAGCCTAGATTTTAAATATCTTATAAAATGGCTACCGGAGGAATTAACGACAAAGATTTGCCGCTCACCGAAGAGGAGTTAAGACTATATGCTAACAACTTAAAAGAACGCGAACAAAGAATTAAGGATTTAGAACAAGCGCTAGGGAATCATGAGAAGAAAGTCCTAAGTGAGGCAGAACGGTTAAAGCAGAACGCGATGGACTCGTTAAATGTAGAAAAGGAACGCGTTCAAATGCTTGAAAAGGAACTCGAAAAAGAAAGAAAACGCCGCGAAAATCTTGAAATTACCATATCAGACACTGCCTCTAGTGTA
The DNA here is from genome assembly GCA_017163975.1 of Anastatus disparis. Taxonomy (NCBI): domain Eukaryota; kingdom Metazoa; phylum Arthropoda; class Insecta; order Hymenoptera; family Eupelmidae; genus Anastatus; species Anastatus disparis. The sequence goes on from JAFFSR010000356.1 coordinate 1,264,148, forward strand.
TCAAATTTTCCCTTAGCACAAACTAATAAAATAGATTTGGGATCTCAAAATAAAACGAATTTGAGGTTAAAGCCAATAGACGAAACCGAGAAGTCGACAGAGGACGTGATAACTCAATTAGCAAAAATGCGCCGTGACATAGATCGAATGCGTGCAACTCGCTCAACGGGGGACCCGTAACGCAAGCACAGCAAACATTACCACCAGACCCAGCATCAAGACCTCATAATAACCTAGCAGAACCACAAAATTCCTGGACTGTGCCACCAAGCATTAACATAAAGAAAGCCCTAAAACGCCCCGCGCAACATGGTAAGCGCAAGTCTAATCAAAGGGAAAATTGAAATATCAGATAACGAAAGCATAGAAACCACTGAAGAAGATATAATAATTCGAGATTTCCTTCCAGGTGCAAATTTGCTGGACTATATCGAAATAAATCAGGTGAATCAACCAATAGAAACTTATGTAAATTACTCTGATATAGAACCATGCATCAACAGAACTATCTTAGACATAAATACTGTCACTGAATTCTACGTCAAGCCATATAAAAAGGATAATCGAAGTTCAAAACACAAAAATTTTGAGCGAGTATACAATGCTAATGTCAAAAACAGAACAGAATGTATATTAAACGACATACCTAAAAACCATATAGCGGAAGAAAACGAAGCAAGGCTACAGAAGCTCATTGAAAAAACTGCTGATGTTTTTCATTTGAAAGGAGAATCCCTTTCCGCCACTAACGTAATCGAACATAAAATCGAAACTTACGACGAAGAACCAGTGAACGTAAGACAGTATCCAATACCTCAAAAATTGCAAGAAGTTGTTTACGAGCAAATAAGTAAATTGTTAGAATCAGATATAATCGAAAGAAGTGAATCGCCATTTAACAGCCCTCTCTGGGTTGTCAAAAAGAAAGACGATATTGAAGGGAAGCCACAGTGGAGAGTTGTAGTCGATTTCCGAAAATTAAATGAAAAGATCAAGCCATGTCCACATCCAATCCTATATATTACACATTTAGTCGAGCAGCTCGGCGGGGCTCGCTATTTTATCGTCGTGGATATGTATTCGGGTTTCCATCAGGTGATGATTAGAAAAGAAGACCGAGAGAAAACAGCCTTATCTACTCCTTATGGTCACTTTCACTTCAAAAGAATGCCTTTCGGAATTCGAACAGCGGCAAGTACTTTTCAAGAATTAACCAATAAAATATTAGGGCATAAACCGTTAGATTCAAGCTCGAAAGGAAAAGAAAAGCTAGGATATATTGATGACGTCATACTGTTTGCGGAAAATCTAAACGATCTAAACGAATTATTTCTGGAATTTACAGAGACTTTAAGGAAATCTAACCTAAAGTTAAATCCCTTAAAATGCCAATTTTACGAAACATCAGTGACATTTCTTGGTCACGAGATAAGTCATAAAGGCATGAGACCAGACCCAAGTAAGACCCAAGCTGTCGAAAAATTCCCTCGTTCACGAAATGTCAAGGGAATACGCCAATTTCTTGATCTGTGCGGATATTATCGACGTTTCATCCCAAATTTTGCAACGATCGCAAAGCCATTGACAAACCTTTTGAAGAAAGCAGTAGCTTTCAATTGGGCAGATGAACAGGAAATAGCTTTTGAGACGCTCAAAAACTGCCTAATTAATGAACCAATTTTGCAACATCAAAACTTCGAAGAGGAATTCTTTGTAACAACAGAACGCCTCAGACTACGCAGTCGGTGGTGTCCTATCGCAAAGGAAGGAAAATTCAGATTTACCTGTAGCTTACGCAAGCCGATTGCTTACAAAAACCGAGATGAATTATAGCACTATTGAAAAGGAACTACTCGCAATGCGATTTTGCGGTGACCAATTCGACTATTGTCTGATTGGCCGACATTTCACCTTTATAACTGACCGCCAACCTCTCGTTTGGTTGCACAAAATAAGGGACTGTACATCTAAATTAAAAAAATGGTATTTTGAATTAAGAGACAAATTTGACTTTACTATCAGATATCTTCCAGGAAAAATTAATTTCGTGGCCGACGCGCTGTCACATAACCCTCCGGATAACGAAGTGCAAAATATACGCGAATCGGAAACTAAAGAAATCATTAAGATAACGTCCGAGGAGAACACTTGTAAACCGGTCTATGAAATAAACGCTATAGAGTCAATCGCAACCGAGACACTGTTTAAAAAGAATGACTTCCTAGCAGTAAGAAACAGTAAGGACAGTTTTTATTTATGCCAAAGCAAACAGTACATTAAATCAAATAATAAAGTAATATCTATACAATGGTTAACGCGTCAAGACGGAGACGAACATATATATTCTTTTGACTATGACGACAAGATACCCTTCGACAGTATACTAACAAGCGTAAAATTGACTAAAATCGAGCAAGACAGATATGAACTGCCAGCCGACGAACTGTCACGGACGCTTGACATCCTTAAGGAATCTGTAGAAGCCACAGCAAATAAACCATCCGAAGACGCTCACGTGACTGACGATGCTACGAATGAAAATATAAATATTTCTGAGGATCATCAATCGCTCAGGGACGCATTACATTCAAATCCGTCCAGGGCGAATGAAGCTCCTCTATCTGTTGAGTATGAGATAGGTCGAGACGAATCAAATCGACCTCGACCATCACGAAATATAATCGAAACGAGAGATAACTTTCTCATGGCAAAGGGCAATCTGACCTATTTCATAACACAAAAAAATCAACCCCTCGACTCAGGAGCACTTTTTCTGCAACAAGAACAAAGACTTCCGCCCCTGCAAGATGTTGTCCTTGCAAGAGCAAAAGTCATTGAAAATGACAAAAAAGATTCTGATAGCTTTGCCAATTAAAGAAAATCTGCATATACAAACAGATAGAGAAATTTTCAAGGATGCTATTTTTTCACTGTTAGACGTATGCCAGATAACGTCTCTGATATCCTTGAGAATTTCAAAAACAGACCAGATAGACGATATCACGTGGAGTGAAATTGTCGATCTGTTAAAAGATATATTTTCAAATTCTCAAACTAAGATAATAATCTGTAAAAACTTGATACAAATACCAGAAGTAGATCTGCATGAACAAATTATACGCGAAATTCACGAGTCACTAATAAACGGCCATAAAGGTATAACAAAGACATATAACCGAGTTAGACAATACTATTTTTGGCCAAATATGAAAGCGGGAATCCAAAATTTTGTCAACGCATGTCGCACTTGTCAACTAAATAAACTAGTTAAAAATAAGGTTAGGCAACCTATGGTGTTAACAGACACACCGGGTTCTAGCTTCGAAAAGATTTCGTTAGATATCATAGGTCCATTGGATAGGACCAGAAATGGGAGCATGTACATTTTGACGATGCAAGATTTGCTAACAAAATTTTGTATAGCTGTCCCTTTAGATTCAACTACGTCAACGGCAATTGCCGATGCTTTTCTAAAACGATTTGTTTTTATTCATGGGTCACCAAGGATAGTCCTCACGGATCAAGGTGCAAATTTTATCAGTTCATTAATGAAAAACGTTGCAAAAATATGTAAAATTAAAACATGTACTACCACCACATTTCACCCTCAATCCAATGGATCTATTGAGCGAATGCATCACTCGTTAAAGGAATGGTTAATGAACTATGTATCAAATATACGACAATGGGATGAATGGTGTGAATGTGCGACATTTTCCTACAATACCAGCGTTCATGAAGGGACGAAGCTCACCCCATACGAATGCGTATATGGGAAGATAGCTCGCGTTCCATCAGCGAGGGCGGTATTGGGGGAAAATACTACCGATACTTATTATGACTATTTGACTAGATTAAGATCAAAATTGTTAGAAATACACGAATCAGCTAAAGAAAATCTAAATAACGCAAAAAGACGTTCCAAGGAATATTACGATAGGAAGTTAAACCCGTGTAATTTTAAGGTTAATGACCACGTAATGTTATTAATAGAACCTAGAAAGGAAAATTTTCAACCGCAGTATACCGGGCCGTATAGAATTCTTGAGATATTAGAAAATGGTAGAAATATTAAAATTTCTTTTAAAAACACTACGAAAATTGTACACCCAAATAAATTGCGCTTAACGAAACTAAGATCTGAAAGCTCGATCGATAATGATCAGAACTCTACATTTGACTAAAGATTTCTTAAAGTGAATACACATAAGGATAATTAACGTAAATCTGCGTATTATTTATTTTTTTTTTCTTTCATCCGATTTCTTTGCTTGTGATACTTATGCATATCCAAATTTTTCTTTTCTATGGATGTAATAACGAATAAAGAAACTTAAGCAAGTTGGTGAATTCACTTTACCTAATCACGCATCTTTAAAATTTATCTTAGTAATTGGGTACAAATGCTTATAACCTCAATCATCTGTAACTACGCAACATAATAACCATACCTGTATCAGCATAAATTAATGAGTCTGCGAGTAATCTTAAGTTATTTTTCTTTGTTATAGGAGGATCAACTGCAAATTAATGTTCTTTTTGTACACTTATATTCGAGTCGCCGTCACTTTTACGACATATGAATGCGGATCTGCCACCCCCAACATAACAACTATAGCACTTACGGAAGTCGGAGACTGCGTGCTATCCGACGCAGAACCTGCTGAAGAATAAATATACCTCCAGCTGCTACAACATACTCAATATTTCAAGGTCCGAGCTTACCAATGTAGAATAAAGGTAGAGCAGGAAATTACGTATTACGGTATGCATTTGCACAACTCAAAAGTAAAAGGAGGCTCTACCACATTCATGGAGTTGGCAACGAGAGAAGCATGCGTTAGGTATGGCCAATATAAATATGGACGCTCCATAATAAATAATCTTTTGGTGAACGCGACCAATAAAAGGACTGTCACAGTCGCCGGAAGATTGGATGCAAACGGATATTGTGAGGGTACAACTTACAATGATAATGGATATGAATACGAAAAAGTAGTCGTAACTGCGAAGCTGGAGATCAAAGCAACAGACTACGAGGTCACCGTAGATAAAAAAAAAGAATATGGTGATCCTAAGCACCGAAACTCGATGCAGCTACACCAGCGGCAGATGCATTGATGAGGAAGAAAGCTGCATTTTCTGGACCCCAGTAATGGGATCCACATGTAAGTTCGATGAATTCACCATCCTATATGAAGGTATAGGGACACGTATGGTTGATAACAATTCGAACGCTCCCATTATCTACTTTGGTAATTCAACTGGGAAGATAAATTTTGGTCTAACCAAAACTGGAGAAGAGATGCTATGTAGATATAAATTAATTAAAACGGATCAAACAGAACTATTCATTTTAGAAACCACAAGAGGCAAATCATTCACCACCCGAAAAAGCTTGGAGGTACCAGATATCATCCTTACTAAATATTTCAACGCAAAAATAATGAATCTCGGAAGACATCTCGATATACAACTAGGATCACTATATCGTGACATAGTCCTGCACCGTTGTATATTGGAGAAGCAAATCATAGAAAATGCTCTACCTCTGGCCTTCTCAGATCCAGACCTTTTTGCCATGAAAGTTATGAAGAAGCAAGGTCATTTAGCCATAGCAGCAGGAGAAGTCGCCCACATAATTCAATGTGTACCACGATCCTGCAAAATAAGAAAAACGGAACAATGCTACTACGAAGTACCAGTGACTTGCGATGACGAAGCGTACTTCGCCAAACCTATCAGCAAGGTGCTAGCACAAATAGGAACGGTTAGAGATTGCAACACACTCATACCAAGTATCTTCAAAATCAGCGAGAAATGGTTTAAGATTCACCTTACAGCAACAGAGGTAAACCTACCGCAAACCCTAAAACCATTTGTCCTACCGACCTGGAAACACGCCAGCATCTCAGAAGTCTTGGAAAATGGAATATACACACTGGAAGACCTGCAAAATCTACGCGAACATTCGATCTTTCCAGCCGAAAAGCCTGCAATGCTAGAAGCAATAGCGAGACGGCTTAACGACAGAGAAGCAAGAACGCGCTCTGTAAAGTTTAACAACCTGTTGACGCCAGAAGAAATCGACGCCTCCTAATCATAAGATTCTACTTCAGAAGTGCTCGCAACACAATGCTATTTCAAATCCAATTCAATAAAAGTCTCTTCCGAATCATAATGCAACACAATGCTGATTCCCGTAACGCGTCAACAAAATTCTCCTTCACAGACCAATGCAACATAATTCTATTTCGGTGACCAATGCAATACAATTCTCATTCGAGATCAGTACAATATAATTCTAACTCGTCGAACAGCGCAACAAAATTCTACTTCGGATGTTAGAACAACAAAATTCTGTTTTGTAAATATTAATTTATAATATTAATCAATTTATTATTATTATTCAAAACTTTTGATTTCTACGACAACATTTTTACAAAATAAATCTTTTTGTTGTTTCATACTTTATTATATTTTATTATTAATAATAAATAGTTATAATTTCCTATTAAAATTAAATTACTACTACACCTATGTACACCTTCTACTTACTATTTCAGAGACAAGCCTATATATTAGAGTGGAGCGAAAAAAAAATATAAAAACAAGTCCCTTTAAAATGATTCTATTTGGTCCAAAGAGTAGCTGTGAATTTTTTCAGATTGTTATTTCACGTAGAACATTTTAAGAATGTCCGAGTTTTTTTGTACGTGCTTATTGAATATATTTATATTTATATCACGATATATTTTTTTGTATTAATAGCATTAAAATATAATATCATTACTGTTTAATACAATATATTTTAATAATAATAGATTATCAATTATGCATGCTAATAATTTAGAACAATCGTAAATTCTTATTTCTCCGAAACAGAATTTTGTTGTTCTAACATCCAAAGTAGAATTTTCTTGCGCTGTCCGACGAGTTAGAATTATATTGTACTGAGCTCGAATGAGAATTGTATTGCATTGGTCACCGAAATAGAATTATGTTACACTGGTCTGTGAAGGAGAATTTTGTTGACGCGTTACGGGAATCAGCATTGTGTTGCATTATGATTCGAGAGAGACTTTTATTGAATTGGATTTGAAATAGCATTTTGTTGCGAGCACTTCTGAAGTAGAATCTTATGATTAGGAGGCGTCGAAATGGAAACAATGATGGAATCCACACTTAACAAAATGTGGAACGGGTTTCAAAAATTTGGCCAAATCTCGGCAGGAATATTAATGATTATCCTGATATGCCAAGTAATCAAACTAATCTTCGACACCATAATCCGCGGATACACTCTATACACGGTATATGGATGGAGTACAAGACTCCTGGGAGCCATTTTCGGCTCGATGACACATTTGCTTACGAGCCTGGCTAAGCCCGAACGTACAGAGAAGGATAAAACATCAGAACACGGAACAGCCACCGGGTCAACGGAATCATTGAATCCGCCAAGAAGAGGACTCAGCAGATCTAACTCTATGCCACTATCAAGAAAAACCATCCGAGACATCGAGCTCAAACTGTTGGGAACCCCAAAGCAAAACAATTAAAATCTTATTGCTTTGTTTTCACGGTGGGGGTGTTACATCCGCATAATCACGGATGTACGAAAAATCATTTTTCATTTTAATTTTTTTTAACCTTTTGTTATACATATAAATGTGCATACGTATATATAATTATATATACGCATATACATTATGCATGCATATAAACATATTTATTTGCAGTTCTCTCCCTAAATAACATTAATAAATACATATAAGTAGATGAATAAATGAATCTTTTAGTAATAAGGAATATACTGTATTAAAAAATAAATTTAATTTCTTGTAATAGTCTTAAGAAAAAAGCAGTAAGTTCGCGCGCCGTATACGCTACCTCAGCATTTTTAGGCGTGATAAGAAGATATCTTCTGTCACCGAATGTGAGATTTTAAAGAGTTTCTCACGGCCGAACTGACCAATGGGAATCTTTTAAATTTTGACAAACTTGCATTTTATTTCTAAATTTGTACCTTTCTTGCAGAGAAAAATAATTTTAATAAGTCAGTCCGCAGTTAGACCTCGCAAGGGTAACACCTTTTTCGACTTGCACATAAATCAAGTGTAAAATCGTAACAATAAGAACTTGTAACTCGCGCTTTATTTCCTTCTTAAATTTAATTACAAGCGAAATAACTTAATTTAGTCGCGCACTTATTTTAAGAAGTCAGTCCAATAAAAACGCGATTTTTATACAACTTACTGCTAGGGGAAAAAAGTGTGTTAATAAAAATAATATTTCCTATTTTATTTTCAAATAAAAATAAATAAAAATACTAACGAGGTTTCTTCCGATTTATTATTGTAAATCTGCGCGATTCACTTATCAATAGCTTGTACAACATTTGTAATAAAATAAAATAAATATCATTTACAAAAATATACAAAAATAATCTCTGCGAACATAAGTGCCATTAATCCAGTTCCTAAATAATTAACAAACGGGCAACCAGAGAGGAGCACTGCGCCCTTCAGTGTAAAGTTTATTAAGTAGATAAACTCCTTTGCTTTCGACCACGCAGCCAGCAGTTAAGACAAGGTAAGCGATTAAACTCCTCTATCCCGCAGTCTTTTAAAAATCAAAAAATATTAAACAATACCAACAAGAGATATCCCAAACAAACACATGTCCGAGTAAACCTATTTAAGGTGACCGGACATAACAGCGTATTAATTAATTTCTGCGTACCAAATAGAAGTAGCTATTCATTGAATAAATATTATCTTTCTTTAGAAATATATATTTGAATTTTTCAAGCCTGAAAAATATTTTTTTGTAAAAGAATATATTATTTTGAAAACATGAAACATCACTTTTAAGCATAGAAATAATTTTTCACAAGTGAATTTAAAATATTAATTCAAATAAAAGTTTCAGCAAATTTAAGTTCTTTTTCTGCAATATAAATTTCAATTTTTTTTTAATTATTGCAACTCTTTTGATTCAAAGAATTATTTTTTTATTCGAAGAAATATTTCTTTAAAAGAGTTACATAATGATCTTAATTAGAATTTATTTTTTGTAATTATGTTTATGAATAATTGTTGTGAAATTTTTTTTTACTGAAATGTACGTTTTTAATCAAAATAATAATTACTTTATTAAAATAAGAAAATTTTTAAAGTTTTCCAGTTATATTTTCTTTATTCTGACAATTATTTTTTTTTAATTCAAAATCCTCTTTGTAATGTAAAGAAATGTAATCAATTACACTGCTTTTTTGCAGGAACAAATATTCTATTATTAAAAAGAGATAGGTTTATCGAAGTCATGAACTAATTTGTTTAATTAAAAAATGATGTCTTTGAATTAAAAAATTATTTGATGTAAGATATTTTTTTTATTTCTATATAATATTACATTTTTTCAATAAAACAATATAGCATTATTTTTAAGAAAGTTTTACTGACTTTCAACACTATTTTGGAAGTAACTAATTTTTTAAAGTTAATAAGATATTTTTCTAAATTCGAACCTTTTTTTTTTAAATATAATATTTTACCAAAGAATATTTGAAGGTTTTTTTTTTATTTTAAAAATTATTTCATGAATTTATAAATGATTTTTCTTTGACTAAAGGAAATTCATTTCTTTGCATCGTATTTCTTTTATTGAAATAAACCTTCTTCAAAGTTGAAAAAACTTTTTACGCTGTGTAGTTACAAATTTTGCGTGAAATTCCGTAATAAAAGGAACATTTTCACATACTAATTTAATATCATTTCAAAATAATGTCTAAAAACTATTTTTATGGTGAAAAATAAGGCTTCCTTTTTTTTAACATGCTACAGTTAAAAATGAAATTTCATTTCGTTAATATGAAAGGACAAAGATGAGCCACCTGCTCTAGGATAAATTTAGAACAAACGTGCCTGTTTTCTTTTAATATCTTACAAATAATACATGTTTTTGATTAAACGTCATTGATTATTTTATTACTCACTAATGTCAAATTATTTTTTTCTTTTATGCTGTATCATTGAAAAAATCAATAATTTATAAAAAAAATTATATCTTTTTATTACTATTAAGTTTTTGAATAACACTAATTTAAAAATTCATTTCATGACACAATATATAATAAAGTTGAGATTTAGATTAGAAAAGGACAAAAATAAATGACCTATTATAAAACAAAATTTTTAACGGTTTCCTTTATCGATCAAATATAGTTTAAAAATAAAAAAAAATAGTTTTTTTTTCATATGAATAAATATCAGAAGTGTTAGTAATCCCTAGCGGAAATATAAAATGTTTAAAAATGTTAAAAATTGTTTAAAACTGTTTTAAACTGTTTATTAGTGCGAAATTTAGGACATTTGAAACAGTTATGAACAGTTTTAAACATTTTTAAACACTTTCAAAAAGTTATGAAAAGTTCGAAATAATTTCAAACGGTGTTTAATAGTTTTGAATTTTTTATGTTAAAAAGTTAGAGATTACTTTAAATATTCAAAATATTTCAAAACAACTTTAAATCAATATGAACTATTTTTCATTAGCTTGAACAGTTTTGAACGGTTTTAAACAGTTTTAAACACCTTTAAACAGTTTTTAACAGTTTTAAAAAGTTTTAAAAAGATCGAAATGATTTCAAACAGTGTTTCATAATTTTGTTTGTAAAAATTTTCTCATGTATATTAAAATTTACATAATATATACGAGAAAATGTTCACTTTAGTTTTAAATTATTCTGTATTGTTCAATACTGTTCAAAAATGTTTAAAACTGTTTATAACTGTTTTAAATTTCCCAAATTTCACCTTTATAAACTATTTTGAACAGTTTTAAACATTTTTAAACAGTTTTGAATAATTTTAAACTATTTCAAACAGTAATGCACATTTTATATTTCCACTAGGGATTGGAGATATCATCTTCTCCTCTATTTTATTGCCGGTGGGTCTCTTGATCGCTGTAGACTGGAACCCGTGATTTCACCTTACTCGTGTAATTTTTATTGGCCAGGAAGAATTTGTAATTTAGTCTAGGTGCCCAGAGGGTTTCGTATGAAGTTCGAGGTCCCACCAAGCAAGTAGGTGATTTATATGTATTTTGAGCCGCTGAATCCGAATTTGCAACTTGCTTTTCGCGCAAGTAGTTGAGTAATTTGTTGTAAACAAATTAATTGTTTAAATGGCTATAGTTTATAAACTACAATGGATGCAGTAATTTTCTCTGCGAAAATTTGTTCTTTAATAAAAAAAAAAGTCGTTATTGTTGCATGTCGATTCGATAACTAGAACCAGAGATATGGCAAATATATTGCAAAAAAACATAGAGACGTAGCGCAAGTGCGGAATGCCCTGGTACAAAACCTTATAACTCGACTACTAATTAATATTTTTTAAAGTTTAACATGTGTTTGGAAAATGTCAGAGCCTCAGCTTTAATGATAAATTGTTATATATTACTTTCAAATGTTGATAAATAAGCTAGAATGATTTGAAGCAGAAAAAATTTTCAATTTTCCAGAATTTTGTTTGTTCACAACGAAACAATATAGGTTAGCGAACAAAATATTTCTATATTTTTGATATAGAATAATAGGAAATTTTATCTAGTTTAAGAATCTGTCCGGTTTTTTAAATTTAAGTAAGTAGAACCTGAGATATCGCAAATTTAAGCTGTAGCGCCAACTCCTTCCAATACGACATATGTGTGCAATATGGCGATCGCTTTCCTTTTTAAAAATTCTTTTATTATGAGGTAAATAATTTCATTCTTTTGTAATAAAATTAATTTTAACTCTGTATTAGGAAATTAAATAAAAATTTAATAAAAAAGGATTCAGTTAAGAATAGATAGATAGATAGATATGTATTTATTTGTAAAAGTTTACAAAAAGTGGACTCTAATTAGATGACTCTAATAAATCGAAAAGTTAAAACAAATTTTTTGAATAAAATAGATTGTTGTTCTTTTTGCAATTGCAAAAAAAAAAAAAAATAAATGTAAAAATACTCCTTAAGTTGAGTAAATTGTTTACTATTATAGTAGAAAAATCAATAATTATTTAAAACCCTAAATCTACTCGATCTAAATGTATTATACATCATTAATATTATGACAAAGTATATAAAATAGAGTTAAAAGTAATTTTATTAGAAAAGAATGAGATTACTTACCTTATAATAAATGAAATTTCATTGAGGAAAGCGATTGCTATATTGCACTCATATGTAGTATTACAAGGAGTTGGCGCTACAGCTTAAATTTGCGATATCTCAGGTTCTACTTGCTTAAATTTAAAAAACTCGACAGATTCTTAAACAAGGTGAAATTTCCTATCATTCTATATCGAAAATATAGAAATATTTTGTTCACTAACCTATATTGTTTCGTTGTGAACAAACAAAATTCTGGAAAATTGAACATTTTTTCTGCTTCAAATCATTCTAGCTTATTTATCAACATTTGAAAGTAATATATAACAATTTATCATTAAAGCTGAGGCTCTGACATTTTCCAAACACATGTCAAACTTTAAAAAATATTAATTAGTAGTCGAGTTATAAGGTTTTTTACCAGGGCGTTCCGCATTTGCGCTACGTCTCTATGTTTTTTTGCAATATATTTGCCATATCTCTGGTTCTAGTTATCGAATCGACATGCAACAATAACGACTTTTTTTTTTATTAAAGAACAAATTTTCGCAGAGAAAATTACTGCATCCATTGTGGTTTATAAACTATAGCCATTTAAACAATTAATTTGTTTATAACAAATTACTCGACCACTTGCGCGAAAAGCAAGTTGCAAATTCGGATTCAGCGGCTCAAAATACATATAAATCACCTACTTGCTTGGTGGGACCTCTAACTTCATACGAAATCCTCTGGGCGCCTAGACTAATTGGTTTTTCCGGGTCTCCTAGTTCTATTTCACAGAGGAAAATTCAGAAAAACTTTTCTAAAATTTTCTCGGGGATTAAACTCCGGTCTACTACAGCATGAGCCAAGAGCCTTAGTCCCTGCACTACAACCGATTCTACTTATAGGTATGAACTTATTTTAAATAAATGAGAATCGGAAGAGTGTAAATATGTATAAATTTCAAGAACAAGCTGAGAATAATCATCCCTACTATATCTCTTATATATTTTATTCAATTTAAAAAATTTGAAAACGATATTTATTACTTTTTAATTTTTTTTAGCTTGTTCTTTAAATTTTGACAAATTTTGACATTAGCTATATTAATACCATTATTTTAGTTAAAATAAAAAAATTCTTTAGGGCTGTAATTTTTTTATAAACTTGAAACGCAAATTATATATCAAAGTTGCCAAACCTAACCCCGAAATACTATAAAATGCTAATTTATATATAACTTTGTAAGTATTAGGTAATTTCTTTAGTTGTTCGCACTCAAGTTGAATCCTTCTAATTTTTTTATTGAAGTAAAACATAAACTTGGATCAGAAATATTATCAGTAGGGGGAAGCATCACCATGCCCTTAATTTATATAATTACACTAATATTATAAATACGTATTCGCACACTAGAACATCATCATATTCAATAAATTTAGTAGAGCCATTAAACCCAATGTATCTTGCCCGGGGTTAGTAGTTCTAATTTTGGCCACTTCATTTTTGCATAGTATTTCATGGTGTCATTTTCCAATTAAGGATCAGCTTTCGACTAACTTTACCGATCGAAAATAGCTAAAAAAGAATTTTGACAAATGTACACGCTTCCGTTTCTTATATGTTGAAATGAATAGATTTTTACAAGTGAAAGCAATTCTGATATGTATTTTTATTAAAAATAAATTAAATTACCTTTTTAGCTACTTTCGATCAGTAAAAAATGCCTAAAACCTCGTCTAAAACTGACCTTTAACATGTCAAATAGTATAATACTAAAATATGTGTATTACCTTACTTTTAACGTTTAGACTTGCATTGCATACAAATATAATTCTTATTATGAAAATTATGTGAATAGTCTGTATGAATATGATTATATATCATGCTTTGAAATTATATTTGAGCAAGATTTAAAAAATTTTTCAGATTACGGTAGATTCACGACTGAATTAGGAAAACAAGCAATAAGATTGTGATAATACTCTAAAATAAAAGTAAAATAAAAAATTCTTGAGTCAGAAACGGCGACATGCAAATTGTGTGACAATCGGTAAGACGTGTTATGCCGTAAATCTAAACCAGATGCAGCGTGCTTTATAGAACGACACTAACTATTGATTAGCAAAACTGTCATTAATCAGTGAACTGACCCCGAGCCTCGTATACATGATTTCGTCTGCGATAGTATCTCAATTTGTGAATACACAAATTCTGAACAAACCTTTGTATACGAACGGCATCGCTCCAGACCTCACTGAAAAGTGATGGACTTCTCGAGTGTAAAAGGCGATATGCATAATTTTAGTGACTAGTATCTTAACTATTACTAGTAAATAACGTCTAAATCTTCGTAAAAAATTTGTTTGTTTCTATTATTATTCAATCGCCAAATATAATTATGCTCGAATATATTTTAAAACCATAATCCATAATAGCATGCTTTAGATAACGATTGTTTTGTAGATGTAGTCTTGAATCATTTATTCGTAATTTTATTAATGTATATAAATAAATTGAATTACAGACCAAAATTTAGATTTTAGATTTGTTGACATTGATTACAACTATAAGTGTAGAAAAAAATCAAATTTTTTTGCACATGAGATCTCATGTGAGATTGAGTAACGGGAAAATTAATTTTTTTGCGCATGAGATCTCACGTGAGATCGGGCATAAGGAAAAATAAAATTTTGCGGCACATGAGCTCTCGTTTCATTTTTAATCGTGAGATCTCATGTAATTTTTTTTCAGTAAGGAATCATATTTTTTATTTGAATAAATATCATTTCACGAATGTTCTAAATTATTAACATTAATCAATTTACTATATTAAAATAACACAATTTTACTATAACACATTAATAACACAAAAATTTTATTCCATATGATATTTATTAGAAATTAAGATATTATGATTATTTTCACAAGTAATAAGATTTAAAAAAAAATATGATGTAGCAGTGGAATGAATGGAAGTAAGTGTAACATATCTTTTTTGTAATTCCTTTGTCTTGTTCTAGTTCTTTTAGCAAGTTGTCGTTATTTTAACCATTATTCGCTTTATTACTTTGTGATTCTGAATCACTACTTGAAATATAATCAGAGCTATTATCCAACGACAGAATTTATTTAAATACTTATGTCATTTGGAAATACTTTGAACGTACCGCTTCATATCAAATACAACGAGTAATTATGACTGGATTGATTACTAGTAACCGTACCATACATAGCAATCTTATTTATGAATATAAACATGTTTGTCCTATTCAGGGATTGGGAGCAGCATATTTATTTTATGTATCCTCTATTAAAGGCTATGAAATAATGTATACGAAAACTTAAATTTTACTTAGAATAGCTTCAAACAATAAATGTGATTTAAGATTAAAATTCCATCAACATGTGACTTATGCCATTTTCATAATTAACCCTTTTATATTTTTGTTAAGTGCCATTCTTACATTGCTCATAGAATTGTGACGTCCAAGAGTTTTGTCATTAATTTTCAAGTGAAAATTAATCCCTGAAGGGGTGACTACAAATGTAGTTAATGACGCTACATATGTTTCTAAGGCCGCGTTAAAAAGTTCTTCGGTGGCCGTTAGCATATGCTAAATAACCACCTCTTTTGAAAGAGTGAAATTAGAAGAACTCTATTAGTTCGGGGAGAAGAAAAGGAGAGGTATAAGTACAAGTGGATTCTTTTTGCTAGAAAACCCTGAATACTTGTACTGTTGAGATTCTGACCAACTTGGTGAGCCTCGGTGGATTGGTTGGAATATGTGTATAATTAAAATAAAATCTATAAATGAAATGATTAGAATAAGTAAATTAAAAAAAATTTGTTTGAGCAAAATTATTTAGATTTAAAAAAATGAAGCAATAAGATAATTCAAACGTAACAATAATTAAAAAAATTAACATGAGCTTTTAATTTATATAGAAAAAAATTCTTAAATTTGATAAAATTAGAATTTTATAATTTGAATAAAATTAGAAAACTATGTAGCACGCATTAATTAATAAATTAAACTACAGTAATTAAATTCAGAAAAAAATTTATTCAAAAGAAAAATAGAAAATTATTAAAATTACTCACTTATCCTAAACAGTTGAGGAGAAATAGATAATTGCTTAGAGAAATTTTGGTAGTTTGCTTCGAATGAATATAAAGAGAAAAAGGTATAGCGTCCTTTCTGAGTTGAGTGTTACTCTCCTGAGTGCTTGTACTGGAATGAATATGCTGAGTGACTGAATGAGTGCTTACTTGAGCAACTGGATGCAATGTGTGCTTACTGCTCAGTGACTGACTGAAGTTTTTGCTTGTTGAATGCTCGAAAGTGATGCTTCAATGCTTGAAAAATACTACTCGTTTTATTGTAGAATTCGTTTGAACTTGAATGCTTGGCGAGTGCTCAAGCGGGACTGACTGTCAGCAGAGATAAGTAGAGATTGCCAATGCCGTGTTAATAAAACGTGCCGAATTCGATCATGACGATCCTTGCGGCGATTCCGGAACTATACGCGCAAAGCTCCTCCACGTCTACACGTGCGTAGAGAAGCAAGCAAGAGGGGAGGAGACAAACACACGAAATACGCGACTTCCAGTGGCGTGGGTAATCTTACGGTAAACTCGCTTTAGCTCGTTTTCGCCGCGGTACGTTATAGCTTTATTTAAATGTAACTAACCGTCCCAACGATTCGTTAAATAATCACAAATTTTTATTTGAAACATAAATATATTTTTTAATAATAAAAATCCTTAAGGTATAATCAAACAAATTATAATAAATAAAATCTTTTGGGGGGCGATGAACATATGTAACTTTTTACCTAATTCAACTAATGTATGCGGTGGCTGTGGTCACTAAGTTTTTACGCACCTCGCTGTTATTCTAATTTAGCCAAGTTCTAATTTAGCCAAAAAATATATTTACAGATAGGGATAAAAAAAAGTTTTAATGTCAATATTACATGGATATATAACTTATATCAATATGAAATAAAAACGTAGCTAGTTCTGTAATTTTTTCCTGCTAAATAAAAAATATTAAAGATTGAAAAAAATTATTATGAATTATAGTTGTTTTTTATTCTCACTCAATTGCGAATAATAAAACCTTTTTTGTTCTTTAAAAAAAGGTCCTTTTCTCAATTCAACAACGAATGTAAACTTTATTAAAGTGAAATCATTAATATTTTAAAAATTGGACTTTTTCTTCTTTCTTTTATTAAATATCATATTTTGATAATATCATGTAACGAGTATTAATATATATACTCGTTATGTATGCTGTGCCAACTGTTAGACGAGGGCAGCACACAATGGTCTATGATAACCACGTGTGAAGCAACTTGTGCCGGCTTACAAGAATATAAATGAGGCGCGCGCACGGAAGAACGATAGAAAAGGGGAGGTAGGTAGCTCACTCTTTTTCTATCTCATTCTTCTTAAGACCACGATTATCGTCGAGAGAGTTCCTTTTGCCGCGTTCTCGCCATAGTTTTATTCTATAGATAAAAAGGTCGATTTTTAATAATTGTTGGGTACGCGTGTTTTGTGTGTAAGTGTCTGGTTGTAGTGGAGTTAAATTTTGTGTGTAGGCGGATCGCTGCACACAGAATTTAACATATAGTGTTTAATTTTGTTATAGCGAGACCAGCACTTGCGGCCACGTATTACTGGTATTATATACTGTAGCGGGACAAGGACCGAGATACCGGCGTCGATAAGTTGTATTGTATAGCCCATTTGGAAAAGACAAAGGTACGTTGGTTGCAACCATTATCTTGCATTTGCGTTTAACCTTATTGACATTTTTGCAGCGCACTAAATTATTGTAATTAGTTAGATTACTGATTATTAAATTAAATTTTTATAAGCTCGGCCTCAGCGTTAAATTTACTAGTTTTCGCTGTTAGTTTAATTCTGTTTTTACTTTTAATAAATTAAATTATTTATTTTCCTTCCTAAACAAAGTTTAATTTTATTTACTTTTGTCTGGCGTAGTAAGAAGCTACCACGCCCGAGTACTTTATGTTACCTATTATTAATTGGATTAAATCTGTACCCAACTAACAATTTGCACGCTTTTGTACCAACAAAAGCAATTGTTCAGTTGGCTGTTAAATTTAATATTCAAGTTGAAGTACGAGTTCTGAGCAGCTGGTGTAAGTGATCACCTGATCACATTATAACAGGTGAGGTACTTGTAACAAAAAGTTACAAGTGTATAATATTTGTCTTAATTATCCGCCTGTTACAATCATTGATTTTAATTTCCAAAATAAAAAAATTGATGATTCTCTTTAACGAACGTAATAATTTTCAGTTTTTACTAAACAGAATTTTGACTAAACTTTGAATAGTTGAACTATTTTTGTCCGTTAAAAAGTGACATTTTCTAAAGTTATATAGGGGCATGATAACATTCTTTTTAAATAATTTTTAAAAAATAACATTTTATTTCAACAGTTACAAAATTTAGAAGACGAAAAATCTCAATTTAAAAAAAAATACATAAACGCTTTTTAAATTTATGTTACACAAAGATTAATTATTTAAGAAAAATTAAAAGTTCTTTCAGAAAAATAAATATTTTGCATCTTATCTGACTGCTCGTTCTGTTAATAACTATTTTGTAATAAAATTACTTTAAAAATTGAAGATGTCATGTAAATTAGTATTTTAATAATAAAGAGCTGAACGGTTCTTCAAGCTGAAATTATATGAATTTTAAATAAACACACAATATTGATTTTATTAATTAACAGTTTATTGAGACCCAAATTGGTCATTCTTTAGATGAGATTATCTTAAAGAAATGATCGGCGAGGCTATTTGAAAATTTACAGTAATAACATATGAAATAAAAACTCATTCAAAGTTTCAAAAGATTATCCGCCTTTTTAATAAACAACTGTATATGATTTTTAAATCTTTGAAACTTTATGAGAAAAAATTAAGAATGACAGATAAAGGAAAACATCTCTTCCAACTAAAAAATATTAAAAAATTATGAAATGTATCTTAAAAAATTAATTCGGAATTGTTTATTATATGTTTAAATGGTTTATTATGGTTATGTAAATTAAATATTTTTATTATTTTTTTTATCGATTTAACAAAAATTTAACTTAGAAAAAATAAAAAAATAATAAATGAATAAATAAAAGAATTAAGGAATGTGCTTTGATAAAGCATATTTTTTTAAAAGTGTTGTCAACTTCATCAAAGCGCATTAAATAAAAATCACGTTAAATACCATTGGTGTTAAAAAAACATTTATTAAAAAAATGGTTTAATTTTTATAATTACAAAAAAATTTAGTTATAATACTGCTTAGAAATTTGCTATGTGTTATCGAACTAAATGAAAATCTAAAAAAATCCTGATGCAAAAAACTATCGTATATTTAGAAAGAAATATCGTAAGAAAATCCAAAAAAGTAGGTATTTTAAAGTATTCACTAAAAAGAATGCATTACAATTTTTTCAAAGCTTCTTATCATATTATAAAGTTAAGTGAAAAATAAAATGTATTCGTTTAATTTTTTTAAGATGGATTTGTTTAGTTACTTTTCAAGTATGATTCAATAAAATATGAAAATAATATATTTGATAGTATTGCATTGTTTTGTGTAATTTGTAAAAATTATTTTCATTGGAAATCGTATCACATAAGTACATAAACTTAAAACGTAAAATTTTTGTATGCTTTGAAACAAAAAAAATTTTTGTCAAATTTACATCAAATATATGTACTTCATTATTCAAATTGCCTCATTACATAGAATTATACATTTCATTATTAAAAAAATTTATATTCTTTATAAATTTTTTAATTTAAATTTTCATTTCAAAATTTACCTAAAAACTTTTTTGAAGTAGCCGAATTTTAATCCAAGCCGACGATATGTAAAAAAAATAATTTATTGATAATTTTATTATTAAAACACTTTTAAATGTATGTGGTAAACGTTATTTTGTTGTATTTTTTAAAAATAAAATGTTAATTATATTGATATTGCACCTAAACATTTACTAAATTTGGAATTTTTCCAATACTATAAATTTTTTCTAACAAATATAATACAAAAAAAAAACTTTTGAAATTTTTAACTGAAAGTTCATTCAAAGTACTTTTAATAATTAATTAGGCAATTATATCTTGAGTATAAATATTTTTTTCATATTTAAATAACTAATGATCAAAGCCTACTCATAAGGAGAAATTATCTTCACCTTCAAGAAACAAATTCGGTTAAAACTACAAGATATGATTTCGTGATGAAAAAAATTAACCCGTATTTTTTTTTTTGCTTAAATAGATTTCAGAGACAAAGATATACACATTTTTCAATAATATAATGAAAAGAAGTTTTCGTAAGAACTTAAATGATCGGACAACTAAAACTCTTACAGAAAAATGTATTAAATATTGAAAAACTACAAATTAAATACTTTAATTTAAGCCTTATTAGATTAAAAAAGCTTGATGCGGTTAAAGAGTTATGCATAATTGAAAATTATTACATATTAGTTAATAGTTTTAGCATATAATATATGATAAATTTTTTACTCTATTTCACTTGTATATTTTGATCGTTCGTAATTCGTAACTTTTGAACTACATAACCTTTTTTGATGCAATACAGCTTAAATTAATATATATTCAAGTACTTTCTTTGATCTATCACACATTTTCTAGTAAGAATTTTAGCTGTTTGGCTATTCAAGTTCCGATAAGCGTTTCTTTCCACTATATTTTTTATGAAATATCGGTATTTTTATATCCGAAACCTTTTTTCATTTAATTTTTTTCATAAAAAATCAGACTCTAGTTTCAATCAAATTCGTTTTCCGAAGTTAGGGACCTTTCTTCTCCTTGTTCATTTGAAAATTTTTCATTCAAATTAAATTTCGTAATTCTTTTCGTGAGATTTTTGTGAAGTTAATTTAAACTTTATATAATGTTTATTCAAAACGTATTATCCCTTTCGTTAAAAAATGCCAAATTCTGAACTTTATTCAAGAACATTTATTTTTTTTATGCTATTTTGCATTTATTATTAATGTTTTAAACATTTTTATTTTATTATTATGTTTTAATACTTTCTATTTAACATTTTCTATTATGAAACATGTTTCTCATAAGGTTTTAAACAATTTTCAAATTACATACTCTCTTTAAGTATATTATTAATTTATTTATGTTTAGAATTTAATTAATATTTTATAAATTCTTTTTAAATGTTATGCATAAATTTATTTGATCTATTTATAAATTATATTTATAAACGTTATATAACTATATTATATTTATAAACGTATTATCTTTAAAATATATAAAATACAATAATGTTATTACCTCATAAAAATCAAAATAAATGAGCTTTGGCTACAATTATAAAAGAAAATATGTCAATATAATCAATTCCACAAATTACTTGTATGAAATGGATCTATAAAATAAAGAAGAATTTAAAAAGAGAAGATAAAATAAATATCAAATAAAAATTTTCATTACATTCAAATTAAGAAAATAATCTATATTTAAGAAAAAAACGTTTATAAAATTTTTATTGCTAATATTTCTTATTAAAAAAATTTTTTTATTTAAAATTTTTTTTGTATTCAAATTCTGCATTTAACAGCGTTTAGGGATTTGAAAAAAGCTTTAATTTTTTTATACTAGCGATGCAAAGAACAGTAAGTCTGAATTAAAAATTTTATGTTTAAAAAAGCGTTAATTAGCACATGCTTAGAAAATGCTTGCAGTTAACAGTTATTTTATTTGAAACAGCTGTATTGTAGGTCAATATTTTTTGTCGAAAATGTTTCTTATTGTGTTGTAACAAATTTTATTTGTATGCATATTATTAATTTTTTTTAATAAAAAAAGGCAAAGCATAAGATTTTAACTTGGAAAAATTTTTAATTGTTGCAACTTACCCTAAAACTTAGCCAACACAGCTATTGTACGTTTTTTATTTAAATCAAATAACATATTTTTGTCGCTTTCTTGCCCTAAACTTAATTTTTTTAATTATCTAAACAGTTTTCAGTATTAAATAACAAAATTAGTAAAATGAGCATTTTAAGGACAAACACGTTGCATGCTGCACATCGTTTTTATAATTAAATTTTGTTTATTTGAATCATTAATTTCTTCATTTTTTTGGAATATTGTATTTAAATACATTTTTTATGATATAATAAAGTATTCACGCATTTTATTACATTCATCCTAAATAAAAGTAAAAAATATACTTTAAAAAGATCAAATAAACGTCAAAACATGAAAAAATATATATTTAATAAATAAACTGCTATTTTTAAACATTAAAAACATAGATAAAATTTTTTCATAATTAATTATAAAACTGAAAAAAATTTTGAATGCTTTTCATATCATGGTTCAAAGTTTGGAATCATTGTAATAATTACAAAAAAAAATTGAAATCTATTTATTTAATTTTTGGAAATTTTAAAATTCAATGTAAAATTTTTAAAAATAAAATAGAATTTAAAGTCATTTTCATTTAAAACACGCTTCCGTGAAATTTGCAAGGTTTCGTAAAGTTTCATTTTTCCTAAATCAAATTATCGACATTATAAATTTATATTAAGTTAATTCAATAAAAAGTTATTTAAAACCTGATATCAAGCTATTTGCTGCTATACTGAGAAATGATATTAAAAAGGATATACTGATATTAATGTACTTTTAATAAAAGCATTTCTTCATTTTTTTATGTGTCTAAAATAAAATGATGTTTATTAACATTTTATGTTGAATTTTTATTAAATAAATTGAAAATAATGTTATCAAGCTCCTATATAAGTTTAGAAAATGCCAGTTTTTAAGAGACTAAAAGAATTAAGCTATATAAAATGTAATGAAAATTTTATTTAATCTGTCTTGTGAGAACTTAAATTATTATATTTGTTAGAACAATTTTTTTGTTTTGGAAATAAAAATTAATGATATTATAAAAATATGATATTTAATAAAAGAAAGAAGAAAAAGTCCAATTTTTAAAATATTAATGATATTCAAAGTAATTTTTATTTAAAATGCGCTTCAATAAAGTTCACATTCGTAAAATTATTTATTTTTTCAGATTCATTTATTATTTTACTTTTCTCAACTGAAATTAGATTTATTCATATTTATTTTCTATTTTTATTAAATGAGTTAAAAATGTCATACATTTATATAAATTGAGAAAAGGACCTTTTTCTAAAGAACAAAAAAGGTTTTATTATTCGCAATTGAGTGAGAATAATAAACAACTATAATTTATAATAATTTTTTTCAATCTTTAGTATTTTTTATTTAGCAGGAAAAAATTACAGAACTAACTACGTTTTTATTTCTTATTGATATAAGTTATATATCCATGTAATATTGACATTAAAACTTTTTTCTATCCCTATCTGTAAATATATTTTTTTATATTTTTGAAATAAAATAGAATGTAAGGTCTTAAATAAATTTAAAATTTTATTTTTTCCGCTATAAAAATTGATTATAAAAATATATAATATTTAAAAGTAAAACATAAAAAAAAAAAATAGGTGGAACATCGGGTTTGAACTTGGCAAAATTAGGATAATGGCGTGGTGCGTATAAACTTAGTGACCACAGCCACCGCATACATTAGTTGAACAGGATAAAAAGTTACATATGTTCATCGCCCCCCAAAAGATTTTATTTATTATTATTTATTTGTTTGATTACTTTAATGATTTTTATTATTAAAATATGTATCTGTTTTAAATAAAAATATGTAATTAATCAACAAATTTTCGGGACAGTTAATTGCATTGAAATAAAGCTATAAAGTATCGCGGCGAAAACAAGCTAAAGTGAGTTTGCCGTAAGTTTACCTACGCCACTGGAAGCCGCGTGTTTCGTGTGTTTGTCTCCTCCCCTCTCGCTTGCTTCTCTACGCGCGTATAGATGTGGAGGGGCTCTGCGCGTATAGTTCGGGAATTTGTCCATATGGCGGCAGTAGTTTACATTGAATTTTAACGGGCACGCTCTCGCCTATGCTCATCGGCGATCTCTACCAATCTCTGCTGTCAGTACTCCGTTGGGGTATTTTATACCATTAAAATTGGGCGGTTGCTATCAACCCCCGTTAGGATAAGTTTTAGTGTATTGAAATTTTTTTATTGGTTGATGAATTTTTCGAAAAGCGTTTACCAAACTGTCACTTCGCTATGTTGACATCGATTTCTTCTCTCTCTCTCTCTTTTTCGTTCTTACAACTTTATTTAGGGGAACACTCCTAGATTTTTATTTATTGTGTTTGTTTATAAAATTGTATCTATTTCTCTTTGACTGTTCAGAACTTGTGAAAAAATTAATTTAACATGAGTATGTTGAGTATGGTTTATGCACATAAGACTTGTACACATTAACGTTATGCACCTAAAATTTTGTTATAGCATTATGACAACTTGTATGTAATGTATTGTAGTTTGTTTTGATGTATTTGCTTTTTCAGATTAATTGTATCTTTTTAATATTTTCGTAAGAGTAATTTTCGCATACAAAGAATGTTTTATTGTATAAGGAAAATGATGCTATGGTATTTTTGACTAGTTACTAATTAATTTTTGTTAATATCTATAGGTATTGTGATGTAAATTGTTCTTTGATACATTTAAACATTATCAGATTATTAAAGTTTAGTTATTTTGATGAAATAAATACAAAAAGATGTGGTTATAAATGACAGATCCTGGTTGTTTGATTTAGTTAGTTTTGAATCGTTATTTTGTTTGTATGTTTTTTGTTACTAAAGTTTGAACTGTTTATTGATTTTTAAGTGATAGCGATTGATTTTATTATTTATTTTATAATGTAAAATATAAATTTTATAAACAATCATGTCACACTGTGTATCCTAGTTTTATAAAGTTAATAAAAATTATAATTAATATTTGTGTGAATTTAAATCTAAGAAACAACGCTGTAACATTCCGCTTATTTAATTAATTTTATATAAACCTAGTAGAAGAAAATAAAAGATTATTTATTAATAAATGATAATTATATTGTAATTATTATTATTATTATTTATATTTAATTCTTAAAAGTATGTCGCAAAATTATATCTACGTTAAGTTTCTAATGAATAATAAACTATTTCTGGATAATTAATATTTTAATAATTTATTCAAAAGAAATAAATGAATTTACTGATTTGTCTGTTTTAATAACTGATCATTTATTTAATCGCATTTATTAATAATTATCTCTAAAAGAAAAGTAAATGTTTTTTTTTTGTTATTATTAATTTTAATTATTAAAATAGTTGTCAATCCAGGTAAAATATGTTTTGTGTTGGCGACGCACGTCTAGACAATTTTTATAATTGTCGAGACGGATTATGATGTTGTTTGTCAAATTTCCAATACTTCTAATCTGGGAACTATAGGAAGGTATTGGAAAACATTTGTGTATACAAGCATGCAATTATAGTGTCATTAAGAAAAGGTACGGTACGGTACGCTGTATACATATCATCTGGTACCAGGTGTACTTGAAGCGTTAAAAGTATTTGTGAGAAAATGTTTTGGAGACAACAATACAAATTTTTCTATTACATTAGAGCAAATTGTACTTATCACTCTGAAAACATTTCCTCGTTTTTATGTTTTGTTCTGGTCTTAAGATTATTATCATCCGTTTCTAATCCCGTTCGTGCCCAGACGAAAATGTGAAGAAAGAGTTTTTTGGACAAGGAAATTATTTTTATTCTATGATAAAATTATTATTTAAGAAAGGAAGAGAAAAAGAAAGAAGTAAAAAATTTTAACTAAAATTCACATGACGTAACAGTATTATAGAAAAAATACAAAAAAGACTTTTTATTTCCGAAAATAAGTTGTTTTAATACTAAAAAAGCAAAATGTATCACTAACTAAATTTTTTTGAAAATGTGACTTTTGCCACTCTCATTCTTACCCAACAAATATTTAAGACTGTTTTTTTATTGTAATTTATGTTTTATGTTTCTTCTGCGTGTATTTACAATTAGTTTATGATATCTCTTTGAAATGGTAACTTACTGATATAATATTATATACCAACCTAAGTATTTTGACTACGACATCATATCATATTATGTGCATACTTTATATGAATTATGCTATTATTCACTGTTTTATGTATTACACGCCTTTTTGTACAATTATTAAAAAATAAACAAAATATCTATTTATCTATCCATCTTTCGTTTACTATAAATAAAACTACATAAGTTTTAATACTAAATAATTTTAAATATATTTATATCCAACAATATTACTTAATAAATACAATGCAGAAACGAACATAATACTAATGTTGACATGGAATTTTGGTTTTTAAATAGTCTACTAATTTATATGAAATTTTTAAAGTCTTGTAGCACACACGCGCACACGCACACGCTTAGAGGACTACAGGACCTCAAAGTTACAATTTTTCATATTTTTCGCGATTTCATACGTTTTTCTGCTCTATTTTACTCTTAAGAGGCGGTCGGGACTATTTGCCGCATGGGGGCGCTGAACTCAGGTGAGATGAAAATGTAATATAATTTTTACACATCGATTTACAATTTACTCAAATAATAATATACGTTTAATGTTGTCAATAACTCTAGCCATGTATATGTAGAATAATTATTGTTGCTAATCTTGTTTGAAAAGTCTAAAATATTGTTGGAAAGCGAAAAATGCAGCGCGAGATAGAGCCAGCGTGAGCATATGTATTCATCATTCTTTAGTATTACTTTCTTTGTCGCACTAAAGAAAAATACACATGTTTACATCGGCTCTGTCACGCGCAGCATTTTTCGCTTTACAAAAATATTTTAGACTTTTCAAACAATATTAGCATCGATAATTATTCTACATATATATGAGTTATTGACAACATTAGAAGTATGCTATTGTCTTATTAAATTGTAAATCCGCGTATCAAAAATATTTTTTATTCTTCTTTCACCTGCAGCGCCACCAAGCGGAAAATGGTTCCGACCCCCTCTTAAAAGATTAAGACATTCGTAAAAATCGTAGATTCATAAAAAATTGGAAAATTTCTTAATTTCCAGAAAAAGTTAGTAACAAGGTTAAAAAATAATATGCCAATTTTGAAAATTGGAAAAAAGGGCTAACTATCCAAGCTTTGGACTTCAAATTCATGGTTATAGTTTTAGATGTTAAAAATATGTTCCAATAAGCTCTATAATGGTTTTTTTCGGGGCTGAACCAAAAAAAATGTTTTTTATTAAAGTTATCGATTAAAATTGCGATTTTCCGATATTCCATCAGTTAGGGCTTTAATAGCGAGAGTTCTACAGTCACAGTATATGGAGCAAAGCCTTATATGATCTGTAACATACGTTATACAGTCTTGAGAAACAATAATTTTTATAAATATAAGGCAGTTTCGTATTTAAACGAGGACATATACATGAATACGTCAGCTTATACGTGTTGGATCGCGTGTAATTGGCGATGTGCTACTATTTGAGAAGGGGCTTTTCCTCTATTACTTACAAGTGTCATGCACACAAGTATTACTCTGTCGACATGGTGCGACATCATTGATTATACATTGCTAGACTCGTGAACGCAATCATACATGTTTACATCACAAGCTTGTCGTAGTGTGACTGCCATGACGGCGCTAGAGTCCAGAACGCCACCTGCCCCAAGCTTGAATAGAAAACTGCCTAGTACTCATTACATATTTCTGCTACTACGCTCTAAACTTAGCTGCGGGAAGTTCTTTTTTGAAAAAGAAAATTATTGTTCGTCAAAACTAAATAATGTATGTTATAGATTATACACGGGTCTTTACCAGAGATTAGTGGAAATTGCCAATGTCATGTTAATGAAACATGCCGAATTCGATCATGACGATCCTTGCGGTGTTTCTGGAAGTATACGCGCGAAACCCCTCCACATTTACAAGCGCGTAGACAAGCAAGCGAGAAGGGAGAAGATAAACACACGAAACACGCGACTTCCAGTGGCGTAGGTAAACTTACGGCAAACTCGCTTTTGCTCGTTTTCGCCACGATACGTTATATCTTTATTTCAATGTGATTAACCGTTTCGAAAATTTGTTGATTAATTACATATTTTTATTTGAAACATAAATATATTTTTTAATAATAACAATTGTTGAGGTAGTCAAACAAATAATAATGATTAAAATCTTTTGGGGAGCGATGAACATATATAACTTTTTACACTATTTAACTAACGTATGCGGTAGCTGTGGTCACCAAGTTTTTACGCACCTTGCTCTAATACTAATTTTGCTAAGTTTAAACCCGATATTTTACCATTTTTTCTTATAATAAATTTTTATAACGGAAAAAATGAAATTAAAAATTTATTCAATATCTTAAATTCAATTTTATTTCAAAAATATAAAAAAATATATTTACGGATAGGGATGGAAAAAAGTTTTAATGTCAATATTACATGGCTATATACACGAAAAAATGTTTTAACCATTAAATGTGATGCTGAATTCGAATGTATGTTTAAATTTTAATGCTAGTGTGTTCAAAAGTGATGATTGGCATATAGTTTGTTTGTAACATTCACTGCATATACAAAATTTATTCCAGTATAGTACTTTTATAGTACTGCGAATCTTTATTTTCAAAAACTGATGCGTGAATTTACGGTGCCACTTTTAGCAGTTTTAGGGTTTCTCGAATGCCAAGTACGTTATGTAACGGCGCTGGCGTATGTTTGTATATGAATTTTCAATTTTGTAGCAGCCTCCGCAGTTGTCAACTTTTACACAAAATTTTTTGTTTCGTGCACCTCAGGAAATAAGTGGAAAATGGATAATTTTATTAAAAAATTATTGAATGAGTAAAATCTAGTTGAATTTAATCATCCCATATTTTAAATAAATGACACTTTCTTTTCGAATTATATATACATAAAGAGTTTCTAACCTCAAAATGTGCATTCGATGTTGAATATACTAATAGTTGACTCTTATCTAAGTAGTTGACTGATTCTTTTATTAGGTTTGCAGTTAGCTAATAAATTTACAAATTTACTTTCATAAAATCTTTATGAGCACAGCGCGGCTGAGGTTTCGTGTTAACGTAACGGCAGCCAAAAGCTCTCTGAAGCGCCTCACGGCTGGCTTGCTTCTCACGTGCCGGTCGTCAAGATATGTACTTCTTTACTTGTCTTAGACGAGATGTGTGACCAAGCGTCTATTCTATTTTAATACTTAAGCGCCCAAGATTCAAACACGGTAGAATACCGTTATAAACTATGAATTATTTTAATAATCACATATTGTTGGGAACTATGAATATAAATTGTCATAATAAAAATTTGTTAAAAAAAAATTTCTTTTCTATTTCAAATATTTCAAAACTTTTATAATAAAATTTCATAATTTTTTCAGAATATAAATTTTTCTTAAAATTTAGTATTTTTTAAGAATTTTATTAAGTAATTTAATTATTTGTTACAAATTTTAAGAAAAATTGTTCAAATTTATTAATTTTTTATCTAGCAGGAATAAAGTACTTCACACACACACATATATATATTGTAACAGGTTGATAATTAAAATAAATATTGTACACTTGTAACTTTTTGTTACAAGTACCTCACCTGTTATAATGTGATCAGCTGATCACTTGCACTAGCCGCTCAGAACTCGTACTTCAATCCCAAGATTAAATATGACAAACCACTCGACAGTGGTATATACACTGAAAAATAAGTGGGAAAGAAGCACTACCATCGGTAACGAAACTATACTCTTTTCGTTTCGTGCGCACAGAGTGCCACTGCGGGAAAACAGTGGTGCCACTGTGGGACGAGAGAAGTACTTCGTTTGACGCCAAACGAAATCCCACGTGAGTGGGAATACATATGCACAACAAAAAGAGCTGTTAGCTTCGACAGTGGAGCGTCACGTTCCCCACGAGAGAAAGCATTAGCATTCTTACGGTTTCGTGGAGCAGAAGTACTTCGAGGGACTCGTGGACTACCACTTATTTTTCAGTGTAGAATTAATCAAGTTTATAATATGTAAGATAAGGTACTCGAGTGTGGTAAATCTTTGCTACGCCAGACAAAAATGAATAATCATGAGACTTTACTTAAAGGAAAAATAAAAAGCTTAGTTTATTAAAAGTAAAAAGTAAAACAAAGATAAAAGTTAATAAATTTAACGCTCAGGCCGAGCTTATAAAATTTAACTAACAATTTAATGATCTAATTAATTGAATTAAATAACTGCGCTGCAAAATACAAATAAAACTATACGCAAACGCATATATGGTTGCAACCAACGTACCTTATTTTATTTGCCGGTCACACGCAAAATTTAACCAAGAGAAGATAAATTCAAAAGGCCGGCTGGCTGTCTCTCTCTTACGCACGGCTATCCTGTATATCGCGTGGTTGTGTAGGTGGCCTCTGTAAAATCAAAGATAGATTTCGCGTCAAATATTGTGTGCAGCGATTCGCCTACACACACAATTATTTGACATCACTAACACACTTACACAACACTGACAAACGCGTAGCCTAATTATATATTCGATAATTATCGCGGTAAAACTTTTTATCGAGAGAGCGCGGCAAAATAATCTCAAGGCTTCCAATGGCGGTCAGAAGAATAAAGCGATAGAAAGAGTGAGCTATCTTCCTCCCCCTTTCTATCGTTCTTCCCTGCGCGCGTCTCATTTACATAGACCTCGTGCAAGCCGGCATAAGGCGCCTCACACGTGGCTATCCTAGTCCACCGCGTGCTGCCCTCGCCTATCAGCTGGCACAGTATATCTAACGAGTATAGTAACGATACTCGTTACATCCCTTTCCCAGACGTTGTATATCCTCGAGATGCAACTTCTGTACCTGAAATTGGGATCTAGGAATGTCAAATAAAATAAAAGGGATGTATGTTATTATAAAAATATATTCTATTTATAATATTCATTATGTTCAATATGTACAGCTTGGGTCAGAGTCCGGCGAGAGGCCTCACAAGGGTCCTTGCTGACGATTAGTCCCTTCTCGCGCCCTTGTAAATGTCTCTTCAAGGCCGCTTACTCCTATTATGAGCCGCCTTGTTTGGACACTTGGCCGGTTCCCTGACACGAGGCTCGCCGCACCAGTAGCAGAATTTGCTTTGCCTCGGCTCTGTTGGTCGAGGCTCTTCTGTATTGCCAGTGCTGCCGTTGGAAGTGCTCGAATTCGACCGATGCCTGGACCTCTCCCTGGACGTTGGTGAAGGCGCCTGAGGACTATGTGTCGCTCGAGATCGCGGCGAGGCATCTCCAGATGCCCCAGCTTGCTTTCGAAGATTTTCGAAGCGAGCTGCCGCTTCTCGAGCTTCACGCTCCTTCACTTCTTTCTCCAGACGAGCCTGTTCCAACTCTTGTCGGAGCTCCTCAGCGCGTTGTCTTTCTTCAGCTTTATGTTTACGGCGCGCCGTTCGTTCAGCCCTCCATTCAGTAATGTGGAGGGCTCGCTCCGTAAATCCTGTATAATATTTTGTGGCTTCAGGATGTTGTTGGTGAAGACGGTCCCACATGAGAAACGCCCCATCACGTTCTCATTCTGCGGCCAGCTTGGATTCACGGGCACGCATCAGGGCTGACTTAACTTTCTGCCACTTCGCTTCGACCGACTCTTCCTCCGATGATGCTTCGGTCGGCGATTTAGATGGTGGTTGCGAAGTGGCGGCGCTCTGACTTTGGCTAGGTTTTCACAGAAGAGGTTCTGGCTGCGAACCTTTTTCCTGGCTGTGGTCAGGCCGTCGCGTCGCTTCTGGTCCAGGTACCTGCTGATCATCAGGTACGCTTGTTGTTGGTAGCGGAATTGGGTCAACTCCCGGTGTTTCTTGGGGCTCCTGTTGCCTCCTATAACCCAATCCGCTCGACGAATTGGCGTCGGCCATTTCTACCTCTTCAATGATCAGCTGAGGTCCGTTCATGCGCTCTGTCTCCGCTGCCAGTTCGAGCTCTCGCTCGTTAGTTCTATGTGCCTCCATGGCACGGAAGGCATTGGTAATAATGGACCACGTCCTGATGGCATAATCGGACAGGTCATCGCGCAAAAACATATCCTCCAATCTCAAAATGTCTTTCAATGAGAAAGTCACGGTCGAAGTCCTTTCCATCTGAAACAAACAAAGGGATTCGGGTCACCTGGGTGCTAAACTACTCTGACTTAGTTTTACTACGCATTTTTCGCGGCGAATTCGCGCTATCATCGTCAATCGGTGATCGCCCGCGTTTACGACGCGCAGGGGTCTCTGTCAAATTGACCGATGTTTGAGGTCTAAATCCTATATTTCGTCTCTTTACCAAATGGACTACCTTCTTTGGTCTACCCCTTTTCTTCTTTACACGTGAAGTATCGCGCAATTCTGCTCGCACGTTTTGTGACACTGACGGTGTGCCCACGCTCGTTTGCTCCCCGCTAGGAGTCGCTTCGCTGACGCTGGGTGGGTCGCACGTCACCCGTTCCTCCATTGTTGGTCGCGGATCTTCTTCATCATCTTCGGGTTGTTTACCGGGGACGTATTCCCTTAAATGCTCAGAAAGGATATTTTCATCGATCACACCCTCAACATTCAACAAGTTGTAAACGTTTGGGCCTTTAACTTCGGTAATTACGTATGGTCCGGCGTATTTTAGTGATAACTTTGCAGCAATCCCTTGTGCTGCTGAAGAGAGGACCTTATTCCTCTTCCAGACCATCGTAATACCGAGCTTGCCTGGCTTGCTGGGCTTTAACACGGTCAGCAGCATGTTCAAACAAACGTGGTAGATTCCATTCTTTCTTTCCACGCTTGTCTGGCTTCATTCGTCATTTCTTCTGCTGCTGCCAGCTCTTGTTGTCTTTTAGCCAAGCCAGGTGGCTTAGGCTGCCTGCCGTAGTTCAACATCGCGGGACTTATTCCTGTAGAGCTTTGTGTCGCCGTATTTAGCGCAAACACAGATCTCTGGCAAGTTTTCATCCCACGAACTATGTTTTTCGTGGATGTAGGACACTATCATTGTTTTTATTGTTCTATTCACCCTTTCCACAGGGTTTGCCTGGGGATGATACGGCGGTGTAGTCGAATGATACACTTCCGCGTTTATTAAAAACTCATCTACGAACTTGTTCCTAAATTCAGACCCATGGTCTGAAAGGAATACTTCCGGTGATCCAAATCGTGTTAGGACTCTGTCTCTAAACGCTCTGATTATGTTTTTGGCGTTTGCTTGTCGGATTGGAATACACTCTAACCATCTTGTAAATAGATCTTGAAAGATGAGAATGTATTCAAATCCGCTTTTACTTCTAGGTAGTGGACCGGTGATATCTCCAGCCACGACTTGCCAAGGTTCTTCAATGGTTCTACGTCCCATGAAGCCCATTGGAACTCTTTATTCCACCTTGCATTGCGTGGCCAATAATATCTGGTCGCTCTATCATATGTTTTCTCGCGTCCCAGATGTCCAGCTGTTGGGTCGTCATGGCATACTCGTAAGGTGGCGACTTTATAGTCGTTTGAAACTACTAACTTCCAGGCATCTTTATCATCCAGTACTTCTTCTATTTCTGGATCTAGACGATAGTAGTACAGCCTAATCCAGTGTCACTGGCATCCGTTTGGATCACATAGTTTCCGTCGCGGTTTGGTCTTTAAAGCACTGAAGCAGTAGCTATCATTGCTTTCAAGCTCGTGAAAGCTTGTTGCTGCTCCTCTTGCCGATCATACCTCTGACCTTTCTTTGTCAGACGTGTTAGAGGCTCTGCTACCGTAGCAAAATCTTTCATGAATTTACGGTACCATGAAGCCATTCCTAGAAATCGTCTGAGTTGTTTCAGATTCTTAGGTGATGGATAGTTAGTAACCGGCTCAATCTTATCCGGGTCCGGTTTAATCCCATCTCTATTCACTAACACGCCGAGGTATTTGACTTCTGGTTGACAAAATACACTTTTCTGTTTATTTATTGTCAAACCAGCCTCATTTATGTGCTTCAATACAAGTTCTATGTATTTCTTGTGCTCTTCAAACGTCTTTGTGACGATTATTATGTCGTCAAGATACGAGAAGGCGTAAGGATAGGGATCGAGTCTAATTACAGTATCAATTAATCGCTGAAAGGATGCGCCAGCGTGAGCTAGGTCATAAGGTATCCTTATGGATTGAAATAGACCCAATCCTGGTACTGTAAATGCAGATACTGGTCTCGATTCCTTTTTCAGAGGTATCTGGTGGTAAGCGCTATTCAGGTCCAGCGTAGATATATATTTAGCCTTTCTTAAATGACGTAAGATATGCTGCATATATGGTGAAGGATATGCATTAGGCTTAGACACTGCGTTGACCTTTCTATAATCTACGCAAAAGCGATAAGATCCATTGCTCTTACGCACCATCACCACTGGACTCGACCACCCGCTTGTTGACGGCTCTATTATGCTCTGTTCAAGCATTTCATTTACTTGCCGGGGCATTTCTTCCAATATTTTATCCGATACTGGGTAAAATTTTTACTTAATAGGCCTTGCTGTTCCTACATTAATTTCGTGTCCACGAGATTGGTTAACCCAAAAGGTAGTTTCTTATTGTTGGTCAGACTCTTTTCAATTAACTGATCGAGCTCCTGTCGCTCCTAATCAGTTATGTCAGCAATTCCTACAGATGCCATTACTGACGTATTCATGGATATGCTAGCAACTTCTAATTCGATATAAGTGTTAGCATCCTTTATGTATAGCCTGTCAGTGTCAGGATCTAGAACTGTTCTAAACATACGTGTGAAGTTTACTTCAACGTAACAGTCTTCATCTAGATCTGACATAATGACGACCTTTACATCCTTAGTAATGCCAGTTACTGTAAATAGTGGCATAACATATCCAGCTAATGGCAATTTCCTGCCCTCAGCTACTCGAGCCTGATCTGAACCAGCAGGATGGAGTTGTCTGTTGAGTGTTGAGGCTATCTGTAAACCTACAGCACCCATTACTGTGCACGAGGTACCAGGGTCGTATGAGGCCCTAAGTCGGAACTCACGGACTGTTACCGTCAACAACCAACGAGTTCCACCTGTAACTTCCTTTGTTGGTCGTTCATTTTGCTCCTTCTGCGGTTCACCTGCCGACGCCGATTCACTTTGCTGCTTAACATCTATAGCCTGAATCGTGGGTTCTTCTTCTGACCCGTGCGTCGGCTCTGGGACCTTAGATGGTCCGGGAGCAGTCGAGATCCCGCTTACTTTAGGTAAGCTTGCCTATTTGATTGCTGTTGAGGCAAATTCTTTTTGAACTCCTTAAACTTCTCATCTAAGAGTTTAGCAAAGAAGTTTACAAAGTCCGAAGGTATTGTAATCTCCGGCTTTGTATTGACCGATGCGACCTTTGGTTTATTAACCTTTGCATCGGTCGGTGATTTGTATGCTATCTCTGGCAACAAACTTGCCTCTGGCGGTGGTAGTGGCCGATAGCTTCTCTCATATTCAAGAGTCTGCTCTGCTTCTTGAGCTTGATCGAGAAGCTCCTCTATCGACGCCACCTCTGCTCGTTTTATCTGTCGCTGCAGGTCTGGCAACATATTACGGTGAAGCCAGTCTAATTGTCTACCAATACTTGGTATTGGTGACATCTTTCTCATGATAGCTACTAGACACGTAATATAGTCTCTTACTGCCTCGTTTCTGCCCTGTGTTCTCTGATTGGCTTCAGAGACGAGGCTTTGTTGGTACCTTCTACTAGTACCATACCATCGTTTTGCCGAGGCGACAAATTGGGTCCAGGACTGCCATTTTTCCTTTTCATTGCAATACCATGTCACTGCAGTCTCAGTAAATAATTCTGAAAGAGAAGAGAAAACTTCTTCTTCTGTCAGATTTGCCAGAGCTCGACAATCTTCTACTCTGGCAAGATAAACGTCTATGCTCTGGCTTTTGTCACCAGCGAATTTCACGTTCCATTTCCGGACTATATTGCCTACGTCTCTATTAGACCATCCAGTATTATTTTCCATTGTATTCTGGGTACTGGGTAGGTCAGACGGGCGTCCTCGTCCCCCCTGCCGTTGATTGGTTGGTAGTGGGAACTGCCTACCCGGTGTAGAACTGTCTCTAGTTCTTCGTGGAGGAGGACTATTCACAGTTAACGGATTGTGCGTGTCGTTAACTGTAAACGTTTCGTCCGGGAAATGTACGGTTCTAGCAGCCCGTTTATCGTTATTTTCGATGTGGGTGCTTGATGCTCTTCCTGGCATCTCGAGCCGATCCACTTTTCTGCTCATCTCTACATACTTGTCTCTTATTTTAGCAATGCATGTCCTCATTTCTGACATGTATTAAGCGAACTCTAAGGGTATTTTAAACATCTTACCCGTAGAATCCGCCATGGAGATAGTATCCTTTGCCGCAGGAGTTTGTGTTCCTGACGTAGTTGCTGCGCTGGCCGAAGAAGATTGCGGATCTGTTGTCTTCTCCTTGATAACCGTGGGAGGTTGCGTATGCTCTGTGGTCTCTTTGTTGACTTAAGAAGGTTGCTGTTGGTCTTCCTTTGGAATGACGTTCGCCCCCTCAATCATGACCATTGTCTTTCGCAGGTTCTCTTTGACCACCTGGTCTCCGCTTATCGCCTGGAGTGGATGTACTTCAGAATTATCATGTTCAGTCTAAAGTATTCTGGTTATCGTACGATCACGATTCTCCGCCCTTCTATGCATCGCCTCGCGCGTATTAACGTCCGGAGTGAAATCTTCTGGATCATAATTACCGGAAAACCGCTTCAATATCCGGTCAGCGCGACGCAATCTGCTGCCAGTACCCAGCAGTTCTAAATTTTTGATTGCGTCAGTCACTTATGCTTCGTTAATTGACCACAACCACGTCTCAATCGCATCAATCATTGTGTCAGACATTTTGCTTTCGTGAGTGTTGAGACTATTTACACGCTCTTATCGCTTAGTCGAATGAATAACAATAAAATGTTATTTAAAAAGTCTCAACCACTTCTTGTGTGCACAAGTTTTCGTTATCAAATCTGCTCTTTATTTATCGCTCTTATTAAGCTTAATTCAATTTTATTATGCTACTTATATCTTATTTAACGCAAGATATAAGCTATGAGCATTACTCGAGATTTTCAGTCAAGTAATAAAATATTTCAATGTATGTATATATGTATGTATATTTTAAGGCAACTTGTCGTAAATGTTATCTTGAGAGATAATAACTTTACTCTCTTTGTCTATAATTATGTTGCCGACACCAACTCTTCAAATCAACCAACTTTAATATTACTAATAATAATATTAATTAAAAAACACTTTATATTAACGGGATGTCGGAGCCACTGGACACAATTTTTGCTTTTATTATTTTATTGATATCTTTTTAAATTTGTAATTTAAACAATTGTAATGACTTGTCCGCACTAAAGCTAAATTAATACAATAATTTTTGTTAAGATAAAAATTCATTTGGACTTGCTATTTTTTTATAAGCTTGAAATGGAAATTAGATATCAAGCCCGATAAACCTAACCTCAAAATACTATATACCGAAAAATTGTTTATAACTTTTTATTTACAGTGTTTTGGTAAATTCTGTAAGTTGTCCGCACTCAAGTTTAATATTACAAATTTTCTTACTGTTATGATAGAACTCGATCCAACGTACCGTTTACTCGTGAACTTGGAATTAAAATATTAATGAATTATTTTAGAAGGTAGCGAGCTCCGCCATGCCCTTAATGGCTCTGATTTGTCACGAGCTTGCGATACAAACGCTCTTTATTACTTTTAATAGAGTAAGAAAAAAACTCAATCGCTGATCCGTTGACCAAGCTATTAAAGGTCAGGCACTCAGGTCAGCAATCGCTCCAAATCGAAATTAAAACTGACGAGATTGGATTACTATTTAATCCAATTGCTGAAATTTCTCGCACAAAATAAAAAATAATCGAGAGAACCTCAGCAATTGTGTCAACACGGCTATACAAAAATGTTAACAATTCAATGAATTAATAATAACCTAATACAATACTAAATCAATAACTGACACAATTATGTCCAACCTGGATTATAAAACTCGTGAACAAATCAGTGCTCAACAAAAAACAATGAAAACTCTTCCGATTCCTTATCAAATATATATATGTAGGGATAGGGGTATTAAAACAATAGGAATAATACTTTAGTATTACCCTAATTACCTACCTACTCTAAAAACTAATTACCAAAAAAAAATTTTTACTAAATATGTATATATATATATATATATATATATATATATATATATATGTATATCTAATTAGAACAGTAAAAGAATTTACACTATATTCAATAAAAAGAAATTTTAACCTTAAAATTGATTAACAAAATTTAAATGTAATTTAGGATTTTAAGATAAGAAAAACCAATTGAATAAAATAACAAAAAAAATTTTCCCTACTCGGCCTGTTACAGAGAGCACTTATGATTTAATACAAATTAATGAATCGCTACTCTAAACAGGTGGTTAAGATCCAGAAAATTGGAGGAACTTTATTTTACAAGAGTTAGTGTGGCTACCGAAAATCTCGAAACTGACTTGTACACACTATACAAATCCGCACGTCGTGGAGCTCTGCTCAACACCGGCCTATTCCTTCCCTAAATTTTTCTAATTTGCGCAAAACTACCTTGCTCGGCCTGGGTCCTACCTTATTGGA
The DNA here is from genome assembly GCA_017163975.1 of Anastatus disparis. NCBI lineage: Eukaryota > Metazoa > Arthropoda > Insecta > Hymenoptera > Eupelmidae > Anastatus > Anastatus disparis. The sequence goes on from JAFFSR010000356.1 coordinate 1,303,048, forward strand.
GTAACGTATTAACGTATATATCACACTTTTGTGTACCTATACGTCACTCCAATACTTTATACTTTGCTTGATTCCGGCTGGGGTGTTTCTTAAATAAAAGTTTATACACTATTATCAATCCCAGATATCGAAACACATACACTTTTTGGAGTAGAATTACTGTCAGTAAGTCTGCCAAAAAAAACGACAAAAAAAAATTTTCACTCTGAAATGGCTTAATTTGCTTCCTAACTGATTTTAAACTTCACTTGAAAAAACACACAAAAAAAATTCCGCCTTTAAAAATTTTTGGACTTGAAAAAATTTTCAAAATTTCATGACAATTTTCTAAGTTTTATTAAAATTTTAAACTGAAACAAAAATTTTACAAATAAAAAAATACAGCCTAAATCACTAAATTAAGCAAAATCATGCCCACTGACACTAAGAACAATTTCGCCTTTTTTTGAAAAAAAAATTTTCGGACTTGAAAAATTTCTCAAAATTTTATAAAAATTTTGTTTTATTAAAATTTTTTAACTCAAAAAAAAAATTTTCACATATAAAAAATATAGTCTAAAACACTGAATTAAGCCAAATTATGCTCACTGACACCAAAAAAAAAATTTCCAAAAGAAAAATTTTTCGAATTTTCCGAAAAAATTTTCCAGAAAAATCACTCCAAAATCACTTAAAATATCAAAAAAACACTAAAATTATTTTCCGAGATTTTTAATTTTTAAGCGAATTTCCTCTTGTCCCGAGAGGCAATCTCTGCCGGAATCACACCAAGCAACGCTAAACAATTTCCAATGAAACTCTCAACACAAAAAAAACTTTAATTGTCTGGCGTAGCACCGTTAAGTGGGCGCCATTGTAACAGGTTGATAATTAAAATAAATATTGTACACTTGTAACTTTTTGTTACAAGTACCTCACCTGTTATAATGTGATCAGCTGATCACTTGCACTAGCCGCTCAGAACTCGTACTTCAATCCCAAGATTAAATATGACAAACGACTCGACAATTGCTTTTGTTGATACAAAAGCGTATGAATTGCCAGCTGTATATAGAATTAATCAAGTTTATAATATGTAAGATAAGGTACTCGGGCGTGGTAAATCTTTACTACGCCAGATAAAAATGAATAATCATGAGACTTTACTTAAAGGAAAAATAAAAAGCTTAGTTTATTAAAAGTAAAAAGTAAAACAAAGATAAAAGTTAATAAATTCAACGCTCAGGCCGAGCTTATAAAATTTAACTAATAATTTAATGATCTAATTAATTGAATTAAATAACTGCGCTGCAAAATACAAATAAAACTATACGCAAACGCATATATAGTTGCAACCAACGTACCTTATTTTATTTGCCGGTCACACGCAAAATTTAACGAATAGAAGATAAATTCAAAAGGCCGGCCCGCTGTCTCTCTCTTACGCACGGCTATCCTGTATACCGCGTGGTTGTGTAGGTGGCCTTTGTAAAATCAAAGATAGATTTCGTGTCAAATATTGTGTACAGCGATCCACCTACACACACAATTATTTGACACCACTAACACACACTTACACAACACTGACAAACGGGTAGCCTAATTATATATTCGATAATTATCGCGATAAAACTTTTCATCGAGAGAGAGCGGCAAAATAATCTCAAGGCTTCCAATGGCGGTCAGAAGAATAAAGCAATAGAAAGAGTGAGCTATCTTCCTCCTCCTTTCTATCATTCTTCCCTGCGCGCGCCTCATTTATATAGACCTTGTGCAAGCCGGCATAAGGCGCCTTACACGTGGCTATCCTAGTCCACCGCGTGCTGCCCTTGCCTATCAGCTGGCACGGTATATCTAACGAGTATAGTAACGATACTTGTTACAATATATATATATATATATATATATATATATATATATATATATATATATATATATATATATGTATATATTGTGACGTCCTACTAGCTTATGACTAGTAAGCCGCACTTGAATCGACTCATCTGAGTCCTATCCTTGCCGTATTCCGGCCTTGTGATTGTAAAGCCGTTAACCAGACAAGTCGCTATGCCGTCTGGTTAACGGCTCAGTATGCGGGGCTTTACCTTTTAGGATAGGACAAGGTGAGATGTTGCTCGCCGCAAATCTTTATTAAACTAAATCTTACAGTAAATTCAAGTTAGAATATACTTAATACACGTGAGCATGGAACGTCGTTGACGATTCTTCGATGTCCATTGTGCTTAAAACCAAGATAGAATCGAAGGTGGAGCTGAGGCGAGAGAAAGCCTTTCTCTCTGCTGGCCCGCTTTTATAGGCGCTGGACTTTAGTCTTCTCTTCTCTAATTGCTTGGCACCGCCGGCGTTCGCATGCGTGGTCCTGCTTTTCTCTTGCGCGCTGAGCCAATATGAGGCCTAAGCGCGCTTTTAATGTATAATATACACACATCCATAACTTTGAGTGTGTGCGCGTTCCAGGGGCGTATAAAATCAAAATCGCGAAGCAATAAATTCCACATACTACAAATCAAAACAAAGTATTACGATTGACAAGACATACCAAAGGATAAACGAGTAAACAAGAATACTTAAAACTCTGAAGTATAAAGTCATCAAATCAAATAATATAATATTTAAAATTTATAAAAGTAAATGAATACAGTATACACTCTGTATAAATTATATACAATAGTAACTCTGTATAGTCTTTAAAACAATTAAATTAAAAATAAATTTATTAAACATAAAATAATTATTCTTTTCTAATATAAAATTAAAATTTCTTAAAATGGCGGGCAGAAGATCATTTCAAATCATGCGAGAAATCCAAGACGATGCAGTCGAGGATAATCAAAACGTTAACAGAGATTGACAAAACGCGGTTACAGACGAACTAAAAGAATTAAATGAACAAAATGAAAACGCGGAAAAAAGATTAGAAGCCTTAGAAGATTACCAAACATCACAACAACTGCTAACAATAAACAGTGACACACAAGATCAAATAAACGCGTTATCAGACTCAATAGCCAAATTAAAAGAAGAATACGAAATGAAATTCACAACGTTGCAAAGACAGATAAAAGCGGTTGAAACAGAAAACATTAATTTAAAAATCGATAACACTAAACTAAATGCGACAATCGCAGACTTAAACGAAAAATTAAAAGATTTAGAAGCGCAAAACACGCGTATAAACAGTACTAACTATGAAAATGAATCAGAAATAAATAATATAAAAGAACAAATAAAAAATATAAATAATAATCCTCAAAACACAAATACAAACACAAACACACAGCACAAAATTAAAATGCCGATTCCAAAATTCAACGGGTATGAAAATAAAAGGCCAATTAAATTTTTAAATGAGTTAAACACAGATAAAACGTTTACTAAACCATCGGTTAGCGAATTACACTGTATATTAATACAAGCGTTACAAGGCAATGCGCAATCGTGGTATTATATAAACAACTCAGAGATAAATAACTTTGAAGAGTTTGAAAAAATATTCAAGAAAAGATATTGGAATTCAAATATCCAAAGAAAAGTTCAGAGAAAAATTGAATATGGATCTTACCAAGAAAACGGTAAAATATCGCGCGTGGACTATGCCACATACATGCTAGGTCTTGCAAAAGAACTAGAGTTGTCAATCACGGAAAGTGAATTGATAACAAAAATAGGTCTTAACTTCGATAGAAATGTTAGATGCACAGTAAATGGTCAACCCGAAAAAACCAAATCATCATTATTCAGAATCTTAGAAGATTTTGACTATGATGATCAAATAGGAAATCGACACAAACAAACATCTACACAACAAACACAAGATACACATAACACATACACAAGACAAAAAGAAACAAACAGAAACAACACTAATACACAACAACCATGGCAAACACGTAACATAAATCATATACAGACAACAAACACGGAAAACAAAAAACAAGGGGAGTCAAACACACAAGGGGGGGGCACAAAACTACAAAACACAAAATTACAGACCACAATACAGCGGGATACAAAACGACACAACACAAAGACACAAAACACCAACAATGAGATACAACGAAAGAGTAGCCGTAAGTACGTTAATTGAACCATTGACGTCGGGAAACGCGAAATAGTTGCGTACCGAAAGTCAAAAAATAATAACAATAATATAATTAATGATAAAGAAAAAATAAAGTACGCAACTAAAATAAAAAATCAAACAAATAATGAAAGATTAAATAATACAAACTTTGAAGATGGGGTAGAAACCGCTAAAAATTTATATATTAAAACAAAAACTAATAAAGATTTTACTGGTTGGTTAATCGAATACAAGGATATAATAAAATTTAATGAAAATGAACTTGAAAAAATAAAAAATGATTATAAATCAATAAATATATGCTCAATAATATATAATAAGCAAAATGAAGCAATTCAATGTCCCGAAATTACGATAAATATCGAGAGAATAGAATCTAAAGCTCTGATAGATACAGGGAGTGAAGTCACCTGTATATCAGAAGAATTTTATTCAAATAATTTAAAGATATTTAAAAATTGTTTAACAATGCCATTGACAGGCGAAGTTGTAAAAAATGCCACAGGCACAAAATCAGCAAGACTAACAAAACAAATATATGCAAATGTAAAAATTAACAATTTACAAACAAAAATAATATTTATAATAATACCACAATTAATTAAACAATGTATAATCGGGTATGATACCCAGAAAATACTCAATATGCTTATTAATACGCGGTGCGAGGAAATAAATTTCCAAATAAATAATAAAAATGATATAATATCATATAAAGTAAAAACTATAAATAAAAATGAATACTCGACTCTACATATAGAGATCAAAGAAATAAACGAAGTGAAAAACTTCAATAATAAAAATAATATGGCAGAAAAATGGCCAGAAGAAAGAAAAATTAAAAGAAAAATTAAATCTAAAAGATTAAACAAATTAAACAAAGAAAAAATGAAAAAGTTTATGATAAAAGATAAAAAATTATTTAAAAGAAAGCCCGTATTAATTAAAAAGCATGAAAATAAATTCATAACAATAAAAGATAAACTAAACCTAAATAATGTAAAATTAACAAGTAAAATAGATGCGAAAACTGAGAACTTATTGAATAAAAGCATGATCAAAAGATCAAAAATTCAGTACATAAATCCAGTAGTCTCGGTAAAGCGAAAAGATTCTGAGACAATGCCCGAACGTCCACAGCTAAACGAAAAGCTAGTATGACGATTCAGAGGGGGGCAAACATAAATGTAAAATATAAATATCACAAACAAATTAAATAATGATAATAAGTAAAAAACAAAAATCTAATTTAAGAAGGGGCTGAACTATCTGTCTTTGTCTAATAGCGTTTTTCATCATTTATGTAAACACTATCCGGTATAACAAGAAAAAAATAGCAGCCCCCGCTAGATATTAGTATAATAAGTAAATTTTGTAATAAAAACCAAATTTTTTACCGCATAGTTTTTGACTAATTAGAGACCTACTAGCAATCTAGAATATAAACTATCTTTTTTTGGTAGGTCTCTAATTATTCAAAAACTACACAGTGAAAAAATTTGGTTGTTATTACAAAATTTTTTTATTATACTAATATCTAGCGGGGGCTGCTATTTTTTTCTTGTTATACCGGATAGTGTTTACATAAATGATGAAAAACGCTATTATACAAAGACAGATAGTTCGGACCCTTCTTAAGAGGAGGTCACGTATCTCTGTCCTTTTCTAATCGAAGAATTGAGTTTTTTACAGAAACTAATAGCTTTAGCAAAAAATGAAGAGAAAGCCGCATCTCGTAATAAAAAAAGCAATATTTTCTTTGATAAGAAAAAATTAATTTTGTTGCTTCGTTTTCAAGAAAACCTTGAAAAACTTAAATCATAGAGGTTAGGGTGGGCAATTTGGTTTTTCAAGGTTTTCTTGAGAACGAAGCAATAAAATTAATTTTTTCTCATCAAAGAAAATATTGCTTTTTTTGATACAAGATGCGGCTTTCTCTTCATTTTTTGATAAAGTTATTAGTTTTTGTAAAAAAATCATTTCTTTAATTAGAAAAGGACAGAGATACGTGACCTCCTCTTAATATTAAAAATGACATAAAAACACAAAACTACACAGCCTCTACAGAACTTTCTTAGAAAAAAGTAGAAAATTATCTGATGTAAATGATAATTAAATAGCAAAATTCTTTGATGTATACAATGGACCGTATATGATCAAAAATGTTATAAACGACGATACATATAAGATAGTAGATGAAAACGAAGAATTGAAGGGAAACTTTCATATAAATAAGTTTAAAAAACCACTCTACATAGAAAAATCCACAAAAACATAAAGATAAAAATATAAATTTATGTAAAATTATAGAATACCAAATTAAGTATTTAATTACAGAAATATTAAACATAAATAGTTAAAATTAATTATTAAAAAAGTATTGAAATTTTTTTTATGTGAGTCAGAATATTTAATTTGGTATAAGAGAACTTAGAATTTAAGTATTAGATACAAATCTTGTGATTTCAAAAATTATTATTAAAACCTAAATTGTTACTATCATAAGTTACCATAGTAAAATATAAGCGAAAATAATTACATTTAATATTGTCAAAATTGTAGGATACATAAGATAGTCAAGTCCACAAAGTGCCTAAGCACTGGAATGTAAACAAAACCAACGAAACATTAAACCAATAAATATAAGAATTAATATATAGAAATAAGAATATCATGCGAATTAAAAATAATATTTCAAAATTTAAATAGTATTAGGCAGTGGTGCTCAACTACCACAGTGACACTCAATAATTAATTAATATCGAATAACGTTAGTACACAAAAAATCTATAAATTTTAATATTAAAATAATTAATTTTATATCAGAAATTCATAAAAATAGGAACAAGTAATATAATAAATTAATGAAAAATAGCTTAAGCTGGAGAAAAGAAAGAAAGACATAAAAAGAAAAATAACTTTAAATAAAAATAAAAATGTGTTATGGGAGATTTAAATAAATAACTTTAATAAATAAGAATGGTGAAACAAATATTATAATAAAAAAGTAAAAAATGGTAAAACAAGACTCATAATAAAATAAAAACCATTATGAAATTAAGGAATATAAAGAATATTCTTGTAACAAATCCAAGGTGATTTGCAAAATTAACAAATTAGAGTTCGCTGGCTTAATTGGCTATAGCACAGGGCTCGTTAATTCGTTAACGCGAGTTCGATCCCTGACTTGGTCACTTTTCTATTCGACTCTACCATAAAATGACATCATGTGAAACAGTATGTTCACAAATAATGAAGAAACTCAGAAAACGAGTTTCGAGTCTTGCTTACCATAATAAGAATAAAAGAAACAAAATTTTTTAAAGTATAGTATATAGTTTGAAGCTCATATAACACATTTAAAACCCATGTAATTTGACTAATTTTGCGCTCTAGGTAAATAAATGTAATTTTTTCTTTCATTTTTCTTGCTTACGTTATCGATTAGTAATTTTAATTTAATACTTGAAAACAGAAAAAATTAATTTATTTAGAGGGCACTATGAGCGCCCAGTTATACTGTAGACTTTTAATCGCTATATTTAGCAAATACAACAGATTTACACGCGATAATTAACGTAATTTGGAAATAATATATGAATAATCTATTAATATAGTTTACTAATTAAGTATTTGAGTAATATAAGCTAAAAGAATTTAAAGTAATATAAGCATAAGCGCGAAAAGTATATACGCCCCTGAAACGCACACACACTCAAAGTTATGGATGTGTGTATATCATACATTAAGAGCGCGCTTAGGCCTCATATTGGCTCAGCACGCAAGAGAAAAGCAGGACCACGCACGCGAACGCCGGCGGTGCCAAGCTATTAGAGAAGAGGGGACTGGAGTCTAGCGCCTATAAAAGCGGGCCAGCAGAAAGAAAGGCTCTCTCTCGCCTCAGCTCCACCTTTGATTCTATCTTGGTTTTAAGGGTATGGTTTCACGCTACTTTACCGATCGAAAATTATAATTTTATAAAATTACAATTTTTGAAAAAACTATACATCGGAATGAGTTTTCCTTTTATAGATCACTTCATTTAATTTCAATAAAGGGCGGAAACTCCAAAAATTAGCGGAAAAAAGCGTTAGTCGAAGATAATTAGAAAAACAAATTGCTCAGTTCGAAAAAATAAAATTTCTCAAAAACCGTGTTTCGTAGGGAAATTCCCTATTCAGGATCATTTTATTTTTGAAAAATGAAGGGCGGAAACTTGATTTAGTAAATCATATCGCAAAAAAGCAAAATTACATTTTTCTAAAAAGATGCGATCAGCTGTAAGAATACAATGGCCGTGCAAGAAGCCATGTTTTGATAGTCTCACCCTCGTAAGCTATTCTGCAGTTTTGATACAATATGGATGGTGGTGCGAAAACGTTTCCAAATAATCGGTCCCTATACGGGTTACATCGCACGCTACTTCACCAGCACACCGTCGCCTCACGCGCTCAAACCATCCACTACTCTACCGTACCCGTCTCCCCAAATAAACGGTTTTTACCCTAAAGTACTTTAACATTGTCTCTACATTTGATATATACCGCAATTCATTTGTCACGCTACACCCATACCCCTCGGTTACGACTCCTTTACTAAATATTGTACACAGCTTTTTATTTACATTTTTTTACCTCTCGCTCACCTCACTACCAATTAACTCCATACAATACTTGAACTATACATAGCAATCTCACTCCTGTAAAACGCAAAATCCTCATATACCCACCACCCACACACTATCCATAAAAATCTTACGAGCTTTCTTCCACCTTTGTTATGTTCTTGACTGAACACTCAAACCGCCTAGCACAGCCCAACTAACCTACCACACATCCATTGCTGTTTCTTTACTGAAATGTCCCACCCTCTCACCACCCGTCGTCTTACGCTCAATCCACCGAAGCCTTAACTACTGCTAAATCTCTTTACCCCAGCCCCTATACATTCCATTATTGCCCATCTACAAACTACCCTTACCGTATACACCCTTACACCCTCTGTCCTTCCCCCTTTGGTAACAGCCTATTGCTACCTCAGCACGCAGCTTCCAAACCCCGCCCACCCCTCGCGACCTAACCAACCAAGACCGATTCGCAACCACATGCACACCTGCCCGATCCATCCCTAGGCTCTGGTGTTATACTCTACTCATGGTCCAACATCTTTCTCCTCTGTTACTTTATGTCGTTCTTACCGATGGATTTTCCTTCCGACCCACGACCAATCTGCCCTGGGCATTCTCCCGACTGTAACTGCTTTCTTGCCCGCCTTTACCATTGTTAAAACGTAACGTACGCCCTTAATTCTCTTTTGAAAGCCTCCCAACTCCCGAAGCCACGTCTGAAAAATTGAAGCCATCAGCCACCTATATATAACAAAAAAAAACTAATTTTATCACATTCCTTACCTTTACAAAAACCTTACCCTTCACTTTTTTTTCTACTTTACACCTTCACGCCCATGGGATACCTACCATCCTTCTACTGCACCTGTTGGTCTCTTCCCTACCTTTTAATACTTTCTTCCCCTGCCCTTTACCTTTGTATGCCCTTCGACTCTCGCTTCTCACCCTCGGTGGGCCTTTTATTACGTTCTTATCTCTTCCGGTAGCACTACTCGTTTGGCTCCTTAAAAATACTTCAACCCTACGTTCTTTTCCCTTTTTTATCTGGCCTAATCGGTTGCACAATTTACTGCTTATCTACCTACCAAATCGAAAATTTCGTATACACCCTGTACTTCTTCGCTAGCGTCTGTTTCTGTACCTGGTTGTGTTTTCCGTAATCCTGGCCCCGTGTCTTTCGCACGACCGTCAGACCTGCCATGCTCCCACCACAGCGCCGGTAGTTACTTCCAAATTCACCCACACTTTGCTATCTGTAGCATGAACAGCACACGAACACCACGTGTCATAAAAGCCCCCGAACGGCGATAGTTACCTGTCGTGTAACCCGCTGCATACGGCGACGTCGCAAACAGGAAAACTTTCTAGTGACTTTCGACGGCACCGTTCCCTCTTTTATACGCCCACTATATGTTCTTTTTTAATTCAACCCCGCGCCCTGGTTAGCCTAGGGTCTGCTACAATCGGCAATCAGAAAAGACCGCTTTTCTCCGAGCATCCACTAATTCGACAGCAAACCTGTAAAACCATTTCCCTTCTTACATGACCCAACCTACTAAAGCAACAATTTGTAACTCTCGCCTTTATAACAAATTCCTCCAAAGATTGTTTCAACGCTCCCGTCCACTGACCACACAAGTTTTTCTTCTTCCTTCTGCTTTGAGGCTTATTTCTTCTTCTTCGTACCTCGGCTTTGTATGCTTCTATAGTTTACCACACACTCTTTTCTGGGTTCAAGCTATCCCTCGCTTAATGGTCTGTTAACCATCCGACTCGCTTGGTACCACCCTTGGCGACTTATTTGCCCCAGTCAGGGTCCCACCCACCGTTTCCTCTGGGTCTTGCTGCTTTAGGTTTGGTGGACTTTGGCCGTTGTGTTCAACTTGTCCAGATTCTCCACTCACCATTGGGGACCATTGATGTGTAGAAGGGCTTTTGAGGTCATCCTTCCACACCTCCTAAACCGCCGCAGCTTATCAGTGAAGCGGTTTGCGTACTGCGGTCCCACTTGGTGATTGGTGGTCAATCTATCTTATTTGGCTTGAGAAATCTTAAACCTTCCCCTACCGTCCTCTGACCGTTTTTGCACCATAGCTCCGCGCTGAATTACACTAATCTATTACTCTAAAAACTTACGTCCCATCTTTCGCCGCCCCGCTTTCTTTTACTATTCTTTCCCGGACTAACGTCTTCACCCGTATCTACAAGGTTTCCCTCTTTTTCGGTCCGGGCCCCTCCCCGCCGGCTCGGTTTAGCCACTTTATCTGGTTTGCCACTTTCCTGCACGCGGTTGGTTTACTGTTGACTTTTCACGCCTTTTCTCGTAGTTAACCAACCGGGCCAACGCTCTTTCCTTATGGTACACAACTTTCGTTCTTTGGCGAGCGCCGCCCCTAAACTTCCTTTAGAGCGTCTTTTACCAGCTTACACCCACTCTATCTTTTCCCTGTTCACCGCCCTTTCTTTTTTTCTGGTTTACGATTTTCCGTCATCTGGATTATCTGATTCCACCGCCGCGTCTCGCCCCTTATCGGCCGGACCTTTAACCTCCTTGTGTTCCGTACGTTTTCTTCAGTATCTACCTGTTTCTTGTTTCTTCTCCTCTGATTCACCTCCCTTTTTTAGCCTGGCAAGCACAGTTTGTCCAAGTTTGACGATTGTCCGGGACTACATGTTCCGCGTACTAACCTAAAATTTCCGTCACCAACTTCTCTTTTTCTTCGTATTTGCCATTTAGCACACGGTGCTCACCCGTTCGTCAGCTTTCTTTTTAAAATTCATATTTATGATCTTTTCTCTCATTGTTTTTAATTTCTTCTCCGCTTAGTATCACACGTTCCATTTTCTCCAACCTTATATCCACCTGTCCAAACGTACTGTTCATTATAGTTACAAATATTTTTCGACTAAACTAACACCCAAAAAAAAACGATAATGCACAACCAACACAAAACGAAAAAAAAATTCCATCCAAAACCAAAAAAAAGACGCACATAACGAAAACGAACACAAACACGAAAACTTTTATACTTGGTATGCATAGTAAGCCACCAACACACCATCACCGACGAACACAGCATTTCATATTTGTTCGTTTTTAAATTTCGTCGATCCCTCTTCTAACCCGAAATACCCTACCGTGTCTCGCTTTATATGTCTAATAACCGCTATTTCCCCCGAATCACTTTTTTTACTTATTTTTTCGTATTAACATAATTATTTTTCTGTATATAGCACAGATTTCCTACTCTTCTGTGTAACTTCCCCCTTTTATGAGGAAGAGAGAGAGAGGTTTCACACTCCCCAGTTCACGCTCTCTATTTAAACTTATGATGGTTTCACTTCCAAAAGACTTAACTCAATTCTTTACTCCTATTTACAAAATGAATATATGTCTTCCACAATCTTTGTTAAAAAATTCCCTATATTTTAGATAATTTTTCTTATACTACATAAAATTGATAATTATTCTTAGTTTACTTTAATATATCACAAAATTTTTACTTTTTTCAGTAACACCGAAATTATAACTCTAACCTTTAAAATGATTCCCGTCCCTCTTGGACCCGCTGGCACGGCTTTGTCGCGCGCCCTTGTCTCCCAGGTTTCGGGCATTGTCTCTACCCTGTAGCTATTTGCTGTTATAGGAATTGATTAGAACATTTCCTTTAATATATAACGTGTATTCCCTGAAACAACAATACTTATCTACCTGCAAACCTCGCTGCCACACACACCGCACCCACTACATGTCTATACACCAATACACACATACTCTCTATACCTGTGTACCCACAGTTTCATAGTTGGCATCAATGCTAATGTATAGTTTGGTACGCGCCAACTTCAAATTCGAATTTTAAATGTAAATTGAATTTGTTCTATATGTACAATTTCTACAAATAAACACTTTTTCAACATAAAACTGTTTTATTTTATTTAAAACATAAATATGTAAAAAAATTTAATATTATAAGAGAGAACAATATAGTTTACATCATTCGCGAACTCATTATTTTTTTTTAATTTCCATTATAGCAAAATAAGTAATTTATTCGTTTCTTTGCTTGAAACAAAATATTTTTGAATAACTTTATTGAATTAACGAAACTTAGGCATATCTTAACCTATTTAGAATGAAAATATGTTTTGAAAAGCGAATGATAAGGACTACTTAATTTTATTGCTAATATAATTTTATTCTATAATATAATCTCATCAAATATTATTTTATATTATCGTTCTTTAAAAATAAACAGTTGTAAATAATTTTATTAAGATAAGCCCATATGGAAAAAATTTCTGGAAATAATTGTAAATAAGTGTTACTAATTGTAAATAAGTGTAAATAACTATGAATATACAGTTGTTTGTATTTATATACAGTTATTTACATTTATTTATTTTTTTTACAATTATTCACATTTATTTACGATTATTTATATTTTTTCATAGTTTTTTTTACAGTATTTAGAAAAAATAACATTTAGTTAAAATGATAAGTATTATTATGCATAAATAAAATTGAAGTTTTAAGGTTCAACATGTACATTTATTTATGATCTAATTTATTTACAAAATTCAAAAACTAATCATTCATTTCTACCAAATTGAATTCTTTGTCAAATAAAAGAAAGTTTTTTTGCAGTTTGTGTTTCACGGAGAGTCTTATTCATTTATCTTTAAAAAAATTTTGTCAAAAAAAAAATATTTCCAAATCATTTCTATGCTTTTTATATTTGTCTGATTGATAAATCTATATATAACATGAATGTAAAATTTAGATTCCGAATAAAAAGATAAATATTAGGAAAATAATGAATTTAAAAAATATATTTCGACAAATTTTAAAAAAATAATATTATGAATTTTATTTTATACTCATTACACTAAGATTAAAAAAATTAAGTGATTTTTCTCACGATTTTTCAAAGTCTTATCTTAATAAAATTACTTATGACTGTTTATTTTTTAAAAACCATAATTATCAATAAAATTAAGTAATCCTAATTATTCGCTTTTGAAAACATTTTCATTCTAAAAAGATTAGGATATGCCAAAGTTTCGCTAATTTAATAAAGTCATTCAAAAAATATTTTGTTTCAAGCAAAGAAACGAATAAATTACTTATTTTGCTATAATGAAAATTAAAAAAAAATAATGAGTTCGCGAATGATGTAAACTATATTGTTCTCTCTTATAATATTAAATTTTGTACATATTTATGTTTTAAATAAAATAAAACAGTTTTATGTTGAAAAGTGTTTATTTGTAGAAATTGTACATATAGAACGAATTCAATTTACATTTAAAATTCGAATTTGAAGTTGGCGCGTACCAAACAATACATTAGCATTGATGCCAACTATGAAACATGGCTTCTTGCACGGCCATTGTATTCTTACAGCTGATCGCATCTTTTTAGAAAAATGTAATTTTGCTTTTTTGCGATATGATTTACCAAACCAAGTTTCCGCCCTTCATTTTTCAAAAATAAAATGATCCTGAATAGGAAATTTCCCTACGAAACACGGTTTTTGAGAAATTTGATTATTTCGAACTGAGAAATTTGTTTTTCTAATTATCTTCGATTAACGCTTTTTTCCGCTAATTTTTAAAGTTTCCGCCCTTCATTAAAATTAAATAAAGTGATCTATGAAAGGAAAACTCATTCTGATGTATGGTTTTTTCGAAAATTGTAATTTTATAAAATTATAATTTCCGATCGGTAAAGTAGCGTGAAACCATACCCTTAAGCACAATGGACATCGAAGAATCGTCAACGACGTTCTATGCTCACGTGTGTTAAGTATATTCTAACTTGAATTTATTGTAAGATTTAGTTTAATAAAGATTTGCGGCGAGCAACATCTCACCTTGTCGTATCCTAAAAGGTAAAGCCCCGCATACTGAGGCACTTGGTCTTCAGTATTAACGGGCATTACCTATAACATAATCCTTTATTAACACAATTACACACACATTATACACTGACACACTCGAGCCCGAACCAGACATCATAGCGACTTGTCTGGTTAACGGCATTACAATCACAAGGCCGGAATACGGCAAAGATAGGACTCAGATGAGTCGATTCAAGTGCGGCTTACTAGCCATAAGCTAGTAGGACGTCACAATATATATATATATATATATATATATATATATATATATATATATATATATATAATGTAACGAGTATCGTTACTATACTCGTTAGATATACCGTGCCAGCTGATAGGCAAGGGCAGCACGCGGTGGACTAGGATAGCCACGTGTAAGGCGCCTTATGCCGGCTTGCACGAGGTCTATGTAAATGAGACGCGCGCAGGAAAGAATGATAGAAAGACGAAGGAAGATAGCTCACTCTTTCTATCGCTTTATTCTTCTGACCGCCATTGGAAGCCTTGAGATTATTTTGCCGCGCTCTCTCAATAAAAAGTTTTATCGCGATAATCATCGAATATATAATTAGGCTACGCGTTTGTCAGTGTTGTGTAAGTGTGTGTTAGTGGTGTCAAATAATTGTGTCTGTGGGTGGATCGCTGTACACAATATTTGACACGAAATCTATCTTTGATTTTACAGAGGCCACCTACACAACCACGCGGTATACAGGATAGCCGTGCGTAAGAGAGAGACAGCGAGCCGGCCTTTTGAATTTATCTTCTCTTTGTTAAGAGGCGGTCGGAACCAAATCGATGACTTAGTTCGGTGCTTGTAATAAATGCTTATAATAATTTATTCATTTATTAATATGGTAAAAATATAGTCATTTCCTCTAGTCATGTATATAAAGAATAATTTAAAATAGTTAAAGCCACAAAAATATACAAAATATTGTTATAAAGCGAAAAATGCCACCTAACAATCGACACGACAGTTTTTTGCATGCGGTATATGTCAAGTCAGTTTGATATTTGTAATAAATGCTTATAATAATTAATTTACTTATTCATATGGTAAAAATATAGTCATTTCCTCTAGTCATGTATATAAAGAATAATTTGAAATAGTTTAAGCCATAAAAATATGCAAAATATTATCGTAAAGCGAAAAATGCTGACTTAATATATACCGCAAGTCACCGATTTGGTTCCGACCGCCTCTTAAATTTTGCGTGTGACCGGCAAATAAAATAAGGTACGTTGGTTGCAACCATATATGCGTTTGCGTATAGTTTTATTTGTATTTTGCAGCGCAGTTATTTAATTCAATTAATTAGATCATTAAATTATTAGTTAAATTTTATAAGCTCGGCCTGAGCGTTAAATTTATTAAGGGGAACCTTCATACCGACATAGAGTTCTACCTTATTTACATTTGAATTATGCATTTTAATAAAAATTTAACTATTTATGGCTAAAATTCATAGAAGAGGCACATTCTTAACATTATAAAGAATTTATTGCAATGTTAAAAAACAGTATAAGAGTGAAAATGAAGACGAAAACTGCAAAATACGATTAACTTTCCAATGTAGTTATGAATAATCGTATTTTGCAGTTTTCGTCTTCATTTTCACTCTTATACTGTTTTTTAACATTGCAATAAATTCTTTATAATGTTAAGAATGTGCCTCTTCTATGAATTTTAGTCATAAATAGTCAAATTTTTATTAAAATGCATAATTCAAATGTAGATAAAGTAGAACTCTATGCCGGTATGCAGATACCCCTTAACTTTTATCTTTGTTTTACTTTTTACTTTTAATAAACTAAGCTTTTTATTTTTCCTTTAAGTAAAGTCTCATGATTATTCATTTTTGTCTGGCGTAGTAAAGATTTACCACGCCCGAGTACCTTATCTTACATATTATAAACTTGATTAATTCTATATACAGCTGGCATTTCATACGCTTTTGTATCAACAAAAGCAATTGTCGAGTCGTTTGTCATATTTAATCTTGGGATTGAAGTACGAGTTCTAAGCGGCTAGTGCAAGTGATCAGCTGATCACATTATAACAGGTGAGGTACTTGTAACAAAAAGTTACAGGTGTACAATATTTATTTTAATTATCAACCTGTTACAATGGCGCCCACTTAACGGTGCTACGCCAGACAATTAAAGTTTTTTTTGTGTTGAGAGTTTCATTGGAAATTGTTTAGCGTTGCTTGGTGTGATTCCGGCAGAGATTGCCTCTCGGGACAAGAGGAAATTCGCTTAAAAATTAAAAATCTCGGAAAATAATTTTAGTGTTTTTTTGATATTTTAAGTGATTTTGGAGTGATTTTTCTGGAAAATTTTTTCGGATAATTCGAAAAATTTTTCTTTTGGAAATTTTTTTTTTGGTGTCAGTGAGCATAATTTGGCTTAATTCAGTGCTTTAGACTATATTTTTTATATGTGAAAATTTTTTTTTCGGTTAAAAAATATTAATAAAACAAAATTTTCATAAAATTTTGAAAAATTTTTCAAGTCCAAAAATTTTTTTTTAAAAAAAGGCGAAATTTTTCTTAGTGTCAGTGGGCATAATTTTGCTTAATTTAGTGATTTAGGCTGTATTTTTTTATTTGTAAAATTTTTGTTTCAGTTTAAAATTTTAATAAAACTTAGAAAATTGTCATGAAATTTTGAAAATTTTTTCAAGTCCAAAAATTTTTAAAGGCGGAATTTTTTTTTGTGTTTTCTCAAGTGAAGTTTAAAATCAGTAAGGAAGCAAATTAAGCCATTTCAGAGTGAAAATTTTTTTTTGTCTTTTTTTTTTGGCAGACTCACTGACAGTAATTCTTCTCCAAAAAGTGTATGTGTTTCGATATCTGGGATTGATAATAGTGTATAAACTTTTATTTAAGAAACACCCCAGCCGGAATCCAGCAAAGTATAAAGTATTGGAGTGACGTATAGGTTCACAAAAGAGTGATATATACGTTAATACGTTACTTTAATAAGGTAGGACCCAGGACGAGCAAGGTAGTTTTGCGCAAATTAGAAAAATTTAGGGAAGGAATAGGCCGATGTTGAGCAGAGCTCCACAACATGCGGATTTGTATAGTGTGTACAAGTCAGTTCCGAGATTTTCGGTAGCCACACTAACTCTTGTAAAATAAAGTTCTTCCAATTTTCTGGATCTTAACTACCTGTTCAGAGTAGCGATTTATTAATTTGTATTAAATCATAAGTGCTCTCTGTAACAGGCCGAGTAGGGAAAATTTTTTTTGTTTTAACCTATCCATAATATTTTTTTTTTGTTTTTTTATTCAATTGGTTTTTCTTATCTTCAAATCCTAAATTACATTTAAATTTTGTTAATCAATTTTAAGTTTAAAATTCCTTTTTAATTGAATATAGAGTAAATTCTTTTACTGTTCTAATTAGATATACATATATATATATATAACATATTTTGTAAAAATTTTTTTTTGGTAATTAGTTTTTAGAGTAGGTAGGTAATTAGGGTAATACTAAAGTATTATTCCTATTGTTTTAATCCCCCTATCCCTACATATATATATTTGATAAGGAATTGGAAGAGTTTTTATTGTTTTTTGTTGAGCACTGATTTGTTCACGAGTTTTATAATCCAGGTTGGACATAATTGTGTCAATTATTGATTTAGTATTGTATTAGGTAATTATTAATTCATTGAATTGTTAACATTTTTGTATAGCCGTGTTGACACAATTGCTGAGGTTCTCTCGATTATTTATTATTTTGTGCGAGAAATTTCAGCAATCGGATTAAATGGTAATCCAACCTGGTCAGTTTTAATTTTGATTTGGAGCGATTGCTGATCTGAGTGCCTGACCTTTAATTGCTCGGTCAACGGATCAGCGATTGAGTTTTTTTTACTCTACTAAAAGTAATAAAGAGCGTTTGTATCGCAAGCTCGTGACAAATCAGAGCCATTAAGGGCATGGCGGAGCTCGCTACCTTCTAAAATAATTCATTAATATTTTAATTCCAAGTTCACGAGTAAACGGTACGTTGGATCGAGTTCTATCATAACAGTAAGAAAATTTGTAATATTAAACTTGAGTGCGGACAACTTACAGAATTTACCAAAACACTGTAAATAAAAAGTTATAAACAATTTTTCGGTATATAGTATTTTCAGGTTAGGTTTATCGAGCTTGATATCTAATTTCCATTCCAAGCTTATAAAAAAATAGCAAGTCCAAATGAATTTTCATTTTAACAAAAATTATTGTATTAGTTTAGCTTCAGTGCGGACAAGTCATTACAATTGTTTAAATTACAAATTTAAAAAGATATCAATAAAATAATAAAAGCAAAAATTGTGTCCAGCAGCTCCGACATCTCGTTAATATAAAGTGTTTTTTAATCAATATTATTATTAGTAATATTAAAGTTGGTTGATTTGAAAATTTAGTGTCGGCAACATAATTATAGACAAAGAGAGTAAAGTTATTATCTCTCAAGATAACATTTAAGACAAGTTGCCTTGAAATATACATACATATATACATGAGGATATCTCTACAATTTTTAATCTTTTTATGATGTTTTTGAAAATTCATTTTACAGGCGTTACTGGGTTACCCAATGATGCACACTATTTAAACTGGGTTCATACCTTTTGTACAATCTGGAAACTCTATTTTTTATGTATCCAGTGAATGTGCCACCAACGGTATTGTAGATATTTCTATAAAACGTAAATTTTTATACAGATAAAATTTCGGAAATTTTATCTATGTTAAAATTTACGTTTTATAGAAATATCTACTATACCGTTGATGGCACATTCACTGAATGCATAGAAAATAGAGTTTCTGAATTGTACAAAAGGTATGAACCTAGTTTAAATAGTGTGTATCATTGGGTAACCCAGTAATAGCTGTAAAATGACATGTCACAGAAAGATTAAAAATTGTAGAGATATCCTCACATACATTAAAATATTTTATTACTTAACAGCAGGCCGGAGTAGAACCTGATACCGACCGAGTAGCAATTGAATTTTTTGTTATTTACTCAACTATTAATCAGTGTATCTTCAAATTAAAGGTTAAGCGCAATAGATATTATTATAATAAACGTTTATGCACAAGAAAAAAAAATTCTACTGCTTTGTTTTTGAGAAAAGTAAGGAACGCCGAGGTGAAAGTTTATGTTTATAATATTTTCGCGTTCCTTACTTTTCTCAAAAACAAATCGGTAGATTTTTGTTTTCTTGTGCATACATATTTGTAATAATATTATCTATTGCGCTTAACCTTCAATTTACAGATACACCGATTAATACTTGAGTAAATAACGAAAATCTCAATTAGACAAGGACAGCAAATCCGGCCTGCTCTTAACCGAAAATCTCGAGTAGTGCTCATAGCACTTATATCTTGCGTTAAATAAGATATAAGTAGCATAATAAAATTGAATTAAGCTCAATAAGAGCGATAAATAAAAAGCAGATTTGATAACGAAAACTTGTGCACACAAGAAGTGGTTGAGACTGTTTAAATAACATTTTATTGTTATTCATTCGACTAAGCGATAGGAGCGTGTAAATAGTCTCAACGCTCACGAAAGCAAAATGTCTGACACAACGATTGATGCGATGGAGACGTTGTTGTGGTCAATTAACGAAGCAGAATTGACTGACGCTATCAAAAATTCAGAACTGCTAGGTACTGGCAGCAGATTGCGTCGCGCTGACCGGATATTGAAGTGATTTTTCGGTAATTATGATCCAGAAGATTTCACTCCGGACGTTAATACGGGCGAGGCGATGCATAGAAGGGCGGAGAATCGTGATCGTACGATAATCAGGATACTTCAGACTGAACATGATAAGTCTGAAGTACATCCACTCCAGGCGATTAGCGGAGACCAGGTGGTCAAAGAGAACCTGCGAAAGACAATGGTCATGATTGAGGGGGCGAACGTCACTCCAAAGGAAGACCAACAGCAACCTTCTAAAGTCAACAAAGAGACCACAGAGCATACGCAACCTCCCACGGTTATCAAGGAGAAGACAACAGATGCGCAATCTTCTTCGGCCAGCGCAGCAACCACGTCAGGAACACAAACTCCTGCGGCAAAAGATACTATCTCCATGGCGGATTCTACGGGTAAGATGTTTAAAATACCCTTAGAGTTCGCACAATACATGTCAGAAATGAGGGCATGCATTGCTAAAATAAGAGACAAGTATGTAGAGATGAGCAGAAAAGTGGATCGGCTCGAGATGCCAGGAAGAGCATCAAGCACCCACATCGAAAATAACGATAAACGGGCTGCTAGAACCGTACATTTCCCGGACGAAACGTTTACAGTTAACGACACGCACAATCCGTTAACTGTGAATAGTCCTCCTCCACGAAGAACTAGAGACAGTTCTACACCGGGTAGGCAGTTCCCACTACCAACCAATCAACGGCAGGGGGGACGAGGACGCCCGTCTGACCTACCCAGTACCCAGAATACAATGGAAAATAATACTGGATGGTCCAATAGAGACGTAGGCAATATAGTCCGAAAATGGAACGTGAAATTCGCCGATGATAAAAGCCAGAGCATAGACGTTTATCTTGCCAGAGTAGAAGATTGTCGAGCTCTGGCAAATCTGACAGAAGAAGAAGTTCTCTCTTCTCTGTCAGAATTATTTACTGGGACTGCAGTGACATGGTATCGCAATGAAAAGGACGAATGGCAGTCCTGGACCCAATTTGTCGCCTCGGCAAAACGATGGTATGGTACCAGTAGAAGGTACCAACAAAGCCTCGTCTCTGAAGCCAATCACAGAACACAGGGCAAAAACGAGGCAGTAAGAGACTATATTACGTGTCTAGTAGCCATCATAAGAAAGATGTCACCAATACCAAGTATTGGTAGACAATTAGACTGGCTTCATTGTAATATGCTGCCAGACCTGCAGCGACAGGTAAAACGAGCAGAGGTGGCGTCGATAGAGGAGCTTCTCGATCAAGCTCGAGAAGCAGAGCAGACTCTTGAATATGAGAGAAGCTATTGACCACTACCACCGACCAGAGGCAAGTTTGTTGCCAGAGATGGCATATAAATCACCGACCGATGCAAAGGTCAATAAACTAAAGGTCGCATCGGTCAATACAAAGCCGGAGATTACAATACCTTCGGACTTTGTAAACTCCTTTGCTAAACTCTTAGATGAGAAGTTTAAGGAGTTCAAAAAGAATTTGCCTCAACAGCAATCAAATAGGCAAGCTGATCCTCAGAAGGCGAATAAGCAAGCTGAAAATACGCAAAAAGGCAGACGTATGGACAAGATTCGAAGCCAGGCAGCCCTAACTTTAAAAAGAAGAGTTTTAATAATGGTGGACGGAATGGTAGTCCCAAACGGAGAAATTTCGTACCGTCAGGACCATTAAAGTGTAGTAAATGCGGCATGCTTGGTTATTCGCTAAGATACTGCCCAACATGTTCGGGAAACGAGAAAGGGAGCGGTTAAGCGGGATCTCGACTGCTCCCGGACCCTCTAAGGTCCCAGAGCCGACGCAGGGGTCAGAAGAAGAACCCACGATTCAGGCTATAGATGTTAAGCAGCAAAGTAAATCGGCGTCGGCAGGTGAACCGCAGAAGGAGCAAAATCAACGACCAACAAAGGAAGTTACAGATGAAACTCGTTGGTTGTTGAAGGTAACAGTCCGTGAGTTCCGACTTAGGGCCTTATACGACCCTGGTAGCTCGTGCACAGTAATGGGTGCTGTAGGTTTACAGATAGCCTTAACACTTAACAGACAACTCTTTCCTGCTGGTTCAGGTCAGGCTCGAGTAGCTGAGGGCAGGAAATTGCCATTAGCTGGATATGTTATGCCACCATTTACAGCAACTGGCATTACTAAGGATGTAAATAATAATGTAAAGGTCGTCATTATGTCAGATCTAGATGAAGACTGTTACGTTGAAGTAAACTTTACACGTATGTTCAGAACAGTTGTAGATCCTGACACTGACAGGCTATACATAAAGGATGCTAACACTTATATCGAATTAGAAGTTGCTAGCATATCCATGAATACGTCAGTAATGGCATCTGTAGGAATTGCTGACATAACTGATCAGGAGCGACAGGAGCTCGATCAGTTAATTGAAAAGAGCCTGACCAACAATAAGAAACTACCTGTTGGGTTAACCAATCTCGTGGAACACGAAATTAATGTAGGAACAGCAAGGCCTATTAAGCAAAAATTTTACCCAGTATTGGATAAAATATTGGAAGAAATGCACCAGCAAGTAAATGAAATGCTTGAACAGAGCATAATAGAGCCGTCAACAAGCGGGTGGTCGAGTCCAGTGGTAATGGTGCGTAAGAGCAATGGATCTTATCGCTTTTGTGTTCATATGGGAATCGTTTTAGTAAATCTCTGTAAATAACTGTAAATAATTATTTAAAAGTGTTTGAGTTTAGACATAAATATTAGTTATTTATAGTTATTTATTAATATTTACAATTATTCATAGTTATTTATAATTATTTACCATTATTAACAGACTTTCACACTTATTTACCATTATTTAAATTTATTTACAGTTATTCACAATGATTGGAACTTATTTACTGTCTATTACTATTATTTACTATTAGTTACTATCATTTATTATCATTTAAATTTTTCAAAATTTATAGGTTGGTATAGTATATTGTGTACCACGGACGCAAAATAAGGGATTTGCGGCTCTCGTGCGAATTTAACGCCCTCGCTACGCGCAGGCACTTATTCGTACTCAGGCCGGAATCCCCTATTTTGCGTCCGTGGTACACATGCTGTTTTTTATCCAAAGGGTGCAAAATTCGATTTCTATGCTTGTCAAGCGGACGCAAAATAGTACATTCTCGCCCTAGGGCGCAAAATTGACACATGCGTCAATTTACTATTTTTTTTTACGCATGCGTCAATTTACTTTTTTTTTTTTTTCAATGTACTGTTTTGCGCTTTTTCGGCAACCATAGAAAATCAAATTTTGCGCCCTGAGGGCCAAAAAATAATTTTTTGTTATTTATACTCATGATTATTTACAGTTATTTGTTATTATTTACCGTTATTTACATTTATTTATAATTATTTATCATTTGAAAATTTTCTACAATTATTTGTTTAGTATTTGACATCATTTCAGAAGATGCAGTATTGTGAGAAGTGTATTGCAGCATGTGTTTCATATAAGATTTGTGCACTCAATCTTTTTTCTCTCAACTAATCTTGTGTTTGATGATTTTTATTGCGTTAAGTTAAGTATAGCTTATAATTTTACATTTTTTGAGACATTTATTTTGTACTGAAAGTAAAGTCTAAAAAATTTAGACAGATACGGTTGAAGTTTTTTAAGATGGATTTTGCTCCAAAATTAATTTGAGCATTTAATCAATAAATCTTATGCATAGTGTATAACAAAGTGATCAATATTATTGTGTAAAATATAGTGTATGTTTATGTGCAGTGAAATAGTTCATATTTTTAAGTATGAGTTCGGTCGAACCTAATGTGACACAGGAAAATGTGATATTCAGCGAAGACATAGCTATTTATCATGAATCGACAAGCTCGAAAGCACATGATTAGTATGAATATCTAATAATATACTTATATGCTTGTATAAAAAAGGAGTATCATGTATTTTGAGTGTAAGTGAAGTGATTCAGAAAGTCTACGCAGGTGGATTATTTGTTATAATGTGAAATTATTAAAAAAAGCTGATTTTTAACAACTTTAGGTACATCAAAAGAGGTGATAGGGTGCTTGTTGGCAAAAAACCTTGGAGATTTCTTAGTTTTATAATAAAATAAGACTGTTAAGCTCTTCGAACTAAAAATCCAGGACCCGAAGCTGGTAGTGCCCTCTTGTTAGATGAAACTTTACAATATAAATTGTAATGTAGACTTTCCAAAATTTGAAAATTTCTGTCAGATTTTATTTCTTATTATAGATAACAGTAGTGACACATTGAGGTTATGTAATATTTATTTGTAAAATGTCTCTGAAAAAATAACATTTTCCTTTAAAATTGTATAATTTATCATTTTAAGATATAAATTTTTTATTTACTACTTACATTACAGATTATAATGTAAATTATACATGAGCAGCTGATCAGCTGCTGATGCTTTACTACAATAATTGATATTTTAAAAATATTTACGTTACGTTTGGTTATTGAAACTTTCAAATTATTGTTTAAAACTTACTCTTCTTCAGAAAACACAAAAAACTTTCCTCATCGCCTTTACAATTAATTAAAAAATCGGTAAAAACTCAGATTTTTCCTACACCATACATGTATTCTCTACGTTTGTAGCAGACGCACACATCACCATATTGATCACGACACATCCCGTGTTAGATTGCCAATAGACTTACTAAAAAAGGCTTTTTCTTAACGATGGCTTAGGAAAAGCATCGCCACTCGTTCATTCGAAATTTCTTCAAGTAAAATTTTATTTTTAGTTATTTAGTATACGTTTTTCAAATATTTCTTTAAAAATAAAATAATAGTACACACCCGAAATAGTTTGTAATGTTTATTATAATCAAATTATGAACTAACAAGGAAATTACTGAACCTCCGGGAAACGGATTTGGTTGAAACTGTAGGATATGATTCTTTGGTGAGAAAAAAGAAGCCCGTGTTTTTTATTTTGCGCTAATAGATCCTAAAGACAACGATACGGACATTATTTCGAAAATACAGTTAAAAGAAGCTTTTTTAAAAACTTGAATACACTGAGAGAAAAATCATGTTATTATTCCATGAAATTTCAAGTGATCATTACATGATATTTTTTCACCGAATATTATCGAAGAAACAAGTGATTTTTCGATGATATTCATGTTTTTAATAGATGGCGATGCATCATGTTAAAATTACTTGAGACCCACGGGATTTTCACGTGGCACTCAAGTGAATTCATCGGTGGTGCGGCCGACTCAGTAGCACAGGCTTTGAAAGGAGATAGAGAGGGGGAGAGAGAGAGAAACAAAGTAACTAAAGGGCTTCGCTAATAAAAATCGACAGGAAAATGAACCCCCACTCTACTCGCACAGTATGTGTATTCTAACTGACTGCTGCTACGAAAATACACTTATATTCTTTAGTCTCTCTCTCCCTTCCTCTCTCCCTCTCTCTTTCAAAGCCTGCGCTATTCGGTCGGCCCTACCACCATCGAATTCACTTGAGTTCCACGTGAAAATCCCGTGAGCGTCCAAGGAATAATATCATGGCGCCTATAGTATTTTAAGTTAGAATCAATTGACGTTAAATTAACTTGATCTCATGAGAACTTTACATAAATAATCATATAATTTTAACGTGTTAAATTTATCACGAGAAAATAACATGATTTTTCTCTCTGTGTAACTAAACAACTAAAACTTAAGAATAATTTATGAAAAAAAAGAAAGTACAAGTTAAAAACTTTAATTTCAGCTTCGTTGCATTAAAAAAGCTCTTGTGGTTCAAAAGTTGTGTTTAATTAAGAGTTACTACACATTTATTAATATTTTCAGCATGTAACATACAATAAAATTTTTGACCTATTTTATTAGCATATTTTAATCGCCTGTAACTTTTGAACCATATGAGATTTTGCAATGCAACAAAACTTAAATGAAAGTTTTTAACTCTTACTTTCTTTTATTTTATATACATTTTTCTATGAGAGTTTTAGTCGTTTAGTTATTCAAGTTCATATACACGTTTGTTTTCACTACATTGTCGAAAAAATGCCTATATCGTTGTCTCCAGGGCCTATTAGCACAAAAAACAGGGGTTCATTTTTTTCATCAAACGATCATATCCTGCAGTTTAAAAAAAATCCATCTCCCGAAGGTCAGATACTCTCCTTGTAAGAGCTTAAAAATAAGAACGTTCTCGTTACTGGTCAATTGTTAGGCAGGGGCCGCTGTTTGGACCTTTTACTTAATTGCTTTATTTTTATATCAATTATTTTCTTGATTCTTATTGACTAAAAATTATTTCCTTAATATTTATTCAATCTTCTCTTCTCAGATTTTTCTTCATTTAAGATATCTATCAAATGAAATATACCATAGAATAGACCTAATTGAGCATTATGGAATTAATAGATGAAATTGCTAAATTTAGCGTTTTAATTCTGTGTTATTTTTTTAAACCTTTTTGAAAGAACTGATATAATAATAATATAATACAATACTTTAAAAATAGTAACACATAAATCATAAAATTAATACAAAATTAAAATTTTTTTCGATTAGCTTTATATTGCACGCTTCCCCCATTTTACGGTAATTTTTATTAGATAAATAAAAATGGAAAATAAAAGTTAACGAATGTACTTCAATTCTACACAGTACTTAAAAAAAATGGACTCGAAAAATCCAAAAAAAATAATAAAAAATTTATAAACAAAAATTTGCAATTTTTTCTATTAGCCCCTTACTGCGCGTTAGCCTTATTTTACGGTACTTAAAAAATGTACGTTTCAAAACTTTATAAAAGAACTATTGGAATAGCAGATTAAGGCAAACACCTCTTTAATTTTAAAAATATTAATGAAAAGTTGAACGAAATTTAAAACAATTATTTTTAAATTATTAAAAATAATAAATAATTTTTAATGCAAAATATTAAAAATTGGTAGCTGAATTAAAAAACAATTTATTATAATACTTATAAATTTTATTTCACAAAAATTCTGATTTTTAGATAAAAATGTAGTCTGTAAGAATTCAAACTTTCAATCAATTAGAATATTTTTAATCGCTTTTACAAACATTTAACATAAAATGTTAATAAATACCTTTTTATTTTGAAAAATTAAAGAATGTTTTTTTTAGATAAGGCTTATACTTTTATAAAGTTATCGAAGTGAATTTTGAATAAAATCCACATTAAAGATGTTTTATATAAAAAATTGTGTACAAAAAAAATTTTTTCAAATAAAATACAAAATAATTTATATGAAAAACTTTAAAGCTTCATAACTTCACGAAAAATGCTTGTAACAAAGTTCTAAAATAACAAATAAAAGCTCTTTTTGAGTACTTTCTAATATATTTGTTAACAGAATTTTTGTACCATATTTGAAAGATTTTAGAGAATACTTCAAGATGTATTTTTTTCGAATGTATGTACGAAATTTTTTTCAAAAAACATGAACATTTTCTAGCATTCTTTCTTTTGCGTATTGTTATCTAACTTTTGCGAGATATTTAATTAACAGCTTTTAAAACTCTTTATTTATATTATATATAATAATATAAATAATAATAATATATATAATATATATTACTCTTTCGATACGGTTGTAAAGATTTTTATATGGTAACTTCCTACAATGTTTAAAAAATATTCAATTAAATGTAAAATATGAAACTAGGTTCTAACCCGTATTTTAAAAATTATTAATAATTTTTTAACCTTAAGAGGAGGTCACGTATCTCTGTCCTTTTCTAATAAAAAAATTGAGTTTTTTACAGAAACTAATAACTTTAGCAAAAAATGGAGAGAAAGCCGCATCTCGTATCAAAAAAAGCAATATTTTCTTTGATAAGAAAGAATTAATTTTATTGCTTTGTTTTCAACAAAACCTTGAAAAACTTAAATCATAGAGGTTAGGGTGGACAATTTGGTTTTTCAAGGTTTTCTTGAGAACGAAGCAATAAAATTAATTTTTTCTTATTAAAGAAAACATTGCTTTTTTCGATACAAGGTGCGGCTTTCTCTTCATTTTTTGCAAAAGTTATTAGTTTTTGTAAAAAAATCATTTCTTTGATTAGAAAAGGACAGAGATACGCGACCTCCCCTTAATTGTCCCAGAAAATTGCATAAACAATAATATTATCATAATTTTAAGAATTAATTTTTTAAATGAATGAGACGGATTGGAAGCTACTTTCATATTTTAGATTAAATTTAATATTTTTTTTAACAGTGTATAAAAATCTGATTTACATAAGCATAAGGATAACTAATATTTTTTTAGATTTTCAACATTTTTTACACATCTTACAATAAAAACTTTTATTTTCTCAAAATAAGAAATTGTATTCACGCAAGCGATTCGGTGAATGCAGCGCGTTCACTTGCGAAACGATCTTTTGTTTTTTGTTTATTAACTGCTTAGGCTACCGGAAATTCGTATTGGCGTCATTAACGGCTTTGTAGTTTTAATTTATGTTAACGTTTTGTGCTAATGTATCTTGGAGATGACTAATAATAAAACAATGTCTGTGTATGATATTTGTCAATATATTAATTGCAATAAAAAATTTTTAACAAAAAAAAACCGACATCAAAAAATGCACTAAAAAGTAACAAATAATTTATTAGCTTTAGAAATCATACAAATAATTGGTAAAATACAATCGTCGTTCTGCTTAAGCACCACAGATTTAGAATTAGACGCCGACTTCTCAAATCGTATTTTACCAATTATTTGTATGATTTCTAAAGATAATAAATTATTTGTTACTTTTTAGTGCATTTTTTGAAGCCGGTTTTTTTTTGTTAAAAATTTTTTATTTGTCATTTTTTAGTGCAATGTTTTTAAAATCTTATTTTTTGTAAAAAATTTTGTTTTTATTCGATACTTTTAAAGTCGGTTTTTATTTATTAAAAATTTTTTAAATTGTTTGTTTTTGTTAAAAAATTTTTATTTTCTATCTTCTAGTGAATCCCCTTATTAAAAACGCAAATATAGGTAGACCCACTAATTACATTAAACTTTCATTATTAATTCATAACGCATGCATTAGTACACCACCAAGCAATATATAGCAGGAAAGAAAGAAGGTCAGAGAGAAAGAGAGAGAGAGAGAGAGAGAGAGAGAGAGATATAGATATAGATATATGTTTATTGTATGTACATTATATTGTACAATTTTTATACAGTTATATACAAGTAATAATAAAATATAATATTGAGTAAAAGCAGTATTTAAAACAGAAACAGAAGAAAATAATAAAAACTTAATAATTTGAATTAAAGATTATAATTAAGTTACAGTTTATTTTTATTTTTATTGTGATGGCATAGGTCCATTTTCTAAGGAGAGGTAATGAGTAAATGCTGAAGATTTAAATGAATGAAGTGATGGTGAATTTCGAATTGACTCAGGAGCTCATTCCATAGGAAGGATGAAGTGACCAAGAACGATCCATTGTAAAATTCAGTAGTTGCAGGTGGTACAGTCAATGGCCTCACAGCACCCCTCAATGTTCTAACAGATTGATTCCAAATAAATCACAGCATCTCGAATCAGCTCGCTTCTCCGTTGCTGATGGGAGTTATTTTTGCTAAAAAAGCATTCAGGTCAGCATCAGTAGTAATACGCACAGGTATCCGATCCCCCTTCTTCCTAGCGTATATCATTCCATTTCGCACAAATGTGACAAAGTCATATTTTTTATCCTTTGCCTTTTCTAAGACTCGCAGCTTCAACTGATGTAATGAGCTAGGCAGATACTCGTTTATATTAATCACCGACGATGTCAGAGACTCAACATTTTTATTATCAGGAGGCAGATGATCATTTATTTTAGATGATGATAGCTTTCCAAACTTCGCTTTAGAAGCAATTACAGCACGAGCCAATGATGCACTCTTCATAGTGACAAGTAAAGGCACAGTAGATGGACGAACAGGATGTTGTGCAGATGCAGATGTTGATAATGAAGAGGCAGATTCTGTTGCAGACGCTGCATCAGTCGCCAATGAACCAGCAGCCGCAGCACCATCCACAACTAGAGAGCGCCTAAGAGGTCGAACCGATGTTATGTCACCGAGAGAGTACCCAGAGTCAAGTATAGTCAACACAGCCAAGACAGCAGACCTTAGATCCTTCAATTCCTCCGGCACAAATCCTTCCACTACTAGATCAGAAGACCTCTTAAAACGCACCTGCTGCGCAGCCAAAGCCTCACATTGAAGCGACAAGGACTTGTTGGCCCTATCCAACTCTTGGAGCTTAGCAGAAAGAGACTCTGCTGAAGACGCAGACACATCAGAAGACGCGGCAAGTAAACCATCCACTCTCATTTTGAGCTCACGCTGCTCTCCACGAAACTGCTCCAGCGTAGCCTCACTACTGCTCAATCGTTCCTCAAAGGTTGTACTGATAGCGTCCACACGAGATTCAAGCGCTGTGAACCTATCGCCAAGTGCAGTAAGTCGAGATACAATAGCAGTTATGTTGGTATCCATGGAGTCTATTTTATCCAGCTTATTCATTTTCTCCAATATGGCAGCCAGGATATCATTTGGTGGCATAGCTGTTGATGGTGATGGCGTTCTAGGTGGGCATGGAGAGAGAGTTGCACTGTGCGCAGAGGAAAGGGAGCCCGATCGCGGTCGAAAACAATCAGGATTTACAGCCGCCAAACACAGACTGCACATCAATATAGTTTTGTTATCCTGATCTCTAACAGATGTGAAAGTAGTGCAGGAGCTATGATAAGTTCTCTCACACCTTCCACAAACTTTAGGCTTGGAGGTATGGGTGAAAACCTTAGAACAGAAACTGCAGTGTGTTGATGGTGCCATAGTTTATGCAGTGTGAAAAAGATTAAGTATATAAAGACCTTAATAAAAATGAAAAGAATAAAAAATAAAATAAAATTAGCGTCGGGGAAAGATGAGATGCAAAAACAGAACAGAGCGGAGAAAAAGAAAAACACTATACTGTGTGAATAATACAACGTATTAAACGTTTTGATGTGACAACTATAAAAGTTTTGATGTGCATTAATAATTAGAAGTAGTAGTGGATAAGCGCCTTAATTTTAATTGACGATGGTAATTAACGATGACAACAGTTATCCAACAAGAGAGATTAATTAGTACAAGAAGTATGCAATAGATGGCGCCACATATATTAACGTTGTAGAATTTCAGTACAGAATAATCAACGACAAGAATTCAGAAATTACGCCACTCTAAGACGTAAATAAGAAGTAGTAGTGGAATAGCATACCAATTTAGTTGATGAAGATAATGGTCATCTACAATAATACAACGTATTAAATATAAAAGTTTTGATGTGCATTAATAATTAGAAGTACTAGTGGATAAGCGCCTTAATTTTGATTGACGATGGTAATTAACGATGATAACAGTTATCCAACAAGAGAGATTAAATAGTACAAGAAGTATGCAATAGATGCAATAGATGGCGCCACATATAATAATGTTGTAGGATTTCACTACAGAGAAATTGGCGCCAAAAAATTAGAGGTTATGTCACTCTAAGACGCTAAAAATAATAAAAATGCACCAAAAAACAACTTCAACACTGCACTACACACCATCAAACAGACCAGTCACAGGAACAGCAAAACAACAGCAAAAAATCTCCATGCAAAATCAGCGGCAGCAGCAATCAAAGTACTACACCAACAGCAGAGCAGAGTTAGGAAAATCGCCACAGAGTCACAAAAAAGATGCATGCAGATGCATACAAATGCAGCCAATGCCTACTGACCCCTTCAGACGACCCCCTAAAACAAATTTCACTCCGCGAAGTGAAAAAAATCTATTGTTAAAAGCGATTTATAATAGAGAGCAATAGGAAGCCGATGTGTTGCTACTTACGCCATTGAACAGAGAGAGAGAGAGAGAGAGAGAGAGAGAGAGAGAGAGAGAGAGAGAGAGAGAGAGAGAGAGAGAGAGAGAGAGAGAGAGAGAGAGAGAGAGAGAGAGAGAGAGAGAGAGAGAGAGAGAGAGAGAGAGAGAGAGAATTGGTATTAATTAATAATAAAAAAATTAATAAATAAAAAAATTTAATTAACAAATTTATTAATTTGTAATATTATTATTTTTTTTAAATATATAATACATCGAATTAAAAATAACAAGTTTTTATTAAAAAAATAATTATAGTTTTTTCAAATGTCACACTTCCTAGTTTATATATATAGTGGAAGCATAGCTTCTGTCGGCCAGTCCCAGGACTGCCACTCCTGTTTTTTTTAAATTTATATCTATACATAGGAGAAAGGGAAGTAGATTTATCAAAATGTATGTATGTATATTCGTGCGTGTGTAAGTACACACAAATTTGTATGTATAAATATATGTATATATGTTAAGAACTATAAATATACTATATATGAATGAACCTAAATAGTTAATTTAGAAACATTTTTCCTCGCATAAAATTTAGAAATTAAGAGCAGGTGGAATATCTCTATCCTTTTCTAACCGAAAAATTTATTTTTCTGCAAAACCTAATAATCGTAGCAAAAATAAGAAGAAAGCCCCATCTCGTATAATAAAAAGCAATATTTTCTTTTATAAGGAAAAATTATTTTTATCGTTTCGTTTTTAAGAGAAGTTTAAATAACTAAATTGTCTATCCTAACTTCTATTTTTTAAGTTTTTCAAGGTTTTCTTCAAAACGAATCGATAAAAATAATTTTTTCTCATCAAAGAAAATATTTCTTTTTATGATACAAGATGGGACTATCTCCTTATTTTTTGCTACAATTATTAGTTTTTGTAAAACAATCAATTCTTTGATTAGAAAAGGACAAATATACTCGACCTCTTCTTAAGAATGCTTCAGTACAATGGTTTTTTTCAGATTATAAGAAATTCGATAAAAAATTTACGACTTTGGAAAAATAATTACATTATTTTCTTTTCTTTTTAAAAAAAATATATTAAAATCATAATTAAAACTTACATAAAAAATAAATTTTGTTGAAAAAGTTCTAGTCATTTGAAGGTTATAAAGAAACAAAAAGTAAGCTTAAATTGAGACTGAAACGCGTACTTATTTTTATACATCTTTTTAGCAACATTATTGCACTATTTTCATGTCATAATAACTTTACAACTTCAGTTTCTTAAATAATTTTTCTCTTGTCAATGATTTAACGGGATGTCGGAGCTGCTGGACACAATTTTTGCTTTTATTGTTTTATTGTTATCTTTTTAAATTTTTAATTTAAATAATTGTAATGACTTGTCCGCACTAAAGCTATATTAATGCAATAACTTTTGTTAAAATGAAAATTCATTTGGACGTGTTATTTTTTTATAAGCTTGGAATGCAAATTAGATATCAAGCTCGATAAACCTAACCTCAAAATACTATATACCGAAAAATTGTTTATAACTTTTTATGTATGGTGTTTTGGTAAATTCTATAAGTTGTCCGCACTCAAGTTTAATATTATAAATTTTCTTACTGTAATGAAAGAACTCGATCTAACGTACCATTTACTCGTGAACTTGAAATTAAAATATCAATGAATTATTTTAGAAGGTAGCGAGCTCCGTCATGCCCTTAAGGGGAGACACAAGTAAAACACGATAAAAATGAGGTTTTTTAGTTTTAACTTTTGATCTGTAGCACCTACAATGTTATCCATGCGTAATGTTATTCAAAATCATCTAAAGAATCTATAAAAAAATTTTCAGCTCGAAATATTAAAAACTGTGGGACCAGTTCCATTTTAACGACTGCTCGATTCAGTGATAAGTGTGGAAGCGTTAAAATGTAGAATAAAAGGTGATTCGACTTACCCCCACTTTCTGTGATGCTTATTGAATTGCCTCTCTTCTTCTCCGCGTGGCGGAGCCACTTAAGTAGATACCCCACGTGCACACCTACATAAGCCCACTAAGTACGCATCGTTGTGTGCGTGCGCTGTTCACGAACAGCGAATGACCGTGTGTGAGTGAACACGTACGGCGTCCGGCATTGTGTCAGTAGAGTAAATTATAACTATATTAATTTAAATGTTCATAGCAAAAGTTTAGATTATAATTATTAATTACAAATGTATTTACTTAATAAATTTAATTAGTTATTAAATTTTATACTTTTATAGTAAATATTAAACTTATTTTATATTTTTACACTATCTAAAGTGTCAATAAGATTAAATAAGTATCTTTTTACTTTTTTATGAAATAAATAAATTAATATTTGTATATATTAAAATTTAAATTTTTATAATAAAATTCTTAATTAAAAAAATATTGAAATTTAAACTTTTGGAAAGTATATATGGGCAGATGAGCCTATGTCATTTCATGTTTACTTATTTATGATGCAGCTTTAGCGTAATGGCTACGATGTGCGCTTTGAAAAGTTTGTCGCTCTGGGTTCAAATCCGGTTACATTCAATTTTTTTTCTTTTTTTTTTCATAAAAGGTGTATTTTAATTTTTTTAAATATTTTATTTTACAAAATTATATTTTTTAAATTATTGAAAAATAAATAATTGAATCAGTTGATCAATAAAAATCTTGAAGGTGGCTGTAGCGTTTCGTGCCGTATCAAGCTCAAGCCCCGACAAAAAGAACAAAATAATGTTTTTTTCTTTCAAGTAAATTTTATTAATGTTTTTAATTAATTACTATATTTACAATTTGTATTAAACTTTATTATTTGACAATAAATATTGACGATTTACGTCTGATAGCGTTGTAATCATACCAATTTTCATCAATTTAAAGTTAAATTTCGATAATTTTTTTCTCTGGAATTAGGGTGTTGATCTTATATTTTCAAAGTTACTCTGAAATAGTAATAACTTATACTTTTTATAGTATTTTTTTACTAAAAATCCAATTTTTTATCAAATTTGCTCGAGCCACCTTAAATTGAAAATTTCATTTATAAATTTTTTTATTCAATTATTTCACAAGTAACTGAAAAATTACTATAAGTACTAAATGTAAATTATTTACAGAAGTAGAAAAATGTAAATATGTTATATTATCAATTTATTTTAATTATATTGATTTTCCACATATTAAAATGAAATATTTACAAATAAATTAATGAATTTTAATTACTATACAATTTAGCAATTTTATTAATACTTTAGTAGTAATTATCAAAATTCAATGAATATTAAATAAAATTAAAAAAAAATAATATAAGATTAGAAAGAGTAGGGTAAAAATTGCACTATAAGAAACGTAGTTCTTTTAACAATATCTGAATTTTTAAAAGTGCACCAATAGCAGGAAATAATTTGTCAATTTAATTAGGGAAATTTGTCAATTCTTAAAGAGTTACAACATCATATATTTCTGATTTTACACAATTCATTATGAGGTTATGCATGATTATATAAGCATTATGAAATCAATATAATTAATAAATAATAATTATTTACTTACCTTGAAGCGTAGATAAATATTTATCTAATCCGTACTTCTTAAATAAATTATCCATTCAAGATAAAATTCAATAAGGAATCTTAATAATGTTGTGGTGCAAAAAATTTATCAACGAGAATCTAATATATTATAAACTATGGTTTTGCTACGTACTTTTGAATTACATATAGTATAATTATGAACTTATAAATATTATAACTCAGTATTTCTACATATTTAATTTTTATTTATGAAATGATTCAATTATATTTTAATCAAATAATTTTTAAAATTCAATTAAAAATAAAGTCAAACATATGAAAATAGTAGGGCCAACTATATTATTCTCACAGCGTATATATTATTATGTAACATTTGGGATGGGTCAGTTTTGTAAACTTAAAAATAGAGATATTAAAAAATAAGTCAAGAGGAAACAAATTGCTGAATTGTATAGTAATTAAAATTCATTATTTTACTTGTAAATATTTTAATTTGTAAAAAATCAAAATAATTAAAATAAATTTATGATAATAAAGTATATTTACATTTTTCTACTTTTGTAAATAATTTATATTTAGTGCTTATAGTAATTTTTTAATTACTTGCGAAATAAATAAATAAATTTTTCAGCTTAAAGATTTTTATTAATCAACTGATTTAATTATTTATTTTTTAATAATTTAAAATATATAATTTTGTAAAATAAATATTTAAAAAAGTTAAAATACAACTTTTAAGAAAAAAAAAAAAAATTGAATGTACCCGGATTTGAACCCAGGGCGACAACGCTTCAAAGCGCACATCGTAGCGATTACGCTAAAGCTGCATCATAAATAAGTAAACATAAAATGATATATGCTCATCTGCCCTTATATACTTTACAAGAGTTTAAATTTCAATGTTTTTTCATTAAGAATTTCATTTTTATAAAATTTTAAAATTCAATATATCAAAAAAATATTAATCAATTAATTCCATGAAAAAGTAAAACGTATTTTTTACTTATTTAATTCTATCGAGACATATAAGAATAATGTAAGATTCGAGACATATAAGAATAAAATAAGTCTATTATTTACTATGAAAGCAAAAAATTTAATAAATAATTTAATTTATTAAATAAATATATGGCTGATTCCATTCAGATTCATGCAGGCCGTCACTGATCGATTTTTTTTTTCTTCTAAGTAATAAAAATACCTTCTATTATGTATATAAAGATAAAATTTACCTCGTAGAACGCTCAAAAAAATTTTTTTTTTTGACTACAGCAATTCTAGTGTTGGATGTAAAAACGAAAATTTAAAAATTGAAAATGAACCTCTACTTTTAAACGACTATAGCTCCGTCAATTTTTAACCTTTTTGGGCGTTCTTTTAACAAAAGTGTGCGGAATTTTGTCTAGTTTAAAATGCAATCTCGATTTTTGTCATACAATTTGATCTTACTGAGTTATTTACGAAAAACCGAAAAAAAGCGATTTCCAACTTTACGTATTCTTAGAACTATTTTTATGCTTTTCTTTATTAATATATTAAAAATATCAACAATAATCTTTAAAATAAACCCCAGATCGAATATTTTGATCAATTAGAACCAGAGTTATGACGATTTAAAGTTTAAAAAAAAATGCTGAAACTTTAAATAAATATGATATTTACATTGAGGAAACGCAATTTTCGTTAAAGATTAAAATCTGAAGATATAAATTTTTTAATTTAGAAAAAAAGTTATTTTGATGAAAGAATATATAACCATTTATCCTCTTTTTATGGTACATTATTATAATAAAAATTTTTTTTGTTGAAGAATATAATTTTTTTATCAGTTTGAATTTCGCGCCTAGAATTTGAATTTATTTTGTAGGGAGTTGACGCATGTCACTACTAGGTGGCGATGATTCGTTCTTTGCATTCTCATCAACGACTTGACGCGTTTAAAAATACAAGAAAAGGAAGATAAAAAATAAAGTTGTTTAAGAAAAATTATTTTTTTCGATCTGTCATTGAACAGAATATCAATAATGGCATCACTGATTGTCAAAATGAAGTGCAAGGATTTAAAAGAAAGGCACAAAAAAGTTGTTTATGATTGCTCCAAAAGTCCGCTTAGAGAATTAGGTGATCTAACGGAGTCTTTGAAGCGCCTGTATCCAAATACTTCTTTCTCTAGAGAAAATAAAGTATGCCCTTCGTGTTACAAAATATTATTAGATGAAGTGAAAAATGCGCCTATTTCATCGACTTCAAGCAGTCAACAATCTTTGGAAGATTTTATTCATAGTGAGGCTGTGGTAGAACAGCTCAACGAGACTTCAAGTAATTTGAAATTAAATATTTCACCAATTAAAATGCCTCAAAGTATCAATATCAAGATGCGAGAATCTTATGCTCTCCGAAAAAGAAAACAAATAAACGATGCATTTAATTCACAAATAGCAAGTAAAATGATGAAAGTCTACGATATAACGTATTAGCCCGCATTGAATGAAAATAATGAATGTAAAACAAATGATAATGGCTTAAGAATATTAAAATTGCATTAGATAATTGTTCAAATTTTCTTGAGAAAGTGCGATTGTTGAGTATTATACCAAGTGATATTTCCAAAGATTATTTATTATCAGTTTTACCAAATGTAACTGTTTATATGATTGATCAAGCACGATCATTGGTAAATAACAAAAAAATTTACAAGCAGTCTGAGAACTATTGTGGCCATTCTTTAGATAGTGAAATTGTAATGAAAGTAAAGGATTATTATCTGAACGATGATTTTAATTGTTCTCGTCAAAGTGCGAATAAAAGCGACACAGTATCTATCAAAGAAAATGGTATAAAAACTAAAACAGTCAAACGCTCTCTTACGCGAAGTATAAAAGAAATATATCAATTATTCAAAGACGAAAATCCTGAAATGAAAACAAAAATTGGTAAATCAACATTCTACGCTTTAAGACCGAAGTGGGTTATACCACATCCACCCACCGATTCGTGCCTTTGCGTTGACTGCGAGAATCTTAAACTTATGTTAGATGCTTTGAATAATTATAAAAAAGAGAATAAACAAGACACTGCAGATTTGGAATTGAAAATATGTTCTTCACTTTTTTGTTCAAAAGATGATATAAAATGTGTACTAAGAGAATGTAAAGAATGTCCCATTGGAGATTCTATTGATTTACAAGTAATTTCTTTGACGGAAGAAGATTTATATGAAGAAATAATTTATGGTGTTTGGGAAAAATCAAATTTACTGAATAAAACTAGCACAATTGAAAATTTCTTAATAGAGTTAAGAGAGCGCGCTCTCACTGTAAGAGCTCATAAATTGGTCAAAGAAATTCAACGTATAGCAATTAAAGAGGTTAAACTTTTAGCGAACAATAATGACTTCCAATTAGTTATTCATGTCAATTTTGCAGAAAATTGGACAGTTCTGCTTCAAAATGAAATTCAAAGCTATCATTGGAATAAAAACCAAATATCAATATTTACGTCGGTATGCTATTTTGGAAATGATAAAACAGTCAGTTATGTCACCGTCTGTAACGATATTAAACATGATTCGTATCATGCCCTAATAGCTATAAATTTAACTATCGATAACTTAAAACAAAAACATATTGCGCAAGATCTTAATGAAATCATAACCATTCCCGATGGAGCTGCCAGTCATTTTAAAAATAGATACCAATTCTATGAGCTTCAAAACTCAAAAGTAAACAGAAAATGGTTTTCTTCTGCAACAGGTCATGGTAAAGGCGCTTGTGACGGTATTGGTGGTTTAGTTAAACATTATGCTACCACGCATAATCTGTCCAAGAAGAGTGCAGATTTTATTAGAAACGCTGAAAATTTCGCCACTCACGTATCAAAATATACTCCGTCGATTAACATTCTTGTTATCCGCAAGGATGAGTTAGAAGTTTTTCGACTGACAAAAAAAATGGAATGGTTAGGAAATGCAAAAAAAATTAAAGGTATTCAAAAGATTCACTGTTGGAAAAGTGAACGAAACAAAATCTACACTGCCAAAACTTCGAGACATGAGTGGCAAGAAGTAAAATGAAAGGTTTTATTTAAATTCGGATTTTTTTATTCACATTAGTTCTCAATTCATTAGTGTTCTTTCTTAATTGTATCGCATATTATTTGTTCATTGAAAATGACCAAATAATATATTTTATTATTTAAAAAACTCACCTTTTTAAAATTCAAATTCAAAATTCAAAATTCAAATTCAAAATTCAAAATTCAAAGTAAATATATTTATTTAAAGTTTCAGCATTTTTTTTTAACTTTAAATCGTCATAACTTTGGTTCTAATTGATCAAAATATTCGATCCAGGGTTTATTTTAAAGATTATTGTTGATATTTATGATATATTAATGAATAAAAGCATAATAATGGTTGTAAGAACACGTAAAGTTGGAAAAATAGTACAATGCGCCATGGTATCAATGTTTTAGAATCGAAAATATAAAAAAAAAACGTTTAAAAATATGTTAAAAAAAAATAAGGCAAAATCGCATATTCTCACCTACCCTAAAAGTTAGTATTTTTTATGTATAAAATCATATAAAAATTTCAAAAAAAAAAAATATAGTTTTTGAGGAAATCGTGTTTGAAAAAAATCGTTTTTTTTTCGGGTTTTCGTAAATAACTCAGTAAGATCAAATCGTATGACAAAAATCGAGATTGCATTTTAAACTAGACAAAATTCCGCACACTTTTGTTAAAAAAACGCCCAAAAAGGTTAAAAATTGACGGAGCTATAGTCATTTAAAAGTAGAGGTTCATTTTCAATTTTTGAATTTTCGTTTTTACATCTAACACTAGAATTGCTGTAGTAAAAGAAAAAAAATTTTTTGAGCGTTCTACGAGGTAAATTTTATCTTTATATACATAATAGAAGGTATTTTTATTACTTAGAAGAAAAAAAAAATTCGATCAGTGACAGCCTGCATGAATCTGAATGGAATCAGCCATATAAGTAACTAATAATTACATTTATTTGATCCACTAAAACAATGCCACACGCCATATGTGTAATGTGTTCACTCACACATGGTCATTCGCTGTTCATGAACAGCTTACGCACACAACGATGCGTCTCAGTGGGCTTATGTAGGTGTGCACGTGGGGTATCTACCTGAGTGGCTCCGCCACGTGGAGAAGTAGAGAGTCAACTCAATAAGCGACACACGTTTTAATGGTGGGGGAAGGATAGTCGAATCACCTCTTATTCTTCCACCATGGTTTTTGTCAAACAATCAATTCTTTGATTAGAAAAGGACAGATATACTCGACCTGCTCTTAAATCGTTATAAACTTTATTATTATACTTATTTATGGAAATACTTGTGTGAATCATTGGATAAAAGATGAACTATTAGAAAGTAATCTTGAAAAGTACATGCTCATGAAAATTCTTTAGGAGAAGGCCGGATCAGTTTTGATTACCGACCGAGAAGAAAAAATGTTATTTCATCATAAATAAAATAATTATACTGTTTTCAAAAGAAATTGTTATCGAGTTATACATACATGATTCAACCTATTTTAAACGAAAAGTAACCGTACTAAGAGTTTAATAAACAGCTGTAGTATCAAATTTTTTATTTTTTAAAATTTTCTTTAATTATTTTTGGCGAGCGCAATAGAGAAATAAATTTCGTGAATGCATTTAAAATTTTAATGCATTCCATTACGTATAGTAGGAGAAAATTGAACAACGGATTTTCGATTCTTGGTTGGTATCGAATCTGCTCCGGCCTGCTCTTTCATAAACATGTCATTTTTCATAAGGCTCATATTTTTTAATCGACACCCTAGCTGAGTTTTTTCAAATGTGGTATTTTCAATTGAAAAAATTTTAAAATATATGTTTAAACGTTCAAATATTCTCATATTCTTTTATCCTTTTATAGTTAGAAAATGTATTTTTTTGCAAAAACTAGTAATTTTAGACAGAAATAAAGAGACTGACTTATTTTATAAAATAAAAAGGAATATTTTCTTTCATTTTCAAGGACAAGCAGACAATTTTTAAATATCAGAAGTTACGAGTAAAGAATGTGTAGTTCCCTGAACTACGAAGGAGCTTGATTGGATGAGGAGATGAAAGATGGTGAAAGACTGAAAGTAGAATTTACAAAGTCTTTATTGCACCAAGTCGTTGCTACAAAATACCTGGGAAGCGAAGAGAGAATACTTATCTACTCAGGAGTTGAGAACGCTCTGACTCACTTCGTATCTCTCGTGTAACACATAGGTTACGTTTCTAGTCGCTTACTTGCGCACCGCAGGTTGCGCGTGACGCTTACATGTATATCTCATTCATACATACATACTCTATGTCTGTGTGCCCACAGTACTCCCCCCTAAATAACCATCTATGGTTATTTACATAAAAAAATATATGAATATTTTTACATAATCAGTGGGTAGACTTATTTACATATGATCTTTTTACATACTTGCGACTTTTACGATTACATATTACATAATTACTCACGCAATTACTTTTTCAGATGCATTTATCTTACGCGATTACTTTCGCTCATGCGATTTTACATTGTGTGTACTTATGCATTTATTCTCACACATGCAGTGATTTCATTCTTACATTCCTACATGTAATTATTCTCACACATGCTTATATTCAATACACACATAATCCAAATTATTACATTTTTACACTTATAATCTAAATTATTTACATTTTTACACTTTTATTACATATTTTCTTGAGTTTTATATTACATTATTATGTATGTAAGCAATTTTTTTTTTTTTTTTTTTTTTTTTTCTCGCTCTCCGGTACTTTTACACTCTGGCATACATTCACTTGTAATCATCTCGTTTAATCCATGCTTATTTGACATATTGTTTTTTTATTTTCCTTAATAATATAAACTAAATAACAATTTGTATATTTTATAAATAATAGTTTCGAGAATCAAATTTAACATTTAACAATTCATGTGTACCATATTACACAAACGTCAGATATAACAATAAAAAAATCTTATACAATGGGCCTCTGGCCGATTCTTCCAGGAAAAACATCTTGGTTAGGCTAACGGAGCTCTTTAGCGATACAAATATCAGAGGAGAGCCCAATCAGCTTCACCTATATATAACAAAAAAAAAACATTATTAATACAATTTCGCTACAAAAACTTACAACTAATTACATTTTATTTTATAGTGAGAGACTGGTGTACAAAATCTAACTTTTTTTCTACAATTAATTTTCTTACTTAACGTTACGTTATCTATTTTTCTGTGTCTCAAAATATTTGATATAAATCTCTCTCTTTTTACAGTTTTCATTATTTCATATAATATTCATAACAACGATAAAAGTAACAATACTAGCAAAATGTACTATTGTCATCTTACGGTTTACGTTATGTATAACGAAGTCAAATCATAACAAATATAATATCGTGATTTACAACGCGATAATTGTTTAAGTTGATCCAATAAAATCGTTATTCATTATCGAACTATGCAATCATTTCAAATAATAAATTAATGCGCAAAATATGCTCTTACAAATTTACAAATCGGCTCTTGGCCTTCCATTATATAATCAAGCAAGATCTAGATCTGATGGTACTGCTGCAAATACTAAAACACACTGGTCTGTTTTTTTGTTGCTTGGTTTAGCAAATATTGAACCAGGTGATACTTTAAATATGTGACTCTCATTGAGCTATATACGAGAGTAGACGTAAATTTATCTACTGATATTATCATCAATTAGCACAATCATCAGTTGGCATAATTATCTATTGGTCCTTATAATATAGCTCGCTACTTCTTTTACCTCCCAAGTCCACACAGCAAGTTTGGTGCGTAGAGACCACAGGAACCTTCTTTATGCCTGACATATTCTTTCTACACAGCATGATAAGGTTGGATAGGCAGCTGGTTGGTCTGCTCATATCCTTATTACCCTAATCATCTGTTGGCGTAATTATCTACTGGTCCTTGTAATATGGCTCGCTACTTCTTTTACCTCCCAAGTCTGCACAGCAAGTTTGGTACGTAGAGGCCACAGGAACCTTCTTTATACCTGACATATTATTTCTACACAGCATGATAAGGTTGGATAGGCAGCTGGTTGATCTGCTCATATCCTTATTATCCTAATCATCTGTACCTAAAGATGCCAATAACGGGGACAAGCGACGGTTGTCTGCTATGTGCCTATCGTTACATTTGGCTTAATACACAGCCCTACTAGCGACTTGCGCACATGTGTCCAATGTCAGGTTAAACCGCTCAAAAAATATATATTTCTTACAAA
The DNA here is from genome assembly GCA_017163975.1 of Anastatus disparis. Taxonomy (NCBI): domain Eukaryota; kingdom Metazoa; phylum Arthropoda; class Insecta; order Hymenoptera; family Eupelmidae; genus Anastatus; species Anastatus disparis. The sequence goes on from JAFFSR010000356.1 coordinate 1,347,127, forward strand.
TCAATCGCAGCATTTTTGCTTTAACAATACAGCACGTCTGGAGCATAGTACTCCTTTAGATGTGCCGGTAATTATAGGTCTTTGATATTCAGCATAATAAGTTGCCTAGATACTCCTAAGTTGAACTACTTCATTATCAAACAAAATTACTAAAAATTTAATATACAATAATTGCTTTAGTTATCTCAGTCAGAAACAAGCCTGAAAAAGCGAACCTAGTTGCCGGTATAACATGCATATATATGACACACGTGTATCAAACTGAGGTTATGCGCGATTCAGACGCGATTTGTCGCTAATGATGCGCAAAATAAACTGTCAACCTCATAGTCGGACAGGACTTGTTCAAACCTTAATACAAAATTGATAAAAATACTATTAATTCTTCGACAATTGATAAAAGAAATGTGCGTTACTCACGACTCTCAAAATTTTAACTATACTATACACAAAACTCAAACTAACAATTGGTTTGTATAGTGTTGTACAATTCTTATTTATTCTTTCCATTTATCTTTGTAATATTCTCCTATCTTCTGCGCACCGTTCGCTCCTAATATATTACTATTATTCAATGTCTCTTGATGCGCAAAAACTCCATTGCTATCTATTTGATTCCTAAACGCGTCACGTTCTCTACCATTAGGTGTGCTGCTATGTATGTTAGCTAAGGCGTTGTCCATCCCGCCATTAAATACTATATTCGTCGGTGTGCTCGCGGTAGACATTTTGTGATTCGAGGTTCTATACAATACAAAGTGATCCTCGCTTCTTTGAGCCTCGCTAGCTCTTAACGCGTTGCTATAATTGCTAATTTCCTGACTACCGAGCATTCTATTATTATCTATTTGATTTCTATACGCGTCGCGTTCATTTCTTTTTTCAATATCTTTTGGGCGTGCTGCTCGGTACAGTAAATAAAATCTTTTCTATTTCGTTATCCATCATACTATTCGTGGGCACACCGCCGGTTGCCATTTTGTGATCAGAGGTTATGTACTATTGATCAACGGTAAGTCTATGCTGTATATCTTAACCGATCCTGATGATATCAATCAGTCCTATATTGACTAGATTGTATAAACAATTAAATACACGAAATAAATAAATTAATACGACACTATAATAAATAAATAAATAAGTAAATAAATTACGTTATACTAACAATCAAATAATTAAACACGAAAATACGCACATAAATGAACAATTATTGTTTAAAATTACCGTTCAGGGTCACTCGCAATAGGTGTATAGAGCCTACGCGAAACAAAAACATACACAAAATTACGCCGTTAACTATTTACAATTCATGCCCTTACATCGTCCGAACTTTAAAATTATTTGTATTGTGTGCGCAATACACGAACAAAATTAACTTTCTTTTTATTCGCGATTCACTAGCATGCGTGACCTCCGCATACCCCTTAGAGAACAATCTAGGAGATACACAAATGTAATGAGTAGATGTGTTCTCTCAGAGGTTATACCTCGGCCTAAACATGCCAGCAAAATTCATTTATTTTTCTCTTCGACCTTACTAAAACCTTTTATCCGTTCGCGATTTATAAATTACTTACACGATTTGTTATTTTTCACGCGCACACAACACTTAACCTCTAATCACTTTGAATTTAACCGCCGCGTCGGTTTACTTCTCTAACGGTTTCGCGAATTTTCTACGCGTTTCTGTAATTTTTCTCGCAATTTCCCGCACAATCGAGCACTATTTTTCGTTTTTCTTTTTTTCTGTTTTGCCTTTTTCTATGTATATGTATGTGTTTTTCTTTTTGCGCACAGTTTTTACCTTTATTCTTTTAAGGTTAATTTTTCAACTGTTTTAAAGAAACATTTTTTTTTTCTTTTTGAGAGAGATAATTGAAGCGTATAGCTGCAAAAGTAGTTATCTCCAAAAAAATTTTTTTCAAGAAATAACATTTTCTGCTGTACTTATACTTAAAAGTCAGTGTATTTTGCAATACACCATATTTTTTTCATTTTATAAAAAAAGATTATACCTATATTTTGGTCCCATATGATTTTTCCATGATAAATTTTAATGTTCTGTATACAAAAATGCAATAAAAATGAATCCGGAAAAAATGGAGATAGCCACCTTTGCAGCTACACGCTTCAATTCACCTATACTCCCCCCAGTCTACACGTGCATTTCAATACATTAAACCAAAACATTTAATGCTACAAGGCATACAACTACAGGTAATTGGCAAGGCCTCGATTTGTGCCCAAGTAAATGAACAAATTCAATGAGTTGGTTACACATTTCTAAACCTCGCCAAACCCATAATTGCCCTATCACAAAGCAACAACAAAAATATTTTATTCGTACGTGTAGCTGGAAGAAGCCAGCTTCTCACTAACTGTGCGTCTTAGTTATTACTTATAATGTTTGTTAGTATTACATATGTATATATCAGGGTTGCGAAAAAAGTAATTAAAAATTATTTGAATCACGAATCATTTTTGAATTTGTAATTAAAGTTTTATTTAATTAACAATTCCTTTTAAATTAATAATTAAAAATATTTTAACTAACAAATCAAAATCTAATCGTGAATTGGAAAGGCTTTAATTAAAAAATCAAAAGGAATTCTCAATTAAATAGATTTCAATTAAGAAATCAAAATGTAATCGTGAATTGAAAGGGCTTTAATTACAAAATTGAAAGGAATTCTTAATTAAATAAATTTCAATTAAGAAATCAAAATTTAATCGTGAATTGAAAGGGCTTTAATTCCAAAATCAAAAGGAATCCTTAATTAAATAAATTTCAATTTAGAAATCAAAATGTAATCGTGAATTGAAAGGGCTTTAATTCCAAAATCAAAAGGAATTCTTAATTAAATAAATTTCAATTAGGAAATCAAAATTTAATCGTGAATTGAAAGGGCTTTAATTCCAAAATCGAAAGAAATCCTTAATTAAATAAATTTCAATTGAGAAATCAAAATGTAATCGTGAATTGAAAGAGCGTCAGTTATGATTATGATTTGTGAATTCGAGGGCTTTAATTAAAAATTCCACAATTCCTTTTTAATTAAACGTACTAAGGAATTTTTATCATATATATGTATATAGAAAAACATATGTGGACGCGCACATACATACGCACCTGGGCTCATATATATGCAACATTTCGTGTCGACCCACACGCACACATACAGACAAGTTGATATATATATATATATATATATATATATATATATATATGGGACATTTCACGCCAACTGATAGAGCAAAAAAATTAAAATCGTTGAAACTCTAAGAATTTATTCTTTATGTTACCCAAAATATGTAAAAAAATTTTCAAGGATCTAGATTGATAGGATCAAGAGTTACAGGACCTGGAAATTTGAAAATTTTTCAAAATTTTTGGAAAAGTCCCAACTATACAATTTTTTTTCTGAAAATCCTGATGTTTTAGAGAAAAGTGCATAATAACACTTCTTGTTGTAAATGAAGAAGAGAGTTAGCAGGATTTTTTACAGACCTGAATTTCGCAGTTTTCTGATTGGCTCTTATATGTAAAACATGGTTATTGAAATTATTTAATGTTTGCCACTGCCAAAATTGGCTTTCAAAGGCTTATTTTTTTCTATTTTTTATTAACTTTAAAATAAATTTTGGTTCGTGTAAGCAAAGGTCACCAATAAGGAGTTATCACAGTTTTAAATATACATTTCCATGTAAAATTTATTTTTCTTATTAAAAATAGCCTGTCACATACTAAACATGATCATCTGGTTTTAATACTCAAAAACTATTAAAATCAGTTTAAAAATCATTTAGTTAAATGTCATTTATCAATTATAAGCCTAATTATTAATTAAACAACACTCGTTATTATTATAATTACAATTAATTTCAAAGGAAAATTAGACTCTGAATTATTCCAAAATCAAATAATTATTTTTCAATAAAAATTTACTTATTTCAAAGAATTGATTCATCAATAAAAAAGAATAATTAAATAATTACTATTTTCCTTACCTTAACTTTCTAGAAAAAGTATCTGTTCAATAGAAAATGATGATAGAATTTTGGAACACACACTAAATGAATTTTTTGAGGATGATTATAAACAAAAGCTTCCTGACTACCCATCTTTATTTATTTATTTAAATATATATTTGTATTTTTATTTAACAGATAGACGTATTATTTGACTCAAAATACTATATATTAAATGTTAGTTTATAACTTTTTATGCATAGTATTTTAATGGATCTTTTGAGTTATCCGCACTTAAGTTTAATCTCATAAATTTTTTCACTTTAGCGAAAAACTAGATTAAACGCACCGTTCATTGATAGACTTGGATTAAAAATATTGTTAAAAGAAGGAGTTTTGGTGTGCCCTTAAGACCGTTACATATGAAAAGTAAATAAGATGTTAATTACCAAAAAATTCTCTTAGTTTTATAAATTGTTTTTTTTCAGAATATTATGAAGAACAAATAATAGAAATATAGTTAAAATTATATTCATTGTATGGAAAAAGAAAAATGGATTTTGATCCATGAACAGCTGTAGATACAGCTGTTAAAATTGCTGAAACTGGATACACGCAAAGAAGAATGGTAAGAGTTTAGAAGATCTTAGTTTACATTATGATATGACAGTTGAAAATTCTTTTGTTGATATTGTTTGAATTCTTTATCGTGTAGATTCTATGGATCTAACGTATATGGAAGGCAAAGACTGTCTTATTGATTACACGGAGAAAAAAAAACAGTTGCGCTTACTGAAGACTTCAGTAAATTTAACTTAAGTACATCAGTAAGAAGGAGTTCAGTAAATCTAACCGAAGTAATTACGTTGTTCCAACTGAAGTGACAGTTCAGTAGAACCTATTTAAGTTAAATTAACTTAAATCTTGAGTAGCTGTAACTGAGGAAGCGCCCTCTTAAGGTTACTGAACTGAGCACAGTAAACGTAACGGTTTTTTTTTTCTCTGTGTATAAAAGAGTTCTTGATGAGATATTAAATCTACATCAACGTACAAAATTGAAAATCCATTAGACAGCCCTAGTATTATTAAAGTAACCCCTGAACTTTTGATGTCATAGAAATATTCTTGTGTAAGTTAAGAATTTAAGCAAGAATCAGCTCAATTTTTGAAAACAGTTGCAATTATAATTGCTAGGATTAGACAACATATTAAACCAGGTGTCCCAGTTTACAGGTATATTATACGTTTAACTGTGTCACAACTTCTTGAATTTATTCATACAAACAAGAAAAAATATATGAAAGCAAAAATTGAACCAGTCACTGCAGTTGGTGCTGTAGCTGCACAAAGTATTAGAGGACTTGCTACTTGAATAACCTTGAAAACTTTTCATTTTGCTCGTGTAGCACCTATGAACATTACTCAAGATGTACCTTGTATTAATGAAATTATTAATGCTAATCTAAAAATCAGTATTCTAATTATAACAGCTTATTTAATGTCATTCATTGTAATAAAAGCCTCTATCGTTTCTTATAAGCGTATGTTCCAAAATGATATCATCATTTTCCATTTTACTGATACTTTTTATAGAAAGTTAGGGCAAGGAAAATAGTGATTATTTAATTATTCCTTTTTATTGATGAATCAATTCTTTGAAATAAGTAAATTCTTATTGAAAAATAATTATTTAATTTTAGGATAACTCTTATTTTCCTTTGAAATTAATTGTAATTATAATAATAACGAGTGTTGTTTAATTAATAATTAGGCTTATAGTTGATAAATGACATTTAACTAAATGATTTTTAAACTTACTTTAATAGTTTTTGAGTATTAAAACCAGATGATCATGTTTAGTATGTGACAGGCTATTTTCAATAAGAAAAATAAATTTTGCATGAAAATGTATATTTAAAACTGTGATAACTCCTTATTGGTGATGTTTGCTTACACAAATTAAAATTTATTTTAAAGTTAATAAAAAATAGAAAAAAATGAGCCTTTGCAAGCCAATTTTGGCATTGGCAAACATTGAATAATTTCAATAACCATGTTTTACATATAAGAACCAATCAGAAAACTGCGAGATTCAGCTCTGTAAAAAATCCTGCTAACTCTCTTCTTCATTTACAACAAGAAGTGTTATTATGCACTTTTCTCTAAAACATCAGGATTTTCAGAAAAAAAATTATATAGTTGGGACTTTTCCAAAAATTTTGAAAAGTTTTCAAATTTCCAGGTCCTGTAACTCTTGATCCTTTCAATCTAGATCCTTGAAATTTTTTTTACATATTTTGGGTAACAAAAAGAATAAATTCTTTGAGTTTTAACGATTTTTATTTTTTTGCTCTATCAGTTGGCGTGAAATGTTCCATATATATATATATATATATATATATACACATACATACATACATACATACATGGGACATTCCACGTCAACTAGAACGCACCCGCAGACAGGTTTATATATATATATATATATATATATATATATGGGACGTTCCATGTCGTTTCGCATGCATGCACGCACACGTTAATATTCATGGGATTTTTCGTGTCAATTGAAACACAAGCAGACAAAGGTTTATATATATGAGACATTTGATGTCAATTCGCATGCATGCACACAGGCTTTAATAAACATGGGATTTCTCATGTCAATTATAACGCACGCACACACAGGTTCATGTATATGGGACATTTCATGTCAATTCGCATGCATGCACGCACACGTTAATATACATGGAATTTTTTGTCAATTTCAACGCACGTACATACAGGTTTATATATATGCGACATTTCATGCCAATGCGCACGCACACACACACATACAGCATTATATATATATATGGGACATTTCATGTCAACTCGTATGTACTCATAATCACAGGCTTTTCTATATATATGGAACATTTCATGACAACTCTCACACACCTATCCGAGTTTCTTCAGGTTTACATATATGGGACGTTTCATGTCAATTTGCATTCATGCATACACGCTTTTATATACATCCGACTCTTCATGTCAACTCATGTACGACCTTACAGACAGGTTTTTGCATATGTATATATGGTCCATTTCATATCAACTTGCTCACGTTAACCCGCAATTTTTTTGTTTATATATATATATATATATATGGGACATTTCATGTCATCTCGCACGTACTCGCAAGCACAGGTTTTTCTATATATATATATATATATATATATATATATATATATATATATATATATATATGACATTTCATGACAACTTGTACACACCTATCTAAGTACCCTTAGGTTTATATATGAGACGTTTTAGTCAATTCGCATGCATGCACACACGCGTTCATGTACGTGGGACTTTTCATGTCGACTCACAAGCATGATATAAACATATATATAGACATAAGGAACATTTCATGTAGAATCGCACGTACACATACATGTTTATTCAAGTTTATATGGAACATTTAATTTCAACTGATACGCGCACGCACACGCTTACACATACAAACACATATTTAATTTTATATATATATACATACATACTTTATCTTATCGATGTAGACAATATTGAAAAAATAGTTATTTATTATGCTGTGGTACCCACGATCGCCGTCTTTGGATACCTAGGTGTTAATGACAACTTAAACATCATCTACAGCTAAAACTTTTGAAATTCAACTTATAGTTTAATAACTACTTTGAAGTTGTTTCAAATGTTATCTAGCCAAACATGGATGTTCCGAGTAAGATAAACATTGTCTACAAGAATATCTTTTGAAATTTAGCCATTATTTATTAATAACATGTACGTTTCCCGAGATGACATCTCACAATATCCAGGTGATCCTGGCTACCTGGAAATCGTCTATATGAATGAATTTTGAAATTTTCCATACCGATTATAAAGTGTACATACATTTGCAGGGACTACGTCAAATGAAACTTGGAGATTCTTTTAGATTTCGATTCTAAGGTTGTTTGATTAGGTCGGAGAATACTCGGAAATAAAAATATTTTAAAAGAACAATTGTTTAAGATTCATGCAAGTTCCATGAAATATGTTGATTTACTCGTAGTCGATACCCATACATAAAGATCATTCATACAAATCATCTCACATATCAATTTGCGGTATTATCCCTACTAATTTATGAATTTTTCGTTCGAATAATGCCAGCGAAATTTAACTTCGAGAAAGCATATTACTATTGTAATTAGTCAATAATTTTAACATTTTTTCATCAAACATCATTCCGATATACAGGTAATAAGCGCTATTATTTGAAAAATTTGAGAATTTATGAATCTTAGCAATTATTTACTTACCACGAAAGTTAAGAAATCATATTAGTAATTCATTTTATTTGAATTTAATCATTTGAAATCCATATAAGTCAAATTCCAAAGATAAAGGAATTCTGAATTAGTTATGCATTTACATATAATTTTTATTGAATCTTTAACATTTTTGTTTATTTAACCGAACAATAAACATTCTTGCTATTTACATGGAATCATGAAACTTTAATTTTTTACAAAAATTAAAAGTAATATTTTTAAACATCATTTATTATAAATATTATTTCCTTAATAGACATAAATCTTTGAAATCATTAGAGATATCTAATACTATTACAAAATTATAGAAGATGAAGATATATTTTAAGAGGAAGAATCATATTTCTGTCCTTTGCTAATAAGAAAATTGGTTTTTCGAATAAAAAAAATAAATTAAAATGGAGATAATATATTGACTATGAATAAGATTCACATAATTAGACGCATTTATGCATATTGTGTATGGACTATGGATGCATCGTATATTAATTATGTGGGCTCATATAAATACACAGGTTCTCTATAGCTGTTTATGTATGACTTCTGAATTTTTTTCTATACGATGTGACCTTATATAAAGCAATAAAAAAATTTTTTTCATATCATTTATTTAAATTATTTATTTACTTCATGCTGGTAAAAATTTAGAATATTATATGTGGCGATAACTCAGCCAATGTACATTTTTGGTTAATTTTCAATATCATGATCGCATATTTAACACAAGAGTTTGAATAATAACTTTTCAAGTGGCGATTACTCAGCCAATGTAAGTTTTCAGATATTTAATAATATCGCGATTATTTTCTAATATAATACATTTCAAAAGAATTTTTTAAGTGGCGATTACTCAGCCAATGTAGGCTTTCATATATTTCATAATATCGCGATTATTTTCTAATATGAAACATTTAAAAAGAATTTATGAAGTGGCGATTACTCAGCCAATGTAAGCTTTCATATATTTTATAATATTGCGATAATTTTCTAATATGAAACATTTAAAAAGAATTTATGAAGTGGCGATTACTCAGCCAATGTAAATCTTTCGATGATTTTGAATATCGCGATTATTATTTTAAAAAATTTTTACATATTCATATTGAAAGATTGCTTTTATAAAAAATGTTTCTGTATAATTATAAATATTCAATTATAAATTATTAAACTTTTTGCTTATTCATGAAAATAATAAAATAAGTATTATTAAGTTCAAAGCTTTATACCCTCACAAATGACTTTTGAGTCCATTTGCTTTATACAGTACTCGTTTTTCGAATTCAATATCGGACAATCTATTAAATTTTGGCATGTTCATTAAAGTAGCATAAGAAAATAATCTTTCTACTGGAGCTGGAGAAGGTAATGTGGTATTAAATTTCAAAAATAAGCTTTTAACAACTGGCAAATTATTTAAAGACTCCAAAGACATCGTTTTTTCATTTAAAAACCTCATTAATTTATTTTCTTCTTATTCTTGAGGTACAAAAGCCGTGTTTAGTAATGCATTTGAGCTGTCATCATCAAAATCAAAAAACGTGTCTTCAGTATCCTCATTATCTGGAACAGCTGATTCCGGCTTTTTAGGCCTAACCAATTCTTCAACAAGCCTTTTTATTTTTGCTTGTGTATTTTTATCAAAGCACGAAATCCATTTTGCTCTAAATTTGGGGTGCGTGAGTGCTGCTATAGCTGCTAACTCGCCATCGTTAATGATTTCAAGAAAAATCATGAAATCTTTTGTCTCAAGCTCCCTTTAAATATTTCAACAGTGGCTCACACATAGACAAACTTTTATTTGCCGATAAAATATTCCATTTTTTTCGGATAGTCAACAATGTTGGTAAAAGATAACCATAATGACAATCTTTTCCTCCTTGTAAAATATCAATCGCTGAAGCCAGGGGTTGACACAATTTCAAATAATCTTCAATAAATTCAAAATCTTTTTTTCTTAAGATTTTATTAGATTCCAACATGACATGAATTCTTTCATCATCAATTTTTTCTTTTAACGAAATGATTTGTTTAAAGGCGTAATACGTAGAATTCCACCTTGTTATAACGGGCCTCTATAAACTGTATTCAAAAATTTTTTTCATTTATTCTCGTTTTTTTGGTGATCTTAAACATTTCCATAATTGTTGGCATTTTTCCATGACAAATTTATGACACTTTTTAATATTTGGAACTCTGTCAATTGCGTCTACAAGATCTTTTGTTGCAATCAAACTCAAGGTATGGCTGACCTATCGAAAATGACGAGATAGTGTTATATTTGAAAATATTGCTTCATCTTCTACAGGATTTACATTATCGTTACTGTTCATAAACAGTGATTCTTCGCCATCATTTTCTTCAAACTCTTTCATTTCCTCTTCAGAATCATTTCAATCCTCATCTGCAATAATTTTTATATAATAATTTGAAAATTTATTAAGATTTTATAAAGATTTTTCATATAAATTTGAAGTTCAATTTTTTAATTTTTTTTAATTAGATTTATAACTTTTAAGCAAAATTAGCTTTTTTAATAAATTTAGATTTGTTTGATTAAATTTTGTTTCATGAGAAATTATAAAATTTAAAGAAAATCTACCGATAATTGACAGTTATTAATTTACTTTATTATTTAATATTAATTTAATTCAAGAATTGATTATATTCATCCAATAATTTAAATGTCTATTTATTTAATTTTTAATACAATTGATTTAAAATAACAATTTAAATAAACTGGAAAATAATTTTCTGGATTTTCTATTCCAAATTCTTTAAAGGCTTTAACAAAATTTTTCTCATTATCCGTAACTGTAGATACAATTTTTTCAGTAGTAAGCTCGAAAGTCGAATAGATAATAGATAGTTGCTCTGCTATATTGGAAAAGGTATGCGATCCTTCAAATCGTCTACAAGCTAAAGCTGCTGATCTTCTTTCCAAAGATATATCATCAATCTGCAAATAGAAATAATTTTAATTTTATTGTAATTTCTTAACTACTTTATGTAAATAACATGTTATATTACCTAATGAGCAGTTACACCTAAAAATCTTCTATTCGACCCAGTCCAAATATCTGCTGTTGTACAGACATGGTTTGCATTAGCTAAAGCCATTTTAATCTTGTCTAATTGTTTATAATATAAATCATCAACTTTTTTTCCAGCAGTATAACGAGTCAAATGCTTTAACGGAGCGTCACCATGTTTAATTTTGAAATCTAAATATTTTAAATAAAATGTTATTCATTAATATAATAAAAAAAATATTATATAAAATATACAACCATTAAATATTTTTCGAAAAGCTGAATCTTCAACTAGACGAAGAGAAAGTTGATTTCTCAATAAAAACTCAACAACATTTTTTTCAAAAGTATTTTGAGAAAAAGCACATGTCACACGTCGATAAACAACATCATATTCATCTTCATCATCACCATCAAATTTTTTAAATTTTTTATATTGCTGATAGCTTTGTAGTTTATCTTCATGTTTTCTCTAAAAATATAATTATGTTAAATCATAAAATTAATACAAAATAAACATTTAATATTATTAAAATTTTTTGGTTTTGTATGAAATAGTATATTTTTCACCTAGAGCGAGGAAAAATAAAGAGCTCCTGTTTGGCTTGGATGACAATTCACATAAAATTAAAGTTATTCTTCATTTACTCTCGAGGTGAAAATACAAATTTTCCAACAAGAGGCCAAAAATACCATATTCTATTTTCGACGACAGGAGAAAATATGGTACTTTTGGACTAGGTGTTAAAAAAGCAATTTGATGACATTGTAAAAAAGTGAACACAACATTTTATTCTGTGTTTACTATAACAGATAAAATTTAGTATTATTGTCACCTACCAACATGGCTGACCTTTTTTTCTGATAAGGTATATAACTTTAATATAAATAATGTTTAATTTTATATATCCATAAGAGAAAATTCATCATTGAACAAGATATTTATTGAAACAGGATACTTGATATTTCATCTAAATATTAACTTTATATTTGAATGTACTGTCATAAAAAACAGCAAAATTTTTTTTCAATTCATACCATTAAATATCGACCTTATCAAGGTATTTTTAAAAAAGTACAATTTTTACTTTTTAAATTTTGCAAGTCACAATAACAATAAATAAATTAGTTGATTTAATAACATTTACATATAAAAACAATAACCTTTAAATGGCGATAAAAATTTGATGAAACTTTAAGATTTCCATGCATAATTTGGTTACAAGTCATGCATTTGGCTATGATTTTATCGCCATTTGATTTCGTCAAATCTGCTTCGTAAAATTTTCCATCCAAATAACAAGTTTTACAGCGGACATCTAACATTTCTTTTTGCTCATCACTTAAGGGGAGGCACAAGTAAAACACAAAAAAATGAGGTTTTTTAGTTTTAACTTTTGATCCGTAGCACCTACAATGTTATCCATGCGTAATGTTGTTCAAAATCATCTAAAGAATCTATAAAAAAATTTTCAGCTCGAAATATTAAAAACTGTGGGACTAGTTCCATTTTAACGCTTCCTCACTTATCACTGAATCGAGCAGTCGTTAAAATGGAACTAGTCCCACAGTTTTTAATATTTCGAGCTGAAAATCTTTTTATAGATTCTTTAGATGATTTTGAATAACATTACGCATGGATAACATTGTAGGTGCTATGGATCAAAAGTTAAAACTAAAAAACCTCATTTTTTTCGTGTTTTACTTGTGTCTCCCCTTAATGAAACAGAAAACGCCGTTGAAACATTTGTAATTCCTGTAGAATTACTCAATCGTGATAACTCATAATGGGTACCATTATTTGCTGTCCCCTGACTTCCATCATCATGTAATGGTTTACCATCTATACCAACTCTTAAACTAGCTAGCAATTCATCTGTATTATCTACTGAATTTTCTTCACTGTTCATTTTAAATCCTTAAAGTGAACAACAAAACAATGAATAACATAATAAAATACAATGTATTTATAGCTTTATTGATCCAGTAAGAATGATTTGAGAATTTATTTTATAAATAATATTCCTAAAATTGAATTTTTACGAGGTCTAAAATTTGTAAAGTATGAATTTAATTATAGTCTTTTTAACGAAAATTCAATTTTACAAAACCCAACTTTGTTAGAAAAATACATAAACATCAATTTCATGCACTATCTGTGCATTTGACATCAAGTCAGTCCCACGAATTTTACTTTATACGTATCTAGTACCTTGATTTACATATAGGAGGCACGGACGCCCCTCATATATATACACTTCCGTTTCATTAGTTCCGTTGCATGTACCGTCATGAAATCAATTCACTCCCGTATAATTTTTTTATACGTCTCTTATGGGAGGTGTATACCGTCGCTAAAGAAGTTTCACTTCAAAATAAAAAATTTATAATGACGTTATTGAGAAAAGTACGGAATGCCAAAGTAAAAGGTTATGTTATACAGATATCTACGTTCCCTAATTTTTTCAAAAAATTGTCAGCCAGTTTTATGTTATTGTACAAAGATTTGCATTTATATTAATTGCGGTAATAAAATAATTGGTGGTCTATAAATTATTCTTTCAGTTACAGATTAATCATATATTTTTATATACAAAACATATACAAAAAATTTTATAGGTCTAAATCATAAAAGTGTTGAAATGAGACAATGTAAATTAAAAAAAATTTTTTTTTCTATGTTTTTTTCATGTTGAAAACACGTTGTAAAAAAAAACCAATAATTGAAAAAATGCACTAAAAAGTATTAAATAAATTAATTAAATCTCTTAAAATTACTTTTATACAGTTTCATTGCAATAATCAAGATAAAATTTTAGAACAAAAATTATAAAAGAAAAGGGTGTGCATTGATTTTCAGTAAATCTAATAATAATTTCAATACTATCTTTAATGATTTCTTAAAAAGATTTTAAAAAAATTTTAGCAACCACACTTTTCTTTTTAAATTGTTGTTGTAAAATTTTCTATTGATTATTGCAATGAAACTATATAAAAGTAATATCAAGAAAGTTAATTTATTTATTTTATACTTTTTAGTCTATTCATTCAATTATTGTATTTTTAAAGCATGTTTTTAAAATTTTGTATTTTCTATTTTTAAGTTAAAATTGTTTTTATTAGCATTTAGAAATACATTGCAACCAGACTTTTCGAAGATTACACTCAGGTACATCCGTTATCGGCGACTTGGTACTCCAGTTCGACCTCTTCATCCTAAATCATTATTATGCATTATAGATTCACTTTCAAACCTCGAATTAGGTTTTAGCAGCCCCGAAATCCCCCGGGAAACCCACCTCGACCCAGAGAAAGCCTCCCCACTTGTACTTCTTCGGAGACGACATCCATGCATATTCTGGACAACGTGCATCACTTTGTGGCAATTGTTTGATCTCAAATTCGGTTTTAGCAACCCTGAAAACCCCCGAGAAACTCGCCTCGACCCAAAGCAAGCCTCCCCATTTATACTCCCTCGGAGATGACTTTTCACACCCATTATCATGGACCTGGATGTCCAGGTACCAAAATGATAACTGATTATTGTATTGTCATCTAAGACCAAAGTCTATGTCAATTGTCAGAATTTATATCTGTCAAAAAGTGCCTGAAATCGAGCGCGCAAGATTTGATTACAGACAGACAAACAAACAAACAGACATGAAGACGAATATAAGAAAAGCATATATAAAAAAATAATATTTACCTACGTTAAGTCTGCTTCAAGACTAATTATCTTTCGTTTTTTATGACAAAAACAAGTAAATTGAATCTGAGAAAATTTCATTAAGTTACTTAAATTTATGAAAAAGTCAATATAAATCGTCATTTTTGCAGAATTATGAAGATTATGATTATTTTCGTGGAAATTATAAAGTTATGGTAATTATTTATGAAAACGTTTTCGATTGGAAAATTTGTGATTATTGCAGTTGAATTTTGTTACATCATCATCAGTAATATCCTCGTTAAAATGACCCGAAAATTTCTGAAAGAATCGGAGCAAATATTTTTCCGGTCTTTAAAGAATGTTTAAGAACTATTATGAAATGAAAATTGATAAATGTTTTAAGTTTTCCGAATCGTTCCGACATTGAAATTTCAATTATAAGCCGTTATGCATAAAATTTGGAAAAGTCTATTGTATGCAACTATTTTTCCAGTGATTCAGTTGTAATTTATAAAATTGTGAATTTGGGTGATTCATTATGTTTCTTTCCGTAATATTTATCTAATGTTGGAGCTGCAGCAATCGAGTTTCGCTTTTTTTATTTCATTAATATCATTTTAAATTCGTAAATTAATAGTATATTGTGTAACGAGTAAGGTTTAGTTGACTATTGCCCGAGACTCTCTCTCTCATATCTGCCGTACGACTGACTCGCAATAGTATATTTCAATACTTTTTGGTACTATTATTTGTAATTAAATTACATACTTTTAGTTCACCAATTTCACGTATATACGGAATAATTACGATTTCGTTAATGTGAAAATAATACAAGAATAGATGATACGATTTACTTTGTCAGAGGTTAAAGCGAGATAGAGTATAAAATTCATCATATGGTCGATGAGGTACAGTATAAGGGCGCTGCGCTTGTATAAACCTTTGAGATTTTACATTAATTAACGCTTTTGCGTGACATTATTTTATAGAATGTAACGTATTTACGTGATTTATTACAAAATAATATTATACATAGCTGTGAAACACACGCCCTCAAAAAACAGCACACGCCCTCAAAAACAACACACACCCTCAAAAAACAACACGCGCAGCGCGCGCTATTAGCTATTTACTACCCCGAAAACGCATGCACTATAGGCCACTTATTCAGCACGGATGAGAAAAACAAATATAATGACTTGTCCGCACTAAAGCTATGTTAATACAATAATTTTTGTTAAAATAAAAAATCATTTAAACTTGTAAATTTTTTATGAACTTGGATTGGAAATTATATCAAGCTCGACAAACCTAATCTTAAAATACGTTACATTGAAAGTTTGTATTATTACTTTTTATGTAGTATTTTCGTGGGTTTCTTGAGTTGTCTGCACTCGAGTTGAATCTTACAAATTTTTTCTTTGTCGCAAAAAAATGTTATTAAACGCATTGTTTATTCATAACTTAGGATTGGAAATATTATTAGAAGACTGGAAGCTTCGTCATGCTCTTAAAAATAAAAATAATGTTATCTAATTTTAAAAATAACATTAATCTGAATAATATATCCTCATCAGAAAAGTTATTGTAATTTATATATTTTTGGAACCTTTCCAATTTCATGTGTACCACCATGGTATTATATGGGGATATCCACCCAACTTTAAATTCTCTAGTAACAGGTCATTATTTAAACTAGATTATAATCTTTCATGCTATCCTGTGACTCTATTTCTGATGTATTTTGTAAATGTACCACAAACGGCGCAGCAGATAATTCTATAAAAAGTAAATTTACACATAAGATAAATTACGGTAATTTTTTATGTGTAAAAATGAATGTTTCATAGAAATATTTACTGCGCCGTTTGTTAAACATTTACAAAATACATCAGAAATAGAGTTACAGGATAGCACAAAAGATTTGAACCTAGTTTAAATAATGTGCATCATGCGGTAACCCAGTAACAGCTGTAATATGACCTGTTACTAGAGAATTAAAAGTTTTGTGGATATCCTTATATATCAAAAAATATGATTATGACTTCTTCAAATTCTTTATGAATTTCTAATATATTGAATAGTGATTTTTGAAGGGCATATCATAGTATTAATTAAATTAACTTATTAATAAACTGAAAAATTGCCTAGTATTAATAAATCAGTGCGATTTATTGTATTTATTCACAAAAAAAATTTATAGCTTAGTCGTGTAAAATGGCTTTATTTCCACTATCGAACAATTCCATGGTATGCTTTATATATTTATTTAGCTATTTCAAGAGTTAAAAAAATTTAATAATACGTATATTTTTTTATAACTTCAAAATCGTTACTGAGAATCATAAATAATTTTCACGGTATTTTATTAATAGCAGGTCGTATATCTCTATCCTTTTATAATAAAAAAATTCGATTTTCTGCAAAACCTTATGATTGTAGCAAAAAATAAGAATAAAGATCCATCTCGTATAATAAAAAGCAATATTCTCTCTTATGAGAAAAAATTATTTTTATCGCTTCGTTTCAAAGAAAACTTTGAAAAACTGAATTGTCCATCCAAACCTCGATATTTTATGTTTTTCAAGGTTTTTATCAAAACGAATCGATAAAAAAATTTTTCCCTAATCAAAGAAAATATTGCTTTTTATGATACAAGATGGGGCTTTCTCGTTATTTTTTGCTAAAATTATTAGTTTTTGTGGAAAAATCAATCTTTTGATTACAATAGGACATATATACTCGACCTCCTCTTAAGGATCTTTAATAGCTATCAAACTCTTTACAGGATTGTAATAATTCATCTCGATTTACTTCCATAGAGTTCGTGAAGTTTCATTAACCTTTCAATCAATATACAGAAAATATAAAGATTCATCCGTATTCTTAAATGATCTCATAGATTTATAATCATTTATTTACCAATAATTTAATAAATATATTCATACGATGATAAAACGTAAAAAATATTTCTGAAGAATTTTTTAAAATACAATCTAGAAGGTTTCTCCTGAAAACTTTACAGTGCTGTTCAATTCTAAAGCGATCTTAATTGTTCATTATTTGTGAATACGATAAAATTAAGGTTACTATTCCTTAGTAAAACTTAATGAATCAAAAAAGTTCAGAAGGTATCAACGACAATCATGACAATTTTTTTCATAAGAGTTCGCAAAGTTGTATTATGGACTGGTACCAAAAACTGCAAAAAATTAGAAAGGTTCTTTTACATCAGGATCTTTCCAAACCTTAATGTACATTTTAACCGGGGTATTTCACCTGAATACGGAGGACATTTATAACTAATATAGGTAGCTAGGAGAGTTTCCGTAGCCGATGGAGATCCACGGCTCCACCAAAGTTTTTCCTATGTATTATGGTGCCCTGAACACGAATTTCGAAGGCGGATAGCTGGAAAATAGTTAGGAAAATCTCTAAAGTAAATTTTCTGGTTGTTAATTTTTCGCGAGAAGACATAATTTTTCGTGTTTTTCATCAAATATTAAGTCAAAAATATTCTTATCAATTTTGCCGTACATTGCACCATTTCTCTGTAAAAACATCATAAATATAAAAAAACTCATTTTGCCATTTTTAATGATTTTTTTTATTTTATTGCACCAATCATTAGTGACCAATATAATTAAGAATTTTTACATTTTAATTAGCTAAAATTATTCTTTAATCCACCAACTGTTGATAAAAAAAGAATGGTTCAGGCTGGTTACGGTCTTCCTTTAATTTTTCACGAAGAATTGAATCGCTTATTCAGAGAGTACCGCGCAACGGTGCTCACATGAAAAAGTCAGGTCGGAAAATAGGGGAGATTGCTATAGTAACATTAAAGTCCACGGTTCCAAAAATTTTTTTTATATATTTTGTCACTAAACATTAATTTAAAGGGGGTGAAGTCGGAAAATGTCCAGGAAAATTTGTATGATATAATTTCCAAAAATTTGAAAAGTCTATTTTTTAAATAAAAAACATTTTGTCGCTTATTTCATGCAATTTTCATGCCAAAGTTATGAAAAAGAATAAGTTTTATAATTTTTTCAATTTTTCATATTAGTATGAAACTATTGTTTCAGTGCAGCAGAGATTAGAATAGGATTTCCTAAAATTTTATTTCATTTGCTAAATTTATGTTATAATTTACAAATACGTTTAATTAATCGTTATTTGTATTTTAATCTTATTACATTTTTTACATGTAGAATTTTTGCTACAAGAACAATATGTACAGTACGCTATTTATTATTTTATGAAGTTTAAAAAACTTGTGTTTTCATAATTTATAAAATTTTTTAACGAAGTACAATTTTTTTCTGTGAACTACTCTTCTACTGTTACATATTTTGTAAAAATATATCTTTTCAATAAAAAAAATAGGTATATGATTGATTGAAAATATTAATTTTAATTAATTTAATTTATGTATAACCCTGTTGAAAAAACTCACTGACATGGTGACATTTTTTTTTTAACTATTAATAATTGAATTTGTTGATTTGTTGATTGTAATTGTTTAATCATTTATTTTATTTCCGTAATTCAATCCAAAATATCCTTAATTTATAATCCTTCAGTTGAAAATTGAGGCAGCACATTAATTATAACACATCCAAAATAGTTTATGGCAGCATCATCAGTGTCACAACTAAATTTTAAAACTACTAAGCATATACTTTCAAAACGGATGTCAGGGAAAAGTAATTAACATTGTAAAAGAATTTTTTTATTACAGATAACTATTATTTGAAAAACTTTTTCAAAAATAAAATCATATAATCAAATTATCCATCAAAAAGTAAAACCATTCCTTAAAAATCTTTAAGATTTTTATCAGTATTAATATTAACAACTTTTCCTAAACTAGAATTTTTATTTTAAGTAACATAGAAAAAATAACCTGTTTGTGTAACTGATTAAAAACTGCTCACTTGTTAAAAAAAAAATCTGGTAGCACTCATATATATATATATATACCTGTGTGTGTGTGCGTGCGCGCATGTGAATTGACATAAAATATCCCATGTATATGTATATACATATATTCATAAGCCCATGTGTGTGCGTGCATGCGCCTTGACAGGAACAGCCCCATATACACATATATAAAGAAAAATATATATAAACTCAAGTACGTGTGTCATGCATGTAAATTGACATGAAACGTCCTGTGTATATAAGCCTGTGTGTATGTGCGCGCGTGTGAATTAACATTAAATATCCCATGTATATGTGTACACAGATATACACACATATATATGTGTATATATATATTCATAAGCCCATGTGTGTGCGTACATGCGAATTGACAGAAACAGTTCCATATATATAAATACAAATTTCAAATACATGTTTAGATGTGTTCGCGCGTTCGAGTTGACAAGAAATGTCAAATATATGAAAACCGGTGCGTGCGTGTTAACATGATACGTCCCATATATGTGAACCTAAGGGCGCTCGGATAGGTGTGTTAGAGTTGTCATGAAATATCCCATATATATAAAGCTGTATAGGCGTGGGTGATAATTGACGTGAAAAATCCTATGTATATTAACGTGTGTGCATGCATGCGAATCGATATGAAATGTACCATATGTATAAACCTGTGTGTGTACGTGCGTTCGAATTGGTATGGAAAATCCCATGTATATTAACGTACGTGTGCATGCATGCGAATCGACATGAAATTTCCAATATATATAAACCTGTATGTTTGTATACGTTTGAATCGACATTAAAAATCCCACGTATATTAACATGTGTGTGCATGCATTTATATATATATATATATATATATATATATATATATATATATATATACCTGTACGTGGGTACGTTCCAATTGACGTGGAAAA
This sequence comes from Anastatus disparis, assembly GCA_017163975.1. Taxonomy (NCBI): domain Eukaryota; kingdom Metazoa; phylum Arthropoda; class Insecta; order Hymenoptera; family Eupelmidae; genus Anastatus; species Anastatus disparis. The sequence continues at coordinate 1,367,999 of JAFFSR010000356.1, forward strand.
TACAATATTTATTAAAGTTTGTGTGCATGCATGCGAATTGACATGAAATGTCCCATATATATGTAAACCTGTGTGTGTGCGTTCGAATTGACGTGAAAAATCCTATGTATATTAACGTGCGTGTGCATGCATGCGAATCGACATGAAATGTCCCATATATATATAAACCTAAGGTTACTAAGATGGGTGTGAGCGTGTTGTCATGAAATGCCCCGCATATATAGAAAAGCCTGTGATTATGAGTACGTACGAGTTGACATGAAATGTCGCATATACATAATCCTGTGTGTGTGTGCATGGGTGCACATTGGCATGAAATATCTCATATATATATATATACCTATATGTGCGTGTGTTCCAATTGACGTGAAAAATCCAATATTTATTAAAGTATGTTTGCATGCATCCGAATTGACATGAAATGTTCCTATATATATATATATATATATATATATATATATATATATATATATATATATATACCTGTGTGTGTGCGTTAGAATTGACGTGAAAAATCCTATGTATATTAACGTGCGTGTGCATGCATGCGAATCGACATGAAATGTCGCATATATATATAAACCTAAGGTTACTCGGATGAGTGTGTGCGTGTTGTCATAAAATGTCCCACATATATAAAAAAAGCCTGTCATTATGAGTATGTACGAGTTGACATGAAATGTCCCATATACAATCCTGTGTGTGTGTGTGTGTGTGTGTGTGTGTGTGTGTGTGTGTGTGTGTGTGTGTGTGTGTGTGTGTGTGTGTGAGTGTGTGCGTGCGTGCGCATTGGCATGAAATGTCCCATATATCTAAACCTGTAAATGCGTGCGTTCCAATTGACGTGAAAAATCCCATATTTATTAAAGTCTGTGTGCATGCATGCGAATAGACATGAAATGTCCCATATATATAAACCTGTGTGTGTGTGCCTTCGAATAGACGTGAAAAATCCTGTGTTTATTAACGTGCGTGTGCATGCATGCGAATCGACATGAAATGTCCTATATATATAAATCTAAGGGTACACGAATGGGTGTGTGCGTGTTGTCATGAAATGTACCACATATAAAGAAAACCTGTACTTATGAGTACGTGCTAACCGACATGAAATATCCCATGCATGTATGTATGTATATATATATATACATATATATAAACCAAAATATATACGGGTCAACGGGTGCAAGTTGACATGAAACGGACCATGTATATATATATCAACTTGTCCGTATGTGTGCGTGTGGGTCGACATGAAATGTTGCATATATATGAGCCTAGGTGCGTATGTATGTGCGCGTCCACATATGTTTTTCTATATATATATATATATATGATAAAAATTCCTTAGTACGTTTAATTAGAAAGGAATTGTGGAATTTTCAATTAAAGCCCTCGAATTCACAAATCATGATCATAACTGACGCTCTTTCAATTCACGATTACATTTTGATTTCTTAATTGAAATTTATTTAATTAAGGATTCCTTTTGATTTTGGAATTAAAGCCCTTTCAATTCACGATTAAATTTTGATTTATGAATTGAAATTCATTTAATTAAGAATTTCTTTTGATTTTGGAATTAAAGCCCTTTCAATTCACGATTACATTTTGATTTCTTAATTGAAATTTATTTAATTAAGGATTCCTTTTGATTTTGGAATTAAAGCCCTTTCAATTCACGATTAAATTTTGATTTCTTAATTGAAATTTATTTAATTAAGAATTCCTTTTGATTTTGTAATTAAAGCCCTTTCAATTCACGATTACATTTTGATTTCTTAATTGAAATTTATTTAATTAAGAATTCCTTTTGATTTTTTAATTAAAGCCTTTTCAATTCACGATTAGATTTTGATTTGTTAATTAAAATATTTTTAATTATTAATTTAAAAAGAATTGTTAATTAAATAAAACTTTAATTACGAATTCAAAAAGGATTTGTGAATTAAAATTTATTTAAAGCTCAAAACGATTTAAATATTTGCAACCCTGGTATATATACGTTATTTTCGGCTAATTTACTTAATATATATAATGTTAGTAACCACTCTCTCGCACAGAGTATCACATTAGAAAGAAGGAAAAGGAAATTAATTACATATAACAATTAACAATTTCTTTGTAACAAAAAATTTTTTCTTTAAATATTAAGTATTCTATTCAGCGCGACGCGAGAAATCATAAGTCTAACCTTTATGATGAAATCCTCGCGTTCACAAAATGGCTGCCTTTGCTCGCGACGCCGTGCTGGCCTTCCTTGGCTTCCTGCACCGGACCTTCGCTGCTAGCTGCGCTGCGCTGTCTTCGTCTTCCCGAACGGCTGTCGGGGTCACCACTGTAGTTCCCTGAACTACGAAGGAGCTTGATTGGATGAGGAGATGAAATAAGGTGAAAGACTGAAAGTAGAATTTACAAAGTCTTTATTGCACCAAGTCGTTGCTACAAAATACCTGGGAAGCGAAAAGAGAATACTTATCCACTCAGGAGTTGAGAACGCTCTGACTCACTTCGTATCTCTCGTGTAACACATAGGTTACGTTTCTAGTCGCTTACTTGCGCACCGCAGGTTGCGCGTGACGCTTACATGTATATCTCATTCATACATACATACTCTATGTCTGTGTGCCCACAAATATGATTCACAAATTTTTATGACTTTTTTCAAAATTAAGCGAAAAAGTTTATTCATTTTTATTGAAAGAAATATTGCTTTTTATTTAACGTTATTAGACAATAACTTTTTTTCAAGATAATTTAATTTTCTTGCCTTGCTTTGAACAGAAATTGAAAAAATTGTATTTCCTTTTTATGACCTCTTATTACTTCTATTTTTCCAACTGTTCTTGAAAATTAAGCAATCAAATTAACTTATCTTTATCAGTTAAAATATTACCAAATATTATATGAAATAAGAGTAACTTTTTAAGACTTCTTAAATATCATTTAATTTTTATAATGTATAGCTTATTTTAATTTTTGAAAAATTTTATTTTTTTTATTAAAGAATTTAAAAATATTCTTCCGAGTTAAAATATTGTTGTATATATCCTTTTTTAATAAAAAAATGTTTAAATTTATTACAATATTGGTAATAAATAATTAAATGGATTCATGTTTTATATAAAATATTTATATAAAATTTTTCTTTATTGTTTTTCATTTCAAATATATTTATTTTCAAAGATTTGTAAAGTATATACTTCAGTACGTTTATTAATCCTATATTTTTCAAATAAAAGGAAAATTATTTATACTAGCTGTATAAGTTGTATTTTAACTTGTCCGTTACACAGTGGAAAAAAATTTGTAATTTTAACACACATAAGTGTTACAGATGAAACACAAATTTTTTTGTGTTAAAATTTACAAATTTTTTTTGTATAATTCTCAAAGTTAAAATTTTAACATAAAAATCCATGAATAATACAAAATTTTGAGTAATAAAATTTGTGAATTTTACAAATTTATTTGTGTTAAAATATAATGATCGAATTGATGATTAGATATTAAATAATAACTTTCTCGTATTTCTTTCTGTTAATATATTAAAAAAAAGAAAGAGATAAAGAAATATAAGAAAAAGGATAAAATGATGGATGTTGGCGTGGATTAATAAAATCATAAACAAACTAAATTCATTTGACAATATGACATTGTCGTTTAAAGGCGAACGTAAACGAATGATTACGAAAAGAGCCGATCATTTTTGAATATGAGTATATCATAGAAATAGAGCCGGTTAGTGGTTTAGTCGACAGGGGGCTTATTCAGTAATATCGTAACGTCTAACGGCAAGCTTAACGCCGACGCGCGCATGCGCAGTAATCATTTTCCAGCAAATACTATCGAATATCGCGAACGTTATCAGAGATCATGTTGACGTAACGACGAAAATGTTCTAAACTGAAGCGCTAAGTCGATTTTATCGACAAATTTTACAACCAATTTGAAGCTCGGTTGTAAATCGTACGTTAAATTGTAAAACGTTATATTATGCATAACATATGTATATGCATTGACAGAAAAGATTTCTAGAAACAAAAGAATTACTCCGACTTGATTTGATCATTCAAATGGAATAATAATTTCTTAGATGTAGGTAACTAGATGTTTGAATTAATTTCTTGCTTCACAGATTTTAAGTTATATCTAAGAGAATCGAGATATCTTTTCTGTCAGTGTATGTATATACCTATATATATATATATATATATATATATATATATATATATATATATATATATATATATATATATATATATATAAAGGAACATTATTTTATTATTATTTACATTAGTAATCATAAAAATTATTTGTAATCATACATGGTTAAATGGTAAATTGTGTATAATTTAAAATTCAATTGGATCTGCAGGTTTTAAAGTGACTTATATGTACTTTAATAAAAACGAACAGAAAAAAATAATATAAATATTGTTTTAAATAAACTTATCTTATCACCAATAAAAAACGTTTTTCAATAAAATTATATATTAATCTAAATTTGCATTTTATATTTTATAGCATCAACTACAGTTTCTCGATTGAATTGTCAAGTTTGCTGCTGAACTTAAAAATATTAGTTTTTAAAATTTCGTCTTTCAAAATAAAAATGTTGGCTTGGATAATGTTGAGTTAGAAAAATATATAATAGAAACATGAATACAGATATATTTCTAATATGAATGTTACGTGTTGTGTGTTTTAAGGCAAATGTTGTTAAAATTCCTTTTTTTCTGTATTGGGATTTAAAATGAGTGGATCATAATATTTTTTCTAATTATTATTTTGGATATATAATTATTAGCATATAAAATTAAATAAGTTATAAAATATTACTTAAGCTTTCATAATACAAGATCTAATATAAATCTACAAAAAAACTAGTAAAATTATAATTTATTTGCGTATAAATATGTCAAAAACTTAAACAATTTTTTTTGTAATCATGTTTATTTTAATGTAATAATTGTTTGAAATTCTTTTAATTTTGAATATTTATTTTGTAAATGTCTGTTGTAAAAGATTTAATAATAAGCTAAAACATTTTTTCATATGTGTTTATTGATTACTTGAAAAAGTAGAGTCCTTAACGCTTTTCGACGTCGAAACGTTAAGTCAATCGTCATCGTTAAAAAGTTAGTGAATAACCCCCCAGAGCCTTGGATTCGTAATCTCGGGGTTCTGAGTTTAAATCCCGCTCTCGGCAACCGATTGATAGAAGCACCACTGTACGTTACATGTGCTTTGTTCACAAACACACTTACGAGTTCCATCGCTGATTAGCATCACAAATAGCGTAGATATAGCGACGTTAAAGAAGAAAAAAAAAGTATACAAATTTTTGGACTTACAAGGAGAATCCATGACATTTGAGTCTCAGATTTTCTTCTAACTTTGAGATATTTTTTTTTATATAAAATTATGAAAAAAGCCTTATTCCTAAGGTGCAACTCTCGATTTTTGCCGAGTTATCAGCAGATATATCTAAATTTTTAAAAAATTGCATTTTTTATGCTTATACATTTTTCGAATTACTTATTCTAGAAAACTTTTATTTTATCACGTGAGATCTCATATGAGTTCTCATATGAGATCTTGTTTCATTTTCAATCGTGAGAACTCACGTGAGATCTCATGTCATTTTTTTCAGTAGGGAACTGCTGATAACTTGACAAAAATCGAGAGTTGCACCTTAGGAATAAAGCTTTTTTCATAATTTTATATAAGAAAAAATATCTCAATGTCAGGAGAAAATCCGAGACCCAAATGTCATGGAATCTTTGTTAGCAGAAATTAATATTTACAAACTAAAATTTACCTTGCATTTAAGGCATTTTTATTGCATAAAATAACAATAATGCTAATATATAATTATTAAAAGTATAAGATTATTTGAATAACTAGATACACACATGTTTGTAAAAATAACAAACTCCGTGTGTTAATTCTACAAAAATTTTTGTGTTGATTTTAAAAGTACACAAATTTTTAAATTACAAAAACTTTTATGTTGATTTTACAAACATGTTTGTAATTATTTAACACAAAAATTTTTGTACAAAAAAAATTTTGACGAATTACACAAAATTTTTTACTGTGTAGATAAAACTTTTTCAAGAAAGTTTTTAAAGATTGAATAATTGCATATTTTATAACATTTAATTTATTATTCTATATGTGCGAAATAAGGCTATATTTTTTTATAATATTTTATGTTAAATATTTATTTTTCAAATAACATTTCTTATTAACTTTCAATCTCAATTTTTTATATAATTCAGTGCAATATTTAAATAGTGAATTTAATATTAAGAGCAGGTCGAATATATCTGTCCTCTCCTTATCAGAGAATTAATTTTTTCATAAAAATTAATAATTTTAGCAAAAAATTAAGAGAAAGCTCCATTTCGTATCAGAAAAAGCAAAATTTTCTTTGATAAGAAAGAATTCATTTTATTGCTTCGTTTTCAAGAAAACCTTGAAAAATTTAAAACATAGAGGTTAGGGTAAATAATTTGGTTTTTCAAGGTTTTCTTGAAAACGAAGCAATAAAATTAATTCTTTCTTATCTACGAAAATTCCTCTTCATTTTTTGCTGAAATTATTAGTTTTTGTAAAAAAAATCAATTCTTTGATTAGAAAAGGACAGGTATACTCGACCTGCTCTTAATATGTTTATTATAATGTTGTTAGGTTTTAAAAATGAAAAATATTTTTTTAATATTTATTCATAATAATTATTTATGTAAGTATCATTTAAGATAATCTTTCATAGAAATTTACAGTCATTTGAATATTTCCGCTTTGACTTGTAATTTCAATTGTGATTCAATTGATCCAATTCGTTAAGAGGAGGTCACGTATCTCTGTCCTTTTCTAATCAAAGAATTGAGTTTTTTTACAGAAACTAACAACATTAGCAAAAAATGAAGAGAAAGCCGCATCTCGTAATAAAAAAACAATATTTTCTTTGATAAGAAAGAATTAATTTTATTGCTTCGTTTTCAAGAAAACCTTGAAAAACCTAAATCATAGAAGTTAGGGTGGACAATTAGGTTTTTCAAGGTTTTCTTGAGATCGAAGCAATAAAATTAATTTTTTCTTATTAAAGAAAATATTGCTTTTTTTGATACAAGATGCGGCTTTCTCTTCATTTTTTGATAAATTTATTAGTTTTTTTAAAAAAATCATTTCTTTGATTAGAAAAAGACAGAGATACGTGACCTCCTCTTAACATAAAAATTGATATCAACGAATTTCTTATCAAATATTTTTTCATGATAATTCGCTGATATCCTGGTTACACGTGTACATAGCATGTGTTTTTAACATTTTAAGGCGACTTCAGATTTTAGGTTAGGTTTTATTTTTGAGTTTACAAATTACTCTTTCAATATGTAAAATTTTTCAGATTTTTTAATTTTCCATCATTATACGGATTATAATAAATGGTGGAAAATTAAAAAATTCAAAAAATTTTAGAAACTGAAAGAGTAATTTGTAAACTATAAAATGAAATCCAACCGAACTTCCGTAGTCGCCTTAAGGACGGGACTGGTCGATATTTCAACCACTGAAGTATCATAATATTTTTGAGTATTTTAACATAATATTATCCTCGAAATCAGTCAAAAATATTATAATACTTGAGTGGTCGAAATATCGACCAGTCCCGTCCTTAAAAGGTTAAACACAGTCAAATATTGAAGACGATATGAAATATTGAAACTATAGGTTTCATATTAAAAATTCTTAATATGAAATATTTCAAAGATATCTTAATAATGTAACTAATTTATTAAATGAATGAATTATCGAATTTTCAATTAACATTATTACATTATCAATCTATTTTGGTATTTTATATTATCTACAGAGAACCCCCGAATTAGAAACTGGAGTGTCTCTTCATTACTGACAGCTGGCTTGTGTAATGAACATTTTCAAAACGAGGATTTTATAGATGTTGCTAAAACAAAGTTCCGACGCTATAAAATTCCTATTTCTTGGAGATTAGCTAAGCAGCAGAAAGAGGAGCAACAAAATCAACAAGAACGGCAACATCTACAAGAACAGCAATGCATACAAGAGCAGCAACGTCTAGAAGAACAGCAATATCAACAGCAACAGGAACAGCAGCAAAAACAACAACAACAATATCAACAGGAACAGCAACAACAACAAGAACAGCAACACCAACTGCAACAGGACTGGAACTATCACAGGACGGGGATATTGTCATAGAAAATACAAGTATGGACGTCGAGGTGAACGAGAGTATCGGCAAAGATTTCTTATCCAATCCTCTCGATCCTTCGATAGGACTTTTATTTAATAAATCAATAGCTAAGATCACTTATCTTTCAGCAAAGCAATTTCTTTGTACATTTGATGAAGAGGATAGTGATTTAAGCTACTTAAAATATGATAATTTGTCTATTTAGCTGCGTACCAACACAACATCCAATGAAGCAACGACCAGGCGTTCAAAAGTCAAAGCTTCTCAATGTTGTCAATTATATGCTCGTTCAAAACAATCGCAAATAAATAGCAATTGCAAAAAAATTTAAGGGCACAAAAAATGAAAAATCGTCGTTTGCTTAAGAACTCTAAATTGAACAGTCTTAATAAAAATATTAACATTGATGATTTTTTAGCAGATAAAGAAATAAGTGAAACTTCAAAAGCGATGATTAAATTGCAATTACATAAAAAAAGAGTCCTTACGCAAAAGACAAAAAAGAATTAGCCGAAGTGATGTATTATCATTCTGCAGCGTGCTATATTCGTTTAAGAAAAGTAGGTTTAAATTTACCTTCAGAATCAACTGTTCGGTATTGGATTTCGGAGTACGATGTTATTCCAGGATTGAATGATATTATTTTTTAACAGGTTGTAGATAATTTGAAAAATTTGCCTGAAGATGAACGAATATGCGCGCTGAAGTTTGATGAAATATCTGTGAAAGCGTATGAAGAGTATTCAAAAAAGTATGATTTGATCAAAGGTTTAGTAGATATGGGCGAAAATTATAGAAGTAGAGAAGTTGCTAGGCATGCAATTCTCTTTTGTTTGGATAGCATTAATGCTAAAAATCCATGGCATCAATTGTTGGCGTTCGGATTCAACGAAAATGGCGCAACAGCTGACGAACTTGAAGAAATTATTCACGCAATTTTGAGGAAGTTGAAAACAATTGGTGCTGATGTTAGATTGATAGTTTGTGATCAAGGTAGCAGTAATAGAAAATTTGCGAATGCGTCAAATATTAATTTTGAAATGACATATTTCTTTCTTGATGAAATTAAATATTTCACAGTTTTTGATTGGTCTCTTCTTATCAAGCGATTGACAGCTCAATTAAGATTCCATGGTAAAATTTTTATTGGCGATGATGTTATTATGAACTTTAAAGATTTAATTCAAACATGGGAACTTGATAGGAGCCATGGAACATCGAATCTATTAGGACATTTAAACGAAAATCATTTCTATCCTAATAATTTCGATGCTATAAAAGTTAAATTAGCTTTCCAGTTATTGAGTCGACGAATGGCGAGTGCTATAAGAATAAAAGATCGGCTTGGATTATCGGATACTTGGAAAGCTTCAGCGGATTTTGTTGAACAAGTGAATGCTATGATAGATACTTGTAACTCCCGTAATTTAGATACGTCAAATCAGCTGAAGCGTCTATTATCAAATAAATATCCAGCAGCGTTTGGAAAACTTCGTTGAATGGTCGTGACAGTGGACCGTAAAAAATGCAAAAGGGAAAGCTTCAAAACCACCATGCTTCTTGGGACTACCTTTAACCGTACAGGTTTTATTGAGTATTTATGATATTAAATTTCAATTTCCTGAATTTGAATTAGCTACAGGTCTTTGTAATCAAGATTCGGTCGAACACGTTCACTTGCAATTACGCGGAAGGGGTGGATTCAATGCAAATCCAACGTGTAGAATGTACCGATTAACGTTTCGTCATATTTTGTCAACAAATTTTATTTACAGTAGTAATAAAGGTAATGTAACTTATGAAGATGCAGGTTTTTTAATAGATTTAAATATTGCTAAAAGTTCAAATGATAAATTAGAAACAGTTTCGTCAAATGATATTAATTTGTTAGAATATGAAATGAGAGAATTAAATGAGATTCAGGAAATTGAAGATGCTGCCAATCAACTGGATATGTATTTAATGATGGATTCTGATGATATGGTCGAAATGCGAGATCATGATATGTTTGAATCAAATGCGATTACTTTTTTTGCAGGCTACATACCCAAAAATGGTTGAAGTAAATTTCCTTGTGATGAGTGTCAAAATATGTTTGTAAAAATATTGATTCTTTAAATACCAGTAATGAAGAATATATTGACCCTTTCAGTCACAGGAGCCACTATAGTGGTACCCTTTTTCATTTTCTTTTTTTTATTGTTTAATTCGCACTTTAAGTTTAATTTTTATTCTTTTTGCATTTTCATATGAATGAGTGTTCATTTTATAAGTATCATATGATATATTTTGAATATATGATTGTAAATAAATCTAATAAATTAATGTATGATAGAAAATACGTGTTTTCGCGAAAATAATTCGTGACTGAAAGGGTTAAATACAGGGAGTATTCGCATTCTGATCCAAACATGGCAGAAGTAATATACTTGACAAGACCAACAGAAACTTTTACGAGTGTAGTAAATTCTCAATTACAAGCTTTTAACAAATGTTATGAACGTATGTGGCATGAAAGAAAATTATTACTTCATTTAATGGAATATGTTGAAGCATATATACGAACAGAATTTTCAAGTTGGTTTGATCAAGATCATATTTGCTACGCACATAGAATTCATGCTTTGCAATTTTTATGAAGAGTTAAAGTTTATGCCAAGACACGCGAGCACAATAATAAAAATAAACATTCGGCCAAAAGAAATATTGTTAGTAAAAATCAGAAATTAAAAAATGTTACAAATATTTGAATTTATATTCACGTTTAATGATATTAAAATAATTCGTTAATATAAATATTTATGAATTTATTTTGAATTTATTATAATTATTTCATTTTATTTTACGTTGTTATAAAATATTAAGTAAAATCTAAGTTTATGACCTCTGGAAACAATACTTTTTTGCAGGTTTACTTCCAGAGCTGATGCAGTAATTTTTATTTTTCTACCTAAAACTAGGTCATGGTATTATTCGAACGCCAATGTGGGTCTAGGTAGCCACAGGGATATAATTCTTCATTGTATGTTGACTATATGCTTAATAACAATTAGTTTATTATGCATATGTTACCATAGAAATGATCGGCTGACGATAATACGCGCGTAATAAGTCGCATATTTAACTTTAATATATTTTTCAGAGGCAGGATGCAGAGCAGTTTAATGATATTTGTCTCAGTTGAAATAGGTAGCAATTATTTTAATAATTAAATTTATATATTGTTTATTGCAGCGTGCGAAAAAATATTAAATGTATTGTTATTAGTAGCATGCGTGAAAATATATATTTATTTACAATTCTTTCAGTTTAACGTGGTTTGTGCAGGGCTACAGGCGAAGGACTCCACGGTTTTATTTATAATTATTATATAAAAGTTATTAATACTTAAATATAATTTTAGATTTATAATAAGGATTAATATAAGTACACTGTAATTTGTTTATATAATAATACATAAATAGAATAAAAAAAGTCCAACGCACTTTGAACAGTACCTCCAGGGTAGCGTGGAAAGCTGTTCAATTACATTTTTCAACTATTTATTTGTTTTAGCAAGACAAAAATAAATATAATTAAGGTGAAAGATGTGGTTTTCCATCGAATCATATTGTTACATAAAAGGTAAATATTAACATAATGAAAAAAATAGAAATCTATATTATAAAGAATTATACAAATGATTGTTGACATAAATTTACAGGCTTTCAATAAACATGTTTTTTTCACTGGAAAATATTAAATTATATATACAATCTGCTATTAACTGATGATTTGATGTGTCAGTGATAATTTTCAATATTGGCATATAATGTCGTATGATTATTTAGAATATTTTTTATTATAATTTCATTTGCATTATAATTAATGGTAAACAGAATTGTTAAATTATATTGGAAATTTTTTTCCAGATCGATTCGGACAGTCAAAGAAGTATCATCCTCGAAAAATCAATAGCATGAACATCATAAGAAAGTATAAATAAATGTGTTAATGTAATTACAAATTAGAATAAGGTTTTAGATATTGTAACGATGTTAAATTTTATGCAGCATTTTATAATGTATTAGAAAAACAATATTTGTTTATTTAATAAATGATCTTCGATAAAAGTTAATTGTTTACATTGTTTAGCATAACCTTAAAATATTAACATTTTTTTATTTGATTCATTATCAAAATTGTATTTATTATAAATTTTAGAAATCTTATATTTTGTACATCACAAAATTATTATTTAATTTTTCATTTAAAATCACGGAAAGTTATTAGAAAATTTATGAAAATCAAATAAATTAATAATAATACTAATAAATTAGCAAAACAAAATTTTAAATGTTTAAAAGAAAGCCTATTTTCGCAAGGGTCGAAAATAGTTTTAAATGCTCGCATGAAGTTGCCTCCCAAATAGCATACTTCATCTAAACTCGGCATTATTACGGAACGGATTATTTTTGTAATTCCGCCCACTGTAAAAGGTAGGTCAACATAACCTACTAACGTGCATGAGTTACCATCTGCTACTGTAGCCGATCTGCCCGTAGCTGGTATCAAAGATACGTTGCAAGCAGCTGCTAGTTGTAAACCTGTTGAGTTCATAACCGTGCGGGACGCACCCGGGTCATACAGAGCTCTTATACGGTAGTCTCCGATCGCTACCGGGAGCCACCATCGAGTTTCATCGTCGATGACTGGCTGATTATGCTCTGCCTGGTCACTTGTCTCAGCTTGACAAGCGTGAGATTTGACTTGATTTTCTACTATATCCTCAGGTAAATCTTCGTCTACTACCTTTTCAGCAGTAGGTCTTGAAGCCTCGAAACTTTTGTAGGGAACAGTAGTTACTTCGTGTACTTGTTCCCTAGGTCTTTTCCTCACACACAAAGGGCAAGACTACTTAGTATATCCAGGTGACCCACAACGATAGCATTTTAAATGTGCGTTATGCGGTTTTGGATTATTCGGACCTTGTTGATCCTCCTGACCCGGATTTCTTGATTGTTACTTGGCGGAGAGTTTTTGCCTCTTTGCGGATTCTGCTGTCCAGAGTTATCAGGCTCTTGAGGCGTTTTCTTTGATTGTTTCTTAAAATTCCGTCGACGCCTAGTAGAGTTCCCTTATGACGATTTTACAAATGCAGGCCTTTGGGAGCTTTTCTCACGAGACCTCTGCTGCCTTTCAAAGGTCTTCTTAAGCTCATTCACTTGATTCGATAATAGAACAAGCCATTTTCTTATATCGACCTGTTCAGTAACAGTTTGTCTCTCTTGTATCGCTGCTACTCGTATTCTGTTATCTTCATCCTTATTGATAGGCTTGTAAGCTAATTCAGGAAATAAAGAATGTTCTGGCGGAGGAGGTGGCCTGTAGACTCGCTCTGCCTCAAGCGTAAACTCGGCTTCTACAGCTTTTTCTAACAAGGACTCTATATCCGTAATTTCATCTCTTCTAAGCATTCTTTGAATTTCTGGCAGGAGATTACGGTGCAATAAATTGAGCTGCTGGTTAATATCTGGTAGAGGAACTTGTCTTAAAATGATCGACTGCAAGCATATTATATAATCTCGTACTGGCTCATCCTGGCCTTGGGTACGTGCATCTGCTTCTTCTAGCAATCGTTGTTGGAACCGTCTGCTATGGCCATACCAATGCAGTGTATCTTGTTTGAACTGAGTCCATGTTTGCCATGAACGTTTGTTATTTCTGTACCAGACTGCAGCAACTTTAGTTAGCAGTTCGGGGAGCGAGGATAATAAATCGCTCTCGCTAAGTTTTGCAAGTGCTCGACACTTCTCTACCCTTGTTAAGAAGAGGTCTATACTTTGTCCTCGTTCGCCTGAGAATGTGACATTCCAGCGTCGAATGATATGTCCCACATCTGTGGTTTTATTTGTGTTAACCGGACGATCCCTACGGTCTGCCTGACCGGATTGACGTTATCCGTCGCACTGTCTACAATGTGAGGGGTCTCCCTTCCCCCGACTGTACGTGGTCCTGTAGCACCAGTTGACAAGTTATCATCGTATATCGTAGAACCTGTCTTTTCGAAGACTGTTCTCTCCATAAAATCCTTCTGGATCGTCAGGCGACGTTGGCGTATCGCCAATTCGTCTTCGTTAGGATTGGCCTGTTCGAAGTCCGTTGCTGTTGCCATTATTTATAGATTTTTTTCTTTCTTGAGATAATATATCTTGAATTTATCGCACGCTTTGGCTGGTATTACAGCTCGCTTGTACGCTGTGTGTGTGTGTGGTCGCACGCTTTTGTCACAATAAAAGAATATATTTCTGATCGTATATATATATGGTTTTAAACCAACCGTATATATACGACTTTATGCAAAAGTTTAGAATAAAATAAAGAAAAATACAATATTTATCTTTAAAGATATGTATCTTAAATCTACAATGTTTTGGTTTCTGGATTTCAATAAAAGTAAAGAAAATTATTAATTTATCAATAAAACTTTTATTAACTTTTTATATCAGGTATTTAATTCACTGAATTTAAATCCTAGTTAAAATCAATACGAAGTCCAGAAATCTGTGTGTTTCTAAACTTTAGTTAGATTCAGACACCTAACTGTGTAAGAACATAACTTTTCTTTTATACATTTGTTCTCTAAAATGCTGCCGTCCAAAGTAAGAAAACCTTAACTCCAATGGAATTCCAATGTAGTTAACCACTTTTATACTTTGGACGGCAAAATGTGTATGAAAAAGAAATTTTATTAAGTTGATCTTGAAAAATCTTCTTGTTATACGCACACTACATGCAGCGCTGGTCGGTTACCTAGCTTATGTGCTGGCAGCCTCGGGTGAGAGAGAGATGAGAAAAAGCTTTAAATATTTTCTTTACTTAAGTAAAAGATTATTTTAACTTGTAAATTCGTTTTATTTAACAACAAAAATAAATTGTTGGCCCTTTAATATACTTAAATTTTTAGAATATCTTTTTAACAATTTTAATATTATACAAAAAAATTTTAACTATTTTTATAAATTAGTTATTTGTATCTTAAGGGATGTCCTCATACCGGCACAGAGATTTACTTTATCTACGTTTGAATTCTGCATTTTAATAAAAATTTAAGTATTTTTGACTAAAATTCATAGAAGAAGCACATTCTTAACATTCTAAAGAATTTATTGCAACGTTAAAAGACAGAATAGAAGTGAAAATGAAGACAAAAACTGCATAATACGATTATTCATAACTACATTGAAAAGTTAATCGTATTAAGCAGTTTTCGCCTTTATTTTTACCCTTAAAGCAATCAGGAAAATCCTGAATATTGTAGTTAGCAAACTAAATAAAATACGGCAGTCGATTTACACTAATGACTGGTATCTTAAAGAAAATAATTCGTATTACACACGGCGAATTATTTTCTACACTTGAATAGCGAGCCACGTGGCAAAACTTATTCTTAAATAATAGCATGGTGCAGGCCTAATGCTAACGCTACGGTAGCCGGAAACGATCTGATTTGCCTCGTGGCTTTCTTACTCCTCACGCGCGTACTGCTCGTTGGGTTACGTGCTTCTTTACTTAACTTGGACGAGTTATATGACAAAGCGCGTGTCATATTATTTCACCTAAGCGCGGAAGATTTGAACACGGTAAGATACCGTGACAGCAGCAGTAATAAGAAATATACTTTGAAAAGGCATATCATAAATATTAAAATATCAAAAAATATCAACTTACAAGGAAAGTGCATTGCTTTTAGGTCTCAGATTTTCTTATAACTTTGTGATATTTTTTCTTACATAAAATAATGAAAAAACCAGCGTCTATTCGGCCCAACGCTCGATTTTTTGAGAGTTATGAGCGGTTTTGTCTTTATTTTAAGACATTTTTAGAATATTTGCATCTGTTTTATAGTTATACAGTTTTTGAACTACTTATTCTATAAGGTTTTTACCTATTGCATATTAAAGTTGAGATTAAAACCTTGCAATTTAAAAAAAAACGTGTTCAAAAACTGAAGTTGTTCAAAAGCTATGAAGGAATGAAAAGGAATATGAAATTCAAATTGAAATACAGTATTAATTTTCTATGCACATTTTCAGCTAAATATTTGCGCTATTTTCATTCCCTTATAACATTTAAACAACTTGAGATAATTGGATTTTTTTTTAATCGACAGGTTTTCATTTCCACTTTAATATGCAATTAGTAAAAACCTAATAGAAAAAGAAGTTCAAAAACTGTTAAACTATAAAGAAGATGCAATTTTTTTTAATATCTTAAAATCTAAACAAAAATGCTGATAACTCTGCAAAAAAATACAGCTTTGGACCGAATAGACGCGGCTTTTTTCATCATTCTCTCTAAGAAAAATTATTACAAACAGAAGAAAATCCAATACCCAAATGCAATTCACTCTCGTTGTTAATAAATAAATAATGATTATCAAAAGCTATCAACATAGGTAAATTATTATCCTAATCAATCCTCAAACTAAAAAAAATTTTAAACGTTTTTCTTATCATAGTTTAGAACTATTATCACAATTTAAAAAAAGGCTATTTTTTTCAATAATTTTTTTAAAATATTCTTTAAGAAGATTTTATTTTTTTTCATTTACATTGCGTTTTAATGAAGTAAGTAAAGATTCATAAAGTTTCGGAATTCTTAAATTTATATTTAATTTATTCAATATAAAGTTATTTAAAATCTAATTTAAGATTTTTGCATATATTTATTTAAAATGTTATACATATTATATGAAAGTATTTCTTCTTTTTTTTATGTATCCAAAATAAAGGGATACTTATTAATATTTTACAGTACATGGCTGATTCCATTTCAAATCGAACAGTCAGTATACACTCAAGTCACCAATTACTTAGCTAATGGAGTATGTTATTCTACCCTCAAAATAAGGGTATACGTATTTTTTTATTTTGCTGAAATATCAAAATTGCGTCAGATATGCACTTTTGAAAATTGCATACAAAAACTAAATGTTAAAACTGCAAATGTTGAGAATAACTTTAGAAGGCTATCGTTTTACCAATTTTCAATGAATTTTGGTAAACCATATTTTGTTTTATTATGTTTTAAGCCCTCTTTAATTCAGTGCAAGAAATTTCAAAAAAGACTAAAAAATGACTAAGATATGTGCATTTTACCAAAAAATGCACTTTTTATGCACATGCATTTTTCTCGAAAAACCCATTTTTTTTTTGCTGAAATTTTTTGTGCTCATAGAGGACTAAATTACCTATCTAATGGTACTTGGTTGATCCCGTACTTATTTGTTTGAAGCGAGAAAAAAAATTCACAAATTTTATTGGTGAAAAATTTTTGTATATACGTTCGAAAGTCTTAAGCAATGTTCATTCCAACGCTGTCGCATGCTTCGCTCATTATTTGTTTACCTTTGTATGTATCTATATATCATCAATAGTGATATATATATATATATATATATATATATAAAAATTCGTAATATGAAAATAAATATTAAAAAATGGAAAATAATAATTCTATTCGTGTATATCTATATTATGTATGTTTCGATGTACAGACAATAGGAGGCACATTCGCGGACAAATACCTCGCGTAACCAAAACCGCATATTAGAATTGTTATATACAAGCTAGTTATTCTTACGTCTGCTTTGAAAGGTACTTTTCGGACTTGTGAAAAAGTGAACAAAACTCTGCAATTACGATGTCCGAAATTCACTCTTCTACAAGAATTCGATGTCCCGATTTTTTTCAAATGCATAAGAAGGTAGTTTATAAAAGCAGAAATTTACGTTTTAGACCGTTGGAAGATTTGGCCATTAATTTGGCACAGCTTTATCCAGATTTGAAGAGACTGCCCTCTACTAATGTATGCAAAAATTGCCATGAACGCATATAAAAAATGATTTTAAGTGATCTTGAATCTACATCTGAAAATGAAATCACTGAACTTTTTAGCGGAAAACATGATGATTTTATCCCCAAGACACCCGAACGAATACAGGAATTAAACGAGAATATTAATACAATTTTACCTCAATGCGTCTCGCCGCTAAAAAGAAAAACTGCAATACCTAAAAATTTAACAAAAAATTACGTATCTAAAAAGAAAAAATCTTTAATTTCAGCTTTTTCTGCTACTGTCGGAAGTAAATTAGAAGATGCGTATGGCATTTCAGTTGAATCAATAGAATCGGACAAAAGTTCGACTGAAAACTATTGGAACGAATTTGTAGAAAATTTTAAATCGGCTTTAGAAAAATGTTCTTCTGTTTCGGAGAAAATAAAACTTCTAACTCTACTACCTTCAAAATTAAGCAAAATAAAAATTTGCTCACTATTCCCGAATATAAGCGAGTATATGATAAATAAATCAAGAAATCTTGTGAAAAATAAAGGAGTTTATTCAGAGCCAGATTCATATACTGGTCATCCTATTGATGAAAATACAAAAAATATCGCTATGGAATATTTTTTAAATGATGATTTTAATTGTAGTAGACAAAGTCCAAATAAATCTGATGTTGTTACTGTTAAAGTTAATGATACAAAAACTAAAAAAGTTAAACGGTTTCTTACTCGAAGCTTAAAAGAAACATATAGTCAATTAAGACAAGAAAATCCAAACTTACAAATAGGAAAATCGAAATTCTATAGTCTAAGACCAAGTTTCGCCTTAACAAGTCCTGTGAAGAAAACTTGTCTTTGTGTACATTGCGAAAAATTTGAACTGTTTCTTACAAGTTTAATTCGTTTTAGAGGTGATAATAATTCTGAATTAGATTTAATTCGTTCAGAAATAACTAACGCAATGTTGTGTTCTGAACCATCTGATTTGTGTTTCTTGCAAGAATGCAATTATTGCCCCGGTAGTGAGGGTATCACATTAAAATTGTTAAAACTGAAAGAAAATTGTGAAGATGAAATTACGTTTGCTTTGTGGGATAATGGTAATCTTATCAAACAAACAGTAAGCTTATCAGTTTTTAAAGAAAAATTTTCGATCTGCGCACTAAAAGCAAGTACTCACGTATACATAAAAAATATTCAACGTGAAGCTATAAAAAAAGAAAAAGAAGAAGGTAAAGCTGATCCTACTAAGTTAATTATCCACGTTGATTTTGCAGAAAATTGGTCTGTAATAAATAATAAAGCGGTTCAGGGAAATCATTGGGTAAATAACCAAATTTCTATTTTTACTGCAGTCTGTTACCAAGGAGAGATAACGCAAAGCTTTGCGATCGTTAGTGACGACAAAAAGCATGATACTGCATATGCGCTATTAGCAATAAATAAAATTATCGATCTTATGAAAAATGATTTAGTTACTAAAGTCACTATTATATCAGATGGAGCTGCAAGCCAATTTAAAAATCGTTTTTAGCTACATGAATTCAAATATTTTTCTTATCAAATGAAATGGTGATTTTCTGCGACTGGTCACGGGAAAGGAGCCGTTGATGGAATAGGTGGGCTCCTAAAGCATTTTGCTACTTCACATAACTTAAAAAGAGTTCATGAAGAATCGATACAAAATGCTGACGATTTTATAAATTGGGTTCAAAAGTACACCAGTGCAATCAAAATCATATTATTACCAATAAATGAGATTGAAAAATTTAGAAAAGAAAAAAATATTGAATGGAGTACAGTTCCTAAATATAATGGGATTCAAAAAAGTCATATGTGGTTAAAACAACTTGGGGAATTGAAATCGCATATATTTGTTGGCAGAACAGCTATACATGCACTGACTAAAGTGAAAGACAAGAAAAAAAGTCAAACGTCGTAAGGCTACACTTAGAACTAAAAATAATAAGTGCAAAAATAAAAAAAATTAATTATTTATAATTATATTTTTGACGCATCCCAACAGTGAGAGGCAAGGGGAACTCACTTTAAAAAAGCACCCCGAAGGGAACAGAAACCTTCTACGTCCACGTCGTTGTTCCTGGGTAATACTAAAAGAAGGATAGTGTTTAAATCTACATTGCTTAAAATTTCCGAACGTATATACAAAAATTTCTCACCAATAAAATTTGTAAATTTTTTTTCTCGTTTCAAACAAATAAGTACGGGAACAACCAAGTACCATTAGATAGGTAATTTAGTCCTCTATGAGCACAAAAAATTTCAGCAAAAAAAAAATGGGTTTTTCGAGAAAAATGCATGTGCATAAAAAGTGCATTTCTCGGTAAAATGCACATATCTTAGTCATTTTTTAGTCTTTTTTGAAATTTCTTGCACTGAATTAAAGAGGGCTTAAAACATAATAAAACAAAATAAGGTTTACCAAAATTCATTGAAAATTGGTAAAACGATAGCCCTCTAAAGTTATTCTCAACTGAAATGCCATACGCATCTTCTAATTTACTTCCGATAGTAGCAGAAAAAGCTGAAATTAAAGATTTTTTCTTTTTCGATACGTAATTTTCTGTTAAATTTTTAGGTATTGCAGTTTTTCTTTTTAGCGGCGAGACGCATTGAGGTAAAATTATATTAATATTCTCGTTTAATTCCTGTATTCGTTCGGGTGTCTTGGGGATAAAATCATCATGTTTTCCGCTAAAAAGTTCAGTGATTTCATTTTCAGATGTAGATTCAAGATCACTTAAAATCATTTTTGATATGCGTTCATGGCAATTTTTGCATACATTAGTAGAGGGCAGTATCTTTAAATCTGGATAAAGCTGTGCCAAATTAATGGCCAAATCTTCCAACGGTCTAAAACGTAAATTTCTGCTTTTATAAACTACCTTCTTATGCATTTGAAAAAAATCGAGACATCGAATTCTTGTAGAAGAGTGAATTTCGGACATCGTAATTGCAGAGTTTTGTTCACTTTTTCACAAGTCCGAAAAGTACCTTTCAAAGCAGACGTAAGAATAACTAGCTTGTATATAACAATTCTAATATGCTGTTTTGGTTACGCGAGGTATTTGTCCGCGAATGTGCCTCCTATTGTCTGTACATCGAAACATACATAATATAGATATACACGAATAGAATTATTATTTTCCATTTTTTAATATTTATTTTCATATTACGAATTTTTATATATATATATATATATATATATATATATATATCACTATTGATGATATATAGATACATACAAAGGTAAACAAATAATGAGCGAAGCATGCGACAGCGTTGGAATGAACATTGCTTAAGACTTTCGAACGTATATACAAAAATTTTTCACCAATAAAATTTGTGAATTTTTTTTCTCGCTTCAAACAAATAAGTACGGGATCAACCAAGTACCATTAGATAGGTAATTTAGTCCTCTATGAGCACAAAAAAATTCAGCAAAAAAAAATGGGTTTTTCGAGAAAAATGCATGTGCATAAAAAGTGCATTTTTTGGTAAAATGCACATATCTTAGTCATTTTTTAGTCTTTTTTGAAATTTCTTGCACTGAATTAAAGAGGGCTTAAAACAATAAAACAAAATAAGGTTTACCAAAATTCATTGAAAATTGGTAAAACGATAGCCCTCTAAAGTTATTCTCAACATTTGCAGTTTTAACATTTAGTTTTTGTATGCAATTTTCAAAAGTGCATATCTGACGCAATTTTGATATTTCAGCGAAATAAAAAAATACGTATACCCTTATTTTTAGGGTAGAATAACATACTCCATTAGCTAAGTAATTGGTGACTTGAGTGTATACTGACTGTTCGATTTGAAATGGAATCAGCCACATATTTATTGCGTAAATTATAAATAATGCCATCATGCATCTATATGAGTATAGAAAATTTAATTTTTTACGAAAAAAAATAAGATGTAAGAAATTCAGTGAAAATTTTGTTCAGTATATTTAGTAAGAAGTAAAAATTATGAAATATATAAAATAGGATTATAAATTTGTTTACTTTAGATGTTAAAATTGATGAAATTATAAAAATATAATATTTAATAATAGAAAGATAAAAAAGTATGTTTTTTTTCAATTTTTAACAGTATTGAAGGTAATTTTCGTAAAATGTGAAACTTGCTTTCAAACTGTGTATTAATTTCAATAAGTTTACTGTAATTTTAAAATTGCATACAAATTAATAATTTTACCATAATTTTAGTATACAATTGTATAAAATTTAAAGAAAAAATTAAAATTTCAATAATATGTTCAAAGCAAAATTCAATTTTAACAATGTATGAAATGCGCTTTGATGAGCTTTTAATTTGTTAACGCCAGGCCGGAGTAGAACCTGATACCGACCGAGTAATAATTGAGTTGTTTGTTATTTACTTAAGTATTAATCGGTGTATCTTCAAGTTAAAGGTTGAGTGCAATAGATATTATTATTATGAACATGTATGCACAAGAAAAAAAAAATTTGCCATTTTGTTTTTGAGAAAAGGAAGTAACGCCAAAATAAAAGTTTATGTTTATAATATTTTTACGTTACTTACTTTTCTCAAAAACAAAGCGATAGATTTTTTTTCTTTTTGTGCATAAATATTTGTAATAATAATATCTATTACGCTTAACCTTCAATTTGCAGATACACCGATTAATACTTGAGTAAATAACAAAAATCTCAATTAAACAAGGACAGCGAATCCGGCCTGCTCTTAATTATTATTTTATTCAGGTATATTTAGAAATTGTTTTATTTTACCGAATTTAAATAAAATTTATTCATATTTTAATTTCTATTTTTATTAAATAAATAAAAAATAATGTTATCGTGCATCTTTATGGGTTAAGAAAAATTTTTTTTTTCATAGATGAAACAGATTTTACCATTGAAAATTTAGTTATAATTAAGAAATATAACAATACTTTATGAACAGTTTTTTCGATCCTCAATATCTGTAACTAAACAGAAAAAAATTACGAAACTAGCTACAATTTTACTTCATAATAATATTCATATATCTATTTAATATTTATATATCTTTTTTGAACACTTATCTGTAATACTTATATTTTTATACGTTCAAATCAATCAAAATTTTTTTTTAATAAAACTTACTTATACTTGAATAATTTATTATAATTTCATTGAAATATATTTCATGTGCTTAAGAGGTCACTTGTTGGAACTGTTATCTTATTTATTGTTAGTATTTCACGTAAAATACTTTTTATTTAATATTATGTGTCAATATTTTTCGTCTTAAATATTCTTTATTATATTGTTGAAATTCGGTTTTTTCAATATGATATCTATTGTTTCTTTAAAAAAATGTATATAAAAATCAAACATTTCAAAAGGGCAATATTAAATCAAAATAATGAGCATAAGATTTGAAATCAAAAAATTTTTCAACAGATGCAACGAACCTCAAGCCTTAGTTATCGCAACCAACGTTTCTCATTTAAATTAAACTATCTGTGTTAATAACTTTCCTTCTTCAAATCTTCTTGATTTTATTTAGTCAGCTAAACAGTTTTTGTAATTAAAAGGACAAATAAAAAATTAACATCTTATAAACAAATGCGCTGTATGCTCTACATTGCCTCTTGTGAAACAAAATTTTTTTAAGATGCATTTCTTAATGTATTTTAGAATATCATATTGAAAAACATTTTTTATTGTATAAAAAAATACTTACAAATTTTAATTTATTGATTTTTAACGTCAGTAGAAAATATACTCAAAAAAGGCATATCATTAATGTCAAAATATGAAAAAATATCGATTTAATAAATAAAATGTGATAAACAAAAGTTAACAACATGTATAAATTATTTTCCCAATTAATTATCAAACTAAAAGTTAACAAAATCATTATAATAATTTTTTTTTTTTTTTAATTTCTCTACGGGATTTATCCCATTTGAAGACCTAGATTATTTTGACATTTTTTACTGTGGTGTCAGACCACACCTGAGATTTAATTTTTTGACATTTTTTTCTGTGGTGCCAGACCACCCTAGATTGGTCGATTCACGACATCGATCCCCGCCACGAAAAATCGGGAGAAACAATGTACTGCAGACAATGCTTCAGTAAAATTCGCCCTAGCGGGGAATCGATCCCGCGCTCCTCAAGGTTCGATTGTGTCAACCAGCAGGCACATCTGCACAGCGCCTTACTCGATTACGCCAATCACCCCCTCTAATTTGAAAAAAATGCAGCCAATTTTTCCTATCATCTTTTGTTAATACTATTAGTTTTTTCAATTCATTTGAATATAAATATAATTAGAATTTTTTTCATTTAAAATAAGATGTTCGCAAGGATTAGTGATGATTAATTTTTTTGTATTAAAATTATATTAATTAACATTTTATTTCAAATTTATATTAAATCAAGTCAATATAAAGTAATGTAAAACATGATTTAAAAATGTTTACATATATATTTATAAACATAAACTTTATATAAAAGTATTTCTTTATCATGTATCCTAAATAAAAGGCTTTTCATTTAAATGTTGATTGCATGAATTAAAAATAATGTTATCATGCATCTTATTAATTTAGAAAATTTCATTTTTCACAGACAAAAAGGATTAAAATTTTCAAAATTCCGTTAAAATTATAAAATATTATTATACTTTATGAATAATTTTTTTTACTACGTTCTTACTTCATTCTATTATTTATATATTTATTTTATGTTTGTATATGGTAAATTCGTAATCTTAGGTTTAAAATGTATAATCTTTCTATATATTTTAAATAAAATATAAAATTCAATAACGATAATCAATCTTATTTAAAATAAAATAAGATTTTACTTTCTTACAAAATGATGGTAAATTATAAACAAAATCAGAAACAACATTTATGACAAAAATATCATATTTAATAAAAAAAGTAATAAAAAAAAGGTGGAGCATTGGATTTGAACCTTGCAAAAATGATATCGGTTACGCAGAGACTTAATCACCACAGCCACCGTGCACGTTAAGTTAACAAGATAGAAATTTACATATGTTCATCGCCCCCCAAAAGATTTTATTTATTCCTAATTTATTCGATCACTTAAACAATTTTCTTTTATTAATAAACATTACTATTATAAATAAATTTATATTATTAAATGAAAACGATTTTCAGGAATAAAGGCGTATTAATTAAAACACCTTACTGCAAACGTGAGCTACGGGGCTGGTTAAAATTTTTGTTCTACGCCACTGAGACGCGTGTGTACTCATGAGTTCGTCTTCCCTCTCGCTTGCTTCTCTACGCGCGTGTAAAGATATGGAGGGGCTTTGCGCGTATAGTTCAGGTATTCGACAATGTGGCGGCGGTAGTTTACATTACATTTCATCGGGCACGCTTGTGCCTAGTGCCTATCCTCATTGACGATCTCTACTAATCTCTGGCCAAATCTTAAATCAATTGTGCCAATAAAACAAGTAGTTTTACGACCTTAGGTACTGGTAAAGTTCATGTTTTAAATAAATTCGATAAAGAATTTGATTTAAATAACATTTTGTATTCTGAAAACTTAGCAGAGAATTTATTGTCGTTAAGAAAATTCGTAGATCAAGACCTAGAGATATACTTAAGAGGCAGCCGTATAGCGCTGTCCTTGTCTAATCTAAATTTTCGTTATTATAAATAAATTAAATATTGTTATTTAAATGTAAGGGCAGAGCCCAATAGATTTAAAGACGAGCAAACGATTCTATTCTACGAAAAAATATAAAATTTACATTAGTTTTCGAGTGAAGTCTGAAACAGAAAGATAGTTGAACAACTTTAATCAAGTTCAAATGCTTTTCTGTTTCAGGTTTCACTTGAAAACTAATAAAGATTTTATGTTTTTCCATAAAATAGAATTGTATGCTCGTCCTTAAATCTATTGGGCTCTACCCTTACATTTGTATAAAAATATTTAATTTATTAATAATAACGAAAATTTAGATTAGACAAGGGCAGAACTATACGGCCTCCTCTTAAACAATAAAATAATTAATAAATACGATCCAAAGTCAAATAAAAGTCTGATAAAAGGTGATTATGAATATCCTTTCTGGATTATAAAATTGAAAGTTAAGAAGAATCTGGATTATAAAATTGAAAGTTAAGAAGAAGCGATAAAACGTAAGTGAGCAGTTTATAAATAGCTTTTACAACACAAAAAGTAAAACCAGAAACTCAGATAACGCGAGCACTGAAGAACCATGTCACAGAGACAGCATAAAAATTCAAATTAAACTGCGTTTGATGCGGAATTTCACGAAACATGTACAAATAGAAAAATCGATTCTGTTAAAGAATCAGTGCCTTCATCTGAGAATCAAGGAATTGAACAAGCAGATCCAAGTGATATATCCAATGGGAAACTGTCTTATGGCAAGCTATTTCTGTTCAAAATGACCAGCTAGATATCCAAGTGGATTATCTACTTTGATATCCAGGTGGATATCACTCTGATCGAGTTGGATCTCACTCTAATCTTCATTCACCTGGATGCAGCTAAAATCTATTTAAATATTTTTTACGAAAACTTATAATTAGGCATTATAAGCATCTGAATAACATAATAATACTACCAATAAAAAAAAAATTGAAAATTTTACCAAAATTAAAATTATCTAGGAGGATTATCCTCTTGGATATCCAGTTGGATTACTAAAATCGAAAAATTAAGAAGTAATTTTATCAATCAGCTGGATATCCAGGTGAATTATCCACTTGGATATCCAGGTGGATATCACTCTGATATAGTTGGATACCACTCTGATTGAGTTGGAAATCACTCTGATTTTCATTCACCTAGATACCGTTAAAATCCATTTGGGTATTTTTTTATGAAAACTAATCATTAGAGATTACAAACATTTGTATAGAGTCAAGCTGTCTCAACTGGGCACACTAAAAATGAAATTGCACTTTCCAATCATTTTATTATTTTATTACGAAGATGTATTGATAAAAAACAACGTCCTAAAAAATTTTCGAAAAATTTAAATTTTTTAAAAAGTTATTAACAAATGAAGTCTAAAGCCGGTTTTTTTTCAAAATTCAATTTCTCCGCAAATATTGAATGAAAGTTGATGAAATTTTCAGGGTAAGTACAAAACTATCTTCTATTTAAGATGAAATTTAAATTTTATAAAAATGTTTACAATTGTTGTTATAAAATTAATTTTTTAATAAACAATTGAAAATTTAACAAACTTCTCGGGTAGGTAGGAAAAAAATTTTTTTTAAGGAATATTCTATAAAGTCTAAAGTATCTTTTCTTGAAAAAAAATTTTGGTAATATTCATAAACAAAAAAGTTACGAATTTTTTAATGCGGCGGGATGAGCTTGCGGCGCGCTACCATGAGAGATACTTACGCGCGTTCAAGCGCTCAGCTTTTTGTACCTGCTTATTTATGCATTTACAATTCATAATAAATAAAAATTCATGATTAAATAATTAAATATAGATTATATTTTAATAATTATGACATTTTATTTATAATATTTAAAGAGAGAATTTCTGAATAGTACTCTTCGAATCATCAGAAAAAATCGTGTACATGGATTATTATTGCATTCAAATATTGTTTAGATTCTATTTTATTGTTTAATATCATTAACTCGAGTATACTTACTCACGTGTAGCATGCCAAAATATTTTTTTCAACGAACGTTGAAATTCTATGAAATTGTAACCATCGACATTTTCTTGGAAAAGCGGTATATAACGATGAAAACAAATTCGAATCGTGACTTAGATGCATTTGTTAAATATATGCAAATCTGTCAGTCGTATTGTTTTTATTATGACGCCACCACCTAAATGTTGCAATCCTTTCAAAAAAATAAAGCATGATTGCTGTACAAAGAATCTTAAGTTTTTATCGAATAAATGTGACAAAAGGCTTACTGGTTTATTTGGATTGTATGTTTGTGCTGTATGTAAAGTTGAATTATATCGTAATAAAACATTTCAATTTCTAAGTGTTGATAAAGAAAATAAAATTATTGAACAAAATGCCGAAGAGTCTGAAGAAGAAAATTTGAATGAAGAAAAAGATAAAGATTATGTGTGTCCGAGTGTAGATAATAAAATAAAAAAACGAAAACTTGTAAGCGCCATCGAAAATATTATTATGGGACAATCTTCTCCAAAAAAGCAATCGCTTTCAGTCATTGAAGTAGATAAAAAAATTGTTTCCAAATTTATTAATGACGAAAATTATAACAAATGGGTCAGTGATTTCAAACTAGCCCTATTTTGTGCATCAAGTCGTCAAGAAAAGATAGTTCTTCTTACTACGATTCCTTATAAATTGTCGATACGTACAGCAGTAAAAGAATTCGGAGTAAGTAAACGTATGCTTAGCACTGCTAAAAAGTTGAAAGAGGAAAAGGGTTATCTTGCTCATCCAGATAAGAAAAAAGGTCGAGCAATGAGTACTACAGATATTGACAAAGTTAAAGATTTTTATCTTCATGACGATGTGAGTAGGGTCATGCCAGGATCGAAAGACTACAAATCTGTTGTTGTTAGTGGAAAACGCCAACACGAACAGGTATGAAAATGAAAATATCGTCAGTTGTTTTATTTATTGCGCTTCGTTTTTACGCTTTACGAGTTTGTAATATAGTTCAAATAATTATATATCTAAGTACATAAAAGCTCGAAAATGTAGATTTATTATAAAATATTTCCTCTTTGATAAATTAAAATCTGTAATGATATGAGATAAAATAGTTAGTAGGGATGTTTCAATTTCATCTTAATATTTTTTTAGAAACGCTTATTATTGGGAAATCTTGCCGATTTACATACAGATTTTGTAAAGAAATTTCCGGAAGTAAAAGTTTCGTTGTCAGTTTTAAAACTTTGAGGCCACCTCAGTGTATTTTAGCTGGTCCTAAGGGTACGCATAATGTTTGCGTTTGTAAAGATCATGGCAATATCCGTCTAAAATTAAGAGGCCTCAAACAAGAACTCGCTCGAAAAAACATCAATTTTCAAACAAGTTATCGAGAACTTTTTATTGAAATAATTTGTCCAAGTCAAACTGCAGCTTGTTATCTGGGAAATTGTGAAAACTGTCCTGGGACAAAGAAAATTCTCGATGATTTGAAATCAACTTTTGAAAATAATGGCATCACAAGTATTACATTCAATCAGTGGCTCACAACTGACAGGTATTTGTTAAATATTTGTGTCTCAATTTTTTTAGACAGTAATTAATTTTCTAAAATATATAATTTTCTATTAGATGTCAACTACTCACACAAACTGAAAGTTCACATATTTTTATTAAAAATCTTGGTAAAGAGTTGCCAAAAGTTTTAAAACATGATTTTATTGCCAAGTCGCAAGCAGAATATCTAGAAAAATTGAAAAATTTACTGGAATATGGTGAATATCTCGTAACTCTTGATTACTCTGAAAATTATTCTTTTCATGTGCAAGATGCTATTCAGTCGCAACATTGGTCAAAAGATCAAGCAACTCTTCACGTTTATGTTATATATCACAAGAAAAACAATGTTCTTGAGCATACGAATTTTGTAGTTTTTTCCGAGTATATAAACCATGATGCCACTGGAGTTCACCTTTATAATTCGAAAATGATTGGATTCTTGAAAAATAGATTTGGTGCTGAAAATATTAAAAAAATCTACTATTTTTCCGACGGAGCTGGTTCACAATATAAAAATAGATTTAATTTTATGAATTTACTATTTCACGAAGAAGATTTTGGCTTTAAAGCAGAATGGCACTTCTTCGCAACCGCACATGGAAAGGGAGCTTGCGATGGGATTGGTGGATGTGTTAAAAGACAAGCTTATCGAGCCAGTTTGCAAGGTGCTCAGATAACGGATACACGAAAATTATTTGAATGGGCGCAAAAATCCTTTCCTAAAATTTATTTTGATTTCTGTTCATCGAATGAGTATGACGAACATAAACAAGGTTTGGAATCTCGCTTTTCACAAGCAAAAACAGTCAAAGGAACACGTCAATACCATAGCTATAAGCCACACGATTCAAAAAATATAACATGCAAGATTTTTTCTGATGATTCTAAGAGTACTGTTCAGAAAGTCTCTACTTAGATATTGTAAATAAAATGTTATAATTATTAAAATATATTATATATCAAATTATTTTCTCATGAATTTTATTTATTACGAGTTTTAGTTATTATTAATGTTATTTATTATGAGCAAATGCATAAATAATCAGGTACAAAAGCTGAGCGCTTGAACGCGCGTAAGTATCTCTCGCGGTAGCGCGCCGCAAGCTCATCCCGCCGCATTAAAAAATTCGTAACTTTTTTGTTTATGAATATTACCAAAATTTTCTTTCAGGAAAAGATACTTTAGACTTTATAGAATATTCCTTAAAAAAAAAATTTTTTCCTACCTACCCGAGAAGTTTGTTAAATTTTCAATTGTTTATTAAAAAATTAATTTTATAACAACAATTGTAAACATTTTTATAAAATTTAAATTTCATCTTAAATAGAAGATAGTTTTGTACTTACCCTTAAAATTTCATCAACTTTCATTTAATATTTGCGGAGAAATTGAATTTTGAAAAAAAAACGGCTTTAGACTTCATTTGTTAATAACTTTTTAAAAAATTTAAATTTTTCGAAAATTTTTTAGGACGTTGTTTTTTATCAATACATCTTCGTAATAAAATAATAAAATGATTGGAAAGTGCAATTTCATTTTTAGTGTGCCCAGTTGAGACAGCTTGACTCATAACGATAATACAACAAATAAATGAAAATTGAAAATTTTACTCAAAGTAAAATTATCCAGGAGGATTATCCTCTTGGATATCCAGTTGGATTAATAAAATCGAAAAATTATAAAGTATGCTTTTCAGTAAATTATTTGATAAAATTACTTTTTAATTTTTCGATTTTATTAATCCAACTGGATATTCAAGAGGATAATCCTCCTGAATAATTTTAATTTTGGTAAAATTTTCAATTTTTTTTATTGGTAGTATTATTATGTTATTCAGATGCTTAAAATGCCTAATTATAAGTTTTCGTTAAAAATATCCAAATGGATTTTAGGTGCATCCAGGTGAATGAAGATCAGAGTGATATCCAACTCGGTCAGAGTGATATCCACCTGGATATCCAAGTAGATAAACCACCTGGATATCGAGCTGGTCATTTTTAACAGGGAAATAATTTACTGAAAAGCATACTTTATAATTTTTCGATTTTATCAATCCAACTGGATATTCAAGAGGATAATCCTCCTGGATAATTTTACTTTGAATAAAATTTTCAATTTTCTTTTATTTGTAGTATTATTGTTATACAAATGCTTGTAATCCCTAATGATTAGTTTTCGTAAAGAAATATCCAAATGGATTTTAGCGGTATCTAGGTGAATGAAGATCAGAGTGATATTCAACTCAATCAGAGTGATATCCAACTCCATCAGAGTGATATCCAGCTGGTTATTTTCAACAGGGATGGCATATTAGACTAGAACATGCTTCTAAAAACTACTCAACTGCTCTAGCTAGATCAAGTAAGGATATAATAAATAATAATCTTCTGGTCAACGATACAAGTATCTCAAGCTGTCAAACCTGTCTTGAAGCAAACAGTGAGCCACTGCCGTTCAACAAAATTAGAACAAGGCTGGAGAAAAATCTCCAACTAATTCATGCTGGTACAATGGGGCCAATTTCACCTGCAACTCATCCAAATCAATATAGATTTTTACTGGTAATTAGATGACTGCAATAGAGTAGCCTTTTTTTAGCCTTCCTAATGAAAAATAAAACAGAAGTGCCTACACTCATAGACTCGTTTGTTAGAAGTATGCGTAACCTGATTAGGTATAATGAAAATTCATGTTGTTTAAAAAGTGACAGAGGTGCTGAGTTTACAAGTCAAGATACTATAGAGGTATTGAATAAGTTTGGTACTGAACTGCAGATAACTTAACCCACTGTCCCGATACACCTGAATATAATGGTGTAGCTGAACGATTTAACTGCACTTTAGAAATGAGTATTTGAGCGATGATGTTCAGGTTTACCAATGACATTCTAGAATTTAGTATCGAAAGTAGCTGTCTATATCTACAACAGAACTCCTCACAAGTCATCTAATATGACAGCTCCTTGAAGTGAAATAATGAAAAATAATTCTACTGGCTTAGATCAGATTAGAAGATTCGGTTGCCTATCCTTTGTAAAAATACACAGAGGGACCGCAACTAAATTTTCACCACAAGCATTGAGAGGTTTCTTTGTAGGATATCTGAAAACTGATCATACAATTTCAGTACCAATGAAGGAATATCTTATGGGAGTAAACACGTCATGTTTGTAGAAAGCGTAACATACAGAGAGTGTCCTAAAGAAAGATTTATTATTTGTTGGTAAATTAATAATAAGTAAAAACAAATCAGAAGAGTGGATAGAAAATGATAGTACAAATCAGAAAACTCATGATGATGACAAACAGCCAATTACGAGAAAACTTGGTAGACCTAAGAAAGAAACTGAAGTAATGTTTTTTCTTGGGGAAATCCTAAATCAAGAAACATCTGAAGAATATGATATAGAATTAAGCGATATCAAATATCATACACTACTAACAAAAAGACAAGGATATCCTCAAACCTATAGAGAGGCTGTAAATTTTGCAGAAGGAGATGATTGGCTGGAAGCAATTAAATCATAACTGGAAGCTCTTAGACAAAAACGAGTATATTCAACAGTGGAAAGAAAATCAATAAGTTCTGATGAAAGAAAAACAAACATTTGTCAGCACGTGTTGCTATAACCAACCTAACTTTACCTTTCTCAATGTATCTCCAGTGATGTCACCTTATCTTCCTCTAACAAAACTCCCTAGATCTTCTTTCTCCTTCCTATCTTCTCTTACCAACCTATTTTCTTTTCTTTAGTAACCTTTAACTATTTTTCTAGTGACTTTTTTAATTCCTTCCATCACCGTTGATTTCTTATTTTCTCTTTCTCAACTTCCTTACGTATCTACACGATTCTGCTTAGCATTGCTTCTCTTCCTCTCTCTTCCGACAGCCCGCTAATCTAATTCTTATCTTTAATTTTTGTTCCTTTACATACCTCTACTATATATTTCAGTGTTTCTTCTTCCTTTTCACATACCCTGCAAAATCTCTCATCTCATTTCATCCAGAACTTATTTGCTCTACATTCATTACCCATTCTAAACCTTGCAATCTTCTTTATGTCCTTACTCCCACCTCCTTTTCTTCCATTTAGGTAACTTTGTCCTTCTGTCCATCCATTGGCTATAATCTTATATTTCATTGAATATTTTGATCTTTCTAGCCTTTCCCACATCTCCACCCATTCAATCTCTTTGCTTTTTTCGATGAGCTCACTTTCTAAGCACTCAACATTATCCATTCTTTTATAATACTCTTTGACCGATAAACCTCTTTTCTCTAAACATCTTCTTTTCCAACCTTCTCTTTGCATCCTCTTCTTCACTACGGCTATCTCATCTTTCTTCTCTTTCCTTCTTTTAGTATTTTCTAACCTTTCTTCATTTTCGCTTTCACGTTTTCTTTCTTCCCAGCAAACCCTGATCAGTGTTCGTTCCTTTTTTTTGCTTAACTTTTTGTGAAATCTAACCGCTCTTTTCAATACGTTAATCTCCGTGCTATATCTTTTTGTCTCCGTTCTAATTATACAGTCAGGTGTTGCCCTATCTAACCCTAACACCCGCTTAATATATTTCTTTTGTATCCTTTCTATTTCTTCCCATCTCTGCCAACCCCGTACTTCAGCACTATACAGAACCATACTTTCAATTGTCGCATCAAATAGCCTCATTCTGCTTTTCCATTTATTCTTCAGATATCTTTTCCTGATGCTCCATATTTTTCCTAATTTTATATTTGCCTTCCTCTTAACCGCTTTAATATGCTCATTATCACTTCCATTTCTTTGAATTACAAAACCCAAATAATTATAAACTTTTACCTCTTCTATCTCCTTTCCATTCCAAAAGTATTGTTCCTTTTTTCCCCTGCTTTTCTCACTTCCATTATTTTTGACTTCTCCACATTCAGCTCCAAACCTTTACTCATGATGAATTTCCTAAACCTTTTCAGCATAATTTTCATTCCGTCTCCGCTATTTGCCATCAACACAATGTCATCTGCATAAGCCAAATTGTACACTCTCCTTTCTCTAATTTTCAAGCCTCCTATCTGCCCTCTCTTTAGTTCTTCCTCCAACCTTGCAAACACTATGTTGAAAAGCGTTGAACTTAAAGGACACCCTTGCCTCACTCCTTGGTTAACTTCAAATCTTTCAGACGTCTTGTGTCTCACTCTCACCTTTGCGCTAGTGCTACTATAGATCTCCTTAATTCTTATTCTCAAACGCTTACTTATTCCCAATCTTTCCATTTCCCTCCATATTGCCTCTCTATTCACCTTGTCGAACACCGGGTCTGCAAAGAACAAAACCGTTTTACCTTTATCTTTCTTGATTTGTTTATGCATTATTGTCTTTAGACAAAAAATGCTTTCCATGGTACCCCATCCCTTTCTAAATCCAAATTGCGTATTACTCAATCCCTTTACTCCTTCCAACTCCTTTTCCAGTCTTCTTTTTAATACTTCCGCATATATCTTGTACCCTGTGTCCATCAACGTTATTCCTCTATAGTTCTCAACTTTATCCATATCTCCCTTCTTATACACTGGAATAATTACCCCAGTTCTCCACTCTTGCGGTAATCCTTCTCCTCTCCATATTTTCCTGATAACCCTAAGAAGACTCTTCCACTACCTCATTACCTTCTAACCATGCTTCATTTGGAATGTTATCCAAGCCTGGTGCTTTCCTTTTCTTTAGACCTCTTATCACCTCTGTAATCTCTTCTTTCCTGATTTCCTCCTCCTCTTCAATTTCGTCCTCTTTATCACATTCTTCTCTGATTTCCTCTGCCTCATGCACACTTTCTGTATTCTCATTGCTTCTAAAAGCCCTACACCATTCCTCTTCTTTTATCTTTACGGAAAAACTAATACACCTGTATTTGTAATGTCACGTATCATCATGAACGTGTAAAAAAATACATCGCTGAGCGTTGTGCTCTACACAGCGTTTGGCGATGTATGTCATTTTGATGCGATATGTTTGTCATTTATCGTTCTATGTATTGCTGCTATCCATAAAACATTTCATTCTTTCAATTTTCATACACAGGAAAATTTAATTTTTCTACACAAAAAATCCCTTGTGTTATTCAATCTGTATTTTTAACAAAACAGCCAACATATTTATAATATCGGGTAAGTTGGTAAGAAAAATCATTGCTATTATAGTGTCGTTCACTGCTAAAACCTGTAACGAACATTACATATAGCGGTGCGTCAGTCTTTCCGTGTTGTCAGAAATCCCTACTCTTTTACTTTTATTTCTACTAACTCTTATCCAAAATTCCCGCCCGGACTTGTCATCCTATGTCTTTTCCATAATTTCTTCTCCTTTTCTTTCCTTTTTCCTTTTTATTAACTCTTTATACCGTTTTCTTTCCATTATATATTTCTTTCTGTTTATTGTCCCTGCCATGACTTCGTCTAATTTTTCTTTTACATAATGCTTTCTCTCCATACATTCTTCATCCCACCATTCTTCCAAATCTTCCTCTTTTTTCCTTTCAACGAGCCTCATTTTCATTGCCTTTTTTATTTCCTCTTTTAATACTATCAAGTCATCAACTATTTCAGCCTTTTCTATTCTATTTTTATGCCATACTATGTCATTTACTCCCCAAACTGACTCCCATCTTTTCTCCTCTTCTTCTTTTTCCGTAGACAGCCCTTTTAATTTTATCTCACATTCAATTCCCTATTTAAAAAAACACGTGTTTTTTGCACGTGAAAAAAATTTTTCACGTTTATTTTTCAGGTGTATTTTTCACATATTTTTTCATAGCTTTTTGAAGATCTTCTACCATCTGGTCTCTTATATCTGCGTCTTTCAAATTCGTGTAAGGGATGACAAAACTTAGAAAAATGCCACCTCAGGAATTAACATCGCTATTAATGATTAATTACGTTGGTTTGACTTTAAATCACTAAGTGGCGTTTTTCTAAGTTTTGTCATCCCTTACACAAATTTGGAAGACGCAGATATAAGAGACCGGACAGTAGAAGCTCTTCCAAAAGCTATAAAAAAATATGTGAAAAATACACGTGAAAAAAACACGTGAAAAATATACATGAAAAAACCCGTGAAAAATATACGTGAAAAAACGCGCAAATTTTACATGTAAAAAAAACGTGTAAAAATACGTGTGTTTTACACGTGTTTTTTTCACGTGCAAAAAACACGTGTTTTTTTTCAATAGGGTTGCCATGTGGTCCGACAAATTACTCTTTTTTATCTTCAATGCTTCCAATCGTTCCTCCATCATTTTATTTGAAATCACTAAATCAATCACGGACAGTCCTACTCCACTAACAAACGTCCATTCACCCTCTTCATCACCCTTTAAACATCCATTTCCTATACATAAGCCCTGCTCTCTTAGCCATTGCACCAAAATCTCTCCTTCTTTATTACATACCTCATCTTTTGATTTTCTACTCCTTTCGTTTCCTAGTATGTTCATCAATCCTCCTTCCTCTGCTATTCTCGCGTTCCAGTCCTCTATCATCAGTACTCCATTTTCTTTATTCTCTTCTAATAGTCTTTCCAATACTTCTATATTCTTCCCTCATGTAGACTCCAGCCATTGTCATTTTATAGTACCCATCCGTAATATTACACCGTATAACCTCCTTTGTTTCTCTTTGTCCCCATTCTACCTTAATTCCGCTATCTTTTTTAATAGCCAATACAAGTCCACCTTTTGGTCTGCCTCTTTTTTATCTCTTTTCGCTCATCTGACCTCATATTCGAAATCCTTCAATATCTTCTCCAAGACCTCCCTTCCATTTTCTTCCACCCACGTTTTCTGAAGGCAAATAATTCCATATCCCATTATTTCTTTTTCTAATTCTTTTCTTTTCTTCCCCATTCCAGCTATATTCCATGACAAACATTTGATTGTTTTACTCCCCTTCCTGGGTATTCTCTTACTAATCTCCCTTCTGGCCTTCTCCTTTTTTCTCCATCCTCGTGGATCCTTTCCGAAACCACTTTTCTATCTTTTCATTCCAGTACCATTTCTCATCTCCCTCTTCAATTCTATTATAAAATATTTTTACATGTTTACCTTGACCTTTTACCTCTTAGTGCCTTTAAGCCTATTCTTCTTTCCCATGATCTTTTCTTTGCTTTTCCAATCCTCACACTGCATGCCTATCATCTCATCTTTTCCTTTTATTTTCCATACTTTTCTTATCTTCGCCTCTACCTCTATGTTTTTTTCAATCCAACTTATCACTTTTTCTTTAGTGTTCAATTCACTCACCTTTCCTCCTTTCATTATAATATTATTTTTTTTCTTTTTCTCTCCTCCATTTCAGCCATCCATAATATCTCCTTTTCTACTCTCTTTTTTAATTCACTTACTCCACCCTCTACCTGTTTTCTTGTCTTATCCTCCTCTAGGCCTATCTTTCTTTCTATTTCTTCTAACTTTTTTTTGTTCTTTGCCACCTCCTTTCTAAGCTCCTCCCTCTCCTTGCCTTCTCTTTCCTCCCATATTTTCCTTTCCTTCTCATCATTTACCAGTTTATCATACATCTGTCTATGCGAATCCTTCTCCCTTCTATTTTCTTCTTCCAACATTTTTATATTCACGCTTAACCTTTCATCAACATCTTTTATTTCCCTCCTTAAACCTTCCTTGAACTCAATCACCTCCTTTCTCATTTCCTCTCTCAATTTCCCATTCTCCATTTCCATGTTGATTAGCATGTTCATTATTTTCTCCAACTTATCTTTCTCCATATCTCCCTCTTTCTCTTCTCTCACTGTCGAATCTAAATCCTCTTCACTGTCACTTGTCAATGCTCTGTCTCTTTGTGCTTCTTTCATTGCTCTCTTTCTTGCTTCTTCCTCTGGGCTCTCCCTGAGTCTTTTTTTTACTATTACTTTCTTCTGCACCTTCTGTTTCACTTTCAGAACTCCTTGCCTGTACCTTATCCTTTTCTCCTACTTCCTTAATACTCTTATTTCTTTCTCTCTTAATTGCCACTCTCTAGGACTTCCACTATTCTTTAAACTCATTCTTTTTTCTTTCACACTCCATTTATACCCCTTCTATTCTATCATTCATTCAAACATAACCTCAAAACAGTCGTTCCTCTTTTCACTCCTTCTTTATAGTACTTTTTCACTTTTTTTCGCCCCTTTTTTATATTCTAACATCTACACCTCTTTCCCCTCTATCTTCCCACGTCTCTCTTGTATAATTTTTTATTTTCTAACTCACTTGCACACACCTTACACTCACACCACACAAACTAAGCCCCTTTACCAAGGGCAGCCATATTGGCCATCTCGTATGGAGATTTATTGATTTTTTTATTTTTTTATTTATTATTACAGCAATTTCTTACAAGTAATTACAATTATAGTAATTTCGCAGAGGAAAATATTATTTCCTGTGTGCGATACTGCCACTAAAAATAACAAATCTAAAACATATCATATATATATATATATCTATATATATATATATATATATATATATATATATATATATATATATCATAAAACAATATAACATAATTATAGATCATTGCATACTTAATATTATAAAACAACCATCAGACTAGATCTATTCAATCCTTGAATGCATCATTACACAATCAATCATTCAAAATGTAACATAAAATCATTCAAAATATAACATAAAATCATTCAAAATATAACATAAAATCATTCAAAATATAACATATTATAATACATAAAAACTTATTAATGATTTTGAATTATCCATTTTTTCAATTTACTTTTACTATTACACTTGGAGATATCTAAAATCTTATATTCATCAGGCAAACCATTGAAAGCTTTGACTGCATTAATGTAGGAACTTTTCTCACTGATAGTTTTATTTTTCTTAGGTATAATTAGACTCTTATTTCTAGTAATACTAGTGGAGCTCAAATAATCTTCCTTAAGTTTTTTATAGTAGATATTCAAAACTTCATATATGTACATTTGCTTCAAATTCATTGGGTTATCCAGTACAAATTTATTTTTGTTCATAATTTTAAATAGTCTGTACTGTACTCTTTGCAACAAGTAAATCTGGTTCTTATACGCACCACCCCAAGCAACCATTCCATAATTTATAACACTATGAAATAAAGCAAAATTTATAATTCTCATAGAGTCAGTATCCATATATTTAGACATTTTGTAGAACACAAAGATCAAATATCTAGTCTTATCTAAAATATATTTAACGTGCTTGTCCCATTTTAGATTATAATCAATGATTAACCCCAAATATTTGCATTCATTAACTCTTTCTATATAACCATCCTTTATTTTTATTTGCGTATCTTTAGGAACACTATCACAATAATTTCCAAACGTTATATAAACAGTTTTCTTTATATTTAGTGATAGTTTATTCACAGCAAGCCAATCATCCACAATATCCAGACATTCATTCATCTTATGCTGAACTTCAGGCCAAGTTTTTCCAGCTGCCACTATTAAAGTATCATCTGCATATGAATATACGACCCGTTCCGATATAACAGCAAAAATATCATTCACATATAGAATGAATAACAGAGGTCCCAGTATAGTACCCTGTTGAACACCAGTATGAGTTTTCATAAAATCACTTACAATTTCCAATTCTAACCCTCTGACATCTGTTATTCAAATAACTTTTTATTAGATCATAAGAAATGCCACGTATACCATAATTATACAATTTATTCAACAATATTTGATGATTAACAGTGTCGAATGCCTTCGCTAAGTCTAAAAAGGTAACCAGTATAGGATTACTTTTATCTAAACTTTCATATATTTTATTTGTTATAATATTTAAGAGATCCTTTGTACCTTTATTCCTAATGAATCCAAATTGCTAACTAGATATTACTTTGTTACTATATATAAAGTTACATATTCTATTGTAAATTAGCCTTTCAAAGATCTTAGCCAAATTAAAAACCAATGATATTAGCCTATAGTTGTTTACATCCAGTCTGTTACCTGATTTATATACTGGCACAATCTCAGACCTTTTCAACGCGTTTGGCCAAATAGACTGTTCCATACACTTATTGAAAATACAGCCAAGTGTATCTGATATCAAACCAGGAAGAGTCATAATTGTTTTGGTGTTTATATTATCTAGTCCGCAATTTCTAATCTTCATATTCCTTATGATTGTCTGTATTTCAAATCCATTGGTTGGGCTGAAAAACATAGACTTTGTATATGAGATAGCAAATTCAATTCCTTATTACAATCTTTGATTTTATTGCTTAATTTTACACCTATATTAACATAATAATTGTTCATGTAGCATGATATTTCATTAGGATCAGTTAACAATTGTTTGTTTTCATCAACAATTTCGTTAATTATATTACATTTATTATTCTTTACCTTTCCTATTATTGCATGTATAATATTCCACAATTTCCTAGAGTTACTTTGATTTGAAACAATTAAATTTTTTTCATATTTAATTTTTGCATCATTTATAACCTTATTAAGTACTTTTACATATTTGTTATAATCCTCCTTTAACTGAATATTGCTAGGATCCCTTTTCATTTTTATGTACATGTTTTCTTTTATTTTACAAGATTTCAAAATAGCACTAGTTATCCAATCAGATTTGGGAGCAATATCACTTTTATTACTTTTACTTTTTACATTGTATTTAACTTTATTCAAACAATCATTAATACCATATATTAAGCTATCAATTGCACAGTTAGGATCATGAATTGATTGAAATATACTCCAATCTATTCCTTTGGCTACTTTATATAGTTTTTTATAGTTATAGAATACTTTGTTGTCAGAATCTTTGCTTTGTGGAGGTTTATTGACACTGATAAACAGAGGATAGTGATCCGGAGATGGAATATTCAGTTTAAATGTTTTAACTAAGATATTTGCTGTCTTTATAAATACATTATCTATACATGTACCATTCAGAAAACCATCACTTTTAGGTCTAGTAATGCCAATGAAACCCGGCACATAACCATTCTCTAAAAAATTATTTAAAAATTCTTCACTATAAACATTAGTCTTCAAAATGTCAATATTAAAATCTCCCACAATCAGATGGTTTTTAGAGTTTCTAAACTAGTTTAAACTCAGAACAATGTAAGTCATGACACCTATATAAGGCAGATATCTCAAGATTGCTATTGTTATTTAATTTAATTTTTGTATGAAGTACTCTAAGTCTACCAATATCAATTATTTCAATAGTTTTTGTTATGCTTTTCTTAACATACAGTACAACTCCATCAGCTCTATTTATGCAACTGTCATTATAGTATATATCATATCCAGACAATCCAAAGTACTCATGTTGAACAAGATTCCAGGATTCTGTACAGACAATCACATAAGGTTTGATTCTCAAACTTCTAACAAAGATCTGTATATTTTCAAAATTAGCGTTCAAACTTCTCACATTTAGATACATTATATAATCAGATTTAATCTCAATTGAGCTATTGAGCAATTGTAGATCATTATAGGATATCTCATCATTCAACAAATCATAAGAAATTTCTTCTATTAAATCAATATTTTGAGCTATTTTTTATGAAAAAATAATTAAATTCCAGAGTATATATCTATCTTCTATTTCTCGTTGTTGGATCATAAGGATAATTACTTTTTTTAATCACTTTTTTTAATATTTGTTCATATGTTGAACACAATTCTCTATTGTCAGCTGAGTGATTAGTCTGCCGATTTGTTTTATATTTTTCATTGGACTTTTGACAATTATTGCATTTTAACAAATCCTTTCGGTTACAGGTTTTACCATCATGTTCACCAGCACAATAATGACAACATAACTTCCACTGACACTTTTTCTGTATATGACCATATGTACAACATTGATAACACATGTTAATATTGAAATCATCATACACTTTACAACTAGAAAAACCAATATAAACTTTTCCTTTTGACATAATTCTATCATATGCACTGACGTTAGTCTCAACTATATCTGTCCACAAGTTTGTTCTTTTATTTCTATATTTAAACACTACTAATTTCTTCATTTTTTTCTAGATTGTTTCTTGTTATAATGTCACTTTCAATCTCAGTAAGATTTTCTATGTTTATGCTATCTATACCCACTATTTTTATACGAGGAT
The DNA here is from genome assembly GCA_017163975.1 of Anastatus disparis. NCBI lineage: Eukaryota > Metazoa > Arthropoda > Insecta > Hymenoptera > Eupelmidae > Anastatus > Anastatus disparis. The sequence goes on from JAFFSR010000356.1 coordinate 1,410,436, forward strand.
TTTTCCTTTTTTCAATTTCAATTTTTATTTCTTTTTCACTTTTATCTTTGATAACTTTTTCTACATCTTCCACATCATTTTTGTTACCACATTTTATTAATATTTTGTCTTTATTCAATTCAACCTTATCAAATTGTTTTTCTGTTTGACAAAGTGTTTGTTTAATATTATTGTAAATAGCTTGTATATCCTCACTATTACTGGTACTTACTAGAATGTTTTCAACATTGCTTTCTTTTCTCTCATTCCTTTTAATAATTTGTGCAGAAGAGATCTCCGGTGCTCTAGTTTGTTTCTCCTGCAGACCACATATCTTTTCTTCTAATAGTAAATTATTCTTTTTCATTTCTTGATTTAGTTTCTTCAAAATACCACTATTTTCTAACAGCTTGTGGGTACACAGGCATAGAGAGTGTGTGTATGAGTGTATAGACATGTAAATGTCACGCGCAGCCTGCGGTGCGCAAGTAGCGATGCGAGTGTAAGCTATGTGTTCCGGCGAGAAGTCGTGGAGCGTTCTTGACTTCAGGATAGATAAGTACCTTGCTTTGTCATCTCCAGGTGAATACACGTATTATATTTAAAGGAAATCTTGTCTTTATTTCAGCACCTACCATCCACCTATCCTTTCCGTATCAACAACTGCAGAATAGCTTCTACGAGGAGTAGAGACTATCATTGGTGACCCCGACAACCGTTAGGGAGACAAGACAGCGCAGCAGCTACAGGACGCCTGAGCAAAAGCCGTCGGCCAGCAAGGGTCCAAGCAAAGGTTGCCATCGTCTCGCCGGAAATACATTTTAAAGGTTAGAGTTATAATTTCAGAGCCGCTGTAGTACTTATCTTGAAAAAAGAAAAGTAAAAATTTTGTGATATATTAAAGTATAACTAATGAATAATTATCTTAAAGATTTTATGATGTGTATTAAAGTATAACTAATGAATAATTATCTTAAAAAATTATACAGTATTTTTCTCTATATACAAAGTAATTGTTCGCTCGTAAGATACAATATATATATATATATACAGCATGTACTAGTATAGTAAAGCACAGTGTAGAGACTGGCTTTCTCAGCGCAGTTAAATGAGAATATAGTAGAAATTTTGTGGACGTTTTAATGTTCTTAAGGGGACGGTTGGTGCCGTTGTAGACTCGGCACGTGGTGCAAACCATCGAATTTGTTCGTCTATTTGTCCACGAGTCGTGGCTGCATCGGTTACTGGCGGTCATATCCTTGTATAAATTTTTTCTTTTCTTTGTCTTTTAAATGAGAGCGTGCAGACTGGTGTGAAACCCTCTCTCTCTCTTCCTTCATAAAAGGGGAAGTTACACACGAAAAGTAGAAATCTGTGCATATAAGTACATGAAAATAATTATGTTAGTAACGAAAAAATATAGTGCAAAAAAAAAAAAGTGATTCGGTTGTGCGTGGAAATAAAAGCGGTTAGTTAGAAACGAGTATAAAAGCCAAGCGACGGGTATTTCGAGGTTATTTCGAGGTTAGATAGAGGTGATTCGCGGCAGTCCTGTGCGCTTGTAAAATTTTAATATAACGAACAAAATATAATTGCTGGTATGTTGGGGCCGATGTACGACCTTGGAGATACCTCTAACCCTACATTTGTGTAGCTCTTAGGTGTTCTCAGGGGCCGTGCGGAGGTACGCATACCGGTACGCAAAAAAATAAATTGTGGCGGACGGGACGACTAACGAAATATATAAGATTGTAAACAGTCCTCTGTGATTTTATTGATGTAGCATTTTGCGTAGGCCTTCTACACCTATTGCAATCAACCTTGATCGACAGTATAAGCAAATGTTTATGTACGTGTTTAAACGTGTGTTTCGTGAGTATTTATTTTAACGGTTATGTAGCGTCTATTATTTATTTATTTATTTATTTATTAAAGCGTTTGTATTATTGTGAATATTTATCGTGCGTGTAATTTATTTTTTATTTATTTATTTTAACGTCTTATTTATTTATTTATTTGTGTATTTATATGTAGTATAGTGAACATTTATCGTTCATATAATTTATTTATTTATTTATTTTAATTATTTATTTATTGCGTGTGTATTTATTGAGTCTAGTCAGATCGATCAAGGTCGGAAAAAAAAAAAAAAAAAATTTTATAGCGAAGATAGCTTTATATTGTATATATAACCTCGAATCACAAAATGACTACCGGGAACGCGTTTAATGGCGGAATTGACGACGCTATGGCCGGTGTATGTAATAGCACGCCTAATAATAGGGAACGAGATACGTTTAGGAACCAGGTAGATAATAATAGGGCTCTTGCGGATCAAGAAATATGGAACGGTAGTAGTATACTAGGAATGAGCGGTACGGGAGTAGAAGAATATTATAAAAACAATTATTAGAAATAGAAAAGATTAGAAACGAATATGGGAATTTTAATAAAAAGAATAGAAACGCTCGAGTTAGACCGAAATAAACCGGGAGAAAATTTAGAAGCACGCGATGTGCATAACAATGGGCAAATACCGACGCACGCAAATAAAGAGAATGTTGGTGACGCGAAAAATAATTTTAGGTTAGGTGAACAACGCGCGAACATGGTAGTACCCGGTAACTTCATGCAGAATCGTCAAATTAATTTTCCTTCTGGAAACATAATCCGGAAACGTGGTTCGACTTATTTGAAGCCCAGGCTAAAATGCAAAATGTTACGGACGAGAGCGTAGCGTTCGTATCTAAAACAATCTAGATAGCGACGTTTCGCGAAACACGATTTAGTAAAAACATTAAAGCCGGAAATAGATATAACGAGTTGAAGAAATACCTCATGGAGACTTACGGACAGTCACAAAAAGTTTAATAAATTTTTAGAAATGTCGAGCGCACGGGGAAAAGCCACGGGTTTTAAGAGAATTGCTCGATGTGTCGGACGGTATAATAGAACGCGAGGTTGTCTTAAGGGTATGGAAATATAATCTTCCACCCAGCATTAAATCGCACATAGTGGGAGAAATAAATTTAAGAAACGAAGAAATTATCGTAAAAACGCAGATGAAATATATAAGAATAAATGCGAAGAGGTCGGTAAAGTGGTTAGTGTAATAAACCATGGTAAAGAGGAAAATGATAGACCGTATGCCGATAATGTAGATATTAAAGCTCATATTGAAGCAGTTATCAAGAAGACGCTCGGTAAAGTGGAAACGAGTTTAGGGGCGGAGGACGCTCGCGAACCAACAGTCGGAATAACGAAACGTTATTGTGTATACCATACGAAATATGGAAAGAGCGCGTATAAATGTTTAGAGCCCTGCGATTGGATTAACTACGAGAAAAGGCAGGAGTCCGTTCCACCTACTAATGATAGGAAAAGTCAACAGTCTAAATCACCCAACCGCGGGGTAGCAAAGTAATAGCGTTGGAAAAGAAAAGAACAAACGCGAAGGATAATAAGATGAGAGCATTTAAACTCTCAGCCGGCGGGTGAGGGGCAACCTCGTCGGACACGGAAGGAATACGCCTCCACGTAATAGATAAAGTAGTGAACGAAACCTTTTGGTAGATACGGGTGCGGAAGTATCGTTAGTTCCGAAAGGAAAGAATAGTAAAAAAACCGCGCGTTAAATTATACGCAGCGAATAATACGCAAATAAACACGTATGGCGTGATATACAGGGAATTAGACTTCGGGTTTAAGAATAAGATCAAATGGACGTTCATTGTAGCAGACGTACCATATGCGATACTAGGTGGCGACGTCATTCAGCACTACCATTTACTCCCAGATCTGACCCGACGGGAGCTAGTGGATGCAAAAACGGGTGAGTCAGTCACAGGCACGGCAAAAAGTGACGTATGTGCAAGTGTCATTAATAGACCCGAGGAATAGGTACGCACACATTATAAAAGAATTTCCATTGGTACTTGGGCGAAAAGCCAAAATTAAAGAAAGATAGATGTGTACCACCACATCACCACAGTGGGACCGCCAGTAGCGCAAAAACCGCGCAGATTGGCACCTGATAAGCTGCAGGCGGCAAAGCAGGAGTTTAAGAGATGGTGTAAGGAAGGCATTTGCCAACCTTCAAAAAGCCCTTGGGCTACACCTATCCATATGGTCCCCAAAAAATGGTGAGTGGAGAATCTGTGGCGACTATAGAAAGTTGAACACAGTCACGGTGCCAGATAAGTACCCAATTCCCAATCTTCAGGATTTCGCATATAATTTAGAAAAAAAACTATTTTTCCGCACTCGACTTAGAAAAGGCATTCCTGCAAATTCCTATATTCCCAGAGGACGTACCAAAGACAGCGGTGACGACTCCATTCGGACTTTATGAGTTCCTAGTGATGACGTTCGGATTTCGAAATGCTGCGCAGACATTTCAGCGATACATAAACCAGGCCGTGGGCGACCTGGATTTTGTGTTCGCATTCGTTGATGATATCTTGGTTGCATCTTCATCAACGAGGGCACCAAGAACATCTTAGAGTCGTCCTAGAGAGGTTGAGAAGTTCCACCTCAAATTGAACATAGATAAATGTCAGTTTGGAGTCGATAAACTTATTTTCTTGGGCCATCTCATCGACGGAAATGGATTCAAACCAGACCCATCTAAGGTCGAGGCGATACAAGCCTTTAAGAAACCCCAGACAAAAGACGAGATGCGTCGATTTCTGGGAATGGTAAACTTTATAGAAAAAGCATACCAAGAGCCGCGGAGGTACAGAGACATTTAGTAGCTATGATTAAAGATATTAAGAAAAAGGATAAAAGACCCGTGGAATGGACCGAAGAAGCAGAACAAGCATTCAAGAAGATAAAAGAAGAATTAGCGAATATTGCGTATCTTGCATTTCCGGCTAAAAATGCGGAGATTAGGTTAGTTACGGATGCGTCGAATTTTGCGATGGGCGCAGCGTTAACAAGAGTAGGAGACAGTGGAGCCGCTGGCCTTCTTTTCGAAAAATTTACCCCGCACAATCGAATTACGGCACGTACGATCGTGAACTGATGGCTATTTACGAGGCTATCAAATATTTTTGTTACTACTTGAACAAGGTTTACGGTAGCACAGACCATAAACCATGGTGTTGCTTAGTAGAGCTTAGATAGTACGACAAGAGTTGACTTATATGCAGAATATAACGGAAAATCTGCTATTTGCCAGGAAAATAATTGGTGGCTGATGCATTATCGGGTTGATGACTTCCGATTTCCGACAATATTCTCACTAGAGAGATAGCTAGACAACAAAGAGACAACAGCTGCGGGACATGTGGTAACCGCAGCATCAACTCAAGCTGGTAAAATGCAATATGGTGGAAAACACCCATTTTTTCGAAAGCACAAGACTCCCTCAGGCCGTATATCCAGAGGCGCTGAGGGCAGTCATCTTTGAACTCTTTCACAATAAAGCACACCCATCTGCTAGGTCAACTAGTAGATGATAGGAAGCAGTACGTTGGCAAATATGAATAGGCAGATAACATCTTGGTGCAGAGCATGCATGGAGTGCCAACGATCGAAAGTCACTAGGAAAACAGTTTTTACCATGAAGTTTAGCGAACCTGATGGACGGTTCGCCCACGTGCATGTCGACTTAGTCGGTCCGTTGCCACCTAGCGAGGGTTACAGATATCTTGTGACCATGATGACAGGTATCTAGGTGGCGGGGCGGTGCCCGTATACGATGCATCGGCTCCTTCTGTCCCGCGCTTTTTTGACACGTGGGTGTCTCGTTTTGGTGCACCTGTCATCATGACTACAGATCAAGGCAAACAGTTTGAGTCCGGCATGTTTCAGGCACTACGCAGCTAATTGGATGTAGAGAATACGTACTACGGCATACCATCCAGCCGCGAACGGCATGGTTGAGCGATGGCACCGTGATCTTAAGGCAGCATTGATGTGCCATATGGAAGGTCGAGATTGGACTAGAAACCTCTCGACTGTTCTATTGGGGTTAAGAACGCGTTTAAGAAAAGACACGGAGGCCAGTCCAGCTGAATTTCTTTACGGAACAACACTCACCATACCAGGTGACATTGCGAATTCAGAGAAACAGACCTAGAGAGCAAGATCTATTCTTGGCAGGTTTAGAGAGTACTAGGCAGGTTAAACCTGTACCTGTAGTACAAACAACTCAGGAAAAACATTTGTATTCAAGGATTTGGCAAATTGTACTCATGTGCTAGAAAAGATAAAAGCAGTTAAACCACCTCTTGTGCAACCGTATTCAGGGCCATATAAGGTCATCTCTAGGCATGAAAATGGCCGTAATTACGTCATAAAAGAGATAAAAACTAACGGTAAATGTAGAAAGGTTGAAGCCAGCCTATTTTCTGGCTAATGAAATGGAGCCACAAACAATAGTAGCAACTAACTGAGCGAGGATAATAATAGAATGAATAAGAAAACGTCATAGTAACGAAGCTCAGATTCATGAAGAAGCTCCACCCGCAAGTGGTGAAGAAGCGAAGCATTGGACGAAGGTAACCCGACACAGGAGGTACCAGGATATAATCATAACGCAGGTAATGCGAATCGACGAGCTCAGTCGAGCAAATAGACTTACGGATACGTGTAACGAAACAGGTAACGTAGCAAGCGACAAAAAATAGAAACCGGTAACAGGGTAGAGCACGAAGCGACAGGTAGCGAAAAAGATAAGGGTAATGGTAAAAAGAGAGGTTTATACCCAACATTTTGAGGCGTAGAAAAATGGATAGTATAATATTGTATAGAAAAAAATAATTGTAAAAATAATGAAAAGGGTAATAAGAAAGTTAGATTTTGTACAACAGTGTCTCACTTTAAAAAATGTGATTAATTTTAGGCAATATTGTAGTGCGTTATATTAATAATGTTTGTTTTTTTGTTATATATAGGTGAAGCTGATTGGGCTCTCCTCTGATATTTATATCGCTAAAGAGTACCGTCAGCCGAACCAAGATGTTTTTCCTAGAAGAATTGGCCAGAGGCCTATTATATAAAATCAATGAGATGCATGATCTCACCAAAGGAAGCGGGCTACAGATTGACACAAGAACCTACAACGAGAATAGACTTTTAAGCGTTGTATATAAAAGCCTTTAAAGGCATAAAAATGTAAATATGTAGTAAAAGTGTAAAAATGTAAATAATTTAGATTATAAAAGTAAAAGGTAATAATTTGGATTAGGTGTGCATTGAATATAGCATGTATAGAATAAATGCATAAGTGCAACAATGTAAAATTGCACGAGCGAGAGTAATCGCATAAGATAAATGCATCTAGAAGAGTAATTGCGTGAGTAATTACACAAAATGTAAAATAACATAAACATACGAGTGCATGTGTGAGAATAAACACATATAAATTGTAAAGTAAAAATGAGCACGTAAATGCATGTAGAAATGAAGGTATGGAATGACCGCAGGTGTGAATTGTATGGGTGAGAATAAGCGCATAAGAACAAATGTAATTGCGCGAGTAATTATATACAAAAAATGTAAAAGAGATCACATGTAAAATAAAAAGTACCCACTGCTTATGTAAAATAAAAATTAATTCCTGTTGATGTAAATAACCATGGATGGTTATTTAGGGGGGAGTACTGTGGGTACACAGGCATAGAGAGTGTGTGTATGAGTGTATAGACATGTAAATGTCACGCGCAGCCTGCGGTGCGCAAGTAAGCGATTGCGAGTGTAAGCTATGTGTTACACGAGAGCGAAGGAAGTCGTGAGAGCGTTCTTGACTTCAGGATAGATAAGTACCTTGCTTTGTCATCTCCAGGTGAATACACGTATTATATATTAAAGGAAATCTTGTCTTTATTTCAAGCACCTACCATCCACCTATCCTTTCCGTATCAACAACTGCAGAATAGCTTCTACGAGGAGTAGAGACTATCAAGCTCCTCATTTTCAATTTTTAATTCACTAATTTCTTTTTCTTTATTTTCCAACAATACTTTATTTTCCATTTTTAAATCGTAAATTTCTTTTTCCCTTTTCTTTATTTGTATAGTAAATTTCTCCTGCATTTTATAAAGTTTATACTCATACACTGCTATGCATTTCCCTACTGTGTCTATACTTTTTTCATCCTGATGCAAAATTGAGGTTATGTCGGCAGTACATGAGCAAGCTCCCAGAACTCCAACAATACTTTTAAAACTTTTATCTCTTGTTCCACAGCTAGTATGATAGGCCTTGTTACTAAACAAACAATACACAAATGCAGCCTTTTTTTAGCACAACATCCAAGATTTATCTCATCAGGTGGGTCAGACAAGTTAGTCTCACCCGCCATCTTGGAAGATTGTGAATAATATATTTAAATAAATATATTACATTAAGAAAATAGACAACTCTTTGAATGGAAATTGAATAAGTCTTTATATAGTTTAAAGATCAATCCAAAGAAGTGGAATGATGAATTCTCGGGAGTTATGTTAAGTCTCAATTTCATGACCAACGAGGTCAATCCTTGTTTGTGCATAAAGCGAATTGAACAAGATATTATTATTGTGCTGTTGTATGTAGGTGATATTTTAATGGCCAGTTCAAATACAAAACTCTTGGAAGATGTCAAGATCCATCTTAACAAATAATTTAAAGTAAAAAATCTTGGAGTACCAAAGGAATTCTTAGGAATTGAAATCACAAGAGATTTTAATCAACAAATCCTAAAAAGTAATCAAACCAAATTCATAAATAAAATGCTAGTGACCTTCAGATTTGATAAATGTAAACCAGTACGTACACCCATAAGGTCAATTGATATATTTAGTAGAGAAAGAAAGGAGAGAGAAGAAGATGAATGCACTCATGTATTGAGGCAATACAGAGAAGCTGTAGGTTCATTATTATATTCAACAAATTTAACCAGACCAGATATTTCTTATGCCACCAATGTGTTAAGCCGTCACCAGGTCAAGCATAATTTCTTGAAGATAATAATAAAGAAAACCTTTTTTCCGGTTACACTTTTGTGTGATAACATGTCTGCTATTTCATGTGCCAAAGTCAATGGTAGAAATAAATTAGGACACATGATTGAAAGAAGAGAAAATTATGTTAAAGAATGTGATACATTACTTGCGAATACAATTACTTAATAAAGTATATATCAGCATTACCCTGTTGTAAAAAACTAGTTGGATATCCAACTGGATATAAAATAAAAAAAAATGAAAAATCGAAATTTTTTTAAAATTCTTAAAATGGTTTTAAAAAAAAACTACCCTAAGGAAACCAATTTCCAATAGCTTCCCGCCTAGTTAGACAAAAAAATAAATTGTATGCAAAATTTGAAGCGAATCCATCGAGTAGTTTTTGAGATCTAATTGACATACTGAATTCATACACACACACACACATACATACAGACATTTTCTAAAAACCACTTTTTTCGACTCCCTGAGTACAAATATGTACAAATTAGTAGAAAAATAGATAAATAATTTTTTTATCGATACAACGCTTTCTCTATGAGAAAGAAAAAAAGTTTCAAATGTATGCCTCAAAATTTTTTTCATTTTTTTTATTATTTATTTATTAATAAAGTTACGGGCCTAATTATTATTGATAAAAATTAAAATTTTTAGAGATAAGCCCACATATTTTAGTAATTTTAATTGAAATAATTTTCAATTAAACAGTTTACATACTTTCAAAATTTGAAATCAGCTAATATTTTTCACTTATTAAACACAAGCACATTAATTACAGTGTTGCTACTGTATAACTGAATTTGACTTAAAGAACATACCGAAAGTTTTTCGGTATGTTCTTCAAGTCAGCAGATTTCAAAAGTTGATATAACTTAAAATTCAAGAGAGGAATGACAGAGTAATATTTCAAAGATTTTAATTCAGCGTAACACTAGAAGCTCTTAAATAATAAAGCTGTTGTTAACAAATATTTATTATGATCAAAATTTAATTTTTGCATAAATGAAGTAATAAAAAATAAAAGGAAAAGGGCAGTACAATTTACTTCTAATATGATCGTATTATACACACATGATATTATAATTGTCAATGATTTATGAATATTTCTAATAAATGTAAAAATTAAAAGACAGGAGAATTTATATTGACAAAAAAAATATGATGTATTGTAAATATTATTTTTCTCTTCTACCTGAATCGGTCCACTAGGAGCAACAAGAGAACGAATAACTTGTATCGTGCAATGAACATTTGAAACTTTTTGAGGACTCCATCCAACTGCACAATTATCATCACTAATTTCTTTTGATACTTGAAACATTGGTGTTAATTTTTGTATATAACTTCCTGTAATTAGATAATGTATATGAGCTTCATTTTTATTTAAAATATCTAAAATTTCATCTAACTATTAATTTGAAACCTTCTTTAAAAAAATTTTGATTGCTATAATTTCCTCGTAATAGAGTTACCATAAGTAGTAAGCTGTCTTCTACTACAATACCACCTTCTAACCCACCTTCTTGAGAAATCACATCAAATATTCGATCAAATGCATTTTCAAAAGCTACAATTTTTTGAATGTTGGTATTTCCTTTGGTTAATTGAATTAACAGTAATAAAGCCTAGGATATAATAAAATTAAAAATCAATTGTTTATAATTTAAATATTACATTTTTTGTTTTTAATAGCTCACATCATTACGAATAACTTCTCTACTATCAGAGAGCATATCCATGAGTTTAGAAATACCCATAGGGGATATTAAAATTACTTCTTGAACATCTTTTGGTCTGTTAGACAACAAATTAGCTAATAATTTCAAAGTTGGCCACCTTACTCTAAAATCATATTCTTCAAGAAATTTTAATAAATGAGTCAAATTATTATCATTTTTTATTAATATCTCGGTAAATTGTTCCCCAATATTGTGATTACGACATTGTTTACTAGCTGAAATAAAATAAAAGTAAGAAAATAACATTTTTTTAATTAAAATTTATATTAATTTATGAAAATTAGTAGTATTAATTATGCTTATATGATAAATAAAATTGAATCAATGTACAGTTCTCTTTTTTTTTGGTTTGATAAAATGATAACAGGTATTTTTGAATTCTCATCTATAACATAAAAACTCTGTAAAATTTTTAATACATATATCTATTGTTTTAGTATTTAATCATAGAATAAAAAAATCAAATTAAAGTGAACTTGAGATTCTTTAATAAATGGACATGATTGATTCATAATTTTATAAACATCTTTTTAAGGTTACATTTTTAGCAAGTATACTTTTGCTCAACACTTACTTTCTTCATCAAATATTTTAGGGTTGGTTATATTGCAGAGCGTATCTAAAGCCAGTCCTACTATTTCACAATCAGTTTTGTCTATATTTAAGATTTGTTTCAAAGCATCCATACCTTGAGCACCTACTTCAACTCTGTAACTCCTAGATAAAGCTTTCAAAGCACGACAAGCATCTCTTCTGTCATCTAATAATGTTGAAGAAAGCAACCTATCAACTAATCTTTCAATCTGAAATAAAATAATGAAATATTTTTATCAGGTATAAGAACCATATCTCATTTTAGTTTTTATTTAAACAAAAAAAATTAAATATTATGTCAAGAAATAATATCAAAGTTGTTTTCTTACTGTCTCAGCTTCTGATGAATGATTTTGAGGAGTCGGAGACCCAAGCACAGACTTCAAACTACTTTTGAAATATTCCATATTAAAAACTATTTTAGAACTGAATAATTAAGCTTTCTAAAAATAATTTAATGTTAATTAAAATTCAATAAAGAGCAATATAAGAAATTGAAATCATTGTCTACGAAAATAATATTTACAATCTAAATTATAATAAAAGCTAATATTTTAAATATAAACTAACACAATTTTAATTGAATTAAAGTGATATTTCAAAGTAATTTTAATCACATATATACATATACAAAATATGTTGTTATGTTTTAGGTTAAGAATAACATAAGTGAAGGCCGTTATACTCAAAAAGATATATGATACAAGATGATACAAAAATTAGATTAATTAGGGTGCAGGAGGGTTGCTCTAGAAAATTGCACAACTCTGTATCACAGAGACAGAAGATATGAAATCAATCTGCTGAACAAAGATAGCATATCGATAAACCAGAAGATATGAAAGCACATTGATTTTATATCTTCTGTCTCTATCATACAGAGTTGTGAACGAGGAGCGCGGTGGCGTAACGAATATTAGAGCTCTTGTCTTCAACGCGGTGGGCGCGGGTTCGAATCCTGGCTAGGCATCTCTGACTTTTTTTCGAAAGAAAAATAGTGTATGTGCTACCCATATCGCGACTCTTAAAAAATCCGACCTCATTGAGTATTGGTTGATTGTTGGTCACAAAAGTGGCTGACCATCCATCGGTAGTCAAAGTTTTCGGTATGGTGGGTCTGACAGTCTAGCCTGATGTAATGTGTTAAACGGGTACCGGGCTGGACTCCCTCGACTTCACCATATAAAAAGGTTAATCATATAGAGGACAAAATCCTTTATATATTAATCTTTTTTATAAAAAAAAAAAAAAAAAAAAAAATCATACAGAGTTGTGCAATTTTCTAGAGCAGCCCCCCAGGCAGATGGGTAGAATAGAGACTGCCGAATAGAGGATGTGTAATAGAAACAACCAATCAGTGCTATTTGGCAAGTTTCATGCAGGGAATAGAATTCTATTCTCTATTCCACTGAAGAATAGAAGAGCAAATAGCGATGCGAAGTAGATGTGCTGACATTTTTTTTATCGTGATTGCAATATTTTATTTTATTGTAAAAAATGAAATATGATGAAAATATGAGCATTCGTTGGCCGCAATTTATATATAAATAGTGTCAGAAGATCAAGAATAGAATACTTAAGAACGGAGAAATGAGAACGACTATAAATTCAGCTCCATGAAGTTGGCACCCGAAAAAAAAAATTAATATTTATAATTAGATAAATCAATTGCGCACAAAAAATGCAACAAATATGTGCAATTAAACGTTTGCGCGAATAATAGTTTTTGGGAAAATCAAAAATTTCTTCCGGGTGCTGAGAAACTTTATTTTTCTATACAAGAATTTTTTTTTAGTGATTTCATACATTCAAGAAAAAAAATAGATAGATTTTTGTACGCGCAAACAGCACCCGCATAAACTTTTTATCTAATATCTTAATTTATTGAAATATAAAATAATAATAAACAGCAATACATTTAATAGATTTTCTGCGCAACGCGGACATAATTCGTCAGCTATAGAGTCGAAGCAGAAACATGTGATGATTACCGTTATAAGCCTCATACTGAAATTTGAAGGAAATATTTATATTCAATGTTTTTATCGCGGAATTGCATACCATAAAGGTAATTAATAATTTTATCATTTAAATTTACACCAGATATTACTTATAGACAGTATGATTGGTATTATACCCACACAGCATGAAAGAATTTTGAAATAATTTCATGACATATTACAAGTAATAATACGTTGAAAGCATTTAAAAAGAACTAAAAAAGATAACTATATTCCTTTGAAAAGAATTTATGAAATAATACACAGGAAGATTACAAAGTCTTTACAAAAATAATACCAAAAAGGAAACGAAAGTTAAGACATGAAATATTACACGAATCCTTACTGAAAGGACTTTGAAAGGACTTCTTGAAAGGAAACAAGAAAGAACTTAGAAATCTTCCAACGATTGTCATAAAATAATTTAGAAAGATTTTCGGAATGATCTAAGGTATTCTTTCACCGAATCATTTCAAGATTCATTCAAAAAGCTTTCATGAAATAATTCATGCAATATTTTGGTAAAGTCTCAAGAAATCATACATGAAATAATTTTGAAATCTTTTTGAAATATTTCATGAAATAACTTATAATGAGAATAAAAGTTATTACATAAATTTTTACTGAAAGGACTTTGAAAAGACTTCTTGAAAGGAAACAAGAAAGAACTCAGAAATCTTCCAACGATTAAAATCAGAAAATAACCTAATATATAATAACTTAATATTAGCTAACCTCTTAGCCAGAAACCTCGCCAATATTCTGACCCTCTTGGCTATCTTCCATCTAGAAATTAACCAATAATATATATTTATATATATTAAATAAAAATTATAGAAAGTGAAATATAGCGAGAGCGGAAAATACGCGGGCAGCGATAGTCCGATTTTCTCCCGAGGAGAATATACGACTTTTTTTCATACCGTGCAGCAAGTTCACTATGGAAAACAAATAATAAATCATTTAATTAATAATAATTTTAAAAGTGGTACTAGTTCGCTCTTGCGTATAACCGCGTGCATCTTTTTTTTTTTAGATCATGTACGTGCGCGAGTGACACTTTTGTTCTGCTACGTATATGAAACTTAGATTCTTGTGATGATAATTCATAAATAAAAAAAATCTACGCACTGTTCTTTTATATGCACATCACAATATATTCCAGTGATTATAATTCATAAAAATAAAATAAACAATAATTAAATAAGTGTTAAACACAAGAATAAAATCCAATCTCAACCGGAACGCGTTCACAACGTATTAAAGTCGCTTTGATTATCTCTCTCTTTCCACTTCTCAAAGACTACATAAGAAAAAGAAAGAGAGGGGGATACAAGTTTTACTATATTAAAGAATTAAAGAATTGCTCGCTTTTACTATCTCTTTCTCTCTTAACGATTATATAGAAAAAGGAGAGAGACGGCATAATCGTTCACGCGCATGCGCAAAGCTTCGTATATTACCATAACATTTTACTTTTAGTAAACAAGTTATCAGCTATAAGTTAACGATGAGCTACTTATTTTCTTAGTTAATGAATCTAGCTAACTGTTAATAAGCTAACCAGCCGAGCTGGTTAATTTTCTACCAGGGAATTTAGAAAGATTTTTGGGATGATCTAAGGTATTCTTTCATCAAATCATTTCAAGATTCTTTCAAAAAGCATTCAAGGAATAATTCATGCAATGTTTTGGTAAAGTCGCACGAAATCTTACATGAAATAATTTAAAAATCTTTTTGAAATAATTCATGAAAGAACTTATTATGACGAAAAAGTTATTACATAAATCCTTACTGAAAGTACTTTGAAAAGACTTCTTGAAAGAAAACAAGAAAGAACTCAGAAATCTTTTGAAGGATCCAGTCGTAAAATAATTTAAAAATATTTTCGGAATAATCTAAGTTATTCTTTTACCGAATAATTTCAAGATTCTTCCAAAAGCTTTAACGTAATAATTCCATGTAAGATTTTCGTCAAATCTCACGAATTCTTACATGAAATAATTTTAAAATCTTTTTGAAATAATTCATGAAAGAACTTATCATGACGATAAAAGTTATTACATAAATCCTTACTAAAAGTACTTTAAAAGAACTTCTTGAGAGGAAACAAGAAAGAACTCAGAAATCTTACGAAGGTTCTAATCCTAAAATAATTTAGAAAGATTTTCGGAATGATCTGAGGTATTCTTTCACCGAATCATTTTAAGATTCATTCAAAAAGCTTTCATGAAATAATTTATGCAATATTTTGGTAAAGTCTTAAAAAATAATCCATGAAATAATTTTGAAATCTTTTTGAAATATTTCACGAAATAACTTATGACGAGAATAAAAGTTATTACATAAATTCTCACTGAATGGACTTTGAAAGGACTTTTTGAAAGAAAACGTGAAATATAACAGAATTATTTAGAAATCTTTTCAGGATTAGTTTATAATTTATCCGCTTGATGGCGGTATCTCGTACTCTCGCAAGCGGTAAGAGTGCTTCTCGTTACATATATAAGGAAAATAAGAATCTGAAATGGAAACTATAAATTGTTATGCGTGCGATGTCTGTGTTATGATAAATTCGATTTTAACCGCTGTGAAACTATTCATAATCCTATAAATAATTATATCATATCCGTTATATATATATATATATATATATATATATATATTTTTTTTTGTGTGTTGTTTTTGTGTGTTGTGTGTTGTGTGTGGGGGGTTGTGTGTGTGTGTGTGTGTGTGTGTGTGTGTGTGTGTGTGTGTGTGTGTGTGTGTGTGTGTGTGTGTGTGTGTGTGTGTGTGTGTGTGTGTGTGTGTGTGTCAATTCTAAATTGATTCTTAAATGATACAGGAAAGAATAAAGTTTCTGCAACTTTACACATCTCTCAACTAAAGATATATGAAAAGATTAATGCATTATTACTAGAAGAATTCATGAATCCTTTCAAAATTCTTCTATTAAAAGGATTCTGTAATAATTCTTTGTCCGAGGTATATTCCTTTTAGGAATAATACAATGAAATATTTTAAAAATATTTCATATCATTCTTACAGAATCCTTTTAATGGAAGATGTATGAAAAGATTTACGAATTATTACCAAAAGAATTCATGGATCCTTACAGAATTCTTTCATTGAAAGGATTCTGTAATGATTCTATGTCCGAGGTATATTCCTTTTAGAAAAATACAATGAAATATTTTTAAAATATTTCATATCATTCTTACAGAATCCTTTCAATGGAAGATGTATGAAAGATTTACGAATTATTACCAAAAGAATTCATAGATCCTTTTAAAATTCTCTCATTGAATGGATTCTGTAATAATTCTATGCCTGAGGTATATTCCTTTTAGAAATAATACAATGAAATATTCTACAAATATTTTATATCATTCTTACAGAATACTTTCAATGGAAAATGCATGAAAAGATTTACGAATTATTACCAAAAGAATTCATAGATCCTTTCAAAATTCTTTCATTGAATGGATTCTGTAATAATTCTATGCCTGAGGTATATTCCTTTTAGAAATAATACAATGAAATTTTTTTAAAATATTTCATATCATTCTTACAGAATCCTTTCAATGGAAGATGTATGAAAAGATTTACGAATTATTACCAAAAGAATTCATGGATCCTTACAGAATTTTTTCATTGAAAGGATTCTGTAATGATTCTATGTCCGAGGTATATTCCTTTTAGAAATAATACAATGAAATATTTTTAAAATATTTCATATCATTCTTACAGAATCCTTTCAATGGAAGATGTATGAAAAGATTTACGAATTATTACCAAAAGAATTCATGGATCCTTACAGAATTCTTTCATTGAAAGGATTCTGTAATAATTCTATGTCCAAGGTATATTCCTTTTAGAAATAATACAATGAAATATTTTAAAAATATTTTATATCATTCTTACAGAATACTTTCAATGGAAGATGTATGAAAAGATTTACGAATTATTATCAAAAGAATTCATGGATCCTTACAGAATTCTTTCATCGAATGGATTGTGACTTACGTATCTGTAAGTCGTCCATTATTTAAAAATTATGCACTTGCCTTTGAGCTTTTACGTTGCTTTAGGCCAGTTCCAATAATATGTTTTACGTTTATATTACTTTATATTTTTACTTGTATTGAAGCTTTAACGTGTCTTTAAGAGTACTCAAAACGTTTCTTGTAGAGTACTTACGTGTCTTTAACTTTCCAAAATGCATCTTATATCCCCGTATGGTACTCCTCCTATTCTCTTAAATCAACGTAATTTACGTGGTTTTGGTCCGAATAGACACAGCGTATCCTGATCAAACATACTTCATACTTGTACTTGCATACTCTCACTCATTCCGTGCGTACTACAGATTTATTTTTATCTGACTCCATACAAAACTTTTTATATTTTAACAAAAAAACATTTTAACTTTTTTACATATTACCAACCGTAGTTACATTTCAATACGCACTTAATATAGCACCGTTTGTGCTTAATTGCACTTTTTTACATTCAGACTGTGCTTACTTGCACTAAAACATGTAATGCGGTAGGGGGTATCTGTCAGGAATCGTAACGTTATTTAATTTGCGATAATCGCCGCAAATATGCCAGCTGCCATCCTTCTTGGGCACCATATGGATGGGTGTAGCCCACGGACTTTTCGGAGGTCTACAAATTCCCTCCTTTACACATTTCTGAAATGCCTTTTTGGCAGCCTTTAGTTTTTCTGGTGGAAGTCTTCGTGACCTCTGAGCGACAGGGGGTCCCGTCGTCTTAATATAGTGGTATACGCCCCTGGGTTTTGCTGGCAAGGGATCTTCTATACCGACTATCGAAGGATATTGGCTTAACAGCTTAGCATATTTATTACCTGGGTCCACGATTGATACCTGTATTAACGTTGCGGTTTTATTAAATCCTCTAACGGACTCTTACGTTTCACCATCCATCAGTCTCCGTCTCGTGAGATCTGGTAGTAAATGGTATTCTTTTAGCATGTCACAGCCTAAGATCGCATATGGCACGTCCGCCGCGATAAACGTTCAGGCAAATCGTTTATTCTTGAACCCTAGGTCTAGCTGCATATGTACGGTACCGTATGTGACTATACGTGTGTTATTCGCAGCGTATAATTGGAACCTGACGGGGTTTTCACTTTGTCCTTTGCTTTTGGGAACAAGTGACACTTTCGCGCCCGAATCTATCAAAAATGTTTTTTCCGAAGCTCTATCTTTAATATGGAAACGAATTGACTCGATACCGGACGCGCACGCCTCATCTACGCGCCGGTTTAGGAGTTTAACGGTTGATTATCCGTTTTATTTCCTGTCATCGGACCCTTAGCGTCACCTCCTGCCTTATGGCTATGACGTCTTTTAATCTTTATATTTTTCTCGTCCGGTTTTTTTCATGCGCAGGGCTTTATACATCTATAAGCTTTAATACCGAATTTAGCATGATATCTACATAGCTTACCGCAGATCTACTTCTATTTCTATCTCTATCTTCACGGCTACGAGATCTTGGACGTCTTTCATTGTCATAATTACGTCTTCTATCCAGCTGTTCCCTAACTACGGCTTCTATTCTCACAATTTCCTCTGCGCTATCTTTTACTTCCTCTACTGCGCTTATTCCTTTTTTACTTTCTAACATATTCTTATAAATCTCGTCCGCGTGTCTAACGAGTAGTGCCTCATCTATATCTGGGCCATGTCCGGCCATATAATATTTAATAGATGGTGGGAGGTTATATCTCCACGCTTCCAACACCATTTGTCGTGGAACGCGGTCTTTAGCTATATTTAACATCTCACTTAAGAACAACGAGAGTTTTTTGTCTCCCATTTTGAAACCAGCGAAAAGGATTTTAAACTCGCTTTCGGCGGATCTACCATATTTTTCCAATAAATGTTTCTTCAATCCCGGATATCTCAGCCCCGGCAGCAGTAACTTTGTTATTTCGGCCGTATCGTAAATTACGCTTTTGTCCAAATTTGTAATCAACGCGTAGAATTTCGCGCTATCGTCAATTGGCTCAAAAACACTAATCTGGCTTTCGAAAATACTAAATCACGTATCCGGGTCGTGTTGCCGAAATGGAAAGTTAATGCTTTTAATATTGTGGTGGTAACTGCCGCCACCTACGCCCGGTGCAGGTGTGGGAGCTCTTAAATTATTTTCTATTGCGTCTACGCGTCTATGGTTATCCGTTGTCGGTGTGAGAAAAACATTACCTCCCGTCGGTATGTTACCGACCACCGTTGGTTGACCCTCAGAGTGGGGTTGCGTAGGGTTTCGAATGGCTATATTCGCTTTAATGCGTTAATCTCACAACGCATTTGTTCGATCATTTTGTCGCGTTCCCCTACTTTCGCGAACGGGGCTCTATTATCCTCTTCGTATTTCTCGCGTAACTGGTACATTCTGTCGCGATATGCTTTGTCTTGTGCTTTTAAAAATTCTTCGTATCTAATCTTCGTTTGCGATTTTTCCGGGTCTTTATGCGCGACTTTCCCTGCTGCCTCAAGCGGGCTACTTTGCATATTTTGCAACCCTACTCTCCTACTATCGACCTGGTCCTTAAATTTATCATATGAGATTGATTTATGTTCTAGATTCGCGTCTACAATCTGATTTACCCTATTAATTTCAGTGACATCTAATGCGCTCTCGTTAACTATAGCCATGTTAAAACTCATTTTACGGTTAAAAAAAAACAATAATTAATAAAATGCGATAAAGATGTGCGATACGCTTCCGTACACGGTGTGTCACTAATCAATCAATCCAAAGCTAACCATAAACTAATATACAATCGTACACGGACGGTTACGCACCAAATAAATAATAAAACGCGAAACACCTGAATAAATAACAAATAAATAAATAAATAAATAACGGTGCAACGATTATTACATAAATTATTTACAATTCAAAAACAGTTACACGAATAAATAAATTAATTTCACGACACAAATAAATAATTTAACAATAAATAAATTAGTAATTGCAACAATTACAAAAAAAAAACAATTTAAATTAAATAAATAAATAATTTACTAACACGTACAAATTCGATTATATATTTTACAATAAGAAAACATTTAATATTATATTATAATACCTTAAATTTCTATTCTATAGAAAGTTCTCACTTTGTTTACGAGATAACTTTTGCCTCGCGTTACTTGTTTATGCTGCCTAATTGCTTAACTAAACATAAAAGGTCGCGTCCTAACGGCTTTTCGGCTTGTAAACAACCTTGACCGGTCTTTTGTTTCAACTTGAATTTAGAATTTAATATTCCTTTGTGAATTTGAAATTTCTTTCGCGAATATTATTTTTACAGATTTTCATGTATTTAAGATTTTCTTTTGCGAATTTTTCTTTTTTCTCTCTCTTCGGCGTGCTTATCGACTAATTTACGCACGCTTTAAATACAAGTTTCTTATAATTGAGTACTTACTTGATAAATTTTACTGACTTATGGAGTGAGGAAATTATACATAAAAATGATGTAATAAAATTCTTAGTAGTTTTATTTCACCAGGAGAGATCCCGGTAGCGTGCACTTAGGAACGGGTAAAAAGCCAATAGGCACAAAACTCCAGGACGCTTCTAGCTGCGTAAAACAATGAAAACCCAATTATGTGCTGCTTCGCTTGACTTAATTACCCCAGAGAGTCGTACCTGGGAATGGGCAAGAAGCCAACAGGCACGAGAATCCCCAAGACTCTCTCGTCGCACAAAACAGCATCTAGTAAAAAGGATAAAAACTCTATTCTTCCTTCTTCCATAGCCCATATACAATATATATACGTTTTATATTAAGTATATTAGGGTGATCTTTATTAATTTTATTGTATTTCTTATAATTATATTTTACTACATATACATATGTCTATGAATATACCCTATAATATAACTTACGCGAAAAGAGAGAAAATATTTTTTTCTACCGTCAAGATTATTTTACCCTAACTGAACACCTAAACTACATTCGCTACACCATGCTCCGCCCGCACACGCAATGCACTAATTACATATAACGTGTGTGCAGTGCCTAATATGCACCTAACTGTCGGGAGCTGTATGTACGTTTCGCTCCAGATCACTGTACGCGGCTTAATGCACGTTCCAGTGTATCGTAGCTTCGTACTTTCCTTCGCGTATTCTACTGCACTGCGTACGACTTATAATGCGTCCACAGCGACTGAGAAATTATTTATCTATTGTAAGACTTGTGCAAGTAAAAAGATTAATGCTTTTCCTTAGACAGTCAAATAGATGTTTTATGTTACATCAACTCAAACTTTACCTTGTTCACCTCTAAGTAGAGCAGCGTGTTTCTCCGCTTCCTCTTATAAATCTGCTGGTCGGTGGTGATGATGCTCGAAACGGCGAAATCTCCCTCACGACTCGGCTTTGATAAACTTCTTAAGAACCTTGAACTCGGCGTCACCAATGTGGCGGTCTGAGACTCCTATCAGGCCGTGGCACAGAAGTTGTACAGAAGGACAAGGAAGTTGAGGTTATGAAATAATTACACGAGAGATATGTGTGGTTAAGCGTATATTGCTATAGCCAGGTATACAGTCGGTAATCGAATGTAAGAAATAATGTGTCTTACTAGAGTGTCTCCGTAGAGTGTCAGAGTTAACGCTCGCACGCTAGTACGTTAACTCGTATCGCATAGTGGGGGAATCATAAATTCCATCTTATAGGCTACTACTACTGTCACACACATACGCAACCCCACAATACTAATCATACTGTCTATAAGTAATATCTGGTGTAAATTTAAATAAAAAAATCATTAATTACCTTTATGGCATGCAATTCCGCGATAAAAACATTGAATATAAATATTTCGTTCAAATTTCAGTATGATGCTTATAACGTTAATCATCACATGTTTCTGCTTCGACTCTGTAGCTGACGAATTATGTTCGCGTTGCGCAGAAAATCTATTAAATATATTGCTGTTTATTTTTATTTTATATTCCAATAAATTACGATATTAGATAAAAAGTTTACGCGGGTGCTGTTTGCGCATACAAAAATCTATCTATTTTTTTTCTTGAATGTATGAAATCACTAAAAAAAAAATTCTTGTATAGAAAAATAAAGTTTCTCAGCACCCGGAAAAAATTTTTAATTTTCTCAAAAACTATTATTCGCGCAAACGTTTAATTGCACATATTTGCTGCATTTTTTGTGCGCAATTGATTTATCTAATTACAAATATTAATTTTTTTTTTCGGGTGCCAACTTCACGGAGCTTATAAATTCCAGCCTTATGTTTTAGGCACGGTCGTATGAACAGGTCCTGAAACTCCCGTGGTGGGGGTAGGCCTCATATTGGAATGAGTTAAGGCCGTTACACTCAAAAAGATACAAGATACAGATTTTTTTAAAACGAATGACGTCCTTCCTGTTGAAAATAATGACGTCTTTGGTCGTGTCTAAGATTGCAACCAAAAAAGACGTCATTTTTCCAATGTTTAGAAAATTCAACAAATGACGTCTTTTTATTATTTCAAAGACGTATTTTTTTTTAATAAAAATGACGTCTTTTCTTACGAATTTTTATTTAAAAAATACGTCTTCGAAATTATAAAAAGTAGTATTTTTATTAAAAAAAATACGTCTTTGAAAATGTAAAATGAAAAGCTATTTAACGTTATTCGTTAAATAGCTTTTCTAAACATTGGAAAAATGACATCTTTTTTGTTTCAATTTCAGACACAACTAAAGACGTCTTTCAAAGACGTCATTTTCTCCGAATTAAGGGAAAAAAAACGTCATTTTTCATGAATTATGTCATTGAAAAATGACTTTACATGATAATCATTTTCCATTTCAAGGAAAAAACAACAAAAACGAGATAAACCTCGTAGTTTCAACTCTTCGAAAAACGAAGAGCATTTGCGATTAAACTGAGATCATTCTGGCCTTATATATCTGCGTCTTTGAAATTTGTATAAGGGATCGCAAAACTTGAAAATCGCCACCTAGTGACTTACAGTCGAATTGATGGTTGCGCTTGCGTCAATTTTATTTTAACTCACCAGGTGGCGATTTTCAAGTTTTGCGATCCCTTATACAAATTTCAAAGACGCAGATATATAAGGCCAGAACGCTCTCAGTTCAATCGCATATGCTCTTCGTTTTTCGAAGAGTTGAAACTACGAGGTTTACCTCGTTTTTGTTGTTTATTCCTTTAAATGGAAAATGATTATCATGTAAAGTCATTTTTCAATGACATAATTCATGAAAAATAACGTTTTTTTTTCCTAAATTCGTAGAAAATGACGTGTTTGAAAGACGTCTTTAGTTGTGTCTGAAATTGGAACAAAAAAGATGTCATTTTTCCAATATTTAGAAAAGCTATTTAACAAATAACGTCATTTTACATTTTCAAAGACGTATTTTTTTAATAAAAATTCGTAAGATAAAGACGTCATTTTTATTAAAAAAAATACGTCTTTGAAATAATAAAAAGACGTCATTTGTTGAATTTTCTAAACATTGGAAAAATGACGTCTTTTTTGGTTCCAATGTAAGACACGACCAAAGACGTCTTCAAAAACGTCTTAGAAAGACGTCATTATTTTCAACAGGGAGGACGTCATTCGTTTTAGAAAAAGAATTTTTTTTTGAAAATTTATGTCTTTTACTATGAGTATTTATTGGAAAAATACGTCTTTGAAATTATTTTACTTATAAAAAAGACGTCATTTGGTTATTATATTTCCGGAACATTAAAAAAATGACGTCTTATTTTGTTCCAATCTAAGACACGACCAAAGACGTCTTCAAAGACATCTTTCAAAGACGTACTGGAAAGACGTCATTATTTTCAACAGGGTACTGTTTTATCTTATAAGGCTTGAATTTATAGTCGATACTCAACACTTAGCACTCAGTTTTCAACCCTCAGATCTTAAAGTTTCATTGTTCCGTGTTCCCTCATAAACGCAGACATACGTTTACATTTTCCTACCATTATTCATGATGGCGGACTATTGCTGGATGCTAAAAAGAGAAATACAACCTAATAAGAAAAAGAGGCGGAGAAATCCTTTGCATAGGTCATTTGAAGACAAGCGTATACGCAAGCGGAAGTCTATCAAGCTCTTGTGCAAATTGACTTTTGAGTAGTTTTTTGAGGTCATCTTCAAAATCAGTTGGTCTTCAAAATCTCTTTTTCCATAACAAATTTAAATTCAATAGGCCATAATACATAAAAATAAAGCGTTTTTGATGTACTGGAAACAATGTGTTTTGTTCTTCTCTCGTTTTCCCACAAAAACACTGCTTTTTAAACAGTTTTTTGAGGTTTTGTTCAAAATTAGGTGGTTGACTCTTTTTTTTCATAACAGATTCGGATTTAGCAGGCCAAAATGCATGAAAATAAAGTGTTTTTGATTTGCTGGAAACAATTTTCATTTTTTCTTCTCATGTTTTTTCACAGAAACTCGGTTGTTTGACAGTTTTTTGAGGTTATACTCAAAATATGCGGTTAACCTCCTACTTTTGACGCCAGATCCTGATTCAGCGGAAAAAAATACAAAAGAAAAGTATAGTCTCCATTCCAGAACCGACAACTTTTTTTTTCGTGGGCCTGTGTAATTTATGTTTGAAACCCGGCCGTGGCAGCAGTGAAAATTCACAAAAAGGGGCCACAGGGGGTTGTGCCGGTGCCAATAGGGAAAATTCCCAAGAAGGGGGCATAACAGACAAATTTGAGATTAATCTAGATTCGTTACTCGGTGGTGGCAGCAGGGAAAATTCCTAAGAAGGGGCCACATGGGGTCAGATAAAAGGTTTGTATAATAATGATGAATGGAATGTGATGATGCGTCTAGCGATTTCGAGGTTGATGAACCTAAACCTAGACGTATTAAAGTATGTGATAAAATGAATTTACAAAAAATACATTTTTCTAGAGATCAACTTTTGATGAGACGCGATAATATCGATCATTATATGTCTGCAGACTTCAAAATATCAACTTCTGTGTGTCAGCAACTGGTCGACCTACATATGATTGATATAAAGGAATTAAAAAACCAGAATATAGGTCTAGGCGCGATTACGCAAATCGTATTAGATAATAGAAAAATAATTTATTCCTTATTTGTGAAAGAAAGAGCGGAGGAAACCTCTTCTACCGTCGCGATAATAGATTGTTTAAAATCCTTAAGAAACGCTATGACATTCGAGGGTATGATTTCTGTTAGTATTGCGAAGGTAGGCGACGGCTTAGAGAATCTACACTGACTACCGATCGAATTCTCGCTTCGTTCTAACTAAAAAAACGTGCGATTCACTATTTGTATGGGCGAAGTAATTATTCTATCTGAAGATAATCGATTAAATATAGTTATCGAACCAGCCGTCGGTGGTCATAAAGGGATTTTTAAAACGTACTGACGGATCCACGAACGTTATTATTGGCCCGGTATTAAACAGGAAATATCGGAATATGTTAAAATACGCGAAGAAAAGTCAGCAAAGGAAATTAGTAAGAATAAAAATTAGAGAACCAATGACTATTACAACTACGCCTTCCGAGGCTTTCGAGGTACTAGAAGTGGACATAGTTGGTCCATTACCCATAACAGTTGCCGGAAATAAATATATTTTAACCTTAAAAAATATAGTACTTATTTATCGCGAAAATAATTAATTTTATTCATTTTATGCGATAAATATTTTTCAGTTTCTATTTTATTTTAAGCATTGAACAAATTATTGATCAACATTTTAGGTAAGGAACCAATTATTAATCAAAAGAAGAACCATTTATTGATAAAATTAAATTCTGGAACTAGATTGCATGAATTTATTTATTTTTTAAGATAACTTTATCTCATGAAGTTAAATCTTGTACA
Organism: Anastatus disparis; assembly: GCA_017163975.1. Lineage (NCBI taxonomy): Eukaryota > Metazoa > Arthropoda > Insecta > Hymenoptera > Eupelmidae > Anastatus > Anastatus disparis. Next base: position 1,436,607 of record JAFFSR010000356.1, read on the forward strand.
GATATTAAATTTTATATTAAATAATAATAATTGAAACTAAAATTGCCGCCTTAAACAACATATTTAAATATAATTTGAGTACGTATACATTCATTAATACAAGAAAAACGATTCATTATTAAAATACTCAAAAATAGTGCATAGTTACTGCTTAAAACTATAAAATTTGTAATAAATTACATTTTTTTAATCAGTCTACTCTTTCGTTTTCAACCGACTTCAAAAAGGAGGAGGTTCTCAATTCGACTGAATTTTTTTTTTTATGTCTGTTACCTCATAACTCCGTCATTTCTTAACCGATTCAAAAAAACTTTTTCTTATCTGATAGAGAATGTCTGCAGGAAGGTCCCATACGTGTCCTATAATTATTGGGCCAATATTCGGTTTGTATGACCCAATTATCAAATTAAGAAAGAAACCGGGTGTTTTGTTTTCTCTCTCTCTCCCTCTCTCTCCCTCCCTCTCTCCCTCCCTCCCTCTCTCCCTCCCTCTCTCTCTCTCTCTCTCTCTCTCTCTCTCTCTCTCTCTCTCTCTCTCTCTCTCTCTCTCTCTCCCTCTCTCCCTCTCCCTCTCCCTCTCCCTCTCTCTCTCCATCTCCCCCCTCTCCCTCTCTCTCTCTCTCTCTCTCTCTCTCTCCCCCGCTCTCTCTCTCTTTCTCTCTTACCTGAGCTTGAATATGTATACATGCACACATAATGACACTGTGCTGTTGAGCCTTCTTTCTTTCCTGCTATATATTGCTTGGTGGTGTACTAATGCATGCGTTATGAATTAATAATGAAAGTTCAATGTAATTAGTGGGTCTACCTATATTTGCGTTTTTAGTAAGGGGATTCACTAGAAGACAGAAAATAAGAATTTTTTAACAAAAACAAACAATTTCAAAAATTTTTAATAAATAAAAAGCGACTTTAAAAGTATCGAATAAAAACAAAATTTTTTACAAAAAATAAGATTTTAAAAATATTTTACTGAAAAATGACAAATAAAAAATTTTTAACAAAAAAAAAACCGATTTCAAAAAATGCACTGAAAAATAACAAATAATTTATTATCTTTAGAAATCATACAAATAATTGGTAAAATACAGTTTTAGAAGTCGGCGTCTTATTCTAAATCTGTGGTGCGTAAGCAGAACGACTTAGTCCATTTTTTCAAAAATAACGTTCACATTCATTGTTCAAAAATAACGTTTACATTTATTGTTAAAAAATAACGTTTACATTCATTGAGGAATTAGACGCCGACTTCTAAAATTGTATTTTACCAATTATTTGTATGATTTCTAAAGATAATAAATCATTTGTTACTTTTCAGTGCATTTTTTGAAGTCGATTTTTTTTTTGTTAAAAATTTTTTTCGGCTTGATATTCTTTAATTTATCTCTAATTATTGTTTCTTCTAAAATCAAAGTTTTATTTTGTTTTACCAGTTAACTTTTACATGACAAATTTTTAGAATCTCTAAATCTAATTGTTTAATCTGAGCTTCTAATAATGATCGTTTTTCTTCTGATGAGTTTTCAAAGGTAAATATCTTTTACTTTTTGTGTATAATGTAGCATAAGGCACATTATAATTTTTGCTAGCTTGTCTTACTTTAAGTCCTCTCCTAACCTCATTTACAGCTTTTTCCATATCGGAATTATTATATATTTTTCTTTGTACTGTTTTTTTCTAAAAAAAAACAATGAAATAATAAATATAACTAATTTAACTTTATGAAAATTTTATTTCTTTTAAAATAACTTGAAAAAATCATTACAGTTTCGATTATCAATACTAGGTTCCCTGTATAATTTAAGTAATCAATTGATAATCATTAAAATAAATAAGGCTTAATTGTATAAATAAATTCTTACCTCTTTTAATTTTAATGCTTTAATTTATGTATAAAGAATCCCTCAAATGAAAATATTACCCAAAAGCAAAGAAAAAATGCATTAAGTCCACTCACTGTTTTTCCGCCATTGCTTAAGCTGTTGCTCGTGCAAACACATGTAACGGAACAGACGATTTTCATGAATTTTTTTTTCAAATTTGACAAGCTGAGTAAGCAAAGAAACTTTTGAAATAAGTTTATCAATGCTTTATTTAATAAATATAATTTTTTTTTAATAAAAAAAAATATTTAAACTATTTAAAAATAAATTATGTTGGTGCCAAAGAAGAACCGAGAGAGCCCGCCTTCACCGAGCAGCGGCGGTAAAAAGAAAAAAGCGAGAAAAGAATTACCCACGCCGAGCAGCGGCAACGGTAAGAAGGGTGGGAAGAATTCCCCACGCCGAGTAGCGGCAGTGTGTAGAGAAGTAGGAGTTTTGGAGCTTGGGGAACTGGGCGAGTAATTATAAATTTCATAAAAAATAATTATTAGAATAAATGCGGAATCGTTTGCAGATTTTGCAATATGCATTAAAATAATTGTGGAAACAATGGTTTTCGAGAAAATTAAAATAATGTATTTTAGGATCCTAAAAAAAGAAAATACGGCTACTGCTTACAAATCGTGCGTAAACATAATAAAAATCATTGGAATCGATTGCAATTTAATTGCGGATTCCATAGATGTTTTCATAATTAGCGTAACCCGTTTAATTATAGAGAAGATAATTTTTTCTAATATTCATTTACTATTACCCCCACCAGCCGCACCGTATAAATCAAATAATCATGAATTTTAATAAAAATAATATTTAAACAATTGTGGAATCGTTTGCAGATTTTGCAATATGCATTAAATTAATTGTGGAAACAATGGTTTTCGAGAAAATTAAAATAATGTATTTTAGGATCCTAAAAAAAGAAAATACGGCTACTGCTTACAAATCGTGCATAAATATAATAAAAATCATTGGAATCGATTGCAATTTAATTGCGGATTCCATAGATATTTTCATAATTAGCGTAACTCTTGTAATTATAGAGAAGATCATTTTTTTTAATATTCATTTACTATTACCCCCACCAGCCGCACCGTATAAATCAAATAATCATGAATTTTAATAAAAATAATATTTAAACAATTGTGGAATCGCTTGCAGATTTTCCAATATGCATTAAAATAATTGTGGGAATAATTAATTTTGAGAAAAATTGAATAATATATCTTAGGATCTCAAAAAAAAGAAAATATGGCTACTGCTTACAAATCATGGATAAAAATAATAAAAATCATTGGAATCGATTGCAATTTAATTGCGGATTCCATAGATGTTTTCATAATTAGCGTAACCCTTGTAATTATAAAGAAAATAATTTTTTTATCATTTATTTACTATTATTATTTATTTTTAAAATGTTCTTTTAAAAACAGTTAGCTAAAGTTTAAATAATTCTAACATGAATTCATTTAAATAATTATGAAAATATCTATGGAATCCGCAATTAAATTGCAATCGATTGCAATGATTTTTATTATATTTATGCACGATTTGTAAGCAGTAGCCGTATTTTCTTTTTTTTAGGATCCTAAAATACATTATTTTAATTTTCTCGAAAACCATTGTTTCCACAATTAATTTAATGCATATTGCAAAATCTGCAAACGATTCCACAATTGTTTAAATATTATTTTTATTAAAATTCATAATTATTTGATTTATACGGTGCGGCTGGTGGGGGTAATAGTAAATGAATATTAAAAAAAATGATCTTCTCTATAATTACAAGAGTTACGCTAATTATGAAAATATCTATGGAATCCGCAATTAAATTGCAATCGATTGCAATGATTTTTATTATATTTATGCACGATTTGTAAGCAGTAGCCGTATTTTCTTTTTTTAGGATCCTAAAATACATTATTTTAATTTTCTCGAAAACCATTGTTTCCACAATTAATTTAATGCATATTGCAAAATCTGCAAACGATTCCACAATTGTTTAAATATTATTTTTATTAAAATTCATGATTATTTGATTCATACGGTGCGGCTGGTGGGGGTAATAGTAAATGAATATTAGAAAAAATTATCTTCTCTATAATTACACGGGTTACGCTAATTATGAAAACATCTATGGAATCCGCAATTAAATTGCAATTGATTCCAATGATTTTTATTATGTTTACGCACGATTTGTAAGCAGTAGCCGTATTTTCTTTTTTTAGGATCCTAAAATACATTATTTTAATTTTCTCGAAAACCATTGTTTCCACAATTATTTTAATGCATATTGCAAAATCTGCAAACGATTTCGCATTTATTTTAATAATTATTTTTTATGAAATTTATAATTACTCGCCCAGTTCCCCAAGCTGAGTTTTGGTTGGTGCCGAGAAGCGGCGCGGATACGGGCAGCAAGCCCCAAAGATCATCGGAGGAGGAAGAAGGAATGGAGTACGAGAGAGGGGAGGCAGCAGATGGTTTCAGCGTGGTAGAGGCGCGACGCGCGAGTCAGCCCGATACCAACAGTCTTTATGAACGGTAGTGCTCGCGTCAAATGTTGTGTTTTGGTTTTATGACGCGCGATCGTGACCCAATTAGCACACATCTGGAAAAAAGAATTCTTTAAGAATTCACGAATGTCCGCTCTGAAGTTAATATAAAATATATTAAAAAAGTATTCATAAAATATTCACAAAGTATTCTTCCACAAAATTTAAATAAAAACTAACTCTTCAACGTATTTTTATAATTATTTTAAAAGGATTAAGAAAGTATTCATAAAGAATTCTTTTTTGAAACAGCAATCATAATCCAAATTATTCATAAAGTAGTCAAAAAGTATACTTTTGAAACACTGATTTTCTAGTAACTTAGTCACTTTCAAAAATCGAAAGATGCAATGGATATTTTATTGCTTTTCAGATTATTTTAAAATTATTTTTAATTTTGATTTTCATGAAATTCAAAATTGAAAACTTGAAATTCCTGATGATTTTATGAATTGTAAAAATTCAATTTAATTAATCATTTAATAATTTAAATAATTTTTATCTATTTTAAACGAAAAAATTGTTAACATTTTATAAATCAAAATATATAAATATTTTAAGTGTGTTTAAAATAAATTCTCATTTCAAGAATTTAAACAAATATCTTAACATTCTTCAATTTAAATTAAATTTATCATGACTTCACAAAAAATTTCTTTTATTAAATTAAGGTATCTCTTGAATATTTAATAAATTTTTACTTAAATTATTCAAATAAAAATGTAGTTTTGCTATTATTATTAACCATGAATAATTAACTAACAAATTTACTAACATTTCTTATGCTTACATCAATGAGCATGTACAAGTTTCGAGACTTTATTAACAGATGAATTGGTAGCCAAGTAGGCTAAGTCATGGGCAACAGTTTTTTTAATTTTGTTTGACATCCTCAAGATCCGCGGTTCGAATCTCGAACAAATAATTTTTTTTTTTTAATTTAATATCTTATTTTTAATCAATTATAACATTTTTTGTTTTTCATAATCATGTAAAATAGAAAGATTATTTATAATTTGACGAATAAAAAAAGTATTTTGAGAATTTGATTCAATCAAAAGAATTGTTTGTGAATACTTTGTGAATACTTTAAAAACTAAAGTGGTCGGACATTCGTGAATAAACAAAGCAATCATTAAGAACTCTTTATTGATACTTTCGTTCACGAAAGTATACATAAAGAATTCTTTTTTAATTCTCTCTTAGATACCTTTTGCTTGTTGGGGAGCGTCCTTGTTCGCTTAAATTTAGTTGAATCCGTTAATTTTGTCGGTATTGTAGGCCAGATGGCCGAATTTTTTTCTGTTTGAATTTTTGTACATTTAAACTGTTCTTTCAAAAATTAAAATTCTTTGTTGTTTAATTTACCTTCCAGCTCTAATTCCCTACATAAAATGTTGCTGAAACCCGGGAATTAACGCTGGTAAGAGCTGGAGGGCGATTGAAATGGTGATAGTGATTGTAGAGAGTTGGTGAGTGACTCTAGAAAGTGTAATGAAATGTTCCGCTGGAGCGCGTAGCTACGACGACACGGCGCTGTAATGGATGTGGCGTACGATGAACGAGAGGATGATGACTTGCAGTCTACACCAAGAAAGCGATCTTGAACCCACACGCCATCGGTACTAACATCAAGAGCGAGAAGGGTGCGAGCTCAAAGACACTCGTGCCAAACCTGTAGAGAGAGTCCGGCATGGACAGTGGAAGAAGTCGAGGATGACGTAAACTCAAGGAGCACCGGTGAGTCGAACTCAAACGAGGATATTGTTAATAACGACCGCGATCATTGCGTGAACCGCACGCGGCAGTTAGAATTAGCAGCCAAAAAAAGAAGAAATCAGGCACGACGAAGGGCAGTAGACGAGCGAGAAAGGTTAAAAATAGAAGTAATCAACCTAGAGTTAGCCACGCAATTAATGAACATCGATGATCCGACCCCGAATGCGCACGTCAGAGCGACTGGCAACGGCGGAGAGCGTAGTGAGGTATCCGTGGGAAGCAACAGCGCCAGCGTGGAGGGCGATACGACCGTTTTGACCGCCGGTCCGTGAAATGTAGGGATGTCATCTTCAGATCGACTCATTAGTAGACTGACAGCGGCTAAAGATCTACCGCGATTCAATGGCACTTGTTTAGAATGGTTGAGATTAAAACAAGCTTACGAATTGTTGATCGACCTCGAAAACTATTCGGACCAAGAAAATGTGGCACGTCTGAATAAAAGCCCAATAGGTCCCGCCTTCGACGCAGTTTCAGCGTTGTTGATGACGTCGTGCAGTGTGAGGGAAATAATTAAGACCCTCGAGCTCCGCTTCGGAGACCCCAATGAAATAATAGACAAGATCGTTCGTAATATCAAAGTACTACCGAAAGTCAACACCAGGCACACAGACCTCGTTTCGTTTGCAACGGCAATTAAAAATAGCGTAGCTGCCATGCGTTCTTTAAAACATCGCGGACACCCGTATAACCCTCAACTAGTAAACGCCATTATTGAGAAAAATACCTTCAGCGATAATCTATAACTATAACAGATATTTAAACGTACAGACAGAAAAACTCTCGCCCATCGAAACATTGTCCGACTTTCTCTGGATGGAAGCGGAAATGGCAAGCAAGGCTGGAACTTCGAGATTACTGAGGAATACGAGAACGGAAAGCCTTGCGAAGGGACGCGTAGACATGCACACGAGGGAAAAAGCCAAGCGCGTAGGCACAGTATGTACTGTAACAGACAACGAGAAAATTAAAACAAACGAAAATTAACGTAAGTGGGTACGTCAAGACTGTCTTTATTGTAATTCTAACGATCACGTAACGACCAGTTGCTCAAAATTACTGAAATTACCCTCGGAAAGTCGATGGTCTTGGGCAAAAGCCGGCAAAGTGTGATATACTTGGCTGGCAAGCACTACAAAACACAGTGCAGAGGAAGTGTTTGTGGCGAAGCGGGTCGTCAAAGGCCGCACCACAAACTACTTCACGAGGACAAAAGAGGCATTAGCGCCGACAAGCCGAGACCGCGGCCATGGTTTGCTTCGGTACCAGATGACAATGCATCGAGTGGCCAATGACCAGTGCCACACGGCCTCTTGAAGTTTGTGCCAGTAACACTGATCGGACCATTTTCTTAAGTCAATACTTACGCGCTTCTCGACGACGGTTCCACAGTATCGCTAATTGACAAAAATATAGTAAAAAGAATAGGAGCATTAGGGAGGGGAAGATCAGTAACTCTAGTGAGTATAAATAACTCGAAGGGCATAGGATACAAAGCATGCAAAATCGAATGCAAGATTATGGGCGACGAAAACGAACGTCACGAACTCCAAGGTTTGCTCACACGTCAATCATCGCATCGAAGACTAAACTCGGTTGGACGATCCACGGAAACTTACCGAGACAACGAAACGAAGAAAAAAAGGCTATTTTGTGCACCTGCGGCGAACCGTAACAGGTCGATGATGGTAAACTTCACGACCTTGTGAGCGAATACTTTAAATTAGATTCGTTGGGCATTTTGACCCCCGGTAAAAGAAACACGGCGTGCTCAAGAGCACTGTCAATCTTAGAAAACACTACTAAGCGCGTTGGAGGCAGATCGGAAATAGGACTCTTGTGGAAAACGGACGTACCGGACCTGCCTGAAAGCAAAGACAACGCAATGAAATGACTGCGAAGCCTCGAGAAGAGATTAGATCAAGATCAAGAATACGCGAAGCGGTATTACGAGAGTATGAGGAGACTTCTGGACAATGGGCACGCAGTGAAGGTGATCGACAAATGTGCGAAATTCGTTTAGTACTTACCACACTTTGACATCACACGAGCAGATAAGCCACAAAAACTGCGCATTGTGTTTGACGACGCTGCCAAAGTCGGAAACACTTGTCTCAACGATCACTTGGACTCAGGACCAGACTTACTCAAACCCTTTATTTCCATCTTAATGGCCTTTCGGCAAGGAGCCATTGCATTGAAGGTGGACATTGAGGAAATTTTTCTTCGCATACGAATGCGCCCAGAAGATTCTGATGCGCAGAGGTTTCTATGGAGGGGTGAAGATAGAAATCGACAACCCGATACTTACAAGATGACTAGTTTGCTCTTCGGAGCTAAGTCGTCGCCGTGCAGCGCACTCTACGTGAAAGATGAGAATGCGTGTGAAGTCGAAGAGCGATTCAAAGAAGGCTCCGAAGCCATCAAAAACAAATTTTATACAGACGACTATATCGATAGTATGGACACCGTAGAAGACGCGATATTAATTGCTAAATAAGTGAGAAAAATAAACCAGAGTGGAGGCTTCAAAATGCACAAATGGTCAAGCAATTTCCCAGAGGTCGCTGCAGCGATTTCGGGTGGACAGACCATTGAAGAAACCAAGTTCAAGGCCACGAATTCCTCGCAACAACGAGATAAAACGCTTGGGCTCAGTTAGCTAACTGCATCGGATGTGTTCCAATTCGATGTTAGCTCAAAAATTGGTGAAATAACAACCAAACGTGAGTTATTGAAAATGGTAATGTCCATTTTTGACCCACTGGGGTTTATAACGCCCTCCCTCATTCGCGCAAAAATACTTTTGCGAAGCGCATGGCGAAGCGGCGTTGCGTGGGATAGTCCGATCAATGAGCGCGATTCGGAGGAATGTAACGGTTGGTTAACTGAAATCCGTTCAATCGCGCAATATCGAATACCAAGATACTATGCTGCGGTGAGGAAAGACAAAGTAGGAATCGAACTACACGTGTTTAGCGACGCAAGCGAGCACGCTTATGCGACGGTAGCGTATTGGAGGTTCATATACTCAGAAGATAAATAAGCATCCATGATGATAGTCTCCAAAAGCCGAGTCGCACCCCTGACACCAGTATCTATCCCTCGATTGGAGCTACAAGCGGCGGTCTTGGGATCAAGGTTGGCGAAAACGATTCAAGAGTCGCACCAATACAAAATAGATAAGAGATACTTTTGGACTGATTCTAAAATCGTACTGTGTTGGATAACCGCGGACCCTCAGACTTACAATACATTTGTCGCCAATCGCCTAGGCGAACTTGGAGAGACAATCCAAACCTCAGAGTGCCGATGGGTTTCATCTTGGAACAACCCCGCAGACGACGCGACACGTCCAACTTGCCTAAAAGGTGAAAATAAGGTTCGGTGGATAAACGGACCGTCTTTCCTGAGGACGAAGAAGGGAGGTGGCCTAAAGCCTTATGTTTGCGGAAGGCTGAAAAGTCGGAAACGCTCAGGATAGAACAAAAAAGAGCCTGCATGATCATGGCTACAAGAAGTGATCGTCGAGCGTCACTACAGGACATCTTTCGATTTTCAAAATGGAGGCGCTTAGTGCGGAGTACGACAACAGTGTTGCGGGCCATTGAAAAACGGCAATGTTATCAACCTTCCAAAAATGTGAGAACCCGATCACTGAGACAACGTGCCCAAAAATTAAGAGAAACATCGGGTGAGGCAAGTGACAAATATTAAATAATATTAAATGATATTTTTCACTACAAATTTGAATCGACTTTAATACCTTTCTATTACAAAAATATTGATCGCATTGCTTTGAATCAGCATTAAACTTTAATCAAGCTTAAGAGCAGGTCGTATATCTCTATCCTTTTCTAATTAAAAAATTAATTTTTCTGCGAAACCTTATGATTGTAGCAAAAAATAAGAAGAAAGCCCCATCTCGTATAATAAAAAGCAATATTTTCTTTTATAAGGAAAAATTATTTTTATCGCTTCGTTTTTAAGAAAACTTTGAAAAACTGAATTGTCTATCCTAACCTCTATTTTTTAAGTTTTTCAAGGTTTTCTTCAAAACGAATCGATAAAGATAATTTTTCCTCATCAAAGAAAATATTGCTTTTTATGATACAAGATGGGGCTATCTCTTTATTTTTTGCTACAATTATTAGTTTTTGTAAAAAAATAAATTTTTTGATTAGAAAAGGACAGATATACTCGACTTCCTCTTAAGAGGCGGTCGGAACCAAATCGGTGACTTACTTCACTACTTACAATAAATGCTTATAATGATTTATTTATTCATTTAAAAATATAGACATTTCCTCTAACCATGTATATAAAGAATAATTTGAAACAGTTTTAGTGACGAAAAATATAAAATATTGTCATAAAGCGAAAAGTGCTATCTAACAGTCGATGCGGCTGTTATTTGCATGCAATAGATTTGTATTTAGCATTTTTTGTTTCATGACAATATTTTATATTTTTTTGTTGCTGTAATCGTTTCAAATCATCCATTATCAATAAATAAATCATAAGCATTTATAATAAGCACTGAACTAACAAGGAGAGTGTTTCACCTTCGGGTTACCAATTTCGCTCAAATTTTGGGAATGTTTTCTAGATGCAGAAACATGAAGGAAGCTAAAATTTTAGAGGCCAACGCTTTATTTCCTTGGTTACAGGCCATTGAATAAAATCACTAAAAAAGTCACTATATTTTCAAACGCTTATAGTATGTCATTATTGTTAGCTAGAAGCTTATACCTTAAATCCTTTCGAAATAGCACCTATAGCATCTCAAAATATTATTTTTTCCCAAAATTAGAGCGTAATAAAGATTGGACCTGAATTTTTTGTTTAAAACATTAATTAATAATAAAAGCTAAAATTGGGTTCAATCTTTATTACGCTATAACTTTGGGAAAAAATAATATTTTGACTTGTTTTAGCTACTGTTTCGAAAGGATTTGAGCTCAGCTTTAATTTAAAAAAAGATTTAAGCTTCTAGCTAATAATGCTGAGGAACTATAAGCGTTTGAAAATCTAGTAACTTTTTTAGTGATTTTCATTAATTTTCTGTAACTAGGGAAATATTGAGCGTTGGCCTCTAAAATTTTGTCTTTCTTCATATTTCTGCATCCAAAAAACATTCCCAAAATTTAAGCAAAAACGGTGATCCGAAGGTGAAACACTCTCCTTGTAAGTCACTGATTTGGTTCCGACCGCCTCTTAATCGACTGTAATAATGATAAATATTGAATAAGATTAAATGGCGTTGAAAAAAATTTTAATGGACATATCAATAGGTTCTTATAGCTAAATAGCTTGCGGATTTAACTTGAAAAAGACCTATTAAAGTACATTAATATGGAACCATCTTTAATCAACTTGAATCAACTGAAGTCTGATTAATTGACTTTTCAGAATTCGTCAATTTAATCTCAATCGATTTTAATTAGTATTTTTCATGAAAAAATCCATTATGCCCGTCAGATAGAACGCAAAAAAATAAAAGACCTGTATTTTTTCTTTTTTTCATGGAAATTAAAATTCAAAGAGATAGAGGCAGTTGAAATCGGTGTGACGTCAAAGGCACGTATATACGTCACGCATTATGGTGCTATATATATACATACATATGGAGTACCCCTCTGCCGTCATAGCACAGCTCGCCAACCCCCTGACGTAATATTTCACATATATCTTAATAATCATAGGCCACATTACATTATTTTAAGCAATATTTTTTTCTATATATAACAAAAAAATTATTAAGAAGGGGCCGAACTATCTGTCTTTGTCTAATAGCGTTTTTCATCAATTATGTAAACACTATCCGGTATAACAAAAAAAAAATAGCAGCCCCCGCTAGATATTAGCATAATTAGTAAATTTTGTAATAACAACCAAATTTTTTACTGCATAGTTTTCGACTAATTAGAGACCTACTAGCAATCTAGAATGTAACCTATCTTTTTTTGGTAGGTCTCTAATTATTCAAAAACGACGCAGTGAAAAAATTTGGTTGTTATTACAAAATTTACTTATTATACTAATATCTAGCGGGGGCTGCTATTTTTTTCTTGTTATACCGGATAGTGTTTACATGAATGATGAAAAACGCTATTAGACAAAGACAGATAGTTCGGCCCCTTCTTAATTCCTTTTTTTAATTTTTTAATTTATTTTATCATAAATATTTTTTTATATATGTTATATATTGCTTATATGTTATACATTAACTAAAAATATTATGTTATATAATACAATTTTTTTCTAACATTTTATACTTAATTCTATTTTTAAGAATGTAATTTTACATTTGATTGTTTATCCATACAAAAGACAATACATATAGTCTTGAGTAACGACTTTCCACACCACCTTCAAACACATTTCAAACTGTAATTAATATTATGATGAATTGCATTAATGTATACAATTTAATTTTATAAATTTACTTGATTTTTAAATATAATTTTTAATTTAACTAATGCATTTTAATTGTGTAAAATATAGAGGTACCGTTACAGTGTGATACATTTTTTGATTAGTGAAAACCCTCGCCAGGAGCCCTAAAAACCACTTTGTTTGATAGATCATATATCATCTTATATATTTATTTATTTGTATATAAATAAAAATATTGATATTCTATCAAACATAAATAAAAAAATTACTTATTATTAATTCAATGATATTAATGATCAAAATTATAATGAATTTAAAATCATAAAAAAATTTTTAAATTATTACTTTTGATAAAAATTTTGTTTATATTATATTTGATATATCATAATGTTTATTTATGTCTTAAGATTTATAGGATTATTTTAGTATAGTTCCTTTTTGATATCTTATTGACTTATTTTTACATTTTGTAAGATATATCAAAATTTTTTTACTAAAATTTAGAAATCTTTTTACTTTAAGAGGAGGTCACGTATCTCTGTCTTTTTCTAATCAAAGAAATGATTTTTTCACAAAAACTAATAACTTTATCAAAAAATGAAGAGAAAGCCGCATCTTGTATCAAAAAAAAGCAATATTTTCTTTGATAAGAAAAAATTAATTTTATTGCTTCGTTCTCAAGAAAACCTTGAAAAACCAAATTGTCCACCCTAACCTCTATGATTTAAGTTTTTCAAGGTTTTCTTGAAAACAAAGCAATAAAATTAATTCTTTCTTATCAGAAAAAATATTGCTTTTTTTATTACGAGATGCGGCTTTCTCTTCATTTTTTGCTAAAGTTATTAGTTTCTGTAAAAAACTAAATTCTTTCATTAGAAAAGGACAGAGATACGTGACCTCCTCTTAATATTGAAAAATAAGTGATATAATCATTATTATTATTTATAAGATCATTAAATCATTACATTATTCTAATTATTTTAATTTGTATATATATAAAATAATTGTGAATTTATATTTTTTTAAGAATATTAGCTAATATTAATAAATATCCAGAATAAATTTGATGATTTTGATTGATATAATATTCTGCTGTTGGTTCACGTATTCGAATTTTATATTCTATAATTTTATTAACATAACATTTGTAATAATCCGGTACTTCATTCCAATTATTGTATTCAAGGTTTTCGTCATTTTTACCAATGTATGAATTGATAATATTATTTAATCGAGAAATTTCTTTATCAGTTGGAATATTATTATTTAGGCTTTCTAAATAATATTCGTATTCTTCTTCAGAATTTAAATGGTCTTCAATTTGATTATTTAAATTTTCTATCATTTGTTGATCAATGGCATTATCTAGTTCAACATGATTGCCTCCAATTGGATTCCATTCCATCATTTTTGTTTATATTATTTATATCGCCAATCATTGCCAATTTATTTACGAACATTTTGAAACTCAAGCCCTAAACACAACTCCTAAAAAACCTTCCCTTCCCCGTTGAAAAAATCCAATTGGACTATGTTAGAAATTCATGTTAGAATCCCAATCAATTTCAATTGAAATTCCAATTGGAATTCTATGATGGAATCCCAATTGGAAATTTATAATGAAATTCCAATGAGAATTTTAGAAATCCAACGTAACCTTATGGACATTTTTAAGCGAATAAAATATTTTTTTTATTTAAAATTTTATTTATGTTTTTATTGCGACTTATAAAAATATCTTTGTTTATTGAGTAAAATAGAACGTAAGAAGCAGAGAGAACGATCGTCGTTTTAGACCCAATGAAACTATCAGCTTCTAAGTTCTAAACTCTTTTATTTTTTTCGTGAGCATTTACTTGCTATAAGAAAGTCAATAGATAGAAAGCGTGGTAGCCCCCTGGCGGCTAATCATCGAATATAAATATACACATTTATATAATAGTACTAATAATTGATCGTCACACTGAAAAGACATCGCCTGGCGCTCGTGTTTCAGCCTACTATAGGAGCCAACCGGTGCTTGTACAGAGCCCACCGGCACCTTAGCGGTGCCGGTTTGAGCTACACTTACTAAGCCGTAATGGCGGCACTGTATACTATGTGCTAACGGATACCGCAAGAGGACGGACTCGCGCTCATGCGATGCCGGTCACACAGTCTATGTATGCTATGGCGTTTGGCGCCACTATAGACAGGTGGCCGCCTGTATCTACGCCGATGTCTTTTCAGTGCAGGCAGCTACCACGCTTTCTATCTATTGACTTTCTTGTAGCAAGCTAATGCGCACGAAAAAAATAAAAGAGTTTAGAACTTATAAGCTGATAGTTTCATTTGGTCTAAAATAACGATCATTTGGCCTGCTTTCTCACGTTATATTTTACTCGAAAAACAGAGATATTTTTATAAGACACAATGAAAAAATGAATACAATTTTATATAAAAGAATATTTCAATCGCTTAAAAATGTCCACAAATTTACGTTGGATTTCTGAAATTCTTATTGGAATTCCATTATGAATTTTCAATTGGAATTCCATAATAGAATTCCAACTTGGATTTCCAACAAAATCCAATTGGAAATCCAATAGGGTTTGACTAAGATACAAAAAGAAAAAACTTATCTCGACACAGCCATACTACCATATATACAAGATGTCACAGAACAGAACGGACGAATACTAAATAGACACAGACACACAGTACGAATACTAAATAGCATCCGTACTATATATAAACCTTGAACAAAAATAGGACAAATTCTTCACAACCCCAAAGACAAAAAACCTCCGTTGTACACTTTCGGCGTTTACAAAATACCTTGCTCCTGTGAAAAAGTCTACATAGGAGAAACTGGAAGAACAATCCATCAAAGACTCAAAGAACACAGCAGCAAGGTAAAATTGAAAAATTTTACACAATCAGCATTAGCAGAACACCACACTGAAATCGGCTACCAAATAGACTTCGACCACACAACCATCCTAGCCAAAACCAACTCTTACTTTCCAAGAGAACACCGAGAAGCCATAGAAATACTAAAACATCCAAATAATCTAAACAAAGATAACGGCTACTTCCTGAACCCAATATGGCAACCTCTGTTTCCAAAAGCAAATCACCGATAACCATTCAACCAAAAAAAACCCGCCCAAAATTATGCCCCCTATATATAGTGATAAGACAGTCTGAACCATCAGATTCAGGTTCACCCTGATAAAGTAAACTGTAATATTAATGAAACGTCGTTATCCTAAACCACAACTTAAATGGTCGAAATCCGGAAAAAAACCTTCTAATAATAAACTATTTATGTATATATTTAATTTTTTATTATTAATTTTTATATTAATATTATGATAATTTTAATATTTTACAATTTTATTATTAGTAAATAATTAGTATAAATGTTAACTATAAAAAATGAAAATTAATTTATAATATAATTTGTTGAAAATAATTAATGTAGAAATATAAAATTCAATATTGATGAATTTTTAAAATTTTATGTTTAATTATAATAAAATTATTTTTCTGATCTTTGTTTGCATACTATATATTAGATATAGTATCATTATTTTCTGATTAATTTTGAATATATATTTTATTTGCATTTTCACAGCGCAAAAGAGCAAGGTCTAATTGACGGTGAGAAAATAAAGTTTTTTTAATATACACGGTGGGCCATTTCAATCTACCCAGCCGGATATCTCAGTTTTTTTGCACGCTACGGAAAAATGACTAAAACAAAGGCTGCTCAGAAAAATAGGGGCCGTCGATTCGTGTATTCAGATTTGATCTTGAAATCAATTTTCAAGGTTAATTGAAGATAAAATCGCGTTTTTCTTATGGAAGCTCATATTTTTCAATCCGGATTGTAAAAGAGCGAAAAATTTTACGTTCGGAACCATATTTGAAAAATTCTTTTCCTTCGGCCCTTAAATGTTAATTATAAGAGGAAACACCGAAGTCAGTCAGTCAATCCTACGACCACGTAAATTAAAACCACATTTAGGCTAGCCTTCTTAAACCCAAAGTGGACAATTACGTCACCACTTACATGACCTGAAGCTAGCAACTAATCCGAGGGTCGGTGGCCAACTGGGCCACCGTGCAGAAGTTCATTTTTCGTCTTGATTGCTGTAGTTTGAGCTTTCCAAAACCTTACTCTTAACGTTACCCAGAAACAACGGCGTGAACGTAGTAAGGATGGTTTCCTCTGGGGTGCTTGATAAGCTTGAGTCCCCTTGCCTCTCACGATGGGGTGCTTGGTTAGCGTGAGCTCCCTTGTCTCTCATGATGTTGCCCACTCGCTTCAGTCAACCACGAATCAATTGTTCGAAAGTGCACCCATTTTCTTCTAGGTATAAGCGTAAACGCCTTTGGAAGTGGCCTACAGTGTTGAGTAAAGTTCGCCTGTGGATGGAAGCGCAAGACCGCCGAATGCGTTCCATCATGTCTTTTCTAGATGTGGGCCTTTGCGCATAAACGACATTTTTCAGGTAGCCCCATAAATAAAAATCAGAGGGTGTAAGGTCAGATGAGATAGAAAGCCAATTTATTGGACCACCTCGACCGATCCATCTTTCAGGGTAACGGGTATTTAAAAATTGCCTAACAATTCTTGCATGATGTGGTCGCACCATCCGGTTGGAACCACATTCTTCGTCCTGTTTCAACATTAACATTTTTAAGAAGTTCTGGCAACTGATATCTCAACAATGCCAAGTAGCTGTGTTGATTGACATTTTATTTAAAGAAGTAGGGTCCAATTAGGTACTCATTGATGATCCCACACCAGACCATCAAGGTCCAGGGACGTTGATGATCTACAGCTCTAAACCATTGTGGATTCTGATCTGCCCAATAATGGCAGTTATGTCGATTCAACGCTCCAGTACTACAAAAAAATTGAGATTCATCTGAGAAAAGCACATAATTGAACAAATTTGGATTATTCCGGATGATGCCTAATGCCCAACGGCAAAATTCTATTCGCATTTGGAAGTGTACTGGTCTTAACTCTTGGACCAGCATTATGTGGTAGGCATGATATCTAAGATTATTCAAGATTCTCAATGCTGTTTTTTTTGGTACACCCAATTCTCTTTCAATTTGTCGAGAGCTAATGTGAGGGTCAAGATGAACAGCAGCGAGAACCGCTACTACATGAGGATCGTTCTCATCGTATCGGTGACACCTGCGTTGCCGATGAAGATGTCCTCGACGAGCTCTGGCAATCAGATGTGTTGCGGTTCTATGGTTAAGATGTCTCCTGATTCGGGAATCGTTCAGTGTACAGTCTTGCGGCTTGATGTGCATTGTTCCTATATTCTCCAAAAATCAAACTTATGTCGACTTCATTAGGAGAATAGTCGGCCATCCGCAGACTTGATTTTTTTATTTAAGTATTTAATCTGAACAGGTTATAGCGCACGCAGTTATTAAAATTTATCAATTTTGAAGCTAGCAGGTGGACGCATAATAAAAATTTTCCAAAGTCAATAAGGATGAAAATTTAGCTGCTGGCGAAAAAATTTTACCCACTGGGGCTAGTCAATCATGAATTAGTTGTGCGAAGTTGCGCCTATTTGCTTGTCGGAATAAATTTGAACGCGAAGAAATGTAAGGTCTGATGAGGTAGAAAGTCAATGTACTAGACTACCTTAATCGACTTGAAATTCATGTGGGTCAAAGTAATAATTATCAGTCGAATTGAAGCAAGCAAATAAAACTTATGAACCTAGCTTAAATTTCAGCTCTAAAAGTGGCCTGGGTGCCAAATTACAGCTCTTTGAATTTGAAAATACATTGTTTTTGAACCTTTTTCATCCAATTTTCAAGTATTCGCTAACAATGAACCCTTGCTCGGAGAACTTGCGTCTTTTCTTCGACTTTTTAAAGAAAAATATTGCGATTGCGTCAAAACCACTCAAATTGATTCACAGTGGTGTGAGAATCACATGAAATAGCGTTTTGAGGCGTTATTCAATTAAACTCTGGACTGCAGATCCACTTTTTAAGTTTTTTTTTAAGCGAATATTTTTTTAATCTTGAAAAGACCTTTAATTATCATCGTCCATGCCATTTTTCTGGGTAACGCTAAGAGTAAGGTTTTGGAAAGCTCAAACTACAGCAATCAAGACGAAAAACGAACTTATGCATGATGACCCGATTGGCTACTGACCCTCGGATAAGTTGCTAGCTTCAGGTCATGTAAGTGGTGACTTAACTGTTCACCTTGGGTTTAAGAAGGCTAGTCTGAATGTGGTTTTAGTTTACGTGGTCGTAGGATTGACTGACTGACTTCGGTGTTTCCTCTTGTAATTAACTTTCAAGGGCCACAGAAAAAAAATTTTAAATATGGTTTTGAACGTAAAATTTTTTGCTTTTTTATAATCCGGGTTGAAAAATATAAGCTTCCATAAAAAAAAATGCGATTTGACCTTCAATTAACCTTGAAAATTGATTTTATGATTAAATTTGACTACACCAATCGACGGTCCCTATTTTTCTGAGTAACCTTAGTCTAGATCATTTTTTCCGTAGCGTGCAAAAAAACTGAGAAATCCGGCTGGGTAGATTAAAATGGCTCATCGTGTATATACCCATATTTTCAAAATTTTGTCCTTAAGAAGGGGCCGAACTATCTGTCTTTGTCTAATAGCGTTTTTCATCATTTATGTAAACACTATCCGGTATAACAAGAAAAAAATAGCAGCCCCCGCTAGATATTAGTATAATTAGTAAATTTTGTAATAACAACCAAATTTTTTACCGCATAGTTTTTGACTAATTAGAGACCTACTAGCAATCTAGAATATAACCTATCTTTTTTTGGTAGGTCTCTAATTATTCAAAAACTACGCAGTGAAAAAATTTGGTTGTTATTACAAAATTTACTTATTATACTAATATCTAGCGGGGGCTGCTATTTTTTTCTTGTTATACCGGATAGTGCTTACATAAATGATGAAAAACGCTATTAGACAAAGACAGATAGTTCGGCCCCTTCTTAAGATTTATTGATAGTTATCGCAAACGCTAAAACAATAGGAAATGGTTTTCCATGTGAAATAAAAGGTAATGACGATGATTCATTAGTATTTAATGTTATTCTTGGTACGATAACTTTGATTCCTTCATTTTCTTCTGTAATAATTTCAACTCCTATGTTATATTTGAATACTCTCGTTATTTTTAATCATGTTCCATTACATAATCCATCTTTAATACTTAAATTTCGAATTAGCTTTATTATTTCATTTACTTTTAAATTTAGTTCACGTGGAGGTAATCCTCCTCTTATTTTATTCAACATTTCTATTGGACAATTAAAATGAATATTATCATTTGTTTGATCTACACCATTCATACGTTGCATAATCAATACTATATAAATTTAATAAATAAATAACAACAATAATTAATTATGAAAATTATATAAACTTAAACTTAATAAATAAACATTAAAATTGTTTATAAAGGTTTAAAATGTAAGGTAGTATAGAAAAATGAACCCTCAACACTATATGCCTATTCTTGTTTTAATATAGTAAAATGTATATAATATTAATAGAATCATTAAAAATTACATTTTTATCTTAAAGAAATAGCTTAAAAATAGTGTTGAGGAATCCTAATAAAAGAATTTTTAATCCACATTTATTCATTTCAGTTAGCAAAAGCAATATAAACGAGGCCAGTGGTATAACGGACAAGTCTCTTGCTTTCCATACTAGAGGACATCCCTGTTGAAAATAATGATGTTTTTCCAGTACGTCTTTGAAAGATGTCTTTGAAAACGTTTTTGAAGACGTCTTTGAAGACGTCTTTGGTCGTGTCTTAGAATGGAAAAAAATAAGACGTCATTTTTTTAATGTTCCGGAAATATAGTAACGAAATTGCTTTTTTTATAAGTAAAATAATTTCAAAGACGTTTTTTTCCAAGAAATACTCATAGTAAAAAACGTAAATTTTCAAAAAAAAATTCTTTTTTTAAAACGAATGACGTCTTTCCTGTTGAAAGTAATGACGTCTTTCTAAGACATCTTTGAAAGACATCTTTGAAAGACATCTTTGAAAGACCTCTTTAAAGACGTCTTTGGTCGTGTCTTAGATTAGAACCAAAAAAGACGTCATTTTTCCAGTGTTTAGAAAAGTTATTTAACAAATGACGTCTTTTTATTATTTCAAAGACGTATTTTTTTAATAAAAATGACGTCTTTTCTTACGAATTTTTATTTATAAAATACGTCTTTGAAATTATAAAAAGACGTTATCTGTTAAATAGCTTTTCTAAACATTGGAAAAATGACGTCTTATTTGTTCCAATTTCAGACACAACCAAAGACGTCTTCAAAGACGTCATTTTTTCTAAATTTAGGAAAAAATAACGTCATTTATCATGAATTATGTCATTGAAATTGACTATATGATAATCATTTTCCATTTAAAGGAATAAAACAAAAACGAGGTTAGCCTCGTAGTTTCAACTCTTTGATAAAGGAAGAGCATTTGCGATTGAACTGAGAGCGTTATGGCCTTATATATCTGCGTCTTTGAAATTTGTATAACGGATCGCAAAACTTGAAAATCGCCACTTGGTGAGTTAAAATTAAATTGACGCAATCAACCGTCAATTCGACTGTAAGTCACTAGGTGGCGATTTTCAAGTTTTCTGATCCTTGATGTAAATTTCGAAAATGCAAATATATAAGGCCAGAATGATCTCAGCTTAATTGCAAATGCTCTTGGTTTTTAGAAGAGTTGAAACTACGAGGTTTACCTCGTTTTTAATTTTTCCTTTAAATGGAAAATGATTATCATGTAAAGTCATTTTTCAATGATATAATTCATGAAAAATGACGTTTTTTCCTAAATTTGGAGAAAATGACGTCTTTGAAAGACGTCTTTGGTTGGATCTGAAATTGGAACAAAAAAGACGTCATTTTTCCAATGTTTAGAAAAGCTATTTAACAAATAACGTCTTTTTATACTTTCATAGACGTATTTTTTTTATAAAAAGACGTCTTTTTATAATTTCAAAGACGTATTTTTTAAATAAACATTCGTAAGAAAAGGCGTAATTTTTATTTAAAAAAATACGTCTTTGAAATAATAAAAAGACGTCATTTGTTAAATAACTTTTTTAAACATTGGAAAAATGACGTCTTTTTTGGTTCCAATCTAAAACACGACCAAAGACATCTTCAAAGACGTCTTTCAAAGATGTCTTTCAAAGACATCTTAAAAAGACGTCATTACTTTCAACAGGAAAGACGTCATTCGTTTTATAAAAAGAATTTTTTTTTGAAAATTTACGTTTTTTACTATGAGTATTTCTTGGAAAAATACGTCTTTGAAATTATTTTACTTATAAAAAAAAGCAATTTGGTTATTATATTTCCGAAACATTAAAAAAATGACGCCTTATTTTTTTCCATTCTAAGACACGACCAAAGACGTCTTCAAAGACGTCTTCAAAGACATCTTTCAAAGACGTACTGGAAAGACGTCATTATTTTTAACAGGGATGGATTCGAATCCTAGCCAAATACCTCTGACTTTTTCCAATATAAAAAAATTTCAATATTTTTATTTATACAATACATGAAATAAAATATATTAAGAATATATCGACGGTCGCGGGGACGAAGGTGTCAATTCATTTGTGGTTGTAGAAGGGTGTCATTTCATTTTGGGTTAAAAAGATGCTTGAGTTTCTTAATTTTTATATTTAATTAATTAATTCAATTCGTTATAATTTTTAATAATTTAATTTCTTTTGAGGTCTACTATATGATTAAATAAAAAAAAATTTTTTTTGACATCGCACTTTTCTTTTAATTAAAATGAAACGAAAGTCCATTTTTAACCCAAAATGAAATGACACCTTTCTTCAATTCTAAATGAAATGACACCTTCTTCCCCGTGACCGTCGATATAACATGGAATGTCATTTGTATCACGACTCTTGAAAAATTCAACCCCATTGATTATCAGTTGTTAGTCACAAAAGTGATTGACCATCCATCGGTAGTTACACTTTTTGGTATAGTATGTCTAACTTGTGATTATCAAACTCACATCGGGTGATCGGAATCCCTTTAATTTTATTATATTAAAAAAGTTAATATATAGAGGACAATATCCTCATATATTAACTTATTCTTTGAAATTATTTTTTTTTAAAAAAAGAAACATGAACAATGTTTTTTAATGCGGGGAACCATGGGGTGTTTTCTGAAAGGATATGGGGGATCATGGGGGGAGATATGAGGGAATCATCCTTTTATAAAATATGTACATAAAATAACGTAAATTTACGTAATTAAATAAATGAATAAGGTTAAATAGAGTATGGGAAAAACATGGGTGGTCCATGGGGGTGTGGTGACTGAATTTTTTCAAATATAATTTTATAATATAGGAAGATATATAGAAATTGAATTAACTTATACCAGTTATAACTTTTGCAATTCAGCATATTTTAAAAAACAAAAAAAATACGGTTCTTTTATTTTTTTTGTTTTATCTGATGAATATAATGGATTTTTTCATAAAAAATGCTTCCCATCAATCGATTTCAATCGACTTTCATAGTAGGAATAATTATATAAGATTCAATAAGATTATTGATGATGGATTCGAATCAGAATCAATAAGTTTCTATTGATAAATAGTTTGGTGATTTAAATGAACCAAATAAACATTGAATGATGAATTGAATACCTGCACCTTCGAAATTTGGGTAGGGGATCGCAAAATTAAGAAAAACGCCACCTAACAATTACAAACGTAAGAATTGATAAAATTATTTGGATTGACTATTAATTCTGTCATTGACTGTTAGGTGGCGTTTTTCTTAATTTTGCGACCCCCTTCCCGAATTTCGGAGGTGCAGGTATATAAGATTATAATATTCCGCGTTTGTTTGCAAAAGCTCTCCAATCTGCGGAGAGTTGATGCTTATGATATTTTGTACCTTCCTTTAGGAAGAACATAATTACCAAGTTATTAACTTATTAATAAATTTATCTTTTACCAATTTTATTAATAAATTTGATTTATCACTAAAAATGTATGACATCCTGCAGAATTTTAGCGTAAAATGCATGCAGGATGTCCTATAGGATGTCCTGCAGGATGTCCTGCAGTATGTCCTACAGGATGTCCCACAGCATTTTTTCATAAGGGTATGAACCAAACATGTTCCTATAAAAAAAGATTCGAATCTATTAAACTCGATAAAAAAGATTAGCTTCAATACGATAGAAATCGATTGAAATTGATTTCGTTATCGACCGAATTTATTGCTATTGAATCCAATATATATAGTTATTAAACTCAATGAAAAACTATCGCTGTTGATTCGATCTTCTGCGATGAAAATCGATTGGGATTAACTTAGCTATCAACTGCGAGTCTGGTAAAAAATCAAATCCCAAATCTGAGAGAAAATCTTCTACCAGTTCTTCCCAACTTCTGTAGGCCTTGTTGTCTTCTGGTGACATTCTTTCAAGAATTGAAAAAACTCGTGGCAGTCGGCTGTTGAGTCGTCGCGCTGAACGGACCCTCTGAATGAGTCGGAGAGTTCCATTAAGAAGGCAGCTTGACTTCGTTGCGATTGCGGTGCTTAAGCACACGAGTTGTCAAACTCGTGCTACCGTACCCGGGTTTTTCGAGATCTGGATGCCCGGATCTTTCGAGATCTGGATGAAACGTTAGGTCATCGTTCTAGATGAACTCTATGAGTTTATTTTTGGTTTGGCTTAACTTTAGACGCCATCACTTTTTTTTATATTTTTTTCATTCAATTTTTTTTAACGGCTAATAGTTAGGTTTTTGGAAGAACCCTCGAAATAAGTCGGAGAGTTTTGAAAATGACTTAACATTTTTAAACGTAGTTAAGCTACGTAGATTCTCTGAGTGAGTTGGAGAATTAACATGTGACTTGTAATTGGTTTTAGAGTGGAAGTAAGCACAACATAAGGAGGCTCGCCCACATCCTGAAATCATTCTCTCTTGGACAATGAAAGAGTTGAAAGAACTTTCTAGTTCCACCTTGAAGAAGGCTCGCTCTGAGGCGTAACGCATTCGGCGAAATGCGAGACGTTGGCACCCACGACCAGGCAAGGAATCTCAGGATTTCAACCCTAACTCCTTGGTTTCAACAGCTCATTTTTCCCCGATGCAAGATGCTTCCGCGAGGCCTGTTAAATCTTCGGAGGTTAAACCGAGGAAAGTGATAGTATGTTGATCACGATATCGCAGGCCTGTTGCACTATCGAATAATACTCCAATTTTGAGGATTAATCAATACGGACAGGTCGTAAAAGATGGTGAGAACAATGTTCTTCCATCTCTTACAGTTCCAAATGAGGTGGCGATAGTAAGGAAGCCAACACTTCCTCAACCTCTCCGTTCTATTCCTCGACCAATCTTGGCCGAATCGTTGGGGAATCGAACGCAGAGGGAAGTACTTCCAATGCCAAATTTGGAACAATTTGAACGCCTTAAACGACGGATTGTGCCACCACCTTCTGGTAGAGTGGATCGCTTTGTTGCTCCTTCTTCGCAACAGAATCGGTTTAAGAGCAGGCCGAACTATTTGTCCTTGTCTAATAGTGTTTTTCATTATTCATATAAACGCCATTGGCTGTAACACTAAAAAAATGGCAGCCCCCGCTAGATACTAGTATAATAGATAAATTTTATAATAAGAGTGAAATAATTTTACCACGTGGTTTTTGAATAATATGAAACTTACAAAAAATCTAAAATATAACCTATCTTTTTTGGTAGGTCTCATATTATTCAAAAACTACATGATTAAATTATTTTGGTTTTATTATAAAATCTAACCATTATACTAGTATCTAGCTAGGGCTGCCATTTTTTTCGTGTTACAGCCAATGGTATTTACATAAATGATAAAAAACCTTATTAGACAAGTTAGTTCGGCCTCTTCTTGAAAGCCGACGTCATGCGTTGAAAGAATTAAGAAAGCGACCTCGGTTTAAGTCTCCTGAAAGAGAGGTTAAAAGAAGCTAATATTTTTGTCTAATTGGCCCTTTTCAGGACCAAAAATTAATTCAAACATAAGAACATCCTATTCTCTTTTTTCCTTTTTAATATTTTCAATAAATTTTATATACATATATGTATTTTTTTTCAGAAGCAAGTTTAGGTATTTTTTAAGGTGACAGTATGGTGTCAATCACTTGAAAAAATAAATTTTTTTTATTGCATAAATCGATAGTATATCATTTCTATCATATACATATGCATTTTTTTTAAGGAGACAATATGATGTCAACCACTTAAAAAAATTAATTTTTTTTATTGCATAAATTGATAGTATATCATTTTATGATACACATATGCATATATTTTTAAGGGGAGTGTACCGCACGTCAGCTAAAAAAAATTTTTTTTGTTTTTTATTGCATAAATTAATACTATATCATCTCTAGAATATACGTATGTATATTTATAAGGGGAGAGTACGGTATAACTATTAGAAAAGTGAATTATTTTTTTAAAAATTGATAGTACTTTTGATTGAGCTATAAGATCATACTAATATATTAATAATTCTTGTTTTTTCACTATTTTTTTCATTTTCTATTGAAGCAGTTTAAATTTTGTTTCTTCATTAATATATCTTATAAGTATATTCAAAATGGATTTATAGTTTTAGAATCGTTTGTAAAATACAGCTTTTAATTATTCATTTATATATATATATATATATATATATATATATAATATATTTTAATTTCTTTTTTCTTCTACTGTACCAGTTATAATAGTTATTAATACAAAACCAAGCTGCGACGTAGATGATGTTGAACCAAGGTCACAAACCTTGTGGCGAAGACGATGCGATGCGCTTCAAAAAGGCCATCTCCTAGTGACTGATGATCACGTTAAAAAAAGAAACAACTGGAGTCACCAATATAGTATTAATCGTTTACTTGGCTTGGTTAAGCCAATATATAATATTTTTTTTATTTTTTTTTATTTATTATTACTGTATAACACAGGCCATGCCTATTACAGTTGCCGATTAGGTAAGGCAATTTACATAGTTTCTTAACAAAATAAAATGCTTGACTTCCGCAGTTACATACAAGAATAATGAATAGATTACGATTACAGTATCGGTTATATCAATATACGTTGATTTACAATAGTTTATAAAGTTATAGATACATAATTGGTAGGTAATAATTAAAATAAATAAGTAGATAATAATTAATTAGCTAATTAATTCATAATTTTATTCGGGTACTCCATGCATTTACTTTACCTGATATAAGTAGTTGCCACATAGAACTCATGGCCATTATAGCTTTACTTAAAAAGCTTTCAGCAGCAACTCCAAACAAGTCTGATCTAGTAAAAGGCACTCCTAAGTACGTATAAGTTGTCACGTATTCAATGGTCTGATTCATATATTTGATTTTTCGCAGTTTCTTTTGCCTACCACCTTTACTTACTACCAAAATTTTAGTTTTTTTTGTGTTTACTTCAAGGTTGTTTAATTTACTGTAGTGGAAGAGTGTGTCCATTTTTTCTTGTAAGTCAACGTTGTTAGATAACAGTATCAAGTCATCTGCAAATAGTAATATTTCCATTTTATCTTCAATATCACGATGACCATTCTCTTTAAAGAAAGAAGCCATGTCGTGTATAAGTATAGAGAACATGGTGGGGCTTAGGGAGTCTCCTTGTAAGACACCTTGTGTTACGTCAATTTCTTCTGATTTTACGCCGTTATTTACAACTCTTATAGTTGCTTTTTCATACAAATCTTTTAAAACTCTAATATACTTAGTGCTTATGCCAGCTTGATACAATTTTTCCCACATTATACTATGTGATACAGAGTCAAAAGCCCGTTTAAAATCGATAAATTCAACATAGAGTTTGTCGCCAGCTTTAGATAAGTTTAGTGCAATTTTGGCGTTGAGAGCAAATACGTTGTCTTCACAAGAGCGGTTTTTCCTAAAGCCGCATTGCGCTTCTGGTAGAATTGCATTGCTCTCACACCAAGCATTCAATCTCATGGCTATAATGCTTGTGAAGATCTTAGTTAGAGTATGAGCTAACGTTATACCTCGATAGTTCATTGGATCCGTTGTATCGCCTTTTTTATACAAAAGAATTATTCCTGATTGGCACCAATCTTTAGGGACTTGTCCTGTATCCAATATTGTGTTAAATAATCTCGTTATTCATGACAGGTAGGATATTGGTAAATTTTTGTAAAATTCGTTGCTGATGGCATCAGGTTCCGGTGATTTGTTGTTACCAGTTCTGCTTATAGCTGTTAAGACTTCTGTCAACTCCATTGCTCTATCAGAAAATGGGTGCGTTGCTTCGAAATAGAGCGTATTATCTATAATTCTTTGTGGGAATATCTTCTCGTAGAATACTTTCCATTCTTCTATTGGAATTGGACATAAGACTGTTTTTCTTACTCTTAGTTTTTGTACAGCGTTCCAAAACATTTTTGAATTACGCGCATCCGATAGATGTTTACGGATTTCAAGATAATAATCTTTTTTGGTTGAGTTGATAAAGTTTATATATTCTTTCCGAGATGAGAGAAATTGTGTTCTATCTGAGGTTTGTTGAGTTGATATCCATTTCTTGTGATTGTGCTTGACCATTTTCCTCTTCTCGTAACATGTTTTATTGAACTATGGCTTATTTCTTTTTTTGTTCGGCGTGTTTACTTTAATACTTTTATTCATATCCGAGTGGGTTGCCGCCTCTTTGATGTTTGTTTTTATTGTCTTGTTGAGTGTCTCTATGTCATCGAGTTCTGGTGGTGTCATATCGTCGAGCAGTGAGTGATAGTTTTCACCTTTATGTAGGTTCCATCTTAGTACGTGTATTACATCCTCGCGAACCTCTCTCGTAATTATACTAGAAGTATTCTTCAGGTTTAGACAAACTCTGATTAGAAGTGTGATTACAGTATACTGTATTTACAAGCGGGGTATCGACTTTTATATTTATATTTATACAGCTAGAATCATCGTTGTCGTTACTACTATCTAACAGGCGTTCTGTAGTTGGCGTGTATTCACACGCATGCGTTGGTATAGTTTCTGCTACAGCGTGAACAACCGAATAGCTTACCTTGTCGAGACACGAATTATTCGTAATTTTTAGGTTATTTAAAATACCTAATGCACAGCTGCTATCATGTAGTGCATAATTATGTTTTTTTCTTTTATTATACGTTTTAGTGCTGTTGCGAACGAAAATTTTGCACAAGTCCTTGACCGTGTATCCATTTGTACTGTTTACCGTCGATCGTGATTTTATGAAAACCTAAAGTTACTCCATGGCCTTCTTGTCTTGCTTTGTCCGCAGTATTCTTAACTTGTTGCTGTGCTTCGCGTTCTATAGGTGTTCTATCGCTGTTGATATAGATGTCGCTACTTTTCAGCTTAGATTTATTTTTCATTACGTTAATTTTGCCTGTAAAGTTACTCATTTTTACTAAATGCAGATCATCATAGTTTTTGCCAATTTTAACTACTTCCTCAATTTCGTCTTGTACTTCTAGTTTGTTTTGTAGGAATACTTTAACATTATTGAACGCATTTATTTCGTCAGTTTTAAGACCTTTAAGAATGAAGTTGTTGCGGCGTTCTGCTCTTTCTTATTTTTCTTCTTCCAGCTCTAGCTTTACAATTCTTTCTGTGAGCATTTTCTTCTCAGTTTCACATTCCTCCTCTTTTTCTGCAATATTTTTCTTTATATCTTTTATTTTATCGATTGCTCGTTGTAGTACATCATATTTCTTAGAGATTTCAGCGACGTTCAAAGTTAGATTGTCAATTTTCTCCATTAAAGTATTGAAAGCGTCGGTATCTTTCTCTTTTCCATTGCTCCTCAGATTTACCTTGTTGTTTGTCTGTTTATTAAACATATCTTTTACAGTTGGGTCTTGAGAAAGAGTGTTTTTGCCCATGTTGCTCGATCTAACTATAGAGGGCAGCCGTTGTCAAACCTTTTTATAATCGTAGTTAACAACGTTCGCTTGGAAATTCTAATTGTTTTTTGTTTGTATAAAAAAAGCACTGAGAATCAGAATAACACCCACACTTAATCAGCGGCACCGATATTGTGATTTTATAATAAATGCGCCATTCTTAATAAGCAGAAATAACACTTATAACGCAAAAAATTAGAGAGCTCAGGCACTTTCGATTCGACGCCACGCGCGATCAACCGGAAGTCGCCAATATATAATATTATCAAAAAGAATCCTGTCCCACAAACCAGGAACATGTTCTGGAAGGATAGGTTAAAATAACTGTAACTACTAATGGGGCTATTCTGAGGTCTCGATAGGGCTGCCTTATTTTCAGATGTGCCCTATTATTCCCCGTTTATCACTTGACAGTTGCCTGACAATCGACATTGAAAAAATTCGAAGCGACAACATAACCTCTTCTGTACACGTAAATATCTGATGTAAAAGGAAACTAATTTTCTCATAAAGTTAACTCTCAAATAATTTAAATATAAATAAGATTTAACACGAAAAAAAAATTATTTTATTTTTAGATACAGCCATGTTCATATTTAGTAACATTGAATCTTCATACAACAGAATAAATGCATAATATATAAAATTGAGTTGAAAAATTATTTATCTATATTATTTTATAAATATATCAATACATTCTATATTTTGCAAACGAATTCAGATCGTATAAGAAAAATAAAATTTAATTTAGTGCATTAATGAAATAAAATTTTGAAAATCTTTTTTTTATTGCATAAAAACTTTGTTTCATATTTCCAATGCTAATTATAAATAATGTTTATAGAATTGCATTTCAAAAAGCTTACTTATCCTATATTTTCTTTAAATTTAACGATGATTTCGTAAAAAATTTATAAAAGAGTCCTAAGATGGAAAAAAATGTCAAAAGAGGTTATGTTTTAATTTCAAATGTTTTGAATATCAATAGTCAGGCGCCTGTCAGGTAGTAGACGGGTAATAATGGGTTACATCTAAAAATGAAGCTGCCAAATCGGGACCTGATAATCACCCCATTACATACCAAGCAGCGCCCCTGTCAGAATGCCCTGTAGGGTCCGTATGATTTTGTACGGCATCCTAAATATTTTTCTTGTCGGGATACCGCTGCGGTCTAGTGGCTAGCGTGTCTGCTTTTGATTTTTGCTACTCAAGATCGAATCTCTGCTAGAGCACCAATTTTATTTTTTTTAATTTTTTTAATTGTTTTTTAATATTTTTTAATTAAATTAATTTTTTTCTTTCATACAAACATACTTTTCGTCAATAATTTAAAATCTTTATGAGTATAAATAATTAACTTTAAGTTCTTTTAATATCAATAAAATTAGATCAATTAGTCATTAATAATCTAATTAATTTCATATTAATAATAATTAATATAAAATTAATTAAATTTTTCTTTTAATTTGATGATTCGTAGATAATTATATAAAAAAATAAATAATACAAAATTACATAAGTAAATATTATAATTGATTATTTTCTCATACAAATTCTAGTGAAGTTATCTCTTTCATTTAAATATATACAAAATATTATTAGTAAAAAAAATTTTAATTATTTATTTTATATAAATTTATTTACTTAGATGAAAAAGTAAATTTCCTCATTCAAGAGAATTAATTTTATATGCTTTCATTTATTATGACTTTTAATTATTAGTCCAGGCGTATTAACTATTTGGAGGAGAAAGTTTGGTGATTGTTCACAAATATTGTTATTTTCATGTAACTTAATCTTTTATCATTTACAGAATTTTTTTTAGAAGTTAGTTACAATGTTAAGAGGCGTTCGGGACTATTTGCCGCATGGGGGCACTGCGGTCAGGTGAGAAAAAATTGTAAAATAATTTTTACACAGCGATTTACAATTTACTGAAACAATAATATACCTCTAATTTTTTCAATAACTCTAGCCATATATATGAAGAATAATTATTGATACTAATCTTGTTTGAAAAGTCTAAAATATTGTTGTAAAGCAAAAAATGCAGCGCGAGATAGAGCCGGCGTGAGCATATGTATTCATCAGTCTTTAGTATCACTTTCTCTGTCGCACTAAAGAAAAATACACATGTTTCTATCGGCTCTATAACGCATAGCATTTTTCGCTTTACAAAAATATTTTAGACTTTTCAAACAAGATTAGCATCGATAATTATTCTACATATATATTGCAAGAGTTATTGACAACGTTAGACGTATATTATTGTCTTAATAAATTGTAAATCCGTGTATAAAAAATATTTTATATTCCTCTCTCACCTGCAGCGCCCCCATGCGGCAAATAGTCCCGACCGCCTTTTAATAAAATTGAATGAATTCACAATAAATAATCGATTAATAATAAGTTATTTATTGAAAAAATGAATAAATGCATTTCAAATTTATTTAAAATCAAAAGCGCATGCGTTAGACACTAGACCACCGTGGTATTGCTTACGAGTTGACACGAAATGATACATGCTCATCTGCCCCTATTGATTGATTTACGATTAAAAAATATAATATTATTTCACTATACTGTTATACAAGTAGTTATTGGGGCACCATGGACCGTCAAAACAAACCCCCACTCCACCACCCAAAGGTTACTGACCACTAGGTCAATGACCTCTGAGAAGGCGAAGTAGGGATTTGTTAGACATGGTACCCGAACGACTGGAGGGTCACTTACCCCCTACTAGAAATTTAGAGTGGGGATGAACTGGATGGTCACTTACCCCCCTCCTACAAAATTTAGAGTGGGGATAAAAAATATTTTAATCGATATTTCAAAATTATTAATTTAAAATTTTGTAATATAATCCTTTTTAATTATCGAAATAATAAAAAATTGATTTATAAAATATGAAATTAAAAGATTTTTTATTTTTAATTATTATAAATTTTTATATTGAATCAGACAAGGTGATTGAAACACTCATATTTTAAAGTTTAATAACATTTATTAATAATAAATAAAACATACATTACAAGGTAGCATTCATACATTTCATTACTGTGTACACATGATAAATAATGAATTCATGTATGATTATAAATAAGTCTTGGTTTCCTAAAATTAGATTTTTATTTTTTAATGATTCATCGAGATCATTTACAAAATTATCATTTATACTAGATATTGTACTTTTTATATCGCTAGGATGATAGTATACATATTAAGATTCTTGTTTTCGTTCTAATACATTTTTTATATGAATCACCATTTCTTGTAATATATGATCTACAGATTTTGCAATAATATTCAAATATTAAATTCTATAATCTATACATATCGATAATTCTTTTAGACAATCAAATGTTACACGTTTAAATACTAACGATCGACTATATCGCCCATGTTTTTTGGATGGTCCACCACTCTCTTCTGCTTTGGGTTGAGCATCATTGGGTACCAATTCAAAAGCTCTCTCGTTAAAACTGATAATAAAGTGGATAGTGTATCCAGGTATAGAGAGTCGTTAATTCAACATAAATTTCTCATTATAACAAGTAAAAAATTCGATAATTTTATCAAACTCCTGCTTCAATACCTCCCAACAGTCGACTGACAGAGGTGGACCTTGAAAATTGGATCCGCAGAAGCGCACTACAGGAACAAACTCCATTTTTTCTTCTCTTATGTTCTCCAAGCCTACCTGGATAATTTTCCGAAAAGAGTTGTTTGGTCCGTAGTCCATTGGTAGAAGCTGCTGTCAATAATTTTTCTTGCTGTTCTGTTTTATAAAATATTCCAAGTAGTTACCAAAGGATTGCTCCAGGCTTCTCTTTTGACCAGCCATCTTGATTAGGTTTTGTTGCTTGTTACTGCTGTTACCGTCGATCACACACAACTGTGGCTAGACCGAGCAGATTCCACTCCTTTTATACTGTAAAAAGTTGGTAGTGATGTTGTAGAAAGGTGACGTGCAACCAATCATAGACAGTCAAGTATCAAATTATGCATAGCAAGTTTTTTTTACAAAATTCTTGTCTATAGTATCATTTTTTTGCAAATTCTGTGAGAAATTTTTTAAGAATTTTTTCAAACTCAATCCGCTAGACATATAATACAAAAACATGATACAATAATGACCACAAACGTTGGAATATTCGCTTTGTAAGCGTTTATTATTCCATCTAAATTTTTTACAATTTTAGTGAATACGTCGTAAATGTTGTGGAATTTGTGGTGACTTAATAAGACTATCAGAGTACACACCTGTGCCATACTTATCAACGTATATGGCAACCCAGTGCGCACTACGCTGGTTATAATTTTGCGTATTAACCTTTTAAGGATGGGACTGGTCGATATTTCGACCACTCAAGTATCATAATATTTTTGAGTGATTTCGAGGAAAATGTTATGTTAAAACACTCAAAAATATTATGATACTTAAGAGGAGGTCACGTATCTCTGTCCTTTTCTAATCAAGGAATTGAATTTTTTACACAAACTAACAACTTTGGCAAAAAATGAAGAGAAAGCCGCATCTCGTAATAAAAAAAGCAATATTTTCTTTGATAAAAAAAAATTAATTTTATTGCTTCGTTCTCAAGAATACCTTGAAATACTTAAAACATAGAGGTTAGGGTGGACAATTTGGTTTTTCAAGGTTTTCTTGAGAACGAAGCAATAAAATTAATTTTTTCTCATCAAAGAAAATATTGCTTTTTTTGATACAAGATGCGGCTTTCTCTTCAATTTTTGATAAAGTTATTAGTTTTTGTAAAAAAATCATTTTTTTGAGTAGAAAAGGACAGAGATACGTGACCTCCTATTAAGTGGTCGAAATATCGACCAGTCCCGTCCTTAAAAGGTTAAGCACGAACGCACAAGGTCTCATCCACATCAGACTAATCCGATCCGCTGGATAAATGCCTACTGCGTGAAACTTGATCCTCATCAGATATCGTACAATCTCTTTTGAATTCATTGCGGAGAATTTTGAGGAATTCTTCCCACATCAGCGATTTTACGTTGGGGTTAAGTTTCAGTAGCCAATGTTTCAGGTTAGCACCGTTATTCAGCGCGCACGCGTAATTTGAATAAGGTGATTTTATGTAATGATGCATGCTCTTTACACTGCTGAAATTTAAATTTCTAAAAGTTGGACAATCTTGTTCTTTTTCTAAATTTTTAATCTTACAGGTGGTGAGCTTGGGAAAGTAATTCAACCTTTTCTTGACCTCGCACGAAAATTGTAAGACAATTCATGCAAATATCTTCCAAATTTTTGTATAATCTTTTTATCGATGTATCACCTTCGTACCACTCCAGGCCATGATGATTCAGTATTACCTAATTGTTCTGTCTCAAAGCATTTTTAGGTAAGCGTCTTAAATTACAAGGAGGCGCCACAATCCAATAAGTGATAAAGTTTTCATGAATGGCAAGTACAGCCACCTCCTTTGGAATCAAACGATTTTTGTTGTCCTTTAAAAACTGCACGTCAATCACCACGTCCATACTGTTTGCAATGAAATTTGCTCGTTGACTGAAGTAATAAAGATGGCTTTGCTCCACTTAAATAGCGAGAAATATATCCCTACCACGACTACTCAACCGCTATAATTCACGACAACCTGTCTCGACGAGTTAATTTTAAGCAAATTGTCGTATTCAGCATAAATTATACAATTTACAGCACCCTCTAGCGAGTCGACGAATCTAACATCAATTCGTATATTACCATTTTTTATCAAATTTCAATGACTACCATCGCCGATAAATCAGGCGTCAAATCAAACGCGAATAGGTAGTAACGTTCGGGTAGTCTTCACGGGTAATCGAGTTGCCTGAATTCATAAAGTGAATACTAGTGCCGGAAAAAAGTATGTGATAAGCATCAACGTACGATTTGTTTTTTTTTTAATCTGGCTGTAAGGGTTTCGATGGCATCTGCATTCCATCAACGTACAGACACAAAAAATTTATATTAAAATTCTTGAAATTGAACGTGTTAAGACTTTTATCGCTGTTGTGAGCTTTATTCTCAACAAAACCGAGTATAATTCTTTCTGGCAGCTGATCTAATATGGCATTGTCGATCGTTTCCCTATGCACACCATTATATAATGTAACAGCCTTAACTTCTACACGTGTCAGTGGGTATTTTGCAGTAGTCTGCGACAATAGTTTTTCGTGTGCTAGCACAAGTGAAGGATTTAATCTTACCTGACGCACAAAAAGTGTAACCCCGGTAATATTTACCGTGAAAGCACCAGCGGGATCCATGAGACAGAATCCATCACAAGAACGCACGAGCCTTACTCTAACTTCAACACCACCCAGTAATAATTTGTCTTGATTAAAAACATCACAATGTAAATAGCCGAGTAAATCAATCTTCCTATCAATCATAATCGCTTTACGCTGACTGAGACCTGCATTACCACCTGTGAAATCGTCCATTTTCCCTGCTGTATCATCGTACCACAATCTACTCGTTATATGAGACTTTTTAGTTGTTGGGCCATTTATTAAGTAATGTTTCAATGTAAGCTCTGTATGCATAAGCATTGTTTGGCGGTGAAACAGGTTTCTGATTGAATGGCACGTCGACTTGATTAGACAATGAATCCAAAAGATTATTTATTGGTCCAACGTTCGGATCTTCAGGTGCTTCAGCACTAGTGCATGTTACACTGACACTCACACTTAACACTGTGTGATCCAAGTCTAGATACTCAGTGTTGCCAGAGATGGTAAATTCAATTGGTAATTGGTCGTTGAGTGAATATATCGGTTTGTACTGTACCTAGTAAGAGCATCCAATTGCAGTCTGTGTCGAGGGTGATTCAAAGAGTGATAATTCCGAACTGATCGACTGATAAGATTCTGTATGCAATAATCCCATCTTGAAATTTTAATTTTCAAAGATATCTTTAGCTACACGTGCTTCCATATTCTGCCTCTTCTTGTTTTTCGCAACTTAACCACTTTCCGAGCGTTAAGCGGCTGAGGTGTTTGTAGTACCAGGTGCACTTGGCGACTGAGCTGACGATGTCTCGTTCTTCTTCTTATATTCTGATTCCTTCCCCTCTTTTGCACTTAACTCACCCGAGAGCAATTTATCCAGAACATCGTCAGCTTTTCTTTTGAGATTTTTACCACTCTCGTGAATGTCTCTTTGGCCGCCCCTTTGACAGGCCCGTCACCTAAAGTGACATCATCTAGGATTTTTTTACCTGCTTGGAGAGCCTCTTTACCGGCCACTTTTGCACCTTGCTTGATCTCCGGTATAGCTGCTTGGAAGAGACTTTTCAAAATACTACCTATTCCTGCAACCGACTGGTGGTAGCCAAAACAAGGTTTACCAATCCTAAAACACTTACCCCCACCACCAACTATTTGGTTATTGTAAAAATCTTCAAACTCAGACATTTTATCGAATGCGCTTAAAGTGAAGCGTTACAGTCAACGTACCGTAGTCGAATATAAAGGGAAATCCGTGTGCGTCTCTTACATCTATTTCGATCGACTCAAACGCTGAAACGCTTTCACGAACGGTTCCATTTTAGCTGTTGGAGGCGACTCTTTTTTGCAGGGGTTGATGGCGTAGCTGCCAACTCGCTACCAACTTTTTTACGCTTTTTCGCACTCTCAACTTTTTTCTTCTTTACGCTTGTTTGACTAGTAGCTGTTGAAGTATAATAACCTTCTTTTTCTGACGACGATGACAGCGATGAGTCAGGGCTATGAGATGCAATCGTAACTTGTCGCAAGACGCGTGCAAACTGTTTGTATCCGCGCGGTGGTGGTCTTTTTCTACTTCTCATAGCTTTGTTCCATAAATCAACAATATCAGTACCCTTGACAACAGCGCCATCTAGCTTGATTATACCACGACTATCATATTTAATATTACCAGCTTGCCGTAAGTATCTAATGAGATGCCTAGCAGTGCTTCGAAATTTCTGCGATCCTGACTCGACAAGCTGTTCGTCGTCGATTTCGTCATTATTGTCTCATCCATTGTCGTTCCCGTTTCTAATGATGTTGTCTCGTGTGGACGTACTATACACCCACTTTTATCCCTCTTCTCCTCTTTCAGATGTAAGTAACGCTGCAAGATTTACTGATATTGTAAAGATTTTTGGCGCTCATCACCCGTAGAATGTAAAATTATACTCATTTCCTCGTCAAAGCGTGTCGTGGCTGTAACAGGTGTCTGTACACTGGATGCTGGTGGTGTATGATTAGTAGTTGCTACGTCATGCGGTTGCTGCTGATACTGTTGCTCCAAACACTCTTGTGGTACTAAAATCATTTTTCTTGCGTACTCCATGCCGATAAAATAGGTCTTACAATTAGCCGCAGTAAATATGCTGATTTTACTACCAATTTCCTTTTTACCTCCAAACTACCCAGTTTAGCGAGTTTTCGCAACAGAGGTGCGAATTTTTGCAATTGTCTCTTATAATACTTGCTGAGTGGAATATTTCCACGTAAAATTTTTAAAGCATACTCACAAATGTACGTTTTAAGTTTAGAATTTGCTTCGCGTAATATAGCCTTAAGTTTATAAATTTCGATTTTACACAAAAAATATAGCTGAGTCAAGTATTTTTCTGAAATTGGTCTGCTATGACTACGTCTTACTGGCTCCATTACAATCGCACGACTGGTACATTATTCGAGTGAGCACCAGCTTTTATAGGCGTGCAACGAGGCACATAAACGTACTGATGTTTGTCAAACGGAAATATACAAGTACGAAATCTCACGTTTTCAGACGTACTCTGCTTCAGATCTATGAACAAATAGCCGTATGGCTGTGTTGTGGCATCGAGATATGCCTCTTGCCAAAAACGAGGCTCCTCGAGGCAGATTTGACTCGCCAGATGATTCATTTGCGCTCGATCGCGCGGTTTTTTAAATACCACGATGTAATTAGAGTTTAGAGAGATTTTTCGCTGACCTTGATTAAAGAGATTTTGCGAGATAAAGATGATGCTTAAGTTATTGTGATGGCTGCCTTTGGTAAAGAGATTGACTACAGCTTTGCTGGACGATTCTTTTATCAGATCGTCGAGAATTAAGAGTTTTGCTCATGGATCATTAGCATAATCTTCGCTCTTTGGTAAACCCTGAAATTCGATTCCCTCACCTAACTCCTTATAAATTGGCTGCCTCTCGGTATAGTACAAAAGTATACGCTCGAATTTCTTATCACTCATGCGATTAATATAATGCAAACAATTCTTCACAAATACTGTTTTACCACACGAGCTGGGTCCACAAATCATCAAAGTCTACGGATGCTCTCATCTGCAAACGTCCATGTTACCGCTGCTGCTGAACTTCTACTACTAACTTCATTACATCCTCAAATCACTCTACATATACGATCATTAGTAGTGATGAGCAAGAGTGGGGGCGGTGGCGGAGCGCGCGTGTGCGAGCAGTATCGTGCTCGAAAGAGCTTGCCACCATCACTACTTGTATTCCCACTACCACCACCACCGCCACTCTGCTCGTCACCCCGAATCTCTAGTATAAAAGTAAAAGCAGCAGCATTTATAGGTTAGTGTTGTACAAGTTTTGGTATCGTCAAAATAAATAAGTTATAGTCAAGAAATTTGAGCAAAAAATAATGAAATTTTAACAAAAAATTCATTAAAGACTCAAATTTTCAAATTTTAATGAAATTTTATAGAGAGTTGTCGTTAGGAAGTGTAGTGATTATCCGTATCTTGCAAAAAAAAAAAAATAATGAATCAAACAAAAAATGTGCATTTCAAGGAAGGTAGACCGAATATTTACGTGTGGGATTATGTGAGTCGTGCAGCGCAACGTGGAGGGAGCAAGCGGCTCGTGACAGAGAGAGATTTAAAATGAGAGTGGAAAGAATGAAGATTATTTTGGAACCTATAATTTTGAAAAAAATTGACGACTACTTAATTAACAGAAAATAAATTTATCATTTTGTTATATTATTTTATAATTTCAATAAATTATGAAATTTATTACAAAATTGTTTTTGTGTTAATTCTACAACCTTATATATATATATATATATATATATATATATATATGTGTGTG
This sequence comes from Anastatus disparis, assembly GCA_017163975.1. Classification (NCBI taxonomy): domain Eukaryota; kingdom Metazoa; phylum Arthropoda; class Insecta; order Hymenoptera; family Eupelmidae; genus Anastatus; species Anastatus disparis. The sequence continues at coordinate 1,476,331 of JAFFSR010000356.1, forward strand.
TACATAATATTTTTATTTGGGTAATAATATATTAACATTTATTTATTATTTAATTAGATTTATAGCCGTATGGAAGACTAAGCTAGTTATTTACAAATCGTCTCTTCGAATATACGGATTCACATATTTTACATTAAGGTCGTGTTACAACATCATGAAATTATGTACGTCTTATAGCGCCGTAATTAGCGAAAAGTGGTGGTATTTCGCCGGTAACAAGTTTCCGTATGGAATCAAAATTTATTTTTTGACTTACCGACAAATTAAGCCTGATGCCTTTGATTTTGCAAACACATCCTTCGACGCCATCTGGCGTCAAATATTTGTACCCGTAAAATTTTGGTCCGACTTACATATACAATAGAATCAGTATCGTAATACAACACGCGTTCACCCAACGGTTGCAATTCTTCGTAAAGTTTCAAACGTGCTAGAGCTGTGGTGTAGGCGGCTACTACAACGTTACATAATGCCGATGGCTTGACAGATGCTTCTGTGTTGTGTCAGCTTACGTAAATTGTCGTATCGTCGACCGGTAAAATTGAGTCAACCTCCGTCTCGGCACTACAGAGTAATTCGAATAACCTCTGTGGATCATCCACCACTTGGCATATTTTCTCGTTGACCAAACTTACCCCACAATGAATTCAGATACAGTTTTGCTACAGATCTAAGGCCAGCATTATATTTTATTCGATTTTTGTCTAATTTTATACCCTCTTGTCGTACGAATTCTTCAATATATCGAGAAATCGCATTTTCGTCACCGTCAGCACATTCCGATGGGCAACCCGACGCGTACGTTTCCTCAGCGAAAAATTTATCAATATAAGTTGGAAATAGGCCACCCTGACCCGTGGCTTTGTTGTACTGAGTAATTTTATAAGACCATATTTCAAATATTTTTTTGATTACATAGCCCATTTGAACGGCTTTTTTTAACTCGTCAATCACCCACGTACCGGTAAAAATCGATCATCAACATTTTCGTGATCACAATCTGCGCTATACAACGATTCAACGGATGTTCGACATAGTGGAAATAAAAGCTTATTATGCATTTTAACGGCGAGTACAGCATGATATAAATTTCGCGGTGGCAATACTTCACATTTAATAAGACCTTCAACGTGACTTATGTCATTCGTTTGACCCATGAGAGTGCGACACTCATCCTCGCCCACGTAGACAATGGGATATCGCCCATATTTACAAGTATACGGATACAACGAACACACGTCCACGTATTTTATTTTTTCGCCTTCTTTTGCATCGTAAATTTTGACTGTATTGCCCGTTCACCCGCCAAAAAATGCTTCTCGAGGATTTAACGGTGCGTGCCATTTTTGTGTCTTATCTTTAATGTACGACCTCATATTCTCGTTCTCCGAGTACTCTCGATCGAAATCACACTCCCACTTTTCGATAAGTTCATAACCATGGGCTCGCATTTTTTTCGATATCCGCTTAGTTCTCTCGAAACTTTCGTCCATATTTTTACCGCTTGCGAGCCTCAAGTCTCGGTTTATTGTGTAACACCAGACTCAACCACACTGAGAAAAAAACATAGTTGGCTTTATTGCGTTCTCTAGTAACGATAACCATGTTACTCTAGTATTCAATATATAGTCAAATTAACCGTTTAAATTAGTAGCATTTACTAGACTGAACGTAGTAGGAATTTCTACAATCTTTATTAGTATTTTATTTACTTTTTTCAAGATATACTAACCGAAGTTTTAAGACTTTAAAGTCTCGTTTTGAGTCTTCTAGGCTGTTATTATAATTAAATATTCTTATTTCATCTACTTTCGTTTGTAGATTATAACAATATGCAAATTAATAGTATAATTTATTATATAGATTTTGAGGTTAAGATCTATTCATCATGTGCTACTGAATGCCGACCAGAGAATCTAGTTGTATTTACTATGTTACCGTAGTAAACGAGAGAAACAGTACATTGGTTAAGCTCATCGGTCTTAACGTAGTAAAGCCAACTATGTTTTTTTCTCAGTGCATGCCAATAACAACCGTGCAATTGTAAAACAATTTTTTTTCCATTTTTAAGTACGCAACATCCGTCCCCTAGAGGGCCTTTGGGAAGCCTCTTTTCTCGTGCACGAACGGTATACTGAATTTATCGTTTCAGCATATTTTCCATCCAGCAGAACCATCATATCGCCTTCATAGACTGTTTATTTGCTTGCCTATAACCACCTTGAGGTATAATATCTATTGTATCTTTTTGTAAAAATTTTTTTCCATACACACGCATGCAAGAAGATGTGATTGTGGCGCACTCTACAAACGGATCTGTATAACCACGTTCGATGAAGGTCTTGCGAAAAGCCAGACATGCTTAACGTAAAATTTTTACATCTAGCTTACAGTATTTTACAATTTCATTTTTAAAATTGAATATATAATTTTCAGCTTTTTTTTCGTTATACCACTGCATGAATTTGCGTCATTCTTCGATCTTCATTGAATCTGGCGAAAAAGTACATATCGGTGGCATTTCTCCCACATAATTCTGATTTCCCGGTGTATGAAAAAGATGAGGAAACGTACCTTTCTCGATATTAACAAGACCGTAAGCTTTTGGTAGTGCAGCTAAACTCATATGAAGATAATTCAAACTATCTATGAATTTAACCGATAAAATTTCCATTATGATTATTTTTGACCCGTTTAAAATTACATTTGGCTTATTTCTGAGATCTTCACGTTTTGTTAAATGTTTAAGAATGAATTATGCATCAAAACCCTGCGCATTGTGTGCTATACGAATGATTTGTTTGAAATTTTTTCTTGGTGCCAAGGTCAAATCAACTAGCTGTTTCACAGGGTCGACTTCAAATACATACTCGCGCATCCCACATACTTCACAAGAATTTGATACATTTTTATCGTTGCTGGACAACACACAAATTTGGTACATGCAGCCTTACTTTTTCAGCTGCACAGCCTAAGATGCTCTCTGATTGTTGAGTCTCAAAATCATAAAATAAATAAAGAATTATTTTTTTATTCATCATAAATCCTTTTTTATCGACAATAGGTCGCATGTAATAAAAATGTTCTATTGATCTTTTACCATTACATACATATTTTACAAAATATCGTATTACAATCATGTGGTTCTTTATCGTTGATGCGCACTGTTTTGCTACATACATGACAAATTTTCATACTCTCGCATACTGACCGAGAACTATCGAAAGATTTTGAATTTTTATAATTTTCAAAACATACGGTACCGTAAAAATCTCTGCTACATTGAAAGCATTTCATTTTTTCCTGATTCATATCACAAGGAGGCTTCTGTAAACATTTATAGCATTTTTATTCACATTTATGATTTTTCGTATTACTAAATTTTTTATTGCAAGGTATACACTAGCCTCGACTCCTGGCAGCTGCGAGTAAATTTAAAATTGCCTAGTAATGTCTGGAATTTTCATAATACATGATATTTAGAGTATGTCTAACGTCGTGTACAAAAAGTATACCATCGTAAAGCGGCCTATATCCACGAGCAAAATTTGGAAATGAATAAACGACGATTGCGACTCCGAAGAGTGCATAATATTCTTGAAATAATTTAATCTCCTCTGTACCACAGCCCGTCTCGGGTATCGTGACTCTCGAAGCTCTGACAAGTTTCAATGCTTGCACTTTCTGATATTGTGTTATATGATGTCTTATTTTATTCCATCTGTCATGGAAAATCCCACTACGTGTTTAATTACGTATTGCGTATACGTGAGCAGCGATTAGCGAGCGTGGAAGACAAAGACTGTCGCTATTTTTAATATTTAGAATGGTTTTCTTGAAAACTAATTCGCTAGTGAGAGACACACGACCCCGGCCCTCTGGTTTAGTCACAGTACTGACTTTAACATTCAAAACATCGTCAATTTCGAAACCATCATTACTCTGCGCTATACTAGCTATCAGTTCGAGTAAATCTACCGGTGAAAAATCACGAAGCAGTCTAAAAGAAATCCATAGAGGTCCGTGCACGAAACGTTTAGAGCTTATAGTCATGCCGATATAATCTGATGGCTGTGCATATTTACACACGTGACGATATAAATCGTTTATAGCGGCCCTTAACCAACCATATACATTTGCATTAGCTGGTAGAGGTAATATCGACACTCTTAATTGTCGCCCTTGAAGCTTAAACTGTTTGAAATATCGTGAAGTTTCTTTATGAACGGTAATATGTTCCTGAGCAGAAGTACCATCTCCCTGTTAAAGACATTCGTCTACAATACCGTGCAATAATATATAAGAATTAATACAATTATAAAATTACATACATCTCAATAGTCGAAATATTCTGTACCTGGTATCGATATTGCAGATAATGTTGTTTTAGGTGAAAATATTTTATTCGATATTTGTATATCCTGGTCATTCCAGTAAAAGCAGCCAGGCAACGGTTCATTAGGTGTTGGTGGCTCTGTAGTATCAGCAATTACCCCCTCTAACATCGTGTTTAGAGTACTATGATCATAAGTCAGGTGATCATCTAACGAATTTATGACTTCTCGTACTTCTTGGGTGGGCGGCAGTAATGCAGGATCTCTCGAACTAAGGAACTGTTCTTCTGCTGATAGAAGATTCATCAGTAATTCATCCCCACCAATGTCGTCCATCATGTTTTGCAGGTCTGAAATTTTTTTAATATCATATCTATTAAATCTACGCTATTTTAAACAAAAAAGTCTTATCCCGTGAAATTCTCCGACCACTAATAAAAAATCTATAGATTATTCATCCAATATTGCGAATCGATATTTTTTTGTGAAACATATTTTTGGATTTATCATTGTATTTACAACATAAAAGTATTATCATGCAAAATTTTTTAACCGTAAATCAGTAAGTTATTAAGTATTGGTTCGATATTGGAAATCAATATTTTTTAGTAAAATATGTTTCTGGATTTATTATTTCATTTACAACAAAAAAGTCTTATCCCATGAAATTCTCCGACCACTAATAAAAAATCTATAGATTATTGATATATATATTGATCCAATATTGCGAATCGATATTTTTTTGTGAAACATATTTTTGAGTTTATCATTATATTTACAACATAAAAGTATTATCTTGCAAAATGTTTTCACCGTGAATAAATAAGTTTTTAAGTATAAAACTATAATGAATAACCGTAGTAAACTATAGCTAAAGAGTGTAGTAGTATTATAGCAATGAAGTACACGGAGAGACTTTTGCCTCAATAAACTTGACGCGCGCCCTCACTAGAAAAAGTGATACCTTCTGCTACGTAAATCATATGTATTGCCTTACATTTTATAATGCATGCATCACTTTTTTTCGTGCATTAATCGTAAAACACAGCGCAAGGTGGCGCCGCATCGATATTTATCTTGCATATTCCAAAAATATTGTGCATGCGCGCCACCTTGTAGAGCGTTTCTAAAACGCACTATCTTTTATGGTGCAAAAGTCTCTCGGTGTATTGGGATCTGACATGGGGGCGTGGTCTAAGCTAAGATGGCGTACCATAGTATACAATTTACATTGTCATATATGGAGCAAGTACCTGTTTTTGTTAATTATGAATATTTCTGTACTATTGGGCAGATACTAATCCTACCAAACGTTATTTTATAAAAGATGAACAAGTTTTCAGAGCAGGACATATAATAAAATACGTTAAAAATAACAAAAATATCGGTGATATAATAACCTTTTCACGCAAGACATACAAGAACATACAAGTCGCATCAACGAACGCTTTCTGCTTGTATGCTACTATTCGTTCAGATTTTATCCACCAGAGAGCGTCTGGTCTATGTCAGATCCCAATAGTTTCTTGTAGTATTTTCGCGCTACTATAATCAAAGATTACAATCATTATGTAGTCGAACTATATTGAGGATTATAGTATATTATGAGTAATGATTATAGTTAATTACATTAATTTCGTCCTACTATAATCGATAACGTGATTAATCATAATGAATAATTCCTATGGGTCTATATAGTGTACCGCTTGATAATGTACTTATGGTTACATGGTTTATGGGTTTATGATTTATGAGTTGATAGTTTATGGTTTTATGGTATATGAGTAGATGGTTTGTAGGTTTATGGTTTATGGGTTTATGAATTTATGGCTAATAGATTTATGGTTTATGGATTTATTGTTTATGGGTTTATGATTAATAAGCTTATGGTCTATGGGTTTATGGTATACGGCTTTATGGTTTATGGGTTTATGGTTTATAGGTTTATGGCTCATGGGTTTATGATTTATAAGTTTATGATTTATGGGTTTATGGTTTATGGGTTTATGGCTTATGGGTTAATGGTTTATGGGTTTATGGTTTATGGGTTCATGGGATGATGGTTTATGGATTTATGGATTTATAGTAAATGGGTTTCTAAATTTATGTTATATGAGTTTATGGGCACAAGATATATGTGTTTATAGTATATGGGTCTATAGTTTCATAGTTCATGGATTTATAGTTTATGGGTTAATAGTTTCTGGGTTTATGGTTCATGGGTTTATAGATTATGGGTTTATGGTTTATGAGTTTATGGTTTATGGGTTTATGGTTTACGGGTTTATGGTTTACGGGTTTATGGTTTATGGGTTTATGGCTTATGGATTCATGGTTTATAGACTTATGGTTCATGGGTTTATGGTTTATGGGTTTATGGTCTATGGGTTTATGGTTTATAAGTTTATGGTTTATGGGTTCATGATTTATGGGTTTATGGTTTATGGGTTCATAGGTTTACGGGTTGATAGTAGGTTGGATTTATAGATTTATAGTTCATGGGTTTATGGGTTAATGAGTTAAGGTCTTATAGTTTATGGATCTAGAAGTTAATGGTTATGGGTTGAGCGTTTGTAAGTTTATGGGTTTGACATTTATGGGCTTATGGTTAATGTTTTATGGGTTAATAGTTTATAGTTTTATAGTTTATGATTTTATAGTTCATAAGTTTATGAATTATGGTTTATGGGTCTATAGGTTTATGGTTTATGAGTTTATGGTTTATGGTTTGATGATTTGTGGGTTTATGGTTTATGGATTCATAGCTTATGAATTTATCGTTAATATTTTTCTGATTCATAAGTTTATGGGTTAATGGGTTCAAGATATATTGAAGCGGGCTTGACTTTATTCACGGTCGCCAGGTAATATTTTAATTACCGAATTTAAATTTACTTCATTAATTTAATCTATACATGCATATACAAGGTGCATACAGCAATATTATAAAAGAAAATTACATCTATCGACGATCTCCTCCAGTGCAATACTCTTGGAGATGCGATAGTTAATAATTTTCTTTACGTGTGGAGTAGAGGGTAATATGATAAAAGTTATTTTTGACACTCCATGCGAGAAGCTCGATTTCACGCACGCTGTACAAAGTGACACGTGCGAAATGGAGCTTCTCACACGTCGTGTCAAAAAATAGTGTTCGATACTCGTGCGAGAAAGTGATTTTTTACTCGTGTGGCGGTTTGGTGAAAAGGTGAAAAAAAGATAGAAATATGCTATTATTTAATGCAAGATGAATAAACAAATTATTATCGACGACATATCCAAGTGCAATACTCTTCAATGTGCGATAATTAATTTGTTTAGTATTTCTATGAAGAATGATAAATGAGATGAGATGAGTTATACTTTTCTCAATAACTTTTTGAACACAGTCTCATTTAAATTTGAAATACTTAATCTTTTTATTAAATGATTAAGAAAACATATATTTTACAAAGATTTAAAAGTTACATAGTCCTTTAACGGCATGTCGGAGTTGCAGCAATCAAGTTTTGCTTTTTTTATTTTATCGATATCTTTTTAAATTCTTAAATTAAACAAATATAATGACTTGTCCGCACTAAAGTTATATTAGTACAATAATTTTTGTTAAAATAAAAAATCATTTGGACTTGTTATTTTTTTATGAGCTTGGATTGGAAATTAGATATCAAACTCGACAAACCTAACCTTAAAATACGATATATTGAAAGTTTTTATTATAACTTTGTATGTATAATATTTTGGTGGTTTTCTTGAGTTGTCCGCACTAGAGTTTAATCTTGGCTGATTCCATTTCAAATCGAACAGTCAGTATACACTCAAGTCACCAATTACTGCGCTAATGGAGTATGTTATTCTACCCTAAAAATAAGGGTATACGTATTTTTTTATTTTGCTGAAATATCAAAATTGCATCAGATATGCACTTTTGAAAATTGCATACAAAAACTAAATGTTAAAACTGAAAATGTTGAGAATAACTTTAGAGAGCTATCGTTTTACCAATTTCCAATGAATTTTGATAAACCTTTTTTTATTTTATTTCGTTTTGAGCCCTCTTCAACTCCGTGCAAGAAATTAAAAAAAAACTAAAAATGACTGAGATATATGCATTTTACCAAAAATGCACTTTTTATGCACATGCATTTTTCTCGAAAAGGCCATTTTTTTTTTGCTGAAATTTTTTTTGCTGATAGAGGACCAAAATACCTATCTAATAGTACTTGTTTGATCCCGGCTTTTTTGGTTTGGAGCGAGAAAAAAATTCACAAATTTTGTTGGTGAAAAATGCTTGTATATACGTTCGGAAGTCTTAAGCAGTCTGCATTCAAACACTGTCGTATGCTTGGCTCATCATTTGTTTACATTTTTATGCATGTATATAGCATCAATAGTGATATATATATATATATATATATATATATATATATATATATATATATATATGTGTGTGTAAATTCGTAATATAAAAATAAATATTTAAACATGAAAAAAAAGAATTCTATTCGTGTATATCTATATTATGTATGTTTCGATGTACAAACAATAGGAGGCTTACTCATGGACAAATACATCGCGTAACCAAAACAGCATATTAGAACTGTTATATAGAAGCTAGTTATTTTTACGGCTGCTTTGAAAGGTGCTTCTCGGGCTTGTGAAAAATTCAACAAAATTGTGAAATAACAATGTCCGAAATTTACTCTTCTGAAAGAATTTCATGTCCCGATTTTTTTCAAATGCATAAAAAGGTAGTTTATATGAGCAGTAATTCACGTTTTAGACCGTTGGAAGATTTAGCCATTAATTTGGCACAGCTTCATCCAGATTTAAATATATTGCCATCGACTAATGTATGTAAAAATTGCCATAAACGCATATCAAAAATGATTTTAAGTGATCTTGAGTCTATATCTGAAAATGAAATCACTGAACTTTTTAGCGGAAGAGATGATGATTTTATTCCGAAGACACCCGAACGAATAGAGGAATTAAACGAGAGTATTAATTCAGTTTTATCTGAATGCATCTCACCCCTAAAAAGAAAAACTGCAATACCTGAAAATTTTAGAGGAAATTACGTATCTAAAAAGAAAAAATCCTTAATTTCAGCTTTTTCTGCTACTGTTGGAAGTAAATTAGAAGATGCGTATGGCATTTCAGTTGAATCAATAGAATCGGACGAAAATTCCACTGAAAACTATTGGAATGAATTTTTAGAAAATTTTAAATTGGCTTTAGAAAAATGCTCTTCTATTTCGGAGAAAATAAAACTTCTAACTCTACTACCTTCAAAATTAAGCAAAATAAAAGTTTGCTCACTATTCCCGAATATAAGCGAGTATATGATAAATAAATCAAGAAATCTCGTGAAAAATAAAGGAGTTTATTCGGAGCCAGATTTATATACTGGTCATCCTATTGATGAAAGCACAAAAAATATCGTTATGGAATATTTTTTAAATGATGATTTTAATTGTAGTAGACAAAGTCCAAATAAATCTGATGTCGTAACTGTTAAAATTAATAACACAAAAACTAAAAAAGTCAAACGGTTTCTCACTCGAAGCTTAAAAGAAACATATAGTCAATTAAGAAAAGAAAATCCAAACTTACAAATAAGAAAATCGAAATTCTATAGTCTAAGACCAAGTTTCGTCTTAACTAGCCCTGTGAAGAAAGCTTGTCTTTGTGTACATTGTGAAAATTTTGAACTGTTTCTTACAAGTTTGATTCGTTTTAAAGGCGATAAAAATTCCGAATTAGATTCAATTCGTTCAGAAATAACTAACACAATGTTGTGTTCTGAACCATCTGATTCATGTTTCTTGCGAGAATGCAAAGATTGTCCCGGTGGTGCGGGTATCACATTAGAATTGTTAAAACTGAAAGAAAATTGTGAAGATGAAATTACGTTTGCTTTGTGGGATAATGGTAATCTTATTAAACAAACAATAAGCTTAACAGTTTTTAAAGAAAAACTTTCAATCTGCGCATTGAAAGCAAGTACTCATATATACATAAAAAATATTCAACGTGAAGCTATAAAAAAAGAAAAAGAAGAAGGTAAAGCTGATCCTACTAAGTTAATCATCCACGTTGACTTTGCAGAAAATTGGTCTGTAATAAATAATAAAGCGGTTCAAGGAAATCATTGGGTAAATAACCAAATTTCTATTTTTACTGCAGTCTGTTACCAAGGAGAGATAACACAAAGTTTTGCGATAATTAGTGACGACAAAAAGCATGATACTGCATATGCACTGCTAGCAATAAATAAAATTATCGATCTTATGAAAAAGAATTATTTAGTTACTAAAGTCACTATCATATCAGATGGAGCTCCAAGCCAATTTAAAAATCGTTTTCAACAACATGAATTCAAACATTGGTTTTATGAAATGAAATGGTTATTTTCTGCGACTGGTCATGGGAAAGGAGCCGTTGATGGAATAGGTGGGCTTCTAAAGCATTATGCTACTTCACATAACTTGAAAAGAGTTCATGAAGAATCGATACAAAATGCTGACGATTTTATAAATTGGGTTCAAAGTTACACCAATGCAATAAAAATAATTTTACTACCAATAAATGAGATTGAAAGATTTAGAAAAAAGAAAAATATTGGATGGAGTGGGGTTTCTAAATATAATGGAATTCAAAAAAGTCATATGTGGTTAAAAAAACTTGGGGAATTAAAATCACATATATTTATTGGCAGGACAGCTATACATGCACTAAATGAAGTGAAAAACAAGATAAAAAAAGCCAAGCGTCGTGAGACTACATTTAAAACTAAAAATAATAAGCGCAAAAATAAAAAAAAATAATTATCTATAATTATTTTTTTGACGCATCCCAACAGTGAGAGGCAAGGGGAACTCACTCTAAAAAAGCACCCCGAAGGGAACAGAATCCTTCTACGTCCACGTCGTTGTTCCTGGATAATGCTAAACGAAGGATAATATTTAAATGTCGACTGCTTAAGACTTCCGAACGTATATACAAGCATTTTTCACCAACAAAATTTGTGAATTTTTTTCTCGCTCCAAACCAAAAAAGCCGGGATCAAACAAGTACTATTAGATAGGTATTTTGGTCCTCTATCAGCAAAAAAAATTTTAGCAAAAAAAAAAAATGGCCTTTTCGAGAAAAATGCATGTGCATAAAAAGTGTATTTTTTGGTAAAATGCATATATCTCAGTCATTTTTTAGTTTTTTTTTTAATTTCTTGCACGGAGTTGAAGAGGGCTCAAAACGAAATAAAATAAAAAAAGGTTTATCAAAATTCATTGGAAATTGGTAAAACGATAGCTCTCTAAAGTTATTCTCAACATTTTCAGTTTTAACATTTAGTTTTTGTATGCAATTTTCAAAAGTGCATATCTGATGCAATTTTGATATTTCAGCAAAATAAAAAAATACGTATACCCTTATTTTTAGGGTAGAATAACATACTCCATTAGCGCAGTAATTGGTGACTTGAGTGTATACTGACTGTTCGATTTGAAATGGAATCAGCCTCTTACAAATTTTTTCTTTATAGCAAAAAAACTCAATTAAACGCATCGTTTATTCATAAGTTAAGATTGGACATATTATTAGAAGGCGGACAGCTTCGTCATGCTCTTAAGACAGAATGCTTAAATCTTATACTTCTGACAGTATAAGATCGAATGAATTTAGTATCCAAGTTTAAATGTTACACGGTCGAACATCTAAAAGATATAGAGAGAGCTTGCTTGGATTCACGCTCTTTTATATTATTTCATAAACCTTCTATGAGGTTCTATTTCTTATTGAAGAATTATATTTTAGGAAATAGAATGTTCCATAACATTTATTTTATATATTTACAAAAGAAACATTTAATAAGATAAATATATTAGTAAAAGAAACATTCTATTTCCTTTACATTTCAAAAGACTATTTTTTATAGTTAATTTTATTATTTATTAATTAAAAAAGCTAATTTTTTAATTTATATTTTTAAAATTTAAATAGAGTAATCATTTTTATACATATTATATAAATAGAATGTTCTATTTATATATACACAATTACTTTAAAAAGTTACATTTTATTATTAACAATTAAATATTGATAATACTTCTTATTAAAAGATATAGAACATTCTATTTCTATAATCATTTTACTATATATATATTGAGTTATCTTATCGACCTCAGTAGGTAACTATGAAGTCCTACTTATACCCTTAATGTAATTTAAATTTATTATTTCAGAAAATCATTCTATGTTATAAATAATGACAAATTATTTATAAAATATTTATATCAAATTTAATAATTCTATTCAAAATTGATATGAGCCGTTACAATATGTGTTTATAGTATATACGTTTATAAGTTTATGAGTTCATAGTTTTATAGTTTATGGGTTTATTGTTTGTGAGTTGATGGTCTATGGGTTCGTGAATCATGGATTTATGGTTTGTGAGTTTATGATTTATAAATTTATAGCTTATAGGTTTATGATTCATAAAATTATGCTTTATGGGTTTGTGCTTTATGGTTTATGGACTTATGCTTTATGGTCTATAAGCTAATGCTTTATGGATTATGGACTTATGCTTAATGGTTTATGTGTTGATAGTTCCATAGTTTATGAGTCAATAGATAATGGTTCATAGATATATAGTTTATAGTTTTATAGTTTATGAATTCATGGATTTCTGGTATATCGGTTTATGATTTCATGGGTTTCTGGTATATCGGTTTATAATTTCACTGTTTATGAGTTTGTAAATTTAAATAATCCATATACACATGAATAATCAACCTATAAATTCATATTCTATAAATACATATATTTGGAACTCCTAAACCCATAAACCATAAACCCATTAACCATTTACCCATAAAGTAAACCATAACACCATAAACCGTAAACCATAATCCATAAACCTATAAACCACAAACTCATGCACTATTAACCCATAAACTATAAATCCACAAATCCATAAATTATAAGTCCATAAACCCATAAACCATAAACCCATGAACTATGAAACCATAAACCCTTATACTATAAACACATATATCTCGTGCCCATAAAACCATTAACCATAAAGCCATATAACATAAATTTATAAACCCACTAACTATAAATTTATGAATCCGGGAACCATTATCCCATGATTTCATGAACCATCAACCCATAAAATATGAAACTATAAACTAGGAAACCATAAACTCACAAACTCATAAACCATAAGTCCATAAACCATAAACTCATAAACCATAAACCCATAAACCATAAACCCATAAACCACAAACCCATAAACCATAAACCCATAAACCATAAACCCATGAACCATAAACCCATAAATCATAAATCCATAAACCATAAACCCATAAACCACAAACCCATAAACCATAAACCCATAAACCATAATGCCATAAACCATAAGCCCATAATCCATAAACCCATAAACCATAAATCCAAAGCCCGTAAACCCATAAACCATAATGCCATGAACCATAAGCTCATAATCCATAAACCCATAAACCATAATGCCATAAACCATAAGCCCATAATCCATAAATCCATAAACCATAAATCCATAGACCGTAAACCCATAAGCCATATATCTATAAACCATAAACGCATAAGCCATAAGCCTATATATCATAAACCCATAAATTATAAACCATAAACTAATATACCATAAACCCATAAATCATAAACTTATAAACCATGAGCCTATAAACCCATAAACCATGAACCCATATTCCGAATAACTATTAATCCATAAACCATAAAACCATAAACCCATAAACCATAAAATTCAAACCCATAAACCATAAACTCATAGACTATAAACCTATAAACCATGAACCCATAAACCATAAACCTATAAGCTATAAACGCATAGACCATAAACCATAAACCATAAACCTATAAATCATAAACCCATAAACCATGGACCCATAAACCATAAACCCATAATCTCATAAATCATAAATCCATAAACCATAAACCCATAAACCATAAACCTATAAGCCATAAACCTATAAGCCATAAACGCATAAACCCATAAACCTATAAACCATAAATCATGAACCTATAAACCATGAACCCATAAAACATAAATCCAGAAACCCATAAACCACAAGTCTATAAACCATAAACCCATAAACCAGAAACCCATAAAGCATAAACTCATAAACTATAAACCTATAAACCATAAACCATGAACCCATAAACCATAAACCCATAAACCGTTAACCTATAGACCATAAACTTATAAATCATAAACCCATAAACTATAAATCCATAAACCATAAACCTATAAGCCATACATTCATAAACCATAAACTCATAAACCTATAAGCAATAAATTTATAAACCATAAACCCATAAACCTATAAGCACATTAATCACGTTATCGATTATAGTAGGACGAATTTAATGTAATTAACTATAATCATTACTTATATAATATACAATAATCCTCAATATAGTTTGACTACAGAATGATGGTAATCTTTGATTATAGTAGCGCGAAAATACTACAAGAAACTATACTTCATCACTATAATACTACTACACTCTTTATCTATAGTTTACTACGGTTATTGATTATAGTTTTTTTCTGTGAGGGACGTCTTCAAAGAAGTCTTTCAAAGACGTCATTTTCTTCAAATTTAGGGAAAAAACGTCATTTTTCATGAATTATGTCATTGAAAAATGACTTTTCATGATTCCCCATTCAAAGGAAAAAACAAAAACGAGGTAAACCTCGTAGTTTCAACTCTTCGAAAAACGAAGAGCATTTGCCATTAAGCTGAGATCATTCTGGCCTTATGTATCTGCTTCTTGGAAATTTGCATCAAGGATTAGAAAACTTAAAAAAACTTAAAAAAAACGCCATTTAGTGACTTGCAGTCGAATTGATAGTCGATCGCATCAATTTAATTTTAACTCACCAGGTTGCGATTTTCGAGTTTTGCGATCCCTTATACAAATTTCAAAGACGCTGATATATAAGGCCAGAACGCTTTAAGTTTAATCGCAAATGCTCTTCGTTTTTCGAAAAGTTGAAACTAAGAGGTGTACCTCGTTTTGTTTTTTTCTTTAAATGGGAAATAAATATCATATAAAGACATTTTTCAATGTCATAATTCATGAAAAATGACGTTTCTTTTCCAAAATTTGGAGAAAATGACTTCTTTGAAAAACGTCTTTAAAAGACTTCTTTGAAGACGTCTTTGGTCGTGTCTTAGATTGGAACAAAAAAGACGTAATTTTTCTAATGTTTAGAAAACCCTGTTGAAAAAAATGACGTCTTTCTAAAACGTCTTTGGTCGTGTCTTAAATTGGAACAAAAAATACGTCATTTTTCCAATGGTTAGAAAAGCTATTTAACAAATAACGTCTTTTTATAATTTCAAAGACGTATTTTTCTAAATAAAAATACGTCTTTAAAAAAATAAAAAGACGTTCTTTTATAAATAGCTTTTCTGAACATTGGAAAAATGACGTCTTTTTTTGTTCGAATCTAAGACACGACCAGAGACGTCATTATTTTTAACAGGGATTTCATAAACTTTTCATGGAATATGTTAAGAGGCGGCCGTATAGTTCTGTCCTTGTCTAATCTGAATTTTCGTTATAATTAGTAAACTAAATATTTTTATACAAAAGTAAGGGCAGAGCCCAATAGATTTAAGGATGAATAGACGATTCTATTCTATGAAAAAATATAAAATTTTCATTAGTTTTCGAGTGAAGTCTGAAACGGAAAAAGAGTTGAACACTTCAATCAAATTTAACTCTTTTTCCGTTTCAGACTTCACTTGAAAACTAATGAAAATTTTATATTTTTTCATAGAATAGAATCGTCTGCTCATCCTTAAATCTATTGGGCTCTGCCCTTACTTTTGTATAAAAATATTTAATTTAGCCATAATAACGAAAATTTAGATTAGACAAGGACAGAACTATACGGCCTCCTCTTAAGGAATCTTCCATGAAATATTTCTCTTATTTCAGTTGCGTGTTTGGATACATTATTTTCTGTTTCTTAGTGACTTTCTTTGGAAAGATTTGATATGTAGAACTTGAAGACGTTTTCTTTAGTATTAAAGTGTTTTGATTCAATGGAATGAAAGCATGGTACTGTAAAGTCTCTGGTATAGTTTTAGTATTATCTAATCTTGGTTTGAGTTCTAAAACCGATTTTTCATAATCATCTTTACTGCTATAAAAAAACTTTGGTTTCTTTGCAATAATTTTTAGCCCATTCGTAAAAACTTTCTATTGTTAAAATTCTATTTTTGGATAAAAGTTGTAGATTAGCACGTTTTTCACCTCTTTTTAAGTTCGCTCCGATACTATCACATCCATCTTTACCGTGCGGGGTGGCATAAAAGTGCCATTCCACTGTGATTTCGAAATCTTTTTTATAAAACAGAAGATTTTGCATATTTTTCTTATTTTTAGAATGTTGACCTGCTCCATCCATAGAATAATAAATATTTTAAAATTAGATTTTAAATAAAGTATGACAATTTTTTGATATTCATAAACCACCGTAGTATCATGGTTTAGATTATCCGAAATTACAGCAATGATTACATGTTTGAGATTATTATTTTCTTTGTAATAAACTACAACTGTAAAAATAGTTGCCTGATTATTATTTTACTGGAAAGATTAGGTAGAATTCTGTACTAAAAATGCATAGTTTTTCGCAAAATCATAACGGACAATAAACTCCCCTTTTTGAAGACTTTCTTTTTGGTTATTGACATACTGTGACTGTTTCTTAGCAAAATAATCATGTCTTAAATTTCATTAATTTTTCACCCAGCGTGTTGAGAAAGTCATAAACGTTCTCACGATAGTTTACTACTTTTCGTTACGCAATCTAGCTCAGCAGCTTTTAGCATGAGCTTAACGTTTTCATGATGTATACATACACATACATTATGTGTACCATTGCTTCCAGCTGAAACACAGTGTACTAACCTCAATTGTATGAATTTTGCCTTCCCAATTTTAACGTGTTCGTGTTCTTTTTTAAATAAATAATAAATTTCGTTCAAATTGTCAAGAAGTAATCTTTTCTGAACGTTTTCTCGTTTATTGTTGTTCTGTTTTACGCATATGCAACCTCTTAAGCCTGGCATCATTCGATTTATGTCATCCTTTTCATAAAAACTTTTAACTAAATTCGTAGTTTCCACCGAAAAAACTTTGCCGCGTTTTTTTCAGAAATTGAGAAAATTCCTTATTTAGCTTCCAACTTATTTGCTTTTCGAACTTCCCGTTCAGTGTAACCAAACTCTCTAATCAAGTCATTACGAGTCCAAAAATTGGGAGCATGAGTGAGTAGTTGAATTCTATCCCGCTCCGATATTGTATTAGAAAATTTTTTTTCAATTTTTTCGAGAATTATTACGCCAGCTTTATGATATTCATTATAACAATTCACATTAGCTTTCCTTGTATCCAAAATAGGTAAATCTGTTTTACGTTTGTAAATTTGCCTTCGACATATACCTCATATTTTCGCTTCTTCGGGTACAAATATACTTCTAAAAGTTGAAGGAAAGTCAAACAGATCTTTGGACATAGGGTATTAAGTAATTCTTTTATATACATTTTACTTATTTACATACGTGCCTTGCTCGGAGAGTTGACGTGATTCCCCCCATATACGCATACATAAACATTGACATTTAGTTATAAAATCGTATTTACATATTCGCTTCGACTGTACACAATTAAGCGCTGACCCTTTCGTTTTTATAATAAGTAAGGTATATTCCAACCGCTTGGAAATAAGACTCCCTTCTAACGAACATCTCCCTTTCGACGTCACTGAACATCTCCCGTGACGTTCCGCGAAACCTTCCAACGAAAACTTCATGCAATCCTTCTAGAATCTTTCATACAATTACATACTGAGCAATACTCCACTGGAAGATTACTTAAATCTTTCTGTGTAATATTGCGTGGAATATTTCTCGAAGATTCATGTAATATTCCACTGTACGATTTTAATGTTTTTCGAAATTTTCCAGCGTAATATTTATAGAATCTTCCTGAAATCTTTCATGGAATATTCCACTGAACGATTTAGAAGTTTTTCAGAATTTTTAAGCGAAATGTTTATGGAACCTTCCTGGAATCTTCTATAGAATATTCTATTAGAATATTTCATAAACATTACATGTAATATTTCATGAAATATTCCATAAATCTTCCGTGAATATTTCATGGGATATTTCGAAAAAATTTTTTAACATTTCTTTGAAATATTTCTGAAATATTCCTGGAATCTTTTAATAGAAGATCTCATCGAAATATTCCAGTGGAATATTACGAAATATTTCAGTGAAATCTTCCATGCTGTGAGGGTATTTTATGAAATATTTAATGAACGGTTTCAAAAATAAATCATGCATTATTTCATGAAATATTTTCTAAATATTTCTTAAATATTTCTTAAATATTTCAGAAAATATTTCATGAAAGATTTTAAAAATGTATCATGTATTATTCTTTCATGAAATATTCTCCAAATATTTCACAAAATATTTCATGAAAAATTTCAAAAATATATCATGTATCATTTCGAGAAATATTCTCTAAATACTTTTACAATCTTTCTTGAAAGGTTATTAAAGATACAAAAATCTTTTTCAAAAGATTTCTGAAATATTTCTTAAATATTTCTCAAAATGTTTCATGAAAGATTTTGAAAATATATTATGTATTATTTCATGAAACATTCCTTAAATATTTTTAAAATATTTCTTGAAAGATTATTGAAAATTATGAAATCTTACTCGAAAGATCTCTCAAATATTTATGAAATATTTCATGAAACCCTAGCGGAAAAAAAATAAAAATATCTGAATTAGACTAAAGAATACAGTTATTAACTGTTTTAAAATGGCCTGAATATTCTTAAGAGATTTCAAGAATCTTTCAATGGAAGGTTTGGGTAATCTCACATCTTTCATGAAATTTTTCCGATC
Source organism: Anastatus disparis (assembly GCA_017163975.1). NCBI lineage: Eukaryota > Metazoa > Arthropoda > Insecta > Hymenoptera > Eupelmidae > Anastatus > Anastatus disparis. Next base: position 1,495,679 of record JAFFSR010000356.1, read on the forward strand.
CACCACGAAATATTTCTAGAATATTTCATGAAAGGTTGTGAAATGCTGTAAGGGGATAGTATATATATTGTATAATCACACATTAAACTTATATGTCAATATATATATACGCATACATAAACATTTAGTTATAAAATCGCATTTACATATTCGCTTTAACTGTACACAACAAAGCGCCGATACCCTTTCGCTTATATGGTAAGTGAGGTATCTTCCAACCGCTTGGAAGTAAGACTTCCATTTAACGAACATTTCCCTTTCGACGTCACTAAACATCTCCCGTGACGTTCCGCGCAACCTTCTAACGAAACTTCATGGAATTATTCTAGAATCTTCCATGCAATATTCCACTGGAAGATTACTTAAATCTTTCTGTGAAATATTTCGTGAAATATTTCTGGAAGATTTATGTAATATTTCGCTGTATGATTTTAAAGTTTTTTGAAATCTTCCAATGAAATATTTATGGAATCTCCCTGAAATCTTTCATAAAATATTTCACCGGAAGATTACTGAAATATTTCTGTTGAATATTTCGAGGAATATTTCTGGAAGATTTATGTACTATGCCGCTGTACGTTTTTGAAGTTTTTCTTTATCTTCCAGCGAAATTTTTTGGAATCTCCCTGGAATCTTTTATGAAATGTTCCACTGGAAGATTATTTGAATCTTTCTGTGAAATATTTCATGGAATATTTCTGGAAAATCTATGTAATATTTCGCGGTACGATTTTAAAGTTTTTCGAAATCATCCAATGAAATGTTTATGGAATCTTCCTAAAATCTTCCATGAAATATTCCAGAAATCTTTGGTGAATATTCCATGGAATATTTCAAAAAAGTTTTTGAACATTCCTTTGAAATATTCCATAAATTTTTCTGGAAGCTTTCAATGGAAGATTCCAGTGGAATATTTCGAAATATTCCGTGATGACTTCCTAGAATCTGCATCGAAGGTTCCATTGAAATATTCCAGTGGAAGATTTCGAAATATTTTAGCTCAAACTTCGGGATAAGTTTTCAAATGACAGAATATGGATAAAGCTAAAGCTATAGTCACAAACACTCAATGTTTCCCTAGTTACGGGCAGTTAAAGAAAATCACTAAAAAAGTTACTAGATTTTTAAATGCATATAGTTCTTTAGCATTGATAGCTAGAAGCTTGAAACTTTTTTTTTAATTAAATCTGAGCTTGAATCCTTTTGAAATAGTAGTTATAGCATGTAAAAATATTATTTTTTTCCAAAGCTATAGCGTAATAAAGATTGGACCTGAATTTAGCTTTTATTATCAATTAATATTTTAGAATGAAAATTCAGGTCCAATCTTTATTACACTCTAACTTTGGGAAAAAATAATATTTTGATATGCTGTAACTACTATTTCAAAAGGATTTAAGCTCAGCTTTAATATAAAAAAAGGTTTAAGCTCCTAGCTATCAATGCTAAAGAACTATATGCGTTTAAAAATCTAGTAACTTTTTTAGTGATTTTCTTTAATTGCCTGTAACTAGGGAAATATAGAGTATTTGTAACTATAACTTTAGCTTTTTCCATATTTTATTATCTGAAGACTTATCCCGAAGTTTGAGCAAAATCCGTGATCTGTGACACTCTCCTAGTAAGTGATTGAGAGGACTTCTGGAATGTTAGCGTTGATTTTCTTTAAGGTGTTGTAAAGTTTTCCACTGAAAAGACAACAGTTACTAACAGTTTTCTCCAGTTTAAACCGGTTTTAAACAGTTGTCAATTATTATATTGAGTTCCGAAATTCTACAAAAAAAGTGTAAAAGAGAAATATGTTATTTTTTCTTCATTTTTCAACTTTTTGGAAGCTTATTTTAATTTTTTTAAATTTATTAAATGAATATAACTGTTGAAAACTGAAGAAAACAATTTATAATAGTTAATAACAGAAGAGAACTGTTAATAACTGTTGTCTTAAGTCTCATTCCGGCCACTTTTCTTCACTTTTTATCTATTGTCTTCTGATTTATACTATTTCATTCAGATATTATTAGATAATTTTTGTTATTTACTTAATTTTTAATCGTTGTATCTGCAAAACAGGAGTTGAGTGCAATAGATATTATTATTATTATGAATATTTATAATAATATTTATAATATTTGTGCACAAGGAAAAAAAATTCTATTGCATTTTTTTTGAGAAAAATAAGGAATGCGAAAATATTATAAACATAACCTTTAACATCAGCGTTTCTTACTTTTCTAAAAAACAATGCAATAAAATGTGTTTCCCTCGTGTATTGAGAAATATGACACCATATACATTTTTTTTTTTTTTTTAAATTGTTTATTTGCAAATGTAATACATTAACAGGAATATCAGGCGCAAATAACAATACAAAGAAAAGCCTTAGACTAATGTAGTGGACGCAGTTACATGGAAATTGTGAATACACTCGTAACTGATTTTTATGATATTTTTATAAAAATGTATGTTTAAGTGCAAGGTTTGACACAGAATGGTCGTATTCCTATATCTAGCGTAAGTGGTAAAGCGGTAAAAAAAGAGGTGTGTATACAAATAAAAATCCGCTAACAATTAGATATCAGAACAATAGAAAAGTGGACGATAGTCCTACGTTAGAGTGAGAGAAAAAAAAAATAAAAAGTTGCTACAACTTTTATATGATATGGTAAGTAAATAACAGAGTTATTTTAGATTAGACAGTCAATAAACTTTGTTTTTTTTATTTTTATTATTTTATTTTTTTATTTTTTTTTCCTTTTTGATCTTTTCCAGATTTTATCCTTTTTGGCCTCATCTATAGAGATCCACCAATATTTATCTTTTAATTTGTAAGTGTCCTTAAAGTCTCGGAAAGGAATAAAACGTGAATATTTAAAGGTGGGAAGCTTATCTGAGCCATTGAAATCAATTCTTTTTCGCGCTTGATGTCTAGCCGCATGGTATAAAACAGGGACGTTGTTATTGTCCTGAATTAAATTCTTGGCATCAAGAAACATAAAAGTGTGAGGGTATATAAATTCGCAAGTAGCATTATTTATGAACTCATAGTCTTTGGTGTTAGCATAGGGTAACAGATAAGTATTATTGGTTTTTTTTAGTGAAGCAAAGTAGTCACGGACTAGTTTAATAATAAAATTATCTATGCGTGGAATATCAGCTTTATCATATATGTGTTTGTTACTCAAAAAAAATCCATCATTATCCCGTCTATAGAGATGGAGCGCAGCTCGCAAACACTGCCGTTCAAAATGATGAAGTTTTTCCATAATAGATGCGCTGATATTCCACCATATTGGAGCAGCGTATGTTAGTATTGGGCGGATTAGTAATAGATAACATATTATCTTGGCTTTGGGCGAGAGACTTTTATTATAAAAAAGCTTGGCATATTTTCTAAAAACATTTTTCGCCTTCGCTAACTGTTTTAATACATGAATATTTAACCGTAGTAAATCGTCTAGTACGACACCTAGATAACGTACTGATTTTTTATGCGTGATTTTATGGCTGCTTTTGTTAATTTGTACGTTGATGGAAAAAATTTTTTATTTCATTTCGCTTGTTAGTGCACATGGTATTAAGCGGTTTGTGAAAGAGAATCGTCTCGCACTTAGACGGATTAGGTAGCAGGTACCATTCGAGGTAATACGTACATATATCATTCACTAGTTTTTCCAGCTTATCTTGGACGACTGAAGGTTTGGGATCAGCGACCATGACTATGAAGTCGTCGGCAAACGCGGTGGAGTAGAAACCTTTCATGCGGTTTAGGCCAAAGAGCATCGGTACTTTATACGTAAAAATATTAAAGAGGGATGGAGAATTCACTGTGCCTTGCATAAGACCTTCGATAATGTCAAATGTTTGGCTGGACAGTTGTTCTCCATTCCACGTAACAAACGTCTGACCTCGAGTCATATCCCAGATAAGCTGAATCAGATCTATGGGGTACTTTAGCAAATTGAGGATATATAAAAGTCCGTTGATCCATACCGAATCGAAAGCTCGTTGTAAATCTATGAGGCAAGCCCCAACAACCTCGTTGTTGTTTAAATGAGAGTAGGTTTCAGTTAAGACTTTGTGAATTGCATGCGTGGTAGATAGGCGGTGTTGGAAGCCGTATTGGTTATCAGGAATTATATTATTGTTTTTTGAATGTCTATTGATAGAGTAATTAATGATTATTTCGAAGACTTTGCTAATAGCCAGAGTTAAGCTTATTGGTCTGTAGCTGGATAGTTCATTGGGGGGTTTGTCTTTTTTACAGATTGGTAAGATTTTAGATCGCTTCCATCGGGAAGGGTAGTTCTTAATTTACAAAATTAATGGAGATTACAAATTAAATGAATTAATTTTTATAATTATGTAACTTTGGGTAGAAATTTTTTATCGCTATTAATTTTTAGTTAGTAAAAGAACACAAAATATTATACTTCTTTAAAGAAAAATCTTTTATTAGATCATAGACTTTGTAATTAATTTATTGAATTTATAAAATTTTATTAAATTAACGATTTTCTCTTAAAAAATAACATATTTTTTGTGTTCTTTTTTATTAATTGAAATTCATAATAATAAAAATTCTTTATCGAAAGTTACACACAATTATAAAAAATTTTCAATCATATAAAATGTAATATGCTTTATTTCATATTTAAATAATCTGCCACGAATTTTGTAAATTGAAAAGAATATGAGACATTAATTTAATAGGAAAAAAGACAATATTTTTAATCTATAAAATTAAATTAATGTAAGGCAAACACTGCACCTGTACTCATAAATATTGCCTGACTTTTCATTTTATTGTAAAATTTTAGAAAAAGAAATGCATTAGCTTATAGTATGTACCATGAAGATCATTTTATTAAATTTTTTTATTAATTAATCCATCAGTTATTTAAAATGTTGGAGTCCAATTATATATATTAAAATTGTTCGATTTTGTACCAGGAATACAAAATTCTCATAAACGAAGGAATAAATTTATTTAAAAATTCAACTTAATAATTTTCATGATATTTACTACAAGCTAATGTATTTTTTTCTGAAACTTTGCAATAACTTTCCGTGAACATTAATTTATCCTTCCTGTAATATTCTGTGAAAGGCTGCAGGAAGTTCGAATAGAATCTTCCGCAAAATGTTACTGTAAGCTTCCTGCAAGATATAAAGTAATCTTCCAAATAACATTCGGATATAACTTTTCGGAAGCTTACTGGAAGCTATTTTGTAATGTTTCATTTAGCCCTCATGGAATATTACATGTAAGCTTCTTTGGATCTTTCGTAAAGCTTACATAAAAGATTCCAATGGAATCTTTCCGAAACTTTCATTTAGCTTTCAGGAAGCTTACAGGAAATCTTTCTGACAAGTTACTGGTAACCTTCCGTGAACATTGAAATATTCTTTCTGTAACATTCCGTGGAAAGCTTCAGGAAGTTTGAATGGAATCTTCCACAAAATATTACTCGAAGCTTCCTGCAAGATATAATGCAATCTTCCAAATAAGGTTTCTGTAATATTGCATGTAATCTTTCCGGAAGCTTACTGAAAGCTATTTTGTAATTTTCCATTTAGCCCTCATGGAATATTACATGTAAGCTTCCCTGAACCTTCCGTAAAGCTTACATGAAAGATTGTAATGGAAGCTTCCCGAAACTTTCAGTCAGCTTCCGGGAAGCTTGCTAGAAGCTTACATTGGAATCTTCCTTGAATCTTTCGATGGAAGCTTCCCGAATCTTTCGTGTTATGTGGGTGCTCCCTACGACATTGGTTTGTAGTGGGAGTAGTTTGTGGAAACGCCTTAGCGAAGTAATAAAACTAATGCGTAAGATGTACTGGTAGCGCAGTTCAAGCTAAGCGCCTCAGCAATCAAACATAATTCTTTTACAAATATTACATACATTATTTTTGTCAAATAAATTACTTCAAATTTACAAACTACATTTTACATTACAAGATTATTTTGTTAGACTTATTAAGCAATTATTATTTTTCTTGAATCATTTTTTCTACAAAGTTACAAGTTTGAATCTTATTAATTAATATTTTGTATTATTTGCTTCGGAAACAAATCTCAAACAGATTAAATATTCATTTGAATTTGTATTAATGCGAATCGAATATTTCCAATTAGTTTATCAATTATAAGTAATTTTATTAAAGAATTTTTATATTTTATTAAAACTAATATTTTTGTGAGTCGTAGAATTGAATAAAAGTAAGTACTCTTAATTTTGAATAATATTATTTCTTTACCTTTTTTTCATATTATCTATCCTAAATACATTATCATTAATTATTTCAATTTAATTTCATATTAATTTAATTAAAATTAAGTGTTTCGTTTAACAATTATTTCTTCTATTTTATTTGTTAGTCAACCTGACCACCCAGGAGGTAATAAGCGTTGGGAAGACTAAATAAAAATAATATTCAAATAATAAATAAAATAATTAATATTTAATCGACTAATGTATTGATTCTACAATTCTAACTTCACAAAATTCAAACCAAGAAAGTATAATTTATTAAAACATCACGAGCTATTAGATAGATATATCTAGGCTCATTAAAGAATTTCTCGCCACTAAGCAGACGTCACAACTTCATGAAATATTTTTTAAATATAACAGGAATATTTCATGACATGTTTCTTGAAAGATTTTAGAAATATTAATTTGAAACATTTCAAGAAATAATGTAACAACTTACTTGAATATTTCAGTGTTGGATTCAAAAATTTTTTGTAATAAAACATAAAATGTTCCAGCAATATTACAGAAATATTTCAATGAATTATTTAATATTCATCAACTGAAAAATTTCAAAGAAATATTAGTTTATCACTTATTTAATATTTCACTGAAATATTTCATGAATAATTTAAGGAAGCTTTCAGTAAGCTCCTAATGAAGTATTTTATGAAAAATTTACAGAAGCTTCCAGTAAGCTTTCACTGAAATATTTCATGAATGATTTACGGAAGCTTCCAGTACGTTTCCACTGGAATATTTCATGAAAAATTTACGGAAGCTTCGGTAACCTTACAATGAAATATTTCATTAATAATTTACGGGGGCTTCCAGTAAGCTTCCACTAAAATATTCCATAAAAAGTTTACGGAAGCTTCCGGTAAACTTCCGCTGAAATATTTCATGAACGACTTGCGGAAGACTCCTGATCGAGGACATATCCATCTCCCGGGAACTTTTCACTGGAATCTTCCTGGAAGCTTCCAATGTTTTTTCTGTAGTGAATTAAATCTTCCACGTTTTCTTCTAGGAAGCTTCCGGTAATATTCCACTGAAATATTCAACGAAAAACTTACCGAAGCTTCCTGGAAGCTTCCACTTAAATATTTCAGAAATGATGTACGGAAGCTTTGAGTAAGCTTTCACTGAAATATTTCATGGAAGATTTACGGAAGGTTCCAGTTAGTTTTCACTGAAATGTTTCATGAATAATTTACGGAAGCTGTCGGTAAGCTTCCATCGAAATATTTCATGAATAATTTACGGAAGCTTCCAGTAAGCTTCCACTGAAATATTCCATAAAGGACTTACGGAGGCTTTCAGTGAGCTTCCACTGAAATATTCCATGAAAGACTTACGGAAGACTCCTGATCGAGGACATATCCATCTTCCGGGAAGTTTCCACTAGAAACTTCCTGAAAGCTTCCAACCTTTCTTCCACATCTTCCGGGAAGCTTCCAGGAAGCTTACATGCTGTGTGGGACATGCTTCTGGTTATTAAATTTATGACACCATATACATAGGCTAACCAAAATGGCGTTCAGTAATCGGGAAATAATATAGAGTCTTATGTATGCTCGAAGCATTTTTATGATTTTAAATAGTATTCAACATATTTGCGGTACAAAATTAATGAAAATAGATAAGAGAATAAACAATTAATAAAGGGTCTAGCCTATTAAGAGGATCAAAATTGCCCCCAACGGAAACTGAAAAAATAAAAATGCTATCTTTTTCTACATTAAAAAATACTTACAAAACAAAATTTTTAGCTCTTTTTAATAAATCATAACCTTAAAATTAATTAAAACGTTTTTTTTTCGCTTTTTGGCGATATCTCGGCTTCTAGTGGACGAAAATTACGTTTTTTTTAAATTGTAGGTTTTTAAAAGCCCTACAACTTGACGTAGGTAAAAAATAGTTTTGGCGCAGGATTCAAATTTTATAAGCATTTGAAATTTTTTAAGTTCAATTTTAAAAAAACTAAGACAACAGAAATAACCAAAAGAAAATATGTTGTTTTCCAACCAAAAAACTATAACCGTGAATTTTTTCAGATTTCTAGGAATGGTGCAATGGCCTACAGAAGCAAAAAACCACTTTTAGTTCGATTTTTGGGCATTTTTACCTACCTTCTGTACACTAAATGTGATTATAGTATCTCATATACCCCGGAATTATTTCCTATACATAATCATTTAAAATTAGGTGAAAAAAACCTACAATTTCAGCCTTGAAAAAGTCTGATGAATGCCCTAAAACCGAAGGTATGCTCATTCACAGTTACAAATATGACGTATCAAATTAGTGAATCATTAATAGCATGCATTTGCAGTATTAAATTCAAGTAAGCATAATTTGGTTTTCTTATTGAATCTATTTTCGATTGAATCGGAAGATACTTACGTTGTGTTTAGTAGGATCATCAGGATCAAAGATTAAATGCAACAATAACGATATCTGGAACAAATTTTTGTGAATACTAATCTTGGAAAATGTTCCATTGTTTAATTCATTATTTTGTAATCGAATTTTTTACAATTTCAAAAAGATGAATCATTTATCAACATATATTAATATATTTAATTTTTTTAACAAAAATGATACTGTAGTAGAATAATGTGAAATTGAAATAATTGTTCATAAAGTAATCAGTGAACAAAATAAATACGCTTACTTTCGCTTTTGAACAATCAAATAAGATTTTTTTTTAAATATCTTTGATTAATTTGCATGAATCTAATTATCAAAATAAAATAAAAAAATTCCATAAAGATAGTATTACTAACTTTCAAGAATGAATAATTAATCATTTTTAGGAATGTATTTTCAAGTAATATTCTGGAAAAATGAATTTAATTACTAATAATATTTTATTTTATTTCGTTTGTACACTAACAGCTATAAAATAAAAAATTTTATAATCGTAGTTTGATTGATATGGAAATTAATAAACAAGAATGTTTTTCAAGAAATTAAAAAAAATTTTTTTTTAATTGCATAGTTATTGTTTAGTCATCATCACTATCTACCTCGATAATTGGTGCAAAACCTTCGGTTTCAAAAATTTCGCTTAATTTTGCAGCTGGTCTTATTTTATTAGAAATGTATCTACCATAAGATAAATAATATATTACGGCTGCTACATGTGAGCAGGAACCGATTGTTCTTAAACCACTCGCACATTCACAACAGTATCGCAGAATACTGCTATAACCAATCGAGTCTGTTTTATACTTATAACAATTGTAAGTTTTGCTGCTTAACCTTTTAAGGACGGGACTGGTCGATATATCGACCACCAATTTTATCAGGCACTCCACGTGATATATTTTTTCATTTTATGCACAAATATTGTTTAAAAAAAAAGTTGAATTTCAACGTCAAAATCCCCGTCCTTAAAAGGTTAAGTGCCGGGAGCGAACTTGTATCTTGATTATATTATTTTTCCTTTGCAATATTGTAAATGTATCTCATCATTTTCATCCAGCATTTCTGCTAAATAAGAAATAGCCTGCTGCATTTGGTAAGTACCTGTGAAAAATATTATCAATAACTTCCTAGTAATTATAATTTAATATTAAGAGGGGGTACAGGTAAAATCTTGTTTTCCCATATGAAAATGATTTTTGTGGGAAATTGTGTAAAACTGTGAATAACTACAATAAACTACCGTAATTCAGACATTAATAACAGTGAAAAACAGCTAATAATAGTTAATAATAGTTAATAATAGTTATAATAATAGATAATAATAGTTAATAATAGTTAATAATAGTTAATAATAGTTATGAATGCTAAATAGCAATGATTAACTGAAAGTAATGATTATTGATAGTTATTCATTGTTACTCACATTTATAGACATTTATTAACAGTTACTCACATTTTCCAAAATTTTAGAATTGGTGAATAATTTATTATTATTTATACTTATTTATAATTATTTGTTGTTTATAGTTATTTAATTAGTTACAATGAAATATAGTTATTAACACTTTCTTACAGATATTTACAGTTTTTCACATTTATTAACAGTTATTTTATACACAGTTATTAATAGTTATTCACAGAAATTATTTCTGTATGAGTTCCAATAGAAAATGACGATTTTTATTTTTTATTTTTGACTCATAAGAACTACAACAAAATCCATGCGTGATGTTATTCAAAATAATTTGAAAAATTAATGAAAAAATTTTCAACACTAAATATTGAAAACTGTAGGATTAGTAGTATTTTAACTGCTGCTTGGTTTAGAGGTGAATGAGGCAGCAATTAAAATACTACTCATAGTTCAATATTTCGTTCTGTAAATTTTTTCATTGATTTTTCAAATTATTTTGAATAACATCACGCATGGATTTTGTTGTAGTTTTTATGAGTCAAAAATAAAAAATAAATATCGTCATTTTTTATTGGAACTCATACAGAAATAATTTCTGTGAATAACTATTAATAACTGTGTATAAAATAACTGTTAATAAATGTGAAAAACTGTAAATATCTGTAAGAAAGTGTTAATAACTATATTTCATTGTAACTAATTAAATAACTATAAACAACAAATAATTATAAATAAGTATAAATAATAATAAATTATTCACCAATTCTAAAATTTTGGAAAATGTGAGTAACTGTTAATAAATGTCTATAAATGTGAGTAGCAATGAATAACTATTAATAATCATTACTTTCAGTTAATCATTGCTATTTAGCATTCATAACTATTATTAACTATTATTAACTATTATTAACTATTATTATCTATTATTAACTATTATTAACTATTATTAACTATTATTAGCTGTTTTTCACTTTTATTAATGTCTGAATTACGGTAGTTTATTGTAGTTATTCACAGTTTTACACAATTTCCCACAAAAATCATTATCATATGGGAAAACAAGATTTTCTCTCTATTGCATTTTTTTTCTTGTGTAACGTCTACCTAATTTTTATAAAATTTTTTTTTGCGTTATTTTTCTGTTTATTATTATTTTTAGTTTAGCCATCGTATCTTATCAATAGGAGATAATATAATTTAAAAAACAAAAAAAAAACCCTAACGTTTTCTTTAGATTAGATAAATTAGTACTTGAGTTAAGTAAATAAATATACGTTGTGTTCATTTTTATTTTATCTTTAAGGACCTTCGATAGAAAACAGATCTCTACATACATGTGGGAAAAAGTTGCCACCATATCGCCGCGTTTTTTCATAGGAATCCGTCACATAAAATAAGAAACTAACAGCCAACACATGTTATACGCATGCGGAAAGAAAAAAATATATAAAGTGAAAGTTTTGAAACAAAAAACAAACCGAAAGGTCCAAGCGATAAATAGAAAATATCTTCAGATTACGGGTTTTTCCCAAAATCCTCCGTACGTTTTTTTTTAACCTTTTTTTTATTACAGGGACTTTCTCTTTACATACAAAAATTTTCTACGAATGTTTTTCTTCACGTGGCCCATGTGCGTAAAAGCATTTAGCTCGAAACCGTTACAGCTTAAGGGTTTTTCCCGGTGATTCCCAATATGTTCAACGTTGTCCTTGTTCAAAATTTTTATTATACATAATATAAAAACGGTTCGAAATTTTCCTTGTGCATTAAATTTTTGTATACCGATTTAAATGATTATCCGATAACTACGAAGTAGGCGGAACACTATCCCATTTTCACTTTAAGTATTATATAATTGTATTTTGAATAAAAGTTTAAGAAGTTTACAACAAGAGTACTTTCTGAAACAACAAATAATGAAAATATATATGCAACTTTCCCACGCAACCAAGTTTCAAGTCGAATAAAAATGTCGTGATGAATTATTAAAACAATAACAGATTTATTTACATATTTACATATACATTTCCATTTTTTATGCAAACCAATTTACATATATTTAATAAATTCTTTTTGCGTTAAAATATGTATAAGGATAGTTAGAATTATCAGAAAATAAGTTAAGTAAAAATACGCAAACATTATCAAATATCTTTTTAAAAATTAACCATAATTAAATACTTCATGGAATAGGTTATATTTTACATTCATTTACAAATAAAATAAATTAGAAATAAATAAACATTTAAAAATTAAGAATAAAACACTGATCAATATTCTTTTAATATTTTAATAAAAATTTTAAAACAAAAATTATTTTATTAAAAATTGCATTAAGCAAATACAAATAATTAATTATAGTTTAGGAAATATAGTAAGAATTTAATAAATAAATAGCTGTAAAACTATAGTTTTTCGTTAAGTTTTATATGCCATTCTTGGTATCAATTTTCATGATTTTTAACAATGAAATTCAATAATAAACAAAAAGTAAAATTTTTACATCGCAAAAATGAATAACATTAATGGAAAATTATAGTCAGAAAAATTTATGTACACAAATATTATCGTAAAACATAATTAAATATTCTTTAAAGATTAATCATAATTAAATATTACATGAAATAGGTTATATTTTACATTCATTTACCAATAAAATAAATTAGAAGTAAATAAGTATTTAAAAATTAAGAATAAAACACTAATCAATATTCTTTTAGTATTTTAATCATACTTAAAATTGAAAACAAAAAAAAAAAAAAATTATTCTGTAGTAAAAAGTGCTTTAAGTCAAACAAAAATAATTAATTATAGTTTAGTTAAGAACAAAGAAATATCGTAAGACTTTAATAAATAAACAATTGTAAAACTATAATATTTCATTAAGTTTTTATTTTAAATATGCCATTCTTGGTATCATTTTTTATGATTTTTAACAACGGATTTTAATAATTAAAAATAAAATTTCTACATCTCAAAAATAAACAACATTAATGAAAAATTATAGTTAGAACAAAATTATGTACACAAATGACCATCTGTAAGAGAGAGAAAGAGAGGGAAGATCCAAGAGGGAAAGGGAAGCACATGATTACCACCTCCATCGACAATACATGCGCAGATACACACTGAGCATTACAGACACAAGGTAGGGGGAACTGAAGCAGTAAGCACCGCCCAACCATCTGACAGCAAACACACAGGGTATAAAATAGCCAAGCAGAGCCCAGCTCGACCTACTCCATTCTCATCTCTCCAGCAGTCGAGAGCCTTCTACTTCAACTTCATCTTTCGAGCAGTTGAAAGCCTTAGTGTTATACTTCATCTCCCAAGCAATTGAGAGCCTCAAATTCAAGTACAATATTCCAGTTGTCATCTCTCAAGCAATCGAGAGCCTATAGTTTTTCAATTACATCTCCCAAGCAGTTGGGAGCCTCAAATAGGACTACCTCAGTGTCATCTCTCCAGGAGCGAACAGCCTCAAACAACTACTAAAATTTTCATGGCTCCAACAATCGAGTGCCAAGGTTATTTAATCAAAATTTCACCGAAGAAGGATCAAAGAATTTTCAATTTTGTGATCACAGCAGATCTATCCAAGGACACAGTTCGATCGCCTCTCTTTCTCTCTCATCAGGTCAACTTCAGAAGAAATCAATAAAAGTAAGGAAAAGCATTTCATATATATTTTTTTTTATTCTATCAATTTTCCAAAGACATCAAACTACCTATCCGAGTTCTTAAATAAACGCTTGGGCATCGAGCAGTTTGTATGAACTCAATCCTTCTTTAAGATTTTTGTTAATTTTTGAATTTATAAGAAAAATTTTAGTAAATAAATAATAATAAAAATACATCTTTAAGAACCGCCGCGTACACTGAGAGAAATCCTATAATAAATATAACTATAGATTGTATTAAAAATTACTATATTATATAGTACGAGTGGGACATTTCTGCATTATAATAAATGTTACTATATTACATAGTAAAATTTATGAAAACAGATATGTAGAAAAAAATTTTTTTTTTTTTTTTTTGTACCCGAAATTTGACATTGAAATTTTTAAATTCATTTAATTTTAAATTTATTTATTAATTTTAATTATATCAATTTTTTAAAAATAAATTACCTAAGAAAAAAAACGGACCTGAAGTGGAGTCGAACCCGGGACCTCGAGACTGGAAAGCGTGAACGTTACCGACTGCGCCATTACGACCTGTTACTTATAAAATTTCGAATCGTCTACATATGTTACCCAACTATGCTTTCAATTTGGTAGAAAATTTTGAGGTTAGAAATAAATTTACAGATCATCGACTCGACATTACTATTTGAAATAATAAAATTTATTATATTCATAATAAAATTTATTATATGCATAATGAAATTTATTATATGCATAATAAAATTTATTATTTTTATAACATTAATTCCAACATAAGATATCAAATATTTTTACTCTGTCATAACAAATTTTACTATAGCATAATTTTTACTATGTAATATAGCAATTTTTCTAATAAGATATAGTTTCATTTCTTAAACGATTGTTGCCAACCTTATCAAATTTATAGTAATATTTGTTATAAATGTAATAAAAATCGTTATAATGCAGAAATGTCCCAGCTCTCCTATAAAATATAGTAATTTTTATTACTATCTATAACTAAAGTTATAATCTATTTTTCTCAGTGTAACGGCATGGTTCAGTATTTCTAAAAGAATTAATTATACAATAGTTTTATTTATAAATATAAATTCATCATTTTAAGAACCGCCGAATAACGGCAAGGTTCATTGTTTACGAAAATAATTATTCATTGTTTTAAAGTAATAGTAAAAATACATCTTTAAGAACCACTGCGTAACGGCAAGGTTTAGTACTTCTAAAAGGAATTAATTATACAATAGTTTTATTTATAAATATAAATTCATCATTTTAAGAACCGCCGAATAACGGCAAGGTTCATTGTTTACGAAAATAATTATTCATTGTTTTAAAGTAATAGTAAAAATACATCTTTAAGAACCGCCGCATAACGGCAAGGTTTAGTATTTCTAAAAGGAATTAATTATACAATAGTTCTATTTATAAGTATAAATTCATCATTTTAAGAACCGCCGAATAACGGCAAGGTTCATTGTTTACGAAAATAATTATTCATTGTTTTAAAGTAATAATAAAAATACATCTTTAAGAACCGCCACGTAACGGCATGGTTCAGTATTTCTAAAAGAATTAATTATACAATAGTTTTATTTATAAATATAAATTCATCATTTTAAGAACCGCCGAATAACGGCAAGGTTCATTGTTTATGAAAATAATTATTCATTGTTTTAAGGTAATAATAAAAATACATCTTTAAGAACCGCCGCGTAATGGCAAGGTTTAGTATTTCTAAAAGGAATTAATTATACAATAGTTCTATTTATAAGTATAAATTCATCATTTTAAGAACCGCCGAATAACGGCAAGGTTCATTGTTTACGAAAATAATTATTCATTGTTTTAAAGTAATAATAAAAATACATCTTTAAGAACCGCCGCGTAACGGCATGGTTCAGTATTTCTAAAAGAATTAATTATACAATAGTTTTATTTATAAATATAAATTCATCATTTTAAGAACCGCCGAATAACGGCAAGGTTCATTGTTTATGAAAATAATTATTCATTGTTTTAAGGTAATAATAAAAATACATCTTTAAGAACCGCCGCGTAATGGCAAGGTTCAGTATTTCTAAAAAAATTAATTATACCATAGTTTTATTCATAAATATAAATTCATCATTTTAAGAACCACCGAATAACGGCAAGGTTCATTGTTTACGAAAATAATTATTCATTGTTTTAAAGTAATAATAAAAACACATCTTTAAGAACCGCCGCATAACGGCAAGGTTCAGTGTTTAAATAATTATTCATTATTTTAAAGTAATAATAAAAATACATTTTTAAGAACCGCCGCATAACGGCAAGGTTCTGTATCTTTAAAAATAATTATACAATAGTTTTCATTATTTTAATATAAGAACAAAAATAACAATTTAAGAACTGCCGAATAACGGCAAGGTTTAATATCTTTAAATTTTAGTTATTATTCAATTATTTTAAAAATTTAGATAATCAATTTTTAAGAACCGCCGAATAACGGCAAGGTTCAGTGTTTAAATAATTATTCATTATTTTAAAGAAATAATAAAAATACATTTTTAAGAACTGCCGCATAACGGCAAGGTTCAGGATCTTTAAAAAATAATTATACAACATTTTTTTTATCTTAATATAAGAACAAAAATATCATTTTTAAGAACCGCCGAATAACGGCAAGGTTCCATGATTTTAAAGTATCTTTGTTCTTTAGATTATCATTAATTCCCGTTAAATAATAAGGATTGAAGACCGCTCTTGTAGCAAGGGTCCATAAGTGACAATATTACCAAAATAAAATTTTTATAGATTAAATAATAAGGATTGAAGACCGCTCTTGTAGCAAGGGTCTATAAGGGATAATATTACCAAAGAAAAATTGTTATAGATTAAATAATAAAGATTGAAGACCGCTCCTGTAGCAAGAGTCTACCAGTAGAAATTACCCAAGGATTTTTCTTGCGAGATTAAATTGTATATAAGATTTTGCGTATCCACACGTATAAAGTTTTCCCGTCAGAAAGCGTTAATAATAAGATCCCCAGGAAGGGTGTTAACTCACCTATTTCCTAAAAACATCGAGTGTATGCGCCTACACTCACTAAAAAGGGATTGAGTCGTTTATTAACTTAAACAACTCAATCAAGCCCATAACCCTCGTGATAAAGTCACCTTTTTCTTACGCGGTTACATGGACGTTTCACTTGTTTGAAAAAAGGGATAAATACTTAAAATAAGATTTACGAGAACCTCCTTTGTAAATAAGAGAATTACTTTACTTTAAAAACCATTTTTTTCGTAACAAGTGTGTGTGAGAAAAAAGTTATCTTGCAGGTGCATTTATTTATTTTTTTTAATTTACTAAGAAAAAAATTAGAAAAGCTTGATCTGTCACAGGTGTTTAAAAGTATTCTTAAGAAAAAAGATATTTATTGAAGGGATCAATTATTTTGAAAGAAGGATTGCTTATTTCAGGAAATATATACATGACTTCCCTCTTAAGGGCAGGTTGAACTCTCTGTCTTTGTCTAATAGTGTTTTCCATCTTTTATATAAAAACCATCGGTTTTAACAGGAAAAAAATAGCAGCTCCCACTAGATATTAATGTAATGAGTAAATTTTATAAGCATAATGATTTAATTTTATCGCGTATTTTTTGAGTATGATTTGACCTACCAAAATTTTATAAAAGAAGACAGATTGTATTTACGGCAGTTCGTAGGTCAAATCATACTCAAAAATTACGCGATAAAATTATTTCGTTATGATTATAAAATTTACTTATTATATTAATATTTAGCGGGGGCTACTATTTTTTTCTTATTAAAACTGGTGGTGTTCATATGAAAGATGAAAAACACTATTAGACAGAGACAGATAGTTCCGCCTCCTCTTAAAAATACTCCCCCTTTTTTTAAATTTGTTAGTCACAGGTCTATGTAAGTTTTTGAGAAAAAACCGGTATTTATTACAAGGGTCAGTTGTATGACGATAAAAATTTAAATCTTAGGCGTGTACAAAACTAATAAGGGATGGACTAAATTTCCTCTAAGGGAGGTAACAAATTTTTAAAAAGAAAATTTTCACCAATCGTAGGATTTTCATGAAAAACATAGTAAAATAAGTATCTTAATTTTCTGTATAAATACCTCGTTCCAAGCTACATTTCGTTAGTTCGAAGATCATCTTCAACATTTTCTTAACTCAAAAAAATTATGAGAGGATCATTTTTTTAAAAATTTTCTTTGACAAAAAAAAAGTTAAGAAAAAACGTGATCAAAGCATCAAAGAGGTGCAAGAATACATATGGTGGCTCATGAGCAATGGGCCCACAGTGTTTTATATTTAATGCAAATGTATGCAAAAATCGCCATGAACGCATATCAAAAATGATTTTAAGTGATCTTGAATCTACATCTGAAAATGAAATCACTGAACTTTTTAGCGGAAAACATGATGATTTTATCCCCAAGACACTCGAACGAATACAGGAATTAAACGAGAGTATTAATACAATTTTACCTCAATGCGTCTCGCCGCTAAAAAGAAAAACTGCAATACCTAAAAATTTAACAGAAAATTACGTATCTAAAAAGAAAAAATCTTTAATTTCAGCTTTTTCTGCTACTGTCGGAAGTAAATTAGAAGATGCGTATGGCATTTCAGTTGAATCAATAGAATCGGACAAAAGTTCGACTGAAAACTATTGGAACGAATTTGTAGAAAATTTTAAATCGGCTTTAGAAAAATGTTCTTCTGTTTTGGAGAAAATAAAACTTCTAACTCTACTACCTTCAAAATTAAGCAAAATAAAAATTTGCTCACTATTCCCGAATATAAGCGAGTATATAATAAATAAATCAAGAAATCTCGTGAAAAATAAAGGAGTTTATTCGGAGCCAGATTCATATACTGGTCATCCTATTGATGAAAATACAAAAAATATCGCTATGGAATATTTTTTAAATGATGATTTTAATTGTAGTAGACAAAGTCCAAATAAATCTGATGTTGTTACTGTTAAAGTTAATAATACAAAAACTAAAAAAGTTGAACGGTTTCTTACTCGAAGCTTAAAAAAAACATATAGTCAATTAAGACAAGAAAATCCAAGCTTACAAATAAGAAAATCGAAATTCTATAGTCTAAGACCAAGTTTCGTCTTAACAAGCCCTGTGAAGGAAACTTGTCTTTGTGTACATTGCGAAAATTTTGAACTGTTTCTTACAAGTTTAATTCGTTTTAGAGGCGATAATAATTCTGAATTAGATTTAATTCGTTCAGAAATAACTAACGCAATGTTGTGTTCTGAACCATCTGATTCGTGTTTCTTGCAAGAATGCAATTATTGCCCCGGTAGTGAGGGTATCACATTAGAATTGTTAAAACTGAAAGAAAATTGTGAAGATGAAATTACGTTTGCTTTGTGGGATAATGGTAATCTTATCAAACAAACAGTAAGCTTATCACTTTTTAAAGAAAAATTTTCAATCTGCGCACTAAAAGCAAGTACTCACGTGTACATAAAAAATATTCAACGTGAAGCTATAAAAAAAGAAAAAGAAGAAGGTAAAGCTGATCCTACTAAGTTAATCATCCACGTTGACTTTGCAGAAAATTGGTCTGTAATAAATAATAAAGCGGTTCAAGGAAATCATTGGGTAAATAACCAAATTTCTATTTTTACTGCAGTCTGTTACCAAGGAGAGATAACACAAAGTTTTGCGATAATTAGTGACGACAAAAAGCATGATACTGCATATGCACTGCTAGCAATAAATAAAATTATCGATCTTATGAAAAATGATTAAGTTACTAAAGTCACTATTATATCAGATGGAGCTGCAAGCCAATTTAAAAATCGTTTTCAGCTACATGAATTCAAACATTTTTCTTATCGAATGAAATGGTTATTTTCTGCGACTGGTCATGGGAAAGGAGCCGTTGATGGAATAGGTGGGCTTCTAAAGCATTATGCTACTTCATATAACTTAAAAAGAATTCATGAAGAATCGATACAAAATGCTGACGATTTAATAAATTGGGTTCAAAAGTACACCAGTGCAATAAAAATCATATTATTACCAATAAATGAGATTGAAAAATTAAGAAAAGAAAAAAATATTGAAGTACAGTTCCTAAATAAAATGGGATTCAAAAAAGTCATATGTGGTTAAAACAACTTGGGGAATTGAAATCGCATATATTTGTTGGCAGAACAGCTATACATGCACTGACTAAAGTGAAAGACAAGAAAAAAAAAGTCAAACGTCGTAAGACTACACTTAGAACTAAAAATAATAAGTGCAAAAATAAAAAAAAGTAATTATTTATAATTATGTTTTTGACGCATCCCAACAGTGAGAGGCAAGGGGAACTCACTTTAAAAAAGCACCCCAAAGGGAACAGAAACCTTCTACGTCCACGTCGTTGTTCCTGGGTAATGCTAAAAGAAGGATAGTGTTTAAATCTACATTGCTTAAGACTTTCGAACGTATATACAAAAATTTTCCACCAATAAAATTTGTGAATTTTTTTTCTTGCATCAAACAAATAAGTACGGGATCAACCAAGTACCATTAGATAGGTAATTTGGTCCTCTTTGAGCACGAAAAATTTCAGCAAAAAAAAATGGGTTTTTCGGGAAAAATGCATGTACATAAAAAGTGCATTTTTTGGTAAAATGCACATATCTTAGTCATTTTTTAGTCTTTTTTGAAATTTCTTGCACTGAATTAAAGAGGGCTTAAAACATAATAAAACAAAATAAGGTTTACCAAAATTCATTGAAAATTGGTAAAACGATAGCCCTCTAAAGTTATTCTCAACATTTTCAGTTTTAACATTTAGTTTTTGTATGCAATTTTCAAAAGTGCATATCTGATGCAATTTTGATATTTCAGCAAAATAAAAAAATACGTATACCCTTATTTTTAGGGTAGAATAACATACTCCATTAGCGCAGTAATTGGTGACTTGAGTGTATACTGACTGTTCGATTTGAAATGGAATCAGCCAAAGATGAAGTAGACAAAATTTCTAATGATGATACATGTATAAAGTTTTGTTGGAAATAAATTGAATCGAATCAAAGAAACAGAATTATGGTTTTTTCTCAACCCTTCTTATGATTCTCATTGAAAAAATAAATAATAAGTTTAATTTTAAACAGTTAAAAAAAATAATTTAATATGACGTTCAAAGCATTCAAAATCTGAATCTACTGAATTTTCTAAATTACTAACACATTCTTGTAAATCTGTTGATATTTGTTTATTATTTGATTCTATTGGTAACAGTGCCATTATAAAAAAAAATCGGTAACAGAAGTTAGTAGATTATGATTTTATATTTAAGTGTAAATATATAAATATATATATATATATATATATATATATATATTTTTAAATCTTTTATATTTAAACAAATTAAAATATATAAAAAAAGGTTTAGCCGAGGGAAAAGGAAAATATAATCATTAAAATATTTACGATAACAAACAAAAATTATGGTGTATTGAACTATAGTGTGTACCAGTTTAAAAAAAAAATGATTCAAGTTAATTCTGTTAATCTTAAAAATTAACTGAACTCTAATTTTCCTCTCTTTAATGAAAATAACACAAAAAATAATTTTATGAAAAGAAAAAGAAAAATATTCTACAAATAATTCTTACTGAAAAGTTTAAGTAATTATAGAGGTAAGAAAATCTGCTTTATTCTTAAATTTCCGTTTTGAATAAAAAAATTAGTTCTTTTTTTTAAGTTATTTATGTGAATTGAATCAAATTAAGTAACTATAAAAAAAATTAAATTTGAATTTTTATATTATTGATTGATCTTAATTGCATATGCTAAAAAAGAAAAGTAAGAAAAATAAAATGAGATATGTAAAGGGAAAATTGGAATGAAAACAGATAAATAATAATAATAGTAAAAATCAACTCTTTATCTTTTATATCCCGGACGAACCCCCAAAAATTATGTAACGTCCAGTTTTCACTGAACGAAACTATTTTAACTACGCTCACTTTTTGCCTGAACTTTCGCTCACAGGCAGGGATTGAGCCTTCGATAAAGAGTTAAATGTGATTCGTTGTATATACGTATAAAGAAAAAGATTGAAAATGAATATAGAAGTGAGAAAGGTAAGGTTGAAAAAGGAATTACCGCAATTTTATTATATCCCGATAAAAAAGGAAATCGATTAAAAATTATTTGGTTAAATAATTCCTATCTAACTCTTTTAATAGTCAGAAGGCTCCGTAAGGCCTTTGCGCCGACCGGATTTCTCCTGACTTGACTTTGCTTAGAGCTTCGTGCCTCAGCGTTCCTGAACGCTTTACACTCTACTCTAAGACGGGGGGACGTATCTCTAATAGATATGTCTCCCTACTATAGAAGGCTCCGTAAGGCCTTTGCACCGACCGGATTTCTCCTATAGTGTTGAATCCGATAAGGACTCCTTATAGGTCTTGTGGCAATCGTTCACGGTCAAAGGACGGCGTGACCCGTATTGCCCTAAACCTTTCGTAAAAAAAATAAAAATAAATTTAAAAAATAAAAGAAAGGATTAATTTATACACTTATGCACACAATGCATATGTGCATATTAGTTATATATGTCCTTTGGCCGTATTCAGGTGGAATATGAATCGAGAACAATGTTTGCCGCTTGAGCAGAAATCTACCTCGGGCGCGCTTCGCGCGCCCTCGGCAATTTCAGCTCAAGCGACAAACATTGTTCTCGATTCATATTCCACCTGAATAAACGGCCAAAGGACATAGATGATTTTATGTCTGAAGTAGGCCGTATGAGGAACTATAACTTATTAGTTAAAAATATTAATGTTTTTTCCAATAATTTAAAAATTAAATTTTAATTCCATTGATTTTTTCTTTTGTTTCTTAGATTGACATTTTGTAATGAGTATAGCTGCTGTCGAAGCGCGAGTCATTTTTTTTCACTAACCTACGTTCAATATGATTGCTCTTTGACATATTGAAAGAAACATAGTAGGATCGGTGATGCCATATTGATTTCTCCTGAGACATATTGAGTCTCAATATGTCTCAGGAGGACATATAAAGCTTGTAAAGAGTCGAGGAGCGCGTCTGAGACATATGCGATGCCAATACAAATTTAGCATGCTCTTTACATACTGACACGAATACGGCCTACGAGGACATAAACGTATATATAATTGCGGACGTCAGAGAGATAGTTAAACCAAAGGTTCTGTACCTCCTAGAGTCCTGAATACTCGAGTAAGTATCAACAGTCAAAGGACGGTGTTGGCCTTACTCTTTATATTCTAGGGCATCAGAGAGAGTGAGCAACTTGCGTTTTCACTCTCTTAGAATCCTTGTTATACATACGCATATACACTCGTCAAAGTGCGTCTATATGCGTATTCAAATTCAGTGTATAAAAAATACTTACTGTTGCTATGTTGCAGTAGTTTTTTATTTGATCAAAAATTACAAGTAAAAAATTATTTTTTTAAAGAAAACTAAGTGTTTAAAAAAAATATTTTAAGTTGAAATTAAAACTTAGAATATTTCTAATGTTCAATTGAAAAAAATTTGAATTTAGAAAATGATGGAACTTAGAAAAAAAATTTTAAGTCTTAAATGACTGTTCAAAATTTTCTATCTTTTAATTTGAAAAAGAAAATAGAAAATAATTTTTAAGTAAAAATTAGGAAATAGAAAAAAAGATTTGGAAAAGAAATAGAAATCTCTACTAAGAGAGACAATGATCAAATGATGATCAGTGATTTGGAAAAAATAGAAAACCGATAACGGTCCGTAGCCCTTCTATTTAGAAAGACCGTGGTCGAGTGACAATTTTACTGAGTTTTTCAGTCTTTATATACTCTGCTTGGAGTGTTCATGTAACATAGAAAAGCATGTGTATTAGTGGGTGTAGTCCCCAAATCTATATGCTTTCCTATGCATCACCCCTACTTTCCTTAGTTTTCTTTTAAAAATATTGGTAAGAGAGAGAAAGAAGATAGAAGCAAGAGTATGTATAAGACGGAGAAAAAAGATTTTTCTCCTTCTACTTGCTTGCGTCTTTTTCCTCTATCTTTTACAAATATGATATTAAATACAAAATTTCTTAAAACTATGAAAAATATAAAAATATAAAAGGTTATACATAAAGCTTAAAATTAAAATTAAGAATACATCATTATTTTAATGGCTAAAAAGAGAAAAAGGAACATATAAAAGCATAGAAAAGATTAATTATAATTTTTATTTACTATTCCTAAACTTAACAAATTTAAAAACATAGCTGAGTGTCTTATCTCTAAAATTGTTTAAAAAAAAAGAATTACTTAACAAACAATATATTTAATTGATTTATTGTTTAATATAATGATTATAATTACCTAAAGCTATTTAATTGTATAGATTATTGTAAATGAAATAATAATGAATTAAAATTATAGATTATTATAATATAATCAAAAGAAATATACTAAAAAGAAACATATTAAAAATATTCACTAGTGTATATATGTATAGAAAAAGAACTTAAATTACTATTAACAATTGTTTAAAACTATTAATTTTATGACTAAATAATTACTAACTTAACTAACGAATATTTGGTTATGCTGAAAAAATGAAAAAGGTTTTAAAGATAGAAAAGTTAATTAAACTTAATTGGAATCAATTAATAATAAAAATTATTTTAAACTATAAAAATTTGAATTTTAATCAAAAATTACATATCTATATGTAGGAAAAAATTATTGTAATTAAATGTTGTAACTAAAGTTTGTAATTGGTCAATTGTTTTTAAATAAAATAAGAAAATATGAAATATTATTTTTGAAAACTTTTTCGTGTACAAAAATTTTAAGCTTGGAAAAACGCCCAAAAAGGTCCAACATAGTCACAAGTGCATCTTATCTGCATTTTTAGGACTTGCACGTGTAGCCATGTGTGACGGTTTTTCGGCTTTTCCCAGCCTCCTATAGACTATCATGTACTATTATATACTATTGTACTATTATTCTAAATAATATTTGAGTAATATTGTAAATTGAATTATTTATTATTTATTGAATAAGTCTCCAAAATAAAAGTAGCTGAAACGCTTGATGATAAAGACTATACTACGACTTAAAACTGTAATAAACTTAATATTATTGATTCGTATGAACAAAAATCAAAATAAAAATTTTTTGTGTTTTCTTGTTTTTTTAAAAAATTGAATATTTTACAGAACCTTTCAGGAAGCTTTAACGAAAGGATAACAGTAAGCTATCAAGAAATCTTGATAATAGATTCTAGTAAGATAACTACTAAGCTTCTAGAATCTGATACATTTTTATAGATTTATTTTATCGTTTATTTAACTCACAAATTATTTTATACAGTAAATAATTAACATTATTACGCATATAACTCATAAAAACGCATAAAACGCAAGAAAAATTTTCGATCTGATCGGGGCTCGAACCCATTACCTACAGATTACGAAGCATCAACGCTACCTATTACGCTGCGGTACGCTTGTTACGAACACTGATCATTTCTTATTTATATCGTTTGCGTAACATAAACTTTGTCTTTTATATTTTTTTCAGCATTTGTAAAATTAAATAAAACAGTCAAGTAATAGTAAGTTATTAATAATTATTAAAAATAATTAGAGGTCAGTATAATTATTTTTTTGTATTAAAAAATTAATTCTTTCATACAACTGAAAATATTTTGTGACAATATTATCTAGTTAATTTACTTAATTATTAATACTTCAATTATCCTACAGAATAAATCTAATTTATTTACTGCAAAAAACAGTTTTATATAATTTTTCATTCAAAAAATTATTAATAATTTATTGCGCATTTCTAAATTATTTTTCTATCATACAAAAAATAATTTTTAGTTAGAAAATTTTGTATTATGAAACTAATTATCAACCAATCTATTAGTTACATAAATGTTTATTAATTATTTAAAACCATATAAAGAGAAGATTAAAAATGTCTACTTTACCGACATTCCCTTTTTCGTTCCGAGAAATGTTCCATAAAGTATTGTTAAAAAGTAACATATACCTAACTGATAAACCTTACTGGAAGCTTACAGGTATGTTATATGCAAGATTTAATTAACGTTTCGTGGAATATTCCTTAAACATTCACATGAAGCTTTCACGAAAGCTTCCCGAAAGTGTTCTTAGCTTACTAGTGAATCTTTCAGGAAGCTCACTGCAATCTTTCTAGTTAGTTTACTTGAAACCTTTGCTAATCCATTTATTAAGACTTTTGCGTAAGGTTAAAGGAAGATAGCAAAAGAGTTTACGGATTATTACATGTTAGTATTTAGAAAGCATTTTTTGGACTTATATTATGCTTACTGTAAGCTTATGTTAATTTTCGAGAAGGTGAATGGAAGCTTCCACTGGAATATTATATAAAAGTTTCATGGGAAGCTTCCTTGTAAGCTTTTTTGCTATGTGGGTGGTCTTTGCATAAATCTTTAATGAAAGGTTCCATTAATGTTTCATGAAAGATTACATGAAAGCTTTTATTAACCTTTCTTGGAAGATTCCCGAAACTTTCGACGTAACCTTACTAATGAATCTTTCAGTAAGCTTGCAGTTATCTTCTATGAAAGATTCGATTTGAAGTAAGCGAAATATTCCATGAAAGAAGGCATGAATCTTTTTAGAAAGCTTCCTGAAAGCTTCCACGATTACCTAACTGATCAATTTTTTGGGAAGCTTACAGTAATCTTTTCAATATCTTCCATGTAAGCTTTGCGTATTCATCTATGGAAGGTTTTCTGTAAGGTCGTTAGCATTTAGTAAACTTCTTTTTAGATTACATTTAGCTTACTGTAAGCTTTCATGGAATCTATCAGTTGAGTTTTTCGGTAACATTTATTGAAAAAGTTTTTATTCACAGTTGTTAAATATCTTTCAGGAATCTTCCATCGATTCTTACATTAATTTTTAATGAAAGGTTCCATTAATGTTTCATAAAAGATTACGTGAAAGCTTTCATTAATGTTTTTTGAAAGATTTAGGAAAGCTTCTGGCGAAAGCTTACAAATGAATCTTTCGGGAAGCTTGCAGTTGTCTTTCATGAAAGATTGTATTAAACGTTAGCGGAATATTTTATGAAAGATGACACGAATCTTTTCATTAAGCTTCCTGTAAGCCTTAACGATTACCTAACCGATAAATCTTTAAGGAAGCTTACAGTAATCTTTCTTATTATCTTACATGTAACCTTTCTGAATACATTCATGGAAGATTTGCTAAAAGGTTACTGTAAGATTGTAAAAATATTTCAAGGAATCTTGCACGTAATTATTTAGTAATCTTTTTTCTAGATTACATTTTGCTAACTGTAAACTTTCATAAAATCTTCCAGTGGAATCTTCCTGTAAGGCTTTCTAGAAAGCTTACATTTACGGTGGTGAAAATTCTTTCTGTAATCTTTCATCTTCATTTACATTAATTTTTCATCAAATCTTCCATTTATGTTTCGTGAAAGATTACGTGAAAGCTTTCATTAACGTTTTTTGAAAGATTTAGGAAAGCTTCTGGCGAAAGCTTACAAATGAATCTTTCGGGAAGCTTGCAGTTGTCTTTCATGAAAGATTGTATTAAACGTTAGCGGAATATTTTTTGAAAGATGACACGAATCTTTTCAGTAAGCTTCCTGTAAGCCTCAACGATCACCTAACCGATGAATCTTTCGGGAAACTTACAGTAATCTTTCTCACTATCTTACATGTAACCTTTCTGAATACATTCATGGAAAATTTGCTGAAAGGTTACTGTAAGATTGTAAAAATATTTTAATGAATCTTGCACGTTATTATTTAGTAACCTTTTTTCTAGATTACATTTTGCTAACTGTAAATTTTCATGAAATCTTCCAGTGGAATCTTCCTGTAAGGCTTTCTAGAAAGCTCTCATTTACGGTGGTAAAAATTCTTTCTGTAATCTTTCATCTTTATTTACATTAATTTTTCATAAACCGATGAATCTTTCAGGAAGCTTTCAGTAATCTTTCTTTTCTATCTTACATGTAACTTTTCCGGATGCATTAATGGAAGCTTGGCTGAAAGGTTACTGTAAGATTTTAAAAAGATTTTATGGAATATTTCACGTAAGCTTTCATTAATCACTTATTCATGCTTACGTTCAGCTTACTTTTAGATTACATGAGATATTACAATGCAATATTAATGAAAGATTCAGTAAGCTTACAGAAAGGCTAATGGAAGCTTCCGCTGGAATATTACGTAAAAGTTTCATGGAAAGCCTCCTTGGAAGCTTCCGTGCTATGTGGGTTCGTAAAAGATCAGCTAACCATTGTGCTTTCTGCTCACCCTTGACGAATACTTTCTTGACTACTTGCGAACAAATTTCAAAAATTCTTTGCAGACGATAGTAATGTATATCTTAAGAGTTTCATGGTATTCCATGGTGATATTCTTTCAGCCATTGCATTATGCTCCGTTCTTCTTAACTTAATTCTCTTCATGTCATCGGAGATTTAAAAAAATACGCAGTTGGGAAAGCATTGTTTTTAAAATTCATAAAACTGACTTCTTTATAAATAAAAGGATCCCCAGACATTCCTTGAAATCCTTGTATGTCGCAAATATAAACGTTCTCTTCAAGAAATTATAATATTGTATTTTTAATCATTGTATCATAATCATAGGTTCTAACCATCTTAAAACTCTAAATTTCTTTCAGAAAAAAGTAATTTGAGAGACTGAATAGAAAAATTCTTACAGCTTTCCGATGGTTCAAAAGAAAAATTTATCCCTTCCCAAAAAACTTATTCCTTCTTTTTTTTCTAAATTTTTCTTCTTACTATTGGACAAAACTCGAAATTTGTATCCCTTCTTAAATTCTCATTAAATTTTCTTTTTTACTATTGGTTGAATCTCGAAATTTGCATCCCTTCTTAAATTTCCAGTAACTTTTCTTTTTCACCATTCGACGAATCTTCAAATTTGTATCCTTTCTCACATTTTCAAAAACTTTTCTTTGTACTATTGGATGAACCTTAAAATTTATATCCCTTCTTACATTGTCTTTACCAATAAAAAGCGAAGCTATTATTTAGATGACTACACTTCGTATATAACAATCAGTGAGATTTATTTTTAAATATTGTGTGAGTTGAAACTGTTGCTCTAGTACTATTTTAGTTATAAAAAAAAGTAAAGATGACTTCAGTCGATTTTTTTGAACGTCTTATTCAATGACTTCGTGATACCATACAAAGTATAAACGAATTGAACAATAACAATATTCATTATTGATTAGATATGTGTAATTCTGCTATTATCAAATTGAACGAAAAAATTGCTCGACCTAACCTCACAAGAGGAGAGAAACAGAAATGTCAAACTTGTATAACACATTTTTCGTGCATGTGAGTTCAGTTGGAACAACATATTCATCAAGGAGATTATCTACAATCTAAAGAAACAGAAGCTACAGTCGAGTGGCAAAACGTAGAGTCAGCTTTTCAAAATCGAATTAGAATTGGTGTAGTGGCAAATATTAAACATGTGGACATTTTGAGTTTTTTGAGTGATGCACAAAAACTTTTCAAAGTTAAGGTTCAGGCGCGCTTAGAAGAATATAATGCATTAAAAATAAATTCTGATTTCATCTCTGAATTTTCTGTGCAGAAAAATACTGAGGAATCAAATGATACTAAATATTTTACAAGTGAAAGTGCTACAGTATACATGTCTACAGATTTAGAGGAAGTGTTTAGAGATAATATCAAAGAGCCTATTCTTACGCAAATAGAAGAATTTCAGGAAAAATATTTAGGATGGACTTTGAAGAGTATAATAAGTTTGTGTATTAACGGTAGGCCGGAGTAGAACCTGATACCGACCGAGTAACAATTGAGTTGTTTGTTATTTACTCAAGTTTTAATCGGTGTATCTTCAAATTAAAGGTCGAGCGCAATAGATATTATTATTATGAACATCCATGCAAAAGAAAAAAAATATCTATCGGTTTGTTTTTGAGAAAAGTAAGTAACGCGAAAATATTATAAACATAAACTTTTACTTTGGCGTTACTTACTTTTCTCAAAAACAAACCGGTAGATATTTTTTTTCTTGTGCATAGATGTTCATAATAATAATATCTATTGCGCTCGACCTTTAATTTAAAGATACACCGATTAAAACTTGAGTAAATAATAAAAATGCCAATTAGACAAGGACAGCGAATCCGGCCTGCTCTTAATATGAAAAAATATTCTCCTTTGAAGGGTAGTTCTTATATGCCTCTTCCAAAGTTCATAGAAAATAAGAAAGCGTGTGTTAATGTTCGCAATAATAACAATCAGTGTTTCAAATATGCTGTACTTTCTGCATCATGTCCTAGTGACCGTAATCCTCAAAGAGTAGATCATTATCTTCCGCATAATAATAAGCTGGGATTTGATAAAATTGAATTTCCAGTAAAAATTAAAGATATTCCGAAATTCGAAAAATTAAATAATAATATTTCTATAAATTTATACATGTTGAAAAAGTATGGTCCGAAGTTTGAAGTATCGCCGTGTCATATTACATCTGAAAAAAGGTAAAACATGTCAAGTTGCTCATTATTCAAGATTTCTACATAAATGAGTATGAAGAAAATAATGATACTGATGATGAAGGCGTGCCTCAATATCATTATGTTTGGATTAAAAACTTGTCTCGACTTCTGGGTTCTCAAGTGTCTAAAAGCCATATATAATCTTACCATTGTGAAAGGTGTTTACAAATTTTTTATAGTGAAGAAATATTCGTAATTCATGAAAATAATTATAAAAATTTAAATAAATGTAGAATAAATCTGCCTGATTCAAAGAATAATATTCTCAAATTCGAAGATTACAGAAAGAGTGAAAAAGTTCCTTTTGTTATTTATGCAGATTTTGAATATTTATTGAAATCTACTGACAGTGAGAAGGCTCTTCATGAAGCATACAGTATTGGATACTACATGAAATGTAGTTTTGATGATAAATTATCTTATTATAAATCATACAGAAGGATTAACGAATGTGAAGAGACACCTGCAGAATGGTTTGTTAAAGAATTGAAATCAATCGGTGAGAAAATTGATGAATTCTACAAAAACCCGAAACCTATGAAACTTACAGATTTAGAAGAATTGTCTTTCCAGAGGTCAACTAATTGTCATATATGTAGAAAACCAATTCGTGCCCAAAAACTTGCAGTACGAGACCATTGTCATCTCACAGGATAGTAAGTTATTTAAAAGGTTATAATTGAACAAAGAAAATTTAATTTGGTTGTTTTACGTCTTTTTTCTTTTTAGTTTCAGAGGTGCAGTTCATAATTCATGTAATTTGAATTATAAGATTTCAAGATTCATTCCTGTTATTTTTCATCTTCTCAGTTATGACACTCATTTCATTCTGAAAGAGATCGGCACTTCTACACTGATGAAGAGACAAATGACTCTAATACCTCATAATAAGGAAAAATACATTTCTTTTACAAAATATATGGATAACAGCGACATCAATTTTAGATTTATAGATTCTTGGCGTTTTCTACCATCATCATTGGAGAAAGTTGCATCATATCTTGAAAACGTGCCAATAGCAGTGCAAGAATTTCAAACGGATGGATTTACAGATGCAAAGATAAATCTTCTTAGACGGAAAGGTGTATTCCCATACGATTTTGTGGATGGATAAGATAAATTAATGTCTACAAAGCTGCCAGAAAAAAATAAATTCTACAACAAACTAACGGATGCTCATATAGCTGAAGAAAATTATGAGCATGCTGTTCAAGTCTGGAATGAATTTAATATAAAAACTTTAGGAGAATACTCAGATCTATACTTAAAAATAGATGCTTTGCTATTGGCTGAAGTCTTCGAAAGTTTTCGAGAGACCTCTCTTAAGAGTCCGCTGTATCTCTGTCCTTTTCTAATTAAAAAATTGACTTTTTTCCCAAAATTAGCAACAAGAGGCAAAAATAAAGAGATGGTTTCGATGTGTTTAATAAAATGTAACATTTTCTTTGATTAGTATGAATTAATTTTAGTGCTTCGTTTTTAAGAGAAGTTGGAATAACTTAAAAAATTAGAAATTAGTGTCAAATAATGGGATTTTCAAGTTATTCCAACTTTTCTTGAAAATAAAACGGTGGAATTAAATTATTCTTATCAGAGAAAATATTGCTTTCTATTACACGAATCGAAACCATCTCTTTATTTCTGCCTGAAGCTATTAGATTTCATAAAAAATAAATTTTAAATAGATTCGGTAAAACAGGTAACTGTGTCGGTATACAGCTGACTCTTAAAGCCTATGGTTTATGTCCTGCTCACTTCTACACAACTCCAGGCCTAACGTTTACAGCAGCTCTTAAAATGACGAAGGTAGAATTAGAACTTTTGACCGACATTGACATGCTAATGTTTATCGAATTAGATATCCGTGGAGGAATAAGCCAGTGCTGTAACCGACATGCAAAAGCGAACAATCCATACATGGGTCCTTCATATAATCGAAATAAAAAAAAGAAGACCCTTCTATACTTTGATATTAATAATCTCTATGGTTGGAAAATGATACAATATTTCCCGAAAGGAAAATTTAAATGGATTGAATATGAAACAAAACCAGATTTCATCAATACACCACAAGATTCAGATATAGGCTACATTGCTAAAGTGGATTTGAAATATTCTGTGGAAATCCACGATGAACATCGGGATATGCCTTTTTGCGCAGAACATCTTCCATCACCAGGCTTGTAGCAAAGAAAACTACTCACTACTTTGGACGATAAGGAAAGGTATGCCATTCATTATCGAACACTTAAACAAGCGTTAGATAATGGACTCATATTAAAGAAAGTACATAGAATTTTAAGTTTTGAACAGAATGTTTGGCTCAAACCTTATGTGGAATTGAATACCGAAAAAAGAAAGCAAGCAAAGAATGAGTTTGAAAAACTCTTCTATAAGTTACTAATTAATTCTGTTCATGGGAAATGTATCGAACGAGAACGATCACGTGTTAATGTGCGATTAGTAAATAAATTCACTGGCAGATATGGAGCAGAAACACGCATAGCTCAACCAAATTTTCATAGTTGCGCAATTTTTTATGAAAATTTGGTAACTATTGAGCTGAAGGGAACGAGTATCACAATAAAAAAACCTATATACGTTGGTTTTTCCATCCTTGATTTCCCAAAAATACTGCTATATAAGTTTCATTACTCATATATGAAACAGCGACTGAGACAAAAATGTAAACTTCTATATACAGATACGGATAGTTTAATATATGAAGTTGAAGACATTGATATGTATCAAACAATGAAGGAAGACATTCACAGATTTGATACTTCTGATTATGCTGCAAATAATCAGTTTAATATTCCACGTGTCAATAAAAAAATTCCTGGATTAATGAAAGACGAATGTTGCGGTAAGATTATGACCGAATTTATAGGTTTACGGAGCAAATGTACAGTATTTACATACAGAGACACAGTGAAAAAAGCTAATAAGGTATCAAATCTAACGTCATAAAGAAAACAATCATTTTCGAGGATTACCGAAGCTTTTTTCAGGATCTTGTCATTATACATCGTGAACAGTGCAATATTCGATCCAAATTAGACACAGTGCATACTGAAAGGCAAAGAAAAATTGCATCAAGTCCACACGATAATAAGAGATTTTTATTGCCTGATAGTACAAACACTTTACCATGGGGCCATTTTAGAATTGAAGAGATAGAGATGGCGCAAGCTGCACTTGAAGTAGAAAGGGAATAAGCAAGAAAAATGGCTGCTGAAAAAGAGCAGGAAATAGAAAAGAAGAGGAGACATGCAGTATCCAATGGAAATAGAGCAACGTGAGTGGAGATGGATGATACAAAGCATAGAAGAGAAGGGGAAATCGAGTGAAGGGATAAAGTATCCAACGGAAATGGAGTTACGCAAGTGGGAATGAATTCTACAGAGCATGAGAGAGAGAGAGAGAAAGAGGGGGAAATTGAGAGAGGCGATGAACCATCCAATGAAAATAGTGCACCGCGAGTGGGGGTGACACTTTATGGTAACCAAGGCGAGCAAATCATCATTGAGTATGACGTATTAGAGAAGTTCATGCATGACTGGAATCCATCAATAGAGGGGATAATTTCTGAAAAAGGTGAGAGAAGGGATTTATAACAAGTGGCAATAGAAAGGGCAGAAATCGCGGTGTGGGATGGGCTATATCAAGGATGAGCAGCACATTCAAGTAATCGAAGAGCTTGAGAACGATTAACCTCCTACAAAGAAACCAAGAGTCAACTAACTAATTATGTAAGTTTATAGTACATTTTTAGTAACACAAAATAAATTTTTCTTTTTTATAAATTTTTTTAATATTTAATAAAATATTATTTTATTTTAAATATTATTTTAATTTTAATTTTTACTTTTTCTTTTTGATTTCAGAATGGATTTATCAACACTTAATAAGATTGCTAGAAGCGACTTCTTGCCAAGGAAAAAAGTTACAGACTTGGAAAAAGATCACCAGTACATGATGACAGCACTTAAAGAGGCGAAGACACGATATGGTGTCAAGATTGTAGTAGGATTCAAGCAAAGTTTTTAAGTATTCTTACCAGAGAAGATTTTATCAGCAATTCTAAAAGGTGAAGAATTTTTTTACAAACTCTGCGATGAAGCAAACGAACTACGTTTGTTTGCAATGTATTTGGGAGTAATTTCTTTCAAATTCGATCGGGTATAAAAATATATCTACGAAATGATTTTTAAAACTATTTATTGTAACTTGTACATAATAATACATAAATAAATAAAAATATGTTAACATTATACATTTGTTTTTTCATTTATCACTACCACCTATAGCTACAATTATATTAAACTACCATAATAAAATATATTACAATATTCTATTTGAATATATCTAAATATTATAAACAAAATACAATTTAATTTTTTTATTTATTACACTATTACATTGTAAAATACATTTTAATTTTTCAAACAATCTCATTTTTATCTATCCAACTATTATGCTTGTTACTTAGACCTAACCACTTAACATATATACACGTTTACCACTTTTGTTTTAAAACCTTTTCTACTAAATAAATTTCTGGATACATAGTCTTTTGAATTTAAGTTTCATAAAAATCGTCGGAGACTAGTTCATCATAATAATCTTTGACGTGGTTAGTTATGGTATGGGTTTTTACAACTCTTGTTATTGTGAAAATTCCAGCTGACCAATTTGGTGTATAACCTTTTTCAGAAACTTGTTTTATTTTACTTTTGCGCACTTTATCTCCCACTTTAAATTCTGGTTTTTTCACAGGTCTCTTTTCAGTTGGGTAATTTTTCTTGATTTCTTTTTCATTTATTTTCGTAACGTTTTCAGGCTCGATTCCTATTGTCCGATGTCTTTTTGAATTGTATGCTTTCACTAACTCAGGCAAAATATCCAACTATTTATAGCTTCCTTGTTTGATGAATTCTAACCACATTGCATTTTTTAAAGTTCTATCAAAGCGCTCACATATGCTTGTATGAAGATTACTATGTGAAGAGTAGTGATTTATCTTGTACTTTTTCATAAGATTTTGTAAGTTTGAATTGCAGAATTCTTTTCCTTGGTCAGTTTGTGAATTCGATAGCACCCGTTCTTTTTTCAATATTGACTTCATAACTAGAGTAACATCATTGCCACTCTTTGATTTAACTGGTACAGCCTATGCATACTTTGAAAATATATCTATAACAGATAGTAATTAGCGAAAACCTTTGTTGTCTTTATATATTCAATACTTGCAAAATTTTGTTGAGTCATATTATAGAGATAAGTTAAGTTCAGCTTTATATTTTTCAACTTTGTTCTCAT
The DNA here is from genome assembly GCA_017163975.1 of Anastatus disparis. Classification (NCBI taxonomy): domain Eukaryota; kingdom Metazoa; phylum Arthropoda; class Insecta; order Hymenoptera; family Eupelmidae; genus Anastatus; species Anastatus disparis. The sequence continues at coordinate 1,531,388 of JAFFSR010000356.1, forward strand.
ATTCTTGTATAGCTTTAGCAAATTCTATAATTTTGGAAGATAAGAAATCAACTTCTTTCTGTAGGATATTATTTAGTGAATTCAAACTAATAGCATCATTTGGATGATTAGCCTCTCCAATATTGCAAAGCCGCTTATTTTCTAAATCAAAATTACCATCTGATGTAAGATTGAATCCAATACCTCAAGAACCACGACTCACTTGCGAGCCTTCAAGTTTTCTTCCAAACACATCGAGACTCATGTTATTACTATTGATTTGAAAATTGTGTACGTCAATATATATGCCCGGCTTCACGTAGTTCCTCTATAATTGATTGGATTTTATTGTTGTGATTATTATTTCCAGCAGATCGTTCAGCTATCAATAATCATCCCAGTAGACTAGATCTATGGAAGTATTCTTTTTTGCTATTTTATATTTAGGTATGAAACCCCTCCGCTGGTAGATATTCTATTGCGATCACTGCGGAACATTGGCGCTATAATTTTTAAACATTTTCTACTCTTCAAAGAGCGTATATTCTCATTTTTGCTGTCTTTTTCTATAGGCATTTGTTGCTTCTAGGATAATGCGATAGTTCTTGCGATCTGTTGTACTTAAAAGATTATCATCTGGTTCTTTTTAGAAAAGCAATCAAAGTTGGCGACGGGAAGTTTTACGTTCTGCTCAGTAAAATCCATGTTTACGTAACAAAGTCAAATCTAAGATTGATCATTTTTAAATATAAACGCTTGTTTTATATTTTTTGATCAGTTATAAATCAGCACTAGAAGAGAGATGCTCGTGCACAAATCACAGGAGCGCCCTAAAGGTAAAGGATTACTTGATAAAGTAATCAATAACTTACCTATTGAAATGCTTATTCCTGGATATCAATATTATGGTCCCGAAAAAAAACTGAAAAAGCGTCTAAAAAGAGGTAATACAGATATCAATCTACTTGATTAAGCATGCAAAGAACATGACATATCTTATTCTGATAAAAATGCTGATCGAAAAGTTGCTGACATGAAGCTCGCTGATAAAGCTTGGCAGCGTGTTACAGCTAAAAATGCAAGTCTTACTGCAAAAGCAACTGCTTTTGTTGTTGCGAACGCTATGAAATTAAAAGGAAAGACAGGAATGGGTGTAAAATTGAGTAAATTAGTAACTGCAAGTAAAAAAATCATTAAAACCAAGTAAACGTTCTCGCAAAGTTATGCACTTTAAAAGGTGCACGTGAAGCTCTTAAGATCGTTGGCGATAAGAAAAAAATTATCATTCCACGTATTTCACCTTTTTCATCAAGAATAGGTGGTGCTCTGCCTCTTCTCATACCATTGTTCGCAGCACTAAGTGCAACTGGTGCTCTTACTGGAGGAGCTGCTGGAATAGCTAAAGCAGTAAATGAGGCTAAAGCTGCACAGAATAATTATCAAGAAAGTAAGAGGCATAATAAAGCTATGGAAGCTATTGCTCTAGGAAGAGGTCTCTATATTAAACCATATAAAACTGGAATGGGATTATTTATGAAAACTCATATCAGTCATAGTCAAGTCAAAAAAACCTTTAATTTAACTTTGACAAATCGTGCACTGACTGACTATGATCTTGTGAAGTATGCTCGTATGATGCTAATCCCATATTTCCGAGGTGTTTTCATAAGAAATAATCTACCTTCTGATGGTTCATGGCATAACGAATCTGCTATAGTTAACTTAGATGATTTTCAAAACAAAGATACTCACTGGATATGTTATCGAAAACGAGGTTCTAAAGTAATTTATTTTGATAGTTTTGGTAATCTTAAACCCCCCATAGATCTCATGTTATATTTTAACGTGAAAGAAGTGAAATACAACTATAAAAGATATCAGAATTTGACTCTTTTTTTGTGGACATCTTTGTCTTCAATTCTTGTGTGAAAGACAATAAAAGAAAAGTTTGCAGACAAACAGGATCATTTTTTTTCAAACAGTCATAGATGATAGTTTCACTTTGGGTCTTTCAAACAAATCTTCTGTCTTAGAAGTGCAATATTTTCCTTCAATAGAACTTCCACAGCATAAGAATTTTGTTTTGGGTTTAGTTGAACTTTTAACATTTAACCCGATTTCCAATGTTGACGATTCGAATAATAAACTTTATATAAACGGATAGAAGATTATTACTATTCCTACTGGCAGTTACAAAATCGATGCTATCAATCAATTTTTATAAAAAGATTTGAAATCTAAAGAAATCAAGTTTTCCTTAAGAGGAGGCCGTATCATTCTGTCCTTGTCTAATCTAAATTTTCTTTATTATTAATAAATTTAATATTTTCATAGAAAAGTAAGACAACCGCCCAATAGAGCAAAAGACAAGCAAACGATTCTTTTTTATGGAAAAATATGAAATTTTGATTATTTTTCGAGTGAAGTCTGAAACGGAAAAACAGTTGAATCAACTCAATCAAGTTCGATTGTTTTTCCGTTTCAGACTTCACTCGAAAAATAATCAAAATTTCGTATTTTTTCATAAAAAAGAATCGTTTGCTTGTCTTTTGCTCTATTGGGCGGTTGTCTTACTTTTCTATGAAAATATTTAATTTATTAATAATAAAAAAAATTTAGATTAGACAAGGACAGAACTATACGGCCGCCTCTTAAAAGCTAACAACAATACTCTCAGAAGTGAAATGAATTGCAGAGAGCAATATTCCATCGATTCAATAGGCCATCTTCTCGGTTTCACACCTCGCGTCCTTAACGGCATGTCGGAGCTGCAGCAATCGAGTTTTGCTTTTTTTATTTTATCAATATTTTTTTAAATTTTTAAATTAAACAAATATAATGACTTGTCCGCACTAAAGCTATATTTATACAATAATTTTTGTTAAAATAAAAAATCATTTGGACTTGTTATTTTTTTATGAGCTTGGATTGGAAATTAGATATCAAACTCGTTAAACCTAACCTTAAAATACGACATATTGAAAGTTTTTATTATAACTTTGTTTGTATAATATTTTGGTGGATTTCTTGAGTTGTCCGCACTAGAGTTTAATCTTACAAATTTTTTCTTTGTAGCAAAGAAACTCGATTAAACGCATTGTTTATTCATAAGTTAAGATTGGAAATATTATTAGAAGGCAGACAGCTTCGTCATGCTTTTGAAGAAAACATTCATCACAGCTCTGATTCACCTGTGAAAATATTGAAAATAAACGCACTCAGAGTAGAGTGTAATGTTACCGCAGGTGCTTACATCAACGACAAAAAAATTCATGAGTTCTTCCCGAGAGTTCCTCCAAGGTATAAAATCATAGAAGTTCCATTACATGTCATATATTTGCCACTTAGTGTCAAAAGCAAGGATCATCTTCAAATCCGAATCGTAGATCAAGACGGAAATTCGGTGAATTTCCGAGGAGAGGAAGTTACTATAAGACTTCACATCAAATCCGTATAATGGGAATCGTTTACAATTCAAGTGTGCATATAAGTCAGCCATCAGTCGACCACCCTGTTAAAAAAGTCCAGGTGGATTTCCACGTGGAAAATCCACGTGGAATTCCACGTGGATTTTCAGTCTGATTTACTTGGATTTTCAGGGTGATTTACTTGGATTTTCAGGGTGAAAATCAGGGTGGAATTCCAGGTAGATTTTCAGGGTGAAAATCAGGTTGGAATTTTAAGGGGATTTTCAGTCTGAATTACTTGGATTTTCATAGTGAAATACCACTCTGATTTTGAGTCTAAAAATACACTCTGATTTTCATAGTGAAAATCCACTCTGATTTTCAGTCTGAAAATCCACTCTGATTTTCATAGTGAAAATCCACTCTGATTTTCAGTCTGAAAATCCACCCTGACTGTGGATATTTTTAAGCAATCAAAAAAATATTTTTATAAAATTAAATTTATTTATGTTTTTCATTGCAACCACAAAAATATCTCTGTTCACTTAATAGAATAGAACGTGAGAAAGTAGGGCGAATGATCGTCGTTTTAGACAAAATTAAACTGTTAGTTTATAAGCCTCTAAAGTCTTTTATTCTTTTCGTGCGCGTTCGCTTGCCATAAGAAAGTCAATAGGTAGAAAGCGGAGCATCCCCTAACGGTTAATCATCAGTACTATTATATACATGTGTATATTCATATTCAATAACTAACCACTAGGGGGCTACCACGCTTTTTATGTATTGACTTTCTTATGGCAAGCCAACGCGCATGAAAAGAATAAAAGACTTTAGAGCTTATAAACTAACAGTTTAATTTTGTCTAAAACGACGATCATTCGGCCTACTTTCTCACGTTCTATTCTATTAAGTGAGCAGAGATATTTTTGTGGTTGCAATGAAAAACATAAATAAATTTAATTTGATAAAAATATTTTTTTGAATGCTTAAATATATCCACAATCAGGGTGGATTTTCAGACTGAAAATCAGAGTGGATTTTCACTATGAAAATCAGGGTGGATTTTCAGACTGAAAATCAGAGTGGATTTTCACTATGAAAATCAGGGTGGATTTTCAGACTGAAAATCAAAGTGGATTTTCACTATGAAAATCAGAGTGGATTTTCACTATGAAAATCAGAGTGGATTTTCACTATGAAAATCAGAGTGGATTTTCAGACTCAAAATCAGAGGGATTTTCCTTGAAAATCAGAGTGGATTTTCAGACTCAAAATCAGAGTGGATTTTCACTATGAAAATCCAAGTAATTCAGACTGAAAATCCCCTTAAAATTCCAACCTGATTTTCACCCTGAAAATCTACCTGGAATTCCACCCTGATTTTCACCCTGAAAATCCAAGTAAATCACCCTGAAAATCCAAGTAAATCAGACTGAAAATCCACGTGGAATTCCACGTGGATTTTCCACGTGGAAATCCACCTGGACTTTTTTAACAGGGCAGGTACTCAAACCGTTAACACTGAAAAGCATCCTGTTTCTCAAAAGCATAGGTTCAAAAGTACGTGGAAAAAAATAAATTGTATCATTCTTTGCTGCTTCCAGAAAAATGGACGAAATTCAAAGCATTCAATCAGGTGTCACATTCGATGAGTCTATCGCTCATTATAAGATTCACGCACATCAACCATACTTCACATTAAGCTTCAATAATAGTGATGAAATTTGTATTTCTATCAAACATCAAGATTTATATCCCTTACCATCATGCAATTACATTCATATATGTGGAAAATTACAAAAACCAGATGGACAAGCACTAACTAAAACTAAATTCGTTAACAATGGCATTTGTCATTTGTTAGGTGAGATTCGATACGAACTCAATGCTGTAGAGATAGATGAAAGTAAAAATGTTGGTTCGAGTAGTCTCATGAAGGGATGCACTTCATTCAATTCAAATCAAACTCTTATATTAGAAAATGCAGGCTGGCTTTGTGTTGAAGAAGGAAACTGTACAATTGTAGATAATCATGGAAATTTTGACATTTCTATCCCTCTAACTAGGAGAGTGTCACACTTCCGGATCACGGATTTTGCTCAAACTTCGGGATAAGTTTTTAGATGATGAGATATGAATAAAGCTAAAGTTATAGTCACAAACACTCAATATTTCCCTAGTTACAGGCAATTGAAGAAAAACACTAAAAAAGTTACTAGGTTTTTAAACGCATATAGTTCTTTAGCATTGATAGCTAGGAGCTTAAACCTTTTTTTATATTAAAGCTGAGCTTAAATCCTTTTGAAATAGTACACGGAGAGAAAAATCATGTTATTATTCCATGAAATTTCAAGTGATCATTACATGATATTTCTTCACCGAATATTATCGAAGAAACAAGTGATTTTTCGATGATATTCATGTTTTTAATAGATGGCGATGCATCATGTTAAAATTACTTGAGACCCACGGGATTTTCACGTGGCACTCAAGTGAATTCATCGGTGGTGCGGCCGACTCAGTAGCACAGGCTTTGAAAGGAGATAGAGAGGGGGAGAGAGAGAGAGAGAAACAAAGTAACCAAAGGGCTTCGCTAATAAAAATCGACAGGAAAATGAACCCCCACTCTACTCGCACAGTATGTGTATTCTAACTGACTGCTGCTACGAAAATACACTTATATTCTTTAGTCTCTCTCTCCCTCTCTCTTTCAAAGCCCGCGCTACTCGGTCGGCCCTACCACCATCGAATTCACTTGAGTTCCACGTGAAAATCCCGTGAGCGTCCAAGGAATAATATCATGGCGCCTATAGTATTTTAAGTTAGAATCAATTGACGTTAAATTAACTTGATCTCATGAGAACTTTACATAAATAATCATATAATTTTAACGTGTTAAATTTATCACGAGAAAATAACATGATTTTTCTCTCCGTGTAGTTACAGCATATCAAAATATTATTTTTTCCCAAAGTTAGAGTGTAATAAAGATTGGACCTGAATTTTCATTCTAAAATATTAATTGATAATAAAAGCTAAATTCAGGTCCAATCTTTATTACGCTATAGCTTTGGAAAAAAATAATATTTTTACATGCTATAACTACTATTTCAAAAGGATTCAAGCTCAGATTTAATTAAAAAAAAAGGTTTAAACTTCTAGCTATCAATGCTAAAGAACTATATGCGTTTAAAAACCTAGTAACTTTTTTAGTGATTTTCTTTAATTGCCCGTAACTAGGGAAACATTGAGTGTTTGTGACTATAGCTTTAGCTTTATCCATATTCTGTCATTTGAAAACTTATCCCGAAGTTTGAGCTAAATCAGTGATCCGGAGGTGTGACACTCTCCTTGTAAGTATGATTTTAGGGTCCGCAGAAGATTACAAGAAAATTGTTGTTAATATGAAGCATAAACTCATTCTCACAAGATCAAGAAATGACATCAATGCTATAATACAGGAAGGTACTGTAGCCAGTAATGTAACTACATATGAAGAGTATCAAATAAAAATATCAAAGATAGAGTGGTTAATGCTATATGCTATGGCATCTGTCAAACAAAAAATTCAATAATTAAATTTAATTGGTGATTTTTTTTTTTTTTAAAGATTAATATATAAAGGATATTCTCCTCTATATATTAACCTTTTTTATATTGTGATGTCGAGGGAGCCTAGCCCGGTTCCCGTTTAACACATTACATCAGGCTAGATTGTCTGACCCACCATACCGAAAACTTTGACTACCGATGGACGGTCAGCCACTTTTGTGACCAACAATACACCGATACCCAATGAGGTCGAGTTTTTTAAGAGTTGCGATATAAATGGCACATATACTAATTTTTTTTCGAAAAAAAGTTAGAGGCACCTGAACAGGATTCGAAATCATGCCCTCCACGTTGAAAGCAAGAGCTCTATCCATTATGCCACAACGCTCTCTCATTGGTGAAGATAATCCTATCTCTATGAGTTGCCGTTCTTGGGAGCTATTTGAATATCCTCTTCTTCCATCAACGAATAAACACGTCTGGATCCTATCGTTCGTATATTTAAAAAACCTTTCCCATGGAAAAGGTTCTCTGATAATTTACAAGCAGAAAACATTCGCCTCAAACATAATGACGGAATAGCTTGGAATGCTGATGGGCTTGACTACTCTCAAATTGCAAACTTACTTCGTGAATATTTACATGATGCTACTAAAATTTTTGTTATGAATGGATTCAAACAAAAATGGCTGTTACGATTCAAGTTTCTTGTTTATAACATCAATCAATACGGCTATCCATCAAACGCATCTTTCAAGTGTGTTACCATATGCATAAACCATAATCCAATTTATAAGACTGTCTGTGCCCTAAACAATGTCAAACTCATGAAAGTATTCTATTAATCAATGTATCTGCAAGTTGAAGGTGAAGCGCAATAAATATTATCATTATTATGAATATCTATGTGCAAGAAAAAAAATTATATCACATTGTTTTTGAGAAAAGTAAGAACCGCCAAAGTAAAAGATTATGTTTATAATATTTTTGCGTTCCTTAATTTTCTCAAAAAAATGCGATAGGACTTTTTTTCTTGTACATAAATATTTATAATAATAATATTTATTGCGCTTCACCTTCAATTTGCAGATACATCTTCAGTAAATAACAAAAAACTCAATTCGACAAGGACAGCGAATCCGGCCTGCTCTCAAGGGTCTGCTTTGGACCTACTTTACCAATTGAAAACAACTAAAAAAGAAATTTCGTTTTTTTTAAAAAATAAATATCAGAATTGTTTGTACTTGTAGATATCAATTCACTTCAAACAAACGAAGAGCGGAAAAGTGTAAATTTGTCGAAATTTAAAGAAAAAGCCGAAAAAACTCATGTCATCATCGTAGATTTGGTTTTATGCTTGAACGGTACAACGTACATGATTTTCTTTCTCAGAATGGTTTTATTTATTTAAAATAAATAGCGGAAAAGTCCAATCGCAAAGAAAATCGATAAAAAGCAAAACTATTATTTTTTACCAGGGAAGTATAATTTTCATATAAGTTCGAAAACATAGCGGCACTCACATAGCCTGAAATATTTATAAAATATTTCATGTAATATTCATGAAATATTGCTATGTCTGAAACAAAATTTTTCTAAAATATTTTATAAATAATTCATATAATATTTCATGGAAGATTTAATAAATATTTCAGAAATATTTATAAAATCTTTTATGAAATGTTTCAAGAAATGTTTTAGATTTCATAAATATTTTACGGAAGATTCGTAAATAGTTATGAATCTTTCATGAAAAATTTTTTGTCTTGGACATGGGAATACTGTATATTCTATATTTATAATCTTTACTATTAAAGTCGCATTCACATACATTCTATGAAACACATTTTTATTTATATGATACTATATTGTATTATAACTAGTTATATTTATTAACAAATACGTATTCGCATATTAGTTGATACGTGATACGAGACATCAATTTGGACACTTTTAAAGGGCAATTTCATTCCTAACATCTTGGTAGTCAAAAGGTTAATTTAAGCCCTAATGCATTTAAAAAGCTTTTGTGGTTCTTATAGATAATTAAAATATGCTAATGAAATAAAGTAGAAAATTCACCATGCTAAAAATATTAATCAATATGTAATAATATTAAATTGAGCATAACTTTTTTCATAAAAAAATCATATCTTGCAGTTTCAGCTAAATCCATTTCCCAGCGGAGAAGACCTCTCCTTGTTAGTTAAATTTTGACATATATTCATTTATTAGTTTTTTTTAGGTATTTGGATTTCTAGTACAAAATCGAAAAATTTTAATAAATAATATTAGAACCCTAAATTCTCAATAATTAATGAATGAATTTATTTAAAAATTTAACTGAATAATCCTTATACATACTACAAGCTAATGCATTACTTTGCTGAAAATTTTTTAATAAAATGGAAAAATAATCAATATTTATGAGTACAGGTCTAGTATCCATTTTAAATCTCCTTGAAAATAATTATTTTCAAGATCCCCATAAATTTCGCAATAGTACAATTTGACTATTGGAAATGATAAATAATAAATTCAGGAAATTATTACTATATTGACTTTTAATCAAAAGGTTTTGCACAATGATAATCCCAGTAGGGAAGTGTTTGACCCTTGTTTTATGACTTGTCTGCACTTAAATATACATTCATGTTTTCCTTGTACTACTATTCTTAACAGCTCGAATTCATATGATACACTAACTCTTTTTTGCAGTAGCGTGTTATTCAATTTCTTCTTGGTTGTCATGGTAGACTATGGCTTATTCAATCTTACTATGTTCATAATATAAGCCACACTATCAGTGATTGTTACAGAGAAAAAGGGACGTGTATTTCTTTTTGGCTAGACTGTGGGTAGATATTGATTGTGAATGCATGCAGTATTTATAACTTTCCAACAATTAGAAACAGCCATATGCCATGCAACCAATATTAGTATACGTTTTATATTAAAAGGGGAGAGATAATATATCTTTGATGTCATTGTTATAAATTATACTTTTTTTTAATGTTAATCATATTATAAATATATTAATATCCATCTTTTCATATATGATATGCAAGCATATTTACTTTTTTAAATGAATGAGAATTTTTTAAATAAAAATAAAAATACGATATATATTAATCCTTTTTAATATATTTTCGGTATAAAAACTTTCACAAATTACAGAATACTCTAGTGTCTGATCTTCTATTATAATTACAATTTGTTATGTTGTATATGTATTTTATAGACTGTAACATTATACTAACGTGCATTATAAAATTGTAATTAACAATAGATTATTTTTTCTTCTTAAGGAGATGTAAAACGGATACTACACCTATACTTTTAATATTGACTATCTTTTTATTTTATAGCAAAATTTTGAAAAAAGAAATGCATTAGCTTGTAGTATTTACCACGAAGATTACTTAATTAAATTTTTAAATAAATTCATTTATTAGTTTTTCAGAATATTAGGTTTGTTATACAAAATTTAAAAGTTTTAATATATAAATATTGAAACCTAAAATTCTGAAAAACTAATGAATTAATTTATTAGAAAATTTAACTTAAAAATCTTCGTGGTAAATACTACAAGCTGAAGCATTTTTTTCCTTAAAATTTTGCAATAAAATGAAAAGATAGGCCGAATTCATGAGGATAGATGTAGTGTCCGTTTTACATTTTCTTAAATTTTGGATTCCAAAAATAATTGAAGTTTATCTCATTTATTCCTGAATTTAATGATACGTTTGAAAATTGATGGGCTGGATGCTAGAAGGGGGTATGTGCTCGAAACGCGTAAAAGTATTGTCCCTTCTCGACTAAAGTTGCTAAATATAAAAAGTTTGTGCACATACGGGGAATACTCTAGCACTAGCAATAAAATCATAAAAAGTGATAAAATTAATAATTTATTTATAACAATTTAGTTAAAAAGTGATAAATAGTATTTATTGACATACATTAACTTCAGTAACAGAACGTATCGAGGGAAGTTTAAGGATGAAAATCGTTAAGAGTCCTAGAATAAGGATCTGCAGTTTGCCCGGCGAAACAGTGGTCCCAATTTGTTTAAATTGATTTTGTTTAAAAAAATTCCAAAAGTTGTTTATTTTGATTCAGACAAAGTTTTTTAAAATTTTGTTAGCAATTCTAATCATAAAAGTATTTTTGTGATTTTTTTTTCTGATTCGACGGTTTTGAGTTATTGATAAATAAAAATGTTAAAAATCACAAAAATGCCCATATTCAAAGCTCCAAAACGATACTCAAATTTGAATTTTTTTAGGTTGGCAAAGTTTTAAAGTAAAATTTAGACATTTTTTAATAAAATTTCGAAAAGCAATTTGAAATTACTTTATTTTTAAGTGTTATTTTTCAATTGTTATCTTGGCGCGTATACGCAATATCTTCATGTTCAAGCGCATACAGCTGAGTATTACGTTTGCTAATAGTCCGAAAGCCCAGTATGCTTTTTAAAAAATAAATCCGATTGAGATGTTTTTTTTAATCTAGGGTAACGCGTGAAATTAATAACAACTGTGATATCAGTTTTCTAAAAATCCTGTATACATTTGTTATAAATAATTATAATTGTTAATAAAAGAAATTTTTCGAGATATTTGCGCAATTACTAACTAGTTAAAGAACTAGTTTCATTAAAGAACTACGAAGATAAATTTTGTTTCTTAAAAAAAAAAACAACTTATTTTTAGTAATTAGGTTTTCTAATAAAATCGATATTTTAGCTACTAAGTTGAAAATATTTACAATGTAACGTTAATTATTTTTTATCAACTCTAGCATAATAAATTTAATTAAACTAGAAAATCCATGCGCGCAAGCGCGCTCTATATCTAATCTAAATGTATATAAATTTTTAATGATTAACCGTTAATATAGTGTTATTATTTTCTGTTCATTATTAAATAATAATAATTTCATATCTACTATCTGCATCAGTAAAGAAATTGATGTTATATACTAATGTATCAGAGTAGTTTACGCGGCATCAGTGAATTTATAGACACGGAAAACTTCGAGAAAAATAAATCCCATTTAAAAGATATATTATCGCTATATTCATTTTCTTATTATTATTTTAAAAAATTGAAGAAATGGTAAACTTTTAGATTAGTTTTTAGACATTTCTTAAATCTTACAAAATTTAAATAACGTAAACTATTACAAGGTCAAAAGTTATTTTACGAATATATAGCTTTTTATACACTTAATATAAATCTAACGTATTTGATTTTCAAGATATATCTTAAATGAGAATTAAAATAAGTGCCAGAAAAATTTTAATATGTAATATTGGAATCCTAAATTCTTAATAACCAATGAATGAAGTTATTTAAAAATTAATATTTTCAACAATATGAAATCCATAAAATATATAAAAAATAAAATAGTTCAAATCCATTCTTAACGATATGTATATCGTTCCTATTTTTAAAATAGAAATAAAAATAAAAATTCTAATCTATATTTTCTTAATTATAGTAATTATATTATTCTTTCAACCAAAAAATTTTTTATTTTATTTTGCAGAAGAACTGTTTATTCTAAGCGTGATTCAATTTAAATTTTGAAATTAAATAAAAAACTTTTAAAAATAGTACATTTTAGGCAAGTATTATACTATATTTTTGAAAAAAAATTTTTAAGCTGTCAATCTAGAAATATTTTATATATTAAATTATATTATCAAAATTGTATTACGTATCGGTTTTTTTATAAATTATTTTAAAATATTTCGAAATATTTTAAATTTTTTTTTCAAATTTACAAAATTATTTGCCTTGTTATAAGCTAAAAAGTTGATAACATCTGTATTTTCAAAAAATATTTATTGCTAAATTTATTGCTTAATAACTATTTTATGGTACAATTTTTAAAAAAAGAATTCAGAAGTAAATAGCATAGAATTGTTACAATGTTCTAATTTTAAATATACAATAACAAATGAATATAGAGCGGTACTTCGCACTCTCGACATCTTCACACAAAAGAATTTTGTAAACGGAAGTTAGCGATGTTTATATTGATAATTTTATTAAAAAAATCCAACTATAAACTCAATAATTATAATTTAATTATTTATCAATGATTTTTGTTATTAAATTTTAAATCGATGATTTTATTTAAGCATATTATATTAAATCAAATCTCGTTTTTCGCCAATCATATGATTCTATTCAATCCACCAATCACGTTCTTAGTATAAAATGTTTCACAACATCCGGCCATCGTTTTTTTAAAAGAGGATATCTATAAAATAAATCCAATAATGTAATTTATTATAAATTATATTCAGATAAATTTTCATAATTTTCAATTTATATAAATTATATCCATACAGAAAAAAAAATATTTATTTTATTTTAAACAAACCAGCATTTGCTTTATGAATTAGAATATTTGGTTGGTATAAAAATATAATCATTACAATACGTTGTTTTTTATATTACTGTTCTAAATTTCTTTATTTTAAAAATATTCATTAATACAGTAAAATTGTTACAATCCCTAGTGGAAATCAGTTTTGCTAATAACTGCAAGCAACTGCTAATAACTGTTATAAATAGTTTGGTTTGAGATAGAAGTAGCGGTTATTTGCAGTTAATAGTGGTTATTTGCAGTTATTAATAGTTATTAACATTTATAAGCACAACAATTTTGTACAATACAATTTTTAAAAATTAAGATAATAGTAACAGTTATTTGCAGTTATTTTTTTATTTTTGCAGTTCATTACCGTTATTTGCGGATTCTTGCAGTTATTTGCAATTATTTTCTGATTTTTGTAGTTATTTGCAGAAACTTGTAGTTATTTATAGTTATTAATAGTTATTCATAAAAATTTATTGTCTTGAAAATTTTTTCCTATATATAAAAAATTAAAAAATTTTTTAAAAAGCGTATAATTGTTAATAACTGTAAATCATGGCAAGAAATTGCAAATAACTGTAAATAAACGCAAATAACTGTTAATGAAATAGAAAATAACTGCTTATGAATGCTAATAATTGCTAATAACTGCTAATAACTGATGATAACTGCTATTAACTGCAAATAACCGCTACTTCTGTCTCAAACTAAACTATTTATAACAGTTATTAGCAGCTTTTAGCAGTTATTTGCGGTTATTTTTAATTATTAACAGTTGTTAGAAAAACCGATTTCCACTAGGGATGAACAACGTATTATAATGATTTTCATACCTACCAAATATTTCTATTCATGAAACAAATGCTGGTTTGCAGGGCCGCATTAACATTTTTGACACCCCACGCCAAGATACTGTATGCCGCCCTTGTAAGGGAATCGAAAATGCAAATTTCACTATTTTATGTTAAATAAATTACAAATTACACATGCAAGAACAATTTGTGAGATTTTAATTAATACAGCTAGCCATTTCTTGTTAAGTAAACCAATGATTATAATCTTGAACCAAAGTACGAAGAGGAAAGCGAAATCCGCTCTTCTTTTCACAATAGACGCACCAGTTGAACGAGTTATTTTATTAAATCAACATAAAAACTTGAACTTTGAATCAGCGTTTGCTGGAATAAGAAAAATTTATGATCTCGTACGAACTTGTTTGTCAAAAACATCTGTTTTATAATCTTTAGAGCATATACTTCTGGAGGGGATAAGTTAAATGAGAAGAGCGTGGTAAGATTTTAGAGAATGTGGAAGAGCTAGAAAAGTAAGATACATTATTCTTGACTCTCTCGCACTAATCAGTGATTACCCAACAAGCAAACGATGTCAAAGAGAGAATTAAAAAAGAATTCTTTATGTATACCACTTTAGTTTTTAAAGTATTCACAAAGTATTCTTAAACAATTCTTTTGATTGAATTACATTCTCAAAATACTTTTTTTAATCATCAAATTATAAATAATCCTTCTATTTTACATGATTATGAAAAACAAAAAATGTTATAATTGATTAAAAATAAGCTATTAAATTAAAAAAAAAAAAAAAATTATTTGTTCGAGATTCGAACCACGGTTCTTGAGGATGTCAAACAAAATAAAAAAAACTGTTGCCCATGACTTAGCCTACTTGGCTACCAACTCATCTGTTAATAAATTCTCGAAACTTGTACATGTTCATTGGTATAAGCATAAAAAATGTTAGTAAATTTGTTAATTAATTATTCATGGTTAATAATATTAGCCAAACTACATTTTTATTTGAATAATTTAAATAAAAATTTATTAAATATTCAAGAGATACCTTAATTTAATAAAAGAAATTTTTTGTAAAGTCATGGTTAATTTAATTTAAATTGAAGAATGTTTAGATATTTGTTTAAATTCTCAAAATGAGAATTTATTTAAAACACACTTAAAATATTTATATATTTTGTTTCATAAAATGTTAACAATTTTTTCGTTTAAAATAGATAAAAAATATTTAAATTATTAAATGATTAATTAAGGGGATGTAATAGGGTATATAATTTCTACATACTTACCGACATTGCAGTTTCTCAAATGTTTAATCTTTATTCAAAAATTTTCCGGAATATCTCTATATTAGGCTCTCTATTAGTAAAAATAGAAGACTCTAATATAGAGATATTTAAAAAATTTTTGTATTAAGAATCAAAAATTTGGAAAATAGTAATGTCGGTATTTTACATTCCCTTAAATTGAATTTTTCCAATTTATAATATTATCAGGAATTTCAAGTTTTCAATTTTGAATTTCATGAAAATCAAAATTAAAAATGATTTTAAAACAATCTGAAAAGCGATAAAATATCCATTACATCTTTCGATTTTTGAAAGTGACTAAGTTACTATAAATCAGTGTTTCAAAAGTAAACTTTTTGACTACTTTATGAATACTTTGGATTATGATTACTTTTTCAAAAAAGAATTCTTTATGAATACTTTCTTAACCCTTTTAAAATATTTATAAAGATACGTTGAAGAGTTATTTTTTATTTAAATTTTGTGGAAGAATACTTTGTGAATATTTTATGAATACTTTTATATATTTTATTAACTTCAGAGCGGACATTCGTGAATTCTTAAAGAATTCTTTTTTCCAGATGTGTGCTTATTGGGTAGTTTAGTGCAAGCGAGACGGCAAAAGTAGATCTCATATTCTTCCACTTTTGCACTGTACAAAAGACGACCACGACTTTTTAACATGATATGCTCCCTCCAGGAGTATATGCTCTAAGTTTATAATATAACTAAACAACCATAGAAAAAAAATTTTAGAATTTAATTGATTAAATTATTTTTATAATTAATAATAACAATAAAAAACCGGGTGTGGCAGTCGTGGGACTGTTCGACAGAAGTTAATACTTCTTTTGCTTATAATAATTAGCTGCGTGTGAGTGCATGTTTAATACATACTATACGTATGCTTATGTCGTAAACCAATATCCAAACATCATGCACACAACGATACATATGCTGATATGCCGATTCTCTCCCTAGACTGAAAAAAAAATTTAGTGATTTCAATAAAAATTTATTTGGTTCAACTAAATGGTTTGTTCCAATACTCCTTAACAAATATTTATTTGAACCAAACCACAATATTTAGTTGAATTCAATAAATATTTGATTACTTTAAATAAAATTTTTAGTTTGAACAATTAAATATTTCATTGAAATCAATTTTTCACACTCTCAAAACAAGCAAATATTCATTCAAACCAAATAAATATTTGGTCAATTCAACTTGATAATTTGTTTGAATCAACTAAATATTGATTTGAACGAATTAAATATTTCATTAAATGGCAAATCCCATTCTTTTAAAACAAGCAAATATTTATTTAAACCAAATAAATATTTAATCAATTCAACTTGATAATTTGTTTGAATCAACTGAATATTGATTTGAACGAATTAAATATTTCATTAAATGGCGAATCCCATTCTTTTAAAACAAGCAAATATTTATTTAAACTAAATAAATATTCAGTCAATTTAACTTGATAATTTATTTAAATCAACTAAATATTTATTTGAACGAATTAAATATTTACTCAAATGGCAAATCCTATAATTTAAATCAAGCAAATATTTATTTGAATCGAATAAATTTTTAGTCAATTTAGCTTGATAATTTGTTTAAATTAACTAAATATTTATTTAAAAAAACTAAATATTTCATTAAATTGCAGAGCTTATCCTCTTTAAGCAAACAAATATTCATTTGAATTTAAAAAATGTTGTATTGATTCAAAGCACTAAATTTGAAAATTGAGCTTTGTAGATCGAAATGAATGTTTGTTTGGATGGATAAATTATTTGGTTATAACAAATAAATTGTGTACTTTTATCAATAAAACATTTGATTCTACCAATAAAATATTTCTTTGAATTAACAAAATATTTGGTTGATTCAAATAAACTATTTGGTTTCATCAATAAAAGATTTCTTAAAAATAAAAAAAATATTTAATCAATTGACATATTAAGACTTCTGATATATGTATATATAAATATATATATTTTTAATATTTTTTTAAATTTCATTCAAACAAATAATATACTTCAATTCAATAAATATTTAATTAAATTCATTTTTTTCTATCAAACAAATGAAAATTTTCAACTGAACCATTTATTTGATTTATATATATATATATATATATTAATTATACGAAGGTTTTGACATTAACACGCTTTATAAAGTTTATCACACATAATACATTCAACATAAATATCGCACGTATTACAATTTTATTATGATCTTCAATTCTGATTTTCCTTATATATCAAACTGAAAGCACTCCAACCACTTGCGAGATTCAGTAAAGAGGAAAATTAACGACGCCACCAAGCGGTAACATTATCAAACCATCGTTCTGATTTGAATTAGTTATTTTAAATAAATGAATTATTTGAATTAAATAAATTTTTTTTGCTATCCTATTAAACCTAAAGATTCCGAGTTCGATCCCAACATCGCGATTTTTTTTTTTTTTATTTTATTCTTAATCAATCTAAAAATAACTATTTGTATTTTTTATTAATTAAAATAATTTATAATTTTTTTTTAAATTGTGTATTAATAAAAAATAGTTATTTTTAAAATTACATGAAAAAATAAAAATCTTTTAACAAAATTAATTAATACAAAATAGATTATATGATTTGATTCAATAAATCATTTATTCAAAATATAAAGATATATTGTTAAATTAAATAAAGTATTTTTAGATTTTAAATAAATAATTATTTGTTCTTAAGCATTTTATCACTCATAATTAATTTAGTCAATTTAAATAAATATTTTTAATTTAGATAAATAAGCCTTTTAATCTGACTAACTATTTATTTACATGTAAATAAAAATAAAGTTATTTGTTGTAGATAAAAGATTTTGTTGACGAAAAAAATCTTATTATTTAGATCCAATAAATATTATTTGAAGCGAATAAATGAGAATTTGAGTAAAAGATACTTTTTTTTTATTCAAATCATCAATTTATTTCATTCAAACAAATAATTTAGTTGAATTCAATATATATTTATTCAAATTCATTTTGTTCTATCAAACAAATGAAATATTTGATTTGAAATAAACCGTTTATTTCATTTAAATAATTATTCTGTTTTATCCAACTAAATGTTGGTTAATTCAAATAAATGCTAATTCAAATAAACTATTTTTTATATTCAAAATCAATTTGTTTCTTTTAAATAAATAATTAAGTTCAACTCAATAAATATTTATTTAAATTCATTTTGTCCTTTCCAACAAATGAATTTATTGATTTCAAATAAACCGTTTATTTGATTCAAATGATTCTTCATAATCTAATTAAATGTTGTTTAATTCAAATAAATAAAAATTCAAATATTTTTGTTATTAATTTCAAATAAATATTTGGTTGAAGCAAGAACTGAATATTTGATTCAACTAAATGTTTATTTGAATCAACTAATCGAAATTCAAATAAATATATTTAGTTGTTTCAACTAAATTTTTTTTTCAGTGTATATTTCGTTTGTGTAGGGTCCACGTTCCCTCTCCTCTCTTATTCTCAACTCAACTTACATATGTATACGCGCACAGATAGAGTCACACGTACACAACATGTATATGGGTGATTCTATTCGAACGGGTCAAATTCAAATTTTTAAATAATAGAAAATAAAGGTGTTCATTTTAAAAATTTTACTCAGGTTTTTTTATGGTTATATCTAATAGAACAATATCCCAAAGTAGCTAAGCTGTCCATAGGTTATTCCCAGAAAAACTGATAGATAAAAAATATACTGATACAGAGGAATTACTTTTATTCCAGGGGAATTACTTTTTTTATTACCATCACTTGATATATTATTTTCTAATAATATTTATGTCGAACAAAGATTCTAAACTATCTGAAATACTTTAGAATTAGCTATTAACATATATAGATGGATTTTTAAAAATTAAAAACGAAGAGTAACAGCAAAAATATGTAGTTTTAAAAATTATTAGAAGAAAGTTGAAGAACAAATATATCCATACTTGAGAAAGTTTGCTTTTTCAAAATATATAATAACATTATTTTTGTGTTTGGGAGTGGAGTTAAGTGTACTTGATGATAAAGGATTAGTAGGAAGTTCGCCACATCCACGTGTAGAAACTATTTTATTACCAATACAATCTAAAATAATATATTATCAATTTATAGATTTTCCAATTCAGATTTTTTAAAGACTTTCATTTAAATTCAAATAATTCTATACTTACTTTGATATCAACGACAAACTCTTCATGAAGGCTAATGACAAACTGATATTTTTATTTTCTGAATACTACGATGTAACCTTTGATTTCACTTTATTTATTTGTAGTATATCCGTAGTATATAGTGTAGTATGTAAATATGACTACAGTGATTGTTTACAAAAAGATTTGAGAATGTGCTTCTCCACGCGGAACTTCTCCACAAATATATATTCAATTTTGAATATATAAAAATTATAAGCAGTATAATATGTATTAAATTTCAAGTGTACAAATAATTCAACCCTTCATGGTATGAAATTCATGAATAAAATTGTTGACTTTATTATTTAATTAGAATTTTGTGAGTGCATCTCAAAAAAGGCAGGGGAATTATATGCCAGGGGAGTGTTGAAATGGACTATTAGCAACTCACTACAAAAACTTATGTAATAGATGGCGCAAACATCGCTTGTACGCTCTTATGCATAGTACCTCAAGCAAGAAAAAGTCAGTCGGAACTTGCCTTAGCTTACGATAGGTTCTGTAATGCGAGTGCCCTCGAATAATTACTTTTGTATTGTTGTATTAAATAAAATAAACTAATTTACTTATTTCCTATACGAGTCTTTCATTCAACAGGTTATGAGCCCAGTGCTCGTAACAAGGAAATTAAGTAATTAAGATTTATTGGAAGTGGCAAATAATTTTGCTGGAAAGTCGTTGTGCTACTCGAGTGTAAAAAGGCAAACTAAATAAAATGGTCGACCAAGTCGAAAAGTATAGAATACCCTTGTTCGACGGAACAAATTTTCCAAACTGGAAATTTCGCATAGAGACATTGCTAATCGAGCTGGAATTGGCCGAATTAGTGGAAAAACCATTCACAGAACAAGTAATATTTTTAAATACAGACAAACCTGAAGAAAAGACAGCAAAGGAAAAGCTACTTGAGAACTGGAATAAAAAAGATAAAAAATGTCGTTCGCAAATCATTCAGCGTATTGCGGATAGCCACTTGGAGTATGTAAAAGACAAGGAAACTGCATTTGATATCTGGCAATCTTTAACGAACACGTTTGAACGGAAAGGCATTGCTAGCCAATTGTTAGTACGAAAAAAATTATTAACAATGAAATTCAACGCGTCAAAAGATACGTTGTCAAATTATTTCTTAGAATTCGATAATTTGTTCCATGAATTGAAATCGACCGGAGCTAAACTCGAAGAAACCGACGCTGTGTGTCACCTACTCTTAACCATGCCCAGTGAATATGAAAATATTGTTACAGCCATTGAAACGCTAACTGCAGACAAGTTGAGTTTAAGTTTTGTTAAGAGTCGCTTGTTAGACGAAGAAGCCAAACGTTTGGATAGTGGCAAGAAGAACAGATATAGTGTAGATATGTCAAATGTGTTCACGGCGCAGTCAAACAAAGCTGGAAAATCTAATAAGGAAGGGAAATTTAAATTCACGTGCTACAATTGCGGAAAAAGTGGTCATAAGCGTGCAGACTGTAAATCAAAAGCAAGTAACTATAAATCAAGTTCATCAGCTAACTTCACAACGAAGAATGAAAAAGATAATAGCGATGATAAGGATGCGTTTTGTTTTTCTGCAAGGAATGAAAGCGACATGTGTGACAAATTGAGTTTTTATCTTGACTCTGGTGCTACAGAACACTTAGTATGTAAAAATGTATATCTAGAAAATAAAGTCGAATTAAAAACGGCCTTAAAAATAAAAGTGGCAAAGT
This sequence comes from Anastatus disparis, assembly GCA_017163975.1. Lineage (NCBI taxonomy): Eukaryota > Metazoa > Arthropoda > Insecta > Hymenoptera > Eupelmidae > Anastatus > Anastatus disparis. Next base: position 1,552,793 of record JAFFSR010000356.1, read on the forward strand.
CAGGAATAGTATTAGAAGCAAACTTTATAGGGGAGCTTACTGTGAACAGTGATATTAATAGAAAACAACATCTAATAAAAATAAAAGATGTGCTCTTAGTGGAAGGATTAGAACATAACTTAATATCTGTTAGAAAGCTAGAAGTGAATGGATTTAAAGTTATATTTGAAAATAATAAAGGAACAATTGTAAAAGGACAGATAAAACTTGCTGAGGCCCCGATGGATGAAAAAGTGAATCTTTATAGGTTAAAGTTGACTCAAGTACGTGGTTCTGCGAATATGTGTGTAAACTCAAGTGAAAGTGATATATGGCATCTAAGGCTAGGTCATATAGGCCATGATTATTTACGAAGATTGTCTAAAAAGGGCAATGAAATAAATGTTGATAAGCCATCTAGTAGGTGTGAAATCTGTATCGAAGGCAAGCTAGATAAGTTACCACACGATCAAACGCGGGAAAGAGCAACGCGACCGCTACAGTTGATACACAGTGATGTGTTTGGTCCGATCAGCCCGACATCTTACGACAAAAAACGCTATGTAGTTTCGTTTACAGATGACTATACGCATTTCACCGCAACGTACGGGATAGAAGCAAAATCTGAAACGTTCCATTATTTTAAGATTTATGCAGCTATGGCCACAGCACACTTTGGCGTAAAAATAAGTCGTTTTCGATGCGACAATGGTGGCGAATATAGTTCGCTGGAAATGAAAGAATATTTCGAAAAGAACGGAATACAATTTGAATATACAATCAGATACACGCCACAACAGAACGGACTTGCCGAGCGCATGAATAGAAGCATCTTAGAAAGGTCTCGATGCATGTTGTTGGGCAGTAAAGTCGATAAAATTTTCTGGACGGAAGCAGTACGCACAGCTGTTTACGTGATAAACAGGAGCCCGACATCAGCGCTTGACTATTAAGCACCAGCAAGCTTATGGTATGGCAAGACTCCAAATTATAAGAAACTCAAGGTGTTTGGTTGTGCTGCGTATCTTAAGGTACCAAAAGAACTCGTAGCTGGAAAGTTTGATTCTCGAATCGAAAAATGTTTAATGATGGGCTACTGCGTAAATGGATATCGTCTATGGAGCGTCGAAAATAACAAGATACTATTAGGAAGAGATGTAGAGTTTAATGAAAGAAAGTTTGAATTTGAATCATCTGATAGCTTTGATTGGCTTCCAAGGAATAAAGTGACAGAAGAACCTGACGATATCTTGAAAATTTCGAAGGACGAAGTAATCATAAATAAAAAATAGGAGGAGAGTGATTCAAAATCCAATGATGAAGTAGAACCTGTAAAAGAAGCCTGTGACGATTCTCAAGCGGAGGTCACACTTCGCAGGAGCAACAGAGAAAGAACAAGGCCAAAGTATTTAGAAAACTATACAGTGCTGGCTTTCAACGCAATGGCGTACGTTGATGATGTACCTCAAGACACGGAAGATATAAAGAAGAATAAAAATAAACATGAATGGTTAAAAGCAGTAGACGACGAATTAGCGTCTTTGGCAAAGAATAACACATGGACACTGGTGGATGCACCAACTGGCGTCAACGTAATTAATTGTAAATGGATTTTTAAATTAAAGCGAGACTGTGACGGTAATGTAAGTAGATTCAAGGCTAGGTTAGTTTGTAAAGGGTGCGCCCAAATAAAGGGCTATGACTACGATGAAACGTACGCGCCGGTTGCACGTCTAACCACGCTCAGAGTTTTACTCGCGGTAATAATAGAAAAAGATTTTTTAGCATATCAATTGGATGTAGAAAATGCATTCTTGCATGGAGACCTGCATGAGAATATCTACATGAATGTGCCTCCCGGTGTAAAAGTAAGTAATGGAAAAATTTGCAAATTAAATAAAGCTTTATACGGACTCAAACAGGCTCCACGAGAATGGAATTTCACATTTGATACATATATTAGTAGCTTGAATTTTGTAAAATCAGAAGCTGATAAATGTCTTTATATCGGTAAAGAAGAGAATGCAAATATGTATATCTTACTATAGGTAGATGATATTATTTTAGCTGGTAAGGATAAAATTAAAATTGAAATTGTAAAAGAAAAGCTAAAAAATAAGTTTAGAATAAAAGACATCGGTAAACTCAGTACATTCTTAGGAATTAATATAAAATTTACTAATCAGGGTATATTTTTAAGTCAATCGAACTATTTAGAACAAATGCTTAAGCGATTCAATATGTATGATTGTAAACCGGTAAAAACACCGATCGAAACAAAAATTGACTTTAATGAAGACAGTGTTAGACTCACGAACGAACCGTACAGGGAATTGATAGGCTGTTTATTGTACGTGACAAAGACGACTAGACCGCACCTGTGCTTCGCGGTAAACTATTACAGTAGGTTTCAAAGCGACCCAAGAAGTGTACATTGGAAGGGTCTTAAGCGAATATTGCGCTATATTAAGAATACCGTTTCGTTAGGTTTACACTTTAGTAAAGAGGGAACTTTTTTGTTAACCGGTTATGCCGATGCTGATTGGGGAAGTGGCATTGATCGCAAATCCACACCTGGATATATTTTTCATTTAAATAACAACTTAATTTGCTGGGGAACAAGACGACAAAGTACAGTAGCTCAATCGACTACTGAAGCCGAATTTATAGCTTTGGCGCATGCAGCAACTGAGTTTCTGTGGTTAAAGAAACTTTAAATAAATTTTGGTATAACTTGTCAACCATTTGTAATGTATGAAGACAATCAAATTATACTTCACATAAAGTGTTAAGACTTACAAAAAAAGAAAAGAAAAAGAAATTTTGCTTTTTTAAATGTAAATTTTTAACGTTTAGAGTGCTTGGCCTCGCTTTTGGTACGTCAATGTTCAGAAATTCATAGTGAGCGAGCCTGTAACTCTGTCGTTACCCTTGGTCTCGGTTTTCTGCATGAGAAATGCCGCAGAGTCAAAGAGAGCGTGCTCGCAGCTCTGCCGCTGTGCTTGGTCTCGGCTTTCTGCATGCGCGATGCCGGAGAGTCGGAGCAAGCAAGCTCGCAGCTCTGCCGCAGTGCTTGGTTTTGGCTTTCTGCACGCGCGATGCCGGAGAGTCGGAGCAAGCGTGCTCGCAATACAGTTGTGGCGCTCTGCTCGGATTAGCGTAATCGTTTACACAGAAAGTCGTAATTATTTACAGCGACATGGTTACGCATTCATACATTACGATTTTCTGTAATCACTCGCTTCGAATGTTGTTTGCATGCAACCGCTCAGATTAACTTCGCAGCGCTGGCTTCGGGTTTTTTTTTCAGTGTACAAAGACTTATGTAATAGATGGCGCGAACATCGCTTGTACGCTCTTATGCATAGTACCTCAAGCAAGAAAAAGTCAGTCAAAACATGCCTTAGCTTACGATAGGTTCTGTAATGCGAGTGCCCTCGAATAATTACTTTTGTATTGTTGTATTAAATAAAATAAACTAATTTACTTATTTTCTATACGAGTCTTTCATTCAACAGGGAGATTACCTGATAATTTGAATGAAATTTTTACCAAGTAAACGGTCTCTAACATTCACTGCTATACAAACTTTTTTAGTTGTACATTACTTCTTTCTTAAACGTCTATTACGTATTTGAATATGCGCTTATATTGTCACGTCTAAGGCCTAATTACCTAGACTGTTTGACGGTTTTATAGCGCCGATGGTTCGTTTGCGTCGCGTTGTTGTATGACGCTATAGGCATGCTTAGATTTTTTTTATTAAAGAGTTTTACGCGGATCTTAGAGGGATTTATTAATTTTTGTTTTAAATTGTTTTAAACCTCTCGCACCGTCTGGTTGCCCACATAAGTTGTGCAGCCTAGTGCTCTGTCATGTCCCGAACGGAACACGAATCGAGGTAATTGATTTTTTTAGAAGTGTAGATTATTTTTAAAAATAAAAAAAAATAAATGTTTAACTATAAATATTCAACTAGATTGAATATTAATTTATAAATAAAAATCACTTGAAATAGAAAAATAAAATTGTAAAAATAAATAAATAATAATAAAATGACGAATAAAAACACAATCAAGAAAAATGAATAAAATAAGAATTTAAAAATCACAAAATAGAAAATAAAAGTAAAAATTAGATTTAAAATAAATTAGAATTAATAACTTAGAAATCAAAATAAAATCAAATAAAGAAAATTTTAATTTAAAAATCAAAAGAAAATAATATTAATTTTAACAAAAGAAAATATTTAATCAAAAGATGGTAGGTAATAATTAAAAAAAAATTTTAAACAAATTTAAATTGAATTTGAAAATTTATTAAAATAAAAAGAACTTACTATTCCCTTTTCGGGAGCAGAGAGAGAGATGGTGATCCAGAACAGTCCAACCGCAAGCAAAAGGAAAAAATAGATTTAAGTCCTCGTGGAAATGATTGCAATGTAAAACTCAGTGTAGAAATTCAGAGATCCTTGTAATTGAAAAGAAATTTAGTAGATTGAAAGTTCTGTGCCTTTGAAGTAGTTGACCCTTGAGGGATGCGTGGTGAAAAAACAGTGAGCTTGAGCAAATTGACCCTTGAGGGATGAGATGTGGAAAAACAGTGAGCTTGAGGAGCTGGGTATAAAAACCACAACCCCGAGCCGCTATCCAAAGGCGAACTAAATTTTCCTTCCCTTGTCCGGCTTTTTAAGGGTTTTGAAAAAGCTGTCCCGCACTTTTAGAAATTTCTTCCCTCTCTCCTTAAAGAAAATTTAAAAATTGTCGTGGGAGGACTCAGAGTATTCTTATCCTTCTCTAATTTTTGCCAGCGGTGGACCAGAAAACTTCAGGACTGAAAAATTCCCTAGAGTGTTTTGGAAATTTAGTTTACCTCTCTCTCTCTTTTTCCTTTGGGAATTCTAATACATTGAAAAAAAATAATATTATTATTAATATTACGCAAAAAGAACTTGTTTTTCGCTCGCTATTTTGATTTAACATAAAAGGAGAAAAAAAAATATATATAATGATTGGTCCTTCTTACAACTTATTCATTTATTTAAAAAAAAGAAAAAATTATTTATTACAAAAAGATGAAATCTTAATCATGATTTAAAGTTATCAGAAGTACCATTCATTATTTGACATTAAAAATACATGTTTTATACGCTAGTTTAAATCTTATATGATAATAGAAGGAAAAAAAAATATTAATTAAAATAACGTACGATTTTTGTTAAGAGAATGACGAACCATTTAAAAAAGAAAAGAGAATAAAATTTGAAATAGTGAATTTAATTGATTTTAATTTATTCAAATAATTTGTCATTCCATTAACCTAAGTTATTATCAAGAAAACAATTAATAATAATCTAAGTAATAGTAAAACATAAAAATACTAAATACTAATAAGAAGATCCTAATATTAGATAATAATATAAAATATAAAAAATGTTATAAAATAATAAAAAGTATATAATTACTAACAAAAATATTAAAATAAACGCAAAATGTAAAATATAGAAATGTTAGTATAAGCTAAAATATTAATTGCTAAAATATAAGAAAAATAATATGCGAATATAAAAATTTTAAAAATAAGAAATATTAAAATACAAAAAAAATGAAAATGTAAAATATGAAATAATGTAAGAATAATAAAAATACTAAATAATACATAAAAAATATTTAATAATGCGGATGCGCAGGTATTGGCGACATTCGTCTAGCCAGTTTATTACTTGTCCAGACGGTTTGTTTGTTATTTTACGATACGGTTCTTAATCTGTCTACAGCTTCGGCAGTTTTTACGTGAGCAAAAGATAATCTGGGAAACACATATACACGCATTTTAATATTTGGGGAAAATTTTTAAGAAACGTCTCGATGTAGTTGCACGGCTCTGTATCTTAAGTAATAAAAAAAAGGTCCTATGCAATTACTTCGGACGCTTGGGTCGGTACCTGGCATATTATCTTAATATAGATATTACTACAGGCGAATGCTTTGGAAACAACAAGATTTTTCAGTGAATCTATGTTTCGTTTCAAAAACATTTTCCTTCGTTAGACTCTAAAATTCTAAACTAATTTGTGGTTTGTTTTGACCACAAGTCCTTAACACCTATCACTTACCCCAGGTAGTTATATCTTATGGGCGTGATATTGTAAAGGTAATTATAATACTAAGGAGGGAGAAAAAAAAAAATTTTAATTTAAAAGCGAAAAATTTTTAAAGGAATTAGTGGGACGTTACACCCCCCTTTGTAAACGGTTGCTTGGCCCGAAGAATGAATTGCACAAGCAATCGTAAGCCTCTGTTGGGTATTGATAAAAGTTTGAAAAATTAATAAAGTAATTAAAAGAAAGTCGTTCATCGAAAGAATCCATACATTCCAGAAAAAATAATCTCAAAGAAAAATTTGTAGTTGTAAATTAATGTTTTATAAGGAAATAAAAATTTATCTGCAAATAAAATGTGTTTTATAGTAAAATTTAATTTAGTAAGGAAAAGTAATGTAAAAATTAGAGTTTTTTTTTAAAAAGGAATTTTTTTTTTTTTTTTTTTTTTTTGAAAATACAGTTAGAAGGTTTAGAGGAATGTAAATGAAAATATGTGGGTAAAATTAGCCGTTGCGACACTTTACGCCTAGAGTTGTTGCAAAGGGGTTAAGACCCAAACTGGCAATGCACGCTTTATTGTTTTTAGGATATGAAATCCCTTTTTTCGTCAAATTCTGATCTTAGTATTGTATAGTCAAAATCGGTTTTAAAATTCACTGAGAAAATTATGTTCTCAAGTGAGTAGAAGACAAGCTTCTTATGTCAAATTTTTGCCTAGAATGTGGTAGGCAGTCGGTATGGCAATCTTAATGCCTTTTGTCAAACAGCGTGTATTAATTTTAGATGGTGGTACAATTTATTTTCAATATTCCTCAATTTCTTATTGTATTTTTTTTGTTTTAAGATTATGTTAAAAGAAAATAAGTTGTTCAATATCTTAATGATATAATTGATTTTAAAGAGAAGAAAAATAAATTATTCGAAATTAATATGTTATAAAAAAAGTGAAAGATTATTAAGATCTGTATATATATGTATCTTTGTGTGAATTTTAATTTGTGTTTATTACTATGGTAATTTAAATGAATATAGTAATTATTTTGGTTATTTGTAAACTTTAATAATGATTAATTTTATAAAAAAAAAAGAATGAGTTCCAAGAAACATGTAACGTCTGCGCTTTTAGACTGTAGTATTTTGTTAAAATAAAGTAAGGTAGACAATATATTTATAATAAATTAATTTTTAGTTTCAGGTAATTAAATGATAAAATTCTTAAATTTAGCGCAAATGTTGTATTCGGAAGAATTTACGGTCTGGAGTTATTTTACTGGATTATTTGTATTTTTGTTTGATTCATACTGATTATTCAAAATTTTATAATCATTATTTAGAAACTCACTCCAAAGCGTATATCCTTTTACATTTTATATAGATCGCTTAAGAAAAATTTATGTGTTGAAAACTTTTGACGCATTTTTTTTTATTTATTTATATTTAAGATGTATAAAATTTCGCACACAATTATAGAATCCATTTTTATAAAATTCGTAACTTATTATGAAAATTGTTATTATTAATTTTGTATCTTATCGTAATTTATATCACTTTATTTTCTGATTTTTAACTATTTAAAAAAGAATTCTAATAATGAAAATATTCTTTACAATTATTATCAGTTGATGATTAAAAGTGAAAATAAATAAGATGTATAATTTTAAATTAAATGTGTGTTTTATTTCTTTGTCTCAAACAATTAATTGATTAATGAAGTTTGTACGAATATTCTCATTTTTAGAAGGTTTCCTTTTTATTTTGAAATTATAACTATGAAAAACTAAACTGAAAAGAAAGTTTTGATTAGTATTGTATTTTTTTTTTCTGTTTTTGTGTATTTTTTAAATAAAGAATATAAATATAAAGAATAGAAAAATTTCACAATATTATTTTACAAGAAAAAGAAAAAGGATTTAGAAAAGTTATTTGAATTTTTAAGGAGATAAAAGGTTATATACAATGTATTAGTCTTTACGGGGAGAGAAAAAAAACTATCAATTGTAATTTTATAATAATTAACTAAAGAAAAGAAAAGAGTAAATATAGGCTTTTTTTGTAAAAAATTTCTTTTTTTTTTTTTAAATTCTTTATTAATTTTTTTAGTGTTAATTAAAGATGAAAATGTTAGTAAGATTATTAGTCAGGTGGTTAGTAAAAATTATCATGCAATTAAAAGTTAGTGTTAGTAATGTTAGTAAAGTTATTATAATATCATGCAAAGAAAAAAAAGAAAAGGGATTCCGCTGTCAAATCGGAATGATTTTTAAGACAGGGTTCAAATGAGATGATGTAGCTTGACCTTGATTAATTCGTGCTACATCATGTAAGAGCTGCAATTGCTCGTCAAATATTTGGTTATTAAAATCAAGTTGGATCTTTTTCTTGATGTTAAGAAGGTTGTTATTATCAGGTTTGTTTGATAAAGGTCCAATCTTTGATTCAGTGATGAGTACGTCAGTCGAGTCGTTGTTAAAATTTCTGTTTAAAAATATTGAGCTTACTTCGGCAATCAGTTTCTTGTAAAATTTCATTGCTGAAACCAAAAAATGATTTTCGCCGCTTTCGATAATTCTAATATTCGATTTCGAATTAACTTTCGGAGCTGAGTTAGGATCTGAATGCGTTAAAATTGGACAATCTTTGTCATTAAAAATGTCAGTTTCTAAATTAATTTCTTTTATCTTTATAAGTTTTGGATTTAAATCTACATTCTGTAATTCAGTTTCAATGATTTCAGTTTTTATTTTGTCTATGTTGTTTGAATTACTGTCTAAAGTCGCTTTGTCGATTTCTTTTAAATTTGGAATATTTACTGTCATATTATGTCGCGGTCTTCGATGCCTAAGGTTACCATATTTTTCAATTTCTACTGCTTCTAACATGCATTCATGCAAACTTTGATAATTTTTTTGCATCCTAACTTCAATTTCTGGTCTAAGTCCCGTCAAGAAAGCTGTTAGTATTGTTTGTTTAACATAACTCTGTGTAGAATCATTTAATGTTTTTTCTGCCAGATGTAAATTTAAAATTTGTTTTTGTATGTCGTGTATTTGAAGAAAGAAAGTTAAAACTGTTTCATTATCTTTTTGAAAATTATTTGCTAATTTTCTAAATAATTGTAAAATTGTCTCGCTTGATCTAAAATACAATATCATTAGATATTTAAATTCATTAAAATTTTTGAACGTCTCATATTGGACTGATTTACGCGCTTCACCTTGTAATTTAATTTTTATAATTTTGACCAGGCTTGTTTCGAACTTGGGATCTATTACCGATAACGCGTGTTCGCATCCCAATATATAATCATGCACGGGCATGTTTGTACCATCATATGAGGGTATCAAAGTCTTGGCGACTTCGAAAGCCTCTAAATCGTAATGATTACTCATTTTTTTAAAATAAAATCTTCCAAATTTTTAAATATAATTATTGCGATTCTTATTTATCTGATATAAAACGATTGGTAAATTTTGCTAAAATAAAATCGGACAACTATATTATGACTTTCATAGTTAAAATAAAATAATTATTAAAATTTATTTGAATGCAATTTGTTCATTAATCGATTATAAAAAAGACAAATAAAATAATTACTATCTTTAACTAAATCGGTATTTAAAATTAATTGATGATTATTGAAATGTATTAAAAGGCTATAATATTCTTTTATAGATGTTTATTTATTATTAAATGTGTATGTGTTTATAACGTATCGAATTTTAAACAAATGTTGGTTGAAGAAAAATTTATTAATGAAAATCATGATATAAAGAAAGAGAAATTTAATATATGGACGTCTTAAAAAGATTTCTGATAATTTTAATGAACAAATGTCAATATTAATGTAGAAGCGGTTATGAAAACTTAAAATTTGAATCAAAAGAATAAAAAAAAAGAAGATAGTTTATTTCATTATTAAAAAAAAAAAACTATTCTGTTGAATCAAATGATCAATCAAAACAGGAAAAGATATTTATACGAAAACTTATAAAAATTTAAAATGTGACATGAAAAACTGAGGAATGTAAAATGAATTTTATCATAAATTTCATTTAAATTAATTCTGTTAATAATTTCCTATAAGAATTTATAACAAGAACTTTTTATTTCATTTTTTTAAAAGCTTTGAATTGTCAATTTGTGATTAATTTAAAATAAGATTACTAATATTTTTCTTAAAAGAATGATATCTATAAAGGTTGTAAATAGGTTAAATTAATTTGAAACTGATATAAAAATAGTAAATTGTAATGAAATTCAAAATTTATTCAATGAAAACTAATACAATGTAATGATTTTTAATCTAATTTATTTATTAAATGAACAAAACGTTAAAAGTTGTAGAATAAAAAAAAACAAAAATGTCTTAGCGGTTTACTTTTTAAAGTGATTCTAAAACTTTTAAGTTTACTATTGAAATAATCTATTTTTTTAAAATTTGTTTTATTATTTTCTAATGTTATAAATTTATAAATTTTAGAAATTATTAAATGTATAGAAAAATAAAGTTTAAATTTCTATCTACAAAACAAAAATTTTTCAATTTGATTTGCAATTTGAATTTTATTAATGGTGAATTTCAAGTAATGAGATATTTTAATAATTTTAATTTTATTATTGATATAATGTTAATTCGAAAGAAAAATTTTAGCAAGAGCCAAAGAGAAAATTGTTATTTGTATAAACATCAATGATAGCATACGAAATTTTTCAATTAAACTATCTAATAATCACGTCATTAATTTGTATTATTATTATTTCCATCAATTGTTTTAACGTCAAAATAATTTTGAATAATGTTGAAATTTGGTATGTTTAAGGAAAGATTTACTTAAATTCTGTGTGAATGCACATAGATTCAATGTTTATCAAAGATTTTTAAGTTAATTAATTTATTGGATTGAAACTTATAGCATGTAGAATTTTAATAATAAAAGTTTAAATTTAAATAGAATAATTATTTTGACAAAAAAAATGAAATTTATTAATAGTAAGATATGAAAATAATTATATGCATAAATTATTGAATTGATTCTTTTAATCGGATTTTATGTATAAAATTACGTTTTGTAGTGAATTTCAAATCAGTAAATTAATTGGTTTTTAAGCGTCAAAAGTAATTTCAGAAAGATTCATCTTTATTTTGAATGAGTGCACATCGTTTTTTAAATCTAGTTAGACTGAAAGTTTATAGATTTTTGATAATTTTAAATTTTATATTTATTTATAATAATTTGAATTTAAATATTGTTTTATAAAAATGAAATTTATTATATTAATAAAAATAAGCATAAAATAGATTCGTTTAAATAAATTAATCATGTAATTTCTGTGTTATCTATATTTTTAGCGATAAATAAAATGATGACAAAATAAAATTACTTTAGTTCGCATGAAAATATTGAATTTTAATGAAGTTGAAAATTTTGATCGAATCTATTTTTGAGTTGAAGGTTTCTGATTTTTTTAAGATGTTCTAATTAGTAAAAATTTGTATTATGAAAATTCGTGTAAAAATAAAATAAAAGATATTAAAATGAGTAAATTAAATTGAATCTCATAAAAAGCTAATAGATTTTAATTTACTTAATGAATTGAGTATTTAAAACTTTAAATTCTAAACAAGTATCTGATCAATGATTTCTTGTCACTTATCAACTTCGAATTTTACAAATAATTCATCGAAATAATATCAGTAAACTGTTTTTGAATAGTCAAAGGAAACTATAGTATAGGAAACTTTCTTATACTTTAATGATCATTATAATCTGAATTATTATAAAAAAAAATTATCATCTTTAAGAAAAAATAAAAAAAAGTACTTGAAATCAAATTGTAATAAGAACTTTTAATATATATATTTTTTTTTTTTGACGTGTTAAAAATTTTATGATAACTAATGAATTAATCAAAATTAAATAATAATAAATTAAAACAACAATCAGAGAGATAAAATGTAAAAATGTTTATGAAAATTTGTAAAATTTAAATGAAAATTCAACGAAATTATTTATAAATTAAAATTATTATAATGTATGAAAGAGAACGTACAGGAAATTATTTCATTGAAATGAGCGATTATAGATTTGATTATATAAATTTCTATTGAACAAATTTAAAATTGGAATTAAAAATTTTAAAGAAAAGGTAATTTAGTTTACCAATAAAAAGTTTATATGTTTATTTTAATTAGCAATAAATACTCAAAAAGATATCGATCAAAAATTCAAAAAAAAAATTTGAAATGTGAAATAAAAAGTAGAAAATATTAAGATTTGTGATCAAGAACTTTGATGGAACAAATTTGTTTAGCTGAAAATTATTTAAAATGTGTCTTTATCATGAAAAAATTTAATGAAATTAAGATTTTGATTTAAGGATTAAAAAAAAATTAAATTGAATTCAAAAAGCTATAATTTAATGAAGGTTAAAATTATTAAAATTGCTTATCAATTAAGTTGATTAAAACAATTTATCAGAATAACAAATATTAATTAATATGATCTGTTAACTTTGTCAAAAGTGAAAGTTTATTTAGAAAACAATGTTATCTTAGTGACGAAACTATTAGCGAAGATCTATCAAGTTTATATATTTTAGATATCTTGTTTAAAGTGAAAGTTGTAAATTTAAAGTTAAAAATTTGAATAGAAATGGTTTAAAATATTGACAGCAAATAAAGAAAAAATTAAATTTGATAAAATTACTGAGTTGATTTGGATAATTATTAAAAAAGATTCATTAAAAATTTTGAAAATTTAATATGATGTTAAATTATAAAAAATGTATTTAGTTGACGCGAGGTTAAGTGCAAAAAAAAGTAAAAAAAAAAGAATTGTTGAGTTTAGCAGGTTTATTATTATTTTAAAAGTAAAAACGTAATACTTTTAATTTTATTAAAGTGGTGTATATATCGAGCAATTATTACTATGTGCGTACATAAATTTTTTTGATCAAAGGAAATGATTCATGAATTTATTTGAAAAACATAAGACTTTGACTTTTTTTATTTATTGATGAAATTACGGTAACACTAAAAAAATTATAAATGATATTTAAATAATTAAAAGATGATTTGCATGAAATTTAAACTTAATTTAAAGAAAAACTTAAAATTAATTTTTGATAAATTTACGATTATATAAAAAAAGAATAAAAATAATAGAAAAATTTATTTTAATTTAAATACTATGAAACGTTAAAATTAGGCTTTGAGTTGAGACTGAACAAATTATTTAATTTATTTAAAATTTTAATTGAAAGAGAAATATTTAATTTAAAGACAATGATCTAAATAAAATACAGGAGTATATTTTTAATTGAATTTTTAAAGAGAATCAAAATAATTATAATAATTCAAACCCATAAAAAAAACAAACTATTATTCTTTTCAAAAAATCAATCAAAATTTAAAATTAAGTCAAAAAAAAAACATATATAAATTTCAAATTAAAAGAACTTTTAGAGGAAAGGTAATAAATAAAAGATTAGTTTATACGTACAAAAAGATTTTAATCAAAACTTATGAAAATATAGAATGAGAAATCAGAATGTTTTATTATCGAAAAAATAAAAAACTAAAAATTGTTGATTTGAAGTCGAAAGAGAAATTTGAAATTTATATAAAGTCAAGATTAATGTAATCATGTATTATTTAAGTTGATTGAAAAAAAACTTCAAACTTTAAATTCTGTTTAATTTAAACTGGAAAAATGGTAATTAAAACTACATTTTGCCAAAATAAATTACGTTGGTCTCGTATACTCAAAAAGAAATGTAAAAAAAAAAAGAAATAAAAGAAAAGATCCATGCAACCGCTTTAACTCAAACCAAACACGACCTATCACTCCGGGTTGCCTCCAAATTAGTATGTCACGTCTAAGGCCTAATTACCTAGACTGTTTGACGGTTTTATAGCGCCGATGGTTCGTTTGCGTCGCGTTGTTGTATGACGCTATAGGCATGCTTAGATTTTTTTTATTAAAGAGTTTTACGCGGATCTTAGAGGGATTTATTAATTTTTGTTTTAAATTGTTTTAAACCTCTCGCACCGCCTGGTTGCCCACATAAGTTGTGCAGCCTAGTGCTCTGTCATGTCCCGAACGGAACACGAATCGAGGTAATTGATTTTTTTAGAAGTGTAGATTATTTTTAAAAATAAAAAAAAATAAATGTTTAACTATAAATATTCAACTAGATTGAATATTAATTTATAAATAAAAATCACTTGAAATAGAAAAATAAAATTGTAAAAATAAATAAATAATAATAAAATGACGAATAAAAACACAATCAAGAAAAATGAATAAAATAAGAATTTAAAAATCACAAAATAGAAAATAAAAGTAAAAATTAGATTTAAAATAAATTAGAATTAATAACTTAGAAATCAAAATAAAATCAAATAAAGAAAATTTTAATTTAAAAATCAAAAGAAAATAATATTAATTTTAACAAAAGAAAATATTTAATCAAAAGATGGTAGGTAATAATTAAAAAAAATTTTAAACAAATTTAAATTGAATTTGAAAATTTATTAAAATAAAAAGAACTTACTATTCCCTTTTCGGGAGCAGAGAGAGAGATGGTGATCCAGAACAGTCCAACCGCAAGCAAAAGGAAAAAATAGATTTAAGTCCTCGTGGAAATGATTGCAATGTAAAACTCAGTGTAGAAATTCAGAGATCCTTGTAATTGAAAAGAAATTTAGTAGATTGAAAGTTCTGTGCCTTTGAAGTAGTTGACCCTTGAGGGATGCGTGGTGAAAAAACAGTGAGCTTGAGCAAATTGACCCTTGAGGGATGAGATGTGGAAAAACAGTGAGCTTGAGGAGCTGGGTATAAAAACCACAACCCCGAGCCGCTATCCAAAGGCGAACTAAATTTTCCTTCCCTTGTCCGGCTTTTTAAGGGTTTTGAAAAAGCTGTCCCGCACTTTTAGAAATTTCTTCCCTCTCTCCTTAAAGAAAATTTAAAAATTGTCGTGGGAGGACTCAGAGTATTCTTATCCTTCTCTAATTTTTGCCAGCGGTGGACCAGAAAACTTCAGGACTGGAAAATTCCCTAGAGTGTTTTGGAAATTTAGTTTACCTCTCTCTCTCTTTTTCCTTTGGGAATTCTAATACATTGAAAAAAATAATATTATTATTAATATTACGCAAAAAGAACTTGTTTTTCGCTCGCTATTTTGATTTAACATAAAAGAAGAAAAAAAAATATATATAATGATTGGTCCTTCTTACAACTTATTCATTTATTTAAAAAAAAGAAAAAATTATTTATTACAAAAAGATGAAATCTTAATCATGATTTAAAGTTATCAGAAGTACCATTCATTATTTGACATTAAAAATACATGTTTTATACGCTAGTTTAAATCTTATATGATAATAGAAGGAAAAAAAATATTAATTAAAATAACGTACGATTTTTGTTAAGAGAATGACGAACCATTTAAAAAAGAAAAGAGAATAAAATTTGAAATAGTGAATTTAATTGATTTTAATTTATTCAAATAATTTGTCATTCCATTAACCTAAGTTATTATCAAGAAAACAATTAATAATAATCTAAGTAATAGTAAAACATAAAAATACTAAATACTAATAAGAAGATCCTAATATTAGATAATAATATAAAATATAAAAATGTTATAAAATAATAAAAGTATATAATTACTAACAAAAATATTAAAATAAACGCAAAATGTAAAATATAGAAATGTTAGTATAAGCTAAAATATTAATTGCTAAAATATAAGAAAAATAATATGCGAATATAAAAATTTTAAAAATAAGAAATATTAAAATACAAAAAAATGAAAATGTAAAATATGAAATAATGTAAGAATAATAAAAATACTAAATAATACATAAAAATATTTAATAATGCGGATGCGCAGGTATTGGCGACATTCGTCTAGCCAGTTTATTACTTGTCCAGACGGTTTGTTTGTTATTTTATGATACGGTTCTTAATCTGTCTACCGCTTCGGCAGTTTTTACGTGAGCAAAAGATAATCTGGGAAACACATGTACACGCATTTTAATATTTGGGAAAATTTTTAAGAAACGTCTCGATGTAGTTGCACGGCTCTGTATCTTAAGTAATAAAAAAAAGGTCCTATGCAATTACTTCGGACGCTTGGGTCGGTACCTGGCATATTATCTTAATATAGATATTACTACAGGCGAATGCTTTGGAAACAACAAGATTTTTCAGTGAATCTATGTTTCGTTTCAAAAACATTTTCCTTCGTTAGACTCTAAAATTCTAAACTAATTTGTGGTTTGTTTTGACCACAAGTCCTTAACACCTATCACTTACCCCAGGTAGTTATATCTTATGGGCGTGATATTGTAAAGGTAATTATAATACTAAGGAGGGAGAAAAAAAAAATTTTAATTTAAAAGCGAAAAATTTTTAAAGGAATTAGTGGGACGTTACAATATCATCTGTGACAGTTAAATGTTTAGAGCCTGGGGAATTATCGTGGAAAAGGTAACTTAGCTTTCATAAGTGAAATGATGTTTACACGTAAACAAAAATGTATTCTATGATCAACAAAGCAATTTTTTAGCGAAATAAACATATAATAACAATATTTCCATGTGATCTTATATTTTCATAAGATTCAAATATAACATTTTTTATTATTATTGCTTTTTATCTATGAAAAAATATACATTTTTTTTATAATAAGAGGGTCAAAGAAAATATTTTTTTTTTAACCATTCTGCTGAAATGTATGTACGGATGGAAAAAAATATTTTTTGATCTTTCAGAAGTATTAATTCATCCATCCTGTATCCCTACAACGTTTGAAAAAAATTTTATACATGATTACAGACAGGGGAGATTACTTTTTATACTTTCTAAGGGTCCCTACAAAAGCTACATTTAAATTAGCGATTGAAAAGTCAACGGATCATAAAGTTACTAGCTGAAAGTATATGAAAAATTTGTGGTTAATAATATTTGAACCTTGTATTGATAGTTTATTAAACGATTACATGTGATTACCCGTTAGAATAGAATCACCATATATATATATATATATATATATATATATATATATATTAGTTATATATGTCCTTTGGCCGTATTCAGGTGGAATATGAATCGAGGACAATGTTTGTCGCTTAAGCTGAAATTGCCGAGGGCGCGTGAAGCGCGCCCGAGGTAGATTTCTGCTCAAGCGGCAAACATTGTTCGAGATTCAGATTCCACCTGAATAAACGGCCAAAGGACATAGATGATTTTATGTCCGAAGTAGGCCGTATGAGAAAATATAACTCATTAGTTCAAAATATTAATCTTTTTTTCAATACTTTTAAAATTAAATTTTAGTTCTATTGATTTTTTCTTTTGTTTCTTAGATTGACATTTTGTAATGATTATAGCTGCTGTCGAAGCGCGAGTCATTTTTTTTTCACTAACCTACGTTTAATATGATTGCTCTTTGACATATTGAACGAAACATAGTAGGATCGGTGATGCCATATTGATTTCTCCTGAGACATATTGAGTCTCAATATGTCTCAGGAAGACATATACTTCTTGCAATAAGTCGTGGAGCGCGTCTGAGACATATGGGATGCCAATACAAATTTAGCATGCTCTTTACATACTGACACGAATACGGCCTACGAGGACATAAATTATATATATATATATATATATATATATATATATATATATATATATATATATATAAATGTAACATGACGGCAACTCGTTTATTTACCCTTAGTAAATTTTCGAGACGCACCTAAAAAAGTATTAAGAGTAAACCGGAGCAGTTTTGATTACCGACCGAGAAGTAAATATATATATATATATATATATATATATGTATGTATTTATACACATGTCATAGAAACGAAAACCAAACTTTTCTTTTCTATGCAACGAAAATTTTATAATTTCAATTCCAAATATTTACAAAAACAATTTACTTTTAATCATAATCATAAAGAAATAGATTTAATAATAATTAAGGTTAATTAATCAATATACGCACATTATAGCGAATTTTAATATTAAAAAATTTAGATGCGTAAAAGGTTTTTGATAAATAATTTTATTTGTTTTTAATCATTATTTTTATATAAAGAAAAAAGAAAATATACAATATTAAGTTAATAAAGGGAAACAATTCTAGCCTCAAATAATATTTCTGTTTTTAACTTCTTTCCTTGATTTCTTTAAGGATGCACGCACTTGTAACATACACATCTGTAAGCTATAAACCTTGCTTCTTTAGATGTACGGTCCTGCAAGCGTTCTTTCATTTTCAAAATATTATTTTAACTTTTTAAACAAAATGATTTTTTTTTATCTTATTATTGTTCGGTCATAATTGTTCCCCTTTTTAAATAGCAATAGAAATAATTATAATTAATTTAAGAGAAAATTTGAAGAACGAAAAACAAAAGAAGAAAAAAATGAAAAAATTAAAAATAAAAAAACTATTAACAATGGCGATTTGTAAGAAATTGTAATTTTACATATATGTCGAATAATATTGCAAAGAAAATTAAATAATAAAGGAAATACTATATCAATTTCTCTTTTTAAAATCATTAAATTCTAGCAAAATAGGCATATTTTATATCGTTTTAAAGAGAATTTTAATTGCAATATTATAGATATATTTAGTTTAGACCGTAATTAGTTAATAACGATTTATAATGATTTTTAACAATTTAAAGAAAATTGTAAAAGATCAAGAGACAAAATAGGGCTTCTCTAAGGGAGTTGGCATATCTTTCCAGATATACCCCCTCTGCTGCAAGAAAAACTTCTATACCCTAGTTTCTCTCTGTGTCTTACACATTACTCAAGGCCAAAGTTCAAATTTTGGGAGGGTTTAAGGTCCCTCTCTGACCTCTTAAGAAAAGCAAAGGCCAACAGAAATCATGTAAAAAAAGCGTTAAAAAAACAATTTTCTCTAATTGGAGAAAATTGTTAGATAATTTTGTAGATTATCTATTAGCATGCTTCAGTGTTAGTTGTTTAGGTATAAAAGGGCCTGACCAACCGATGTACACACACTCCATAATTTTTCTCGCTCGAGATCACTTCTCGAGATCGAACTTTAAAATTTTTGCTTGAGATTTAATATTTCCATTCAAACTTTAAATTTCTTTTACTTTCATTTTCTCGAATTAAATTAGGAATTTTTCAAATTTTTACTTTTTGAGATTTATTTGTTCGAGTTTTCTCTCAAAACCGATTTTTAATTATTGTGACTTGAAAGATTTTCAAATTTTTATTTTTTCTTCTTTAACGCGATTCGACTTAGATTATAATTTTTAATAGTAAATAAAAATTAAAAAAATATATTGTTAATTTTGTAACGCAATTTTCTTTGGAATTGAATAAATAAGATTATTTTGTATCGTAAATAATTTTTTTTATAATAAAAATCTAAAGAAAAGAAACCATAAACTAACCAAACAAGTTAATATTACGGTCACTTCACGAGAGACTATAATATTCCTTGTTGGTTAGTACTTAATTTTTATGCCAAAAAGGCCAAGTTAGTTAATAATTTTGAATTTTTCTAAAGAATAGTATCTTACATCTTTTAATAAAATTTTTATTTTCTTGTCTTCACATAATTTTGTCTTCTGGGTTTCTTGTAAAAGAGGAGTTATAGAGGTTAAAAAATATCTTTGGTCACTTCATGAGAGACCAAATATTATTAAACTTATTAAAAATTTTACATCAGCTGAACATTAGTCACTTCGGGAGAGACCTTTGTTTGGTTGCCATAAGGTTTTCTCTTCTTTAATAAAGAAAAAAAAGAGACGTAATTTTTTTTTACTTATTTAAAATAAAATTAAATAATATTTGATTGGTCGAAAGAAAATCTTCTTTTAAAAGAAGTTATAATATTAATTTGTTTAATAAGATTATCATACGAAAATACATGGAACAAATGAAAGCTAAAGACTAACTAGCACAAATACACATCTCGATACGTTTATAATTCTTTTGGGACGGACATGCCCAAGGAAAGAATAATAAATTAAAATAAGTTTTATAATTTTGATTTATTCTTGTCACTTAAGGAGAGACCTTTATGAATTTAAATTATAACGCGTAGGGTAGCTACAGATAAAAACAAATAGGCAAGTCATTCAAAAATATCTCGGTCACTTCAGGAAAGACTAAGATATTTTTGACTCATTAGTTTCGACAAAGATCTCTTTTACTTAACTTTATCTTGTAAAATTTTATAATACAGTTTCATAAATCTATGTTACATTTTTGTTTGCTCTGGTAACTTGAGAAGAGACCATTGCGAATAAGATTGGTAACGCGCGATAGGTCGAAATAAACAAATGGTCCAGTAGAATTAGACTTTTTGCATGACTTAATTAGTAACAGGCAACTGAAGTGAAAAATGATTTCATTAAGTCAAAAGATATTAAAATTTAGAAAGACCCTCAAAATTTAGGCTGGCATATTTTTTTAAACAACGTTTTTATGTAAAAAATTTTGAAAAATCGATGTTTTTTTGATCTAGCTCTTTTCGTTTTTTAATAGGGTATATGAAATTTATAATAATTATAAGGGACTTCAAGACGAATAGTTTAAGCCCTATGACATTAAATTTCGTTAATACCCTGGTAGAAAATTTCACTATTATTTGGTCATATTTTGACCAGTTTTAGAAAAAATGACCAAGAAATGACCAATATTAATCAGAAAATGACCAATTTATCCGCTTATTGACGACGGTTAATAGTCAAAAACTGTTATGAATATGATCAATTATTTTATTATATTATTATAATAGATAATACATTAATTTATTTTTATTATTAAATATTATACTAAACTATGAAACAATATTAATATTAAATAAAATTTGTAACCACAATATAACTTTTATCAATTATTTTTAATGAGAAACGAGTTTGATGGAAAAATTAAATTTATGTATCCCATTCACGATATTACATCAGTTAGTGTGGTTGACAAATTTTTTCTAAATCACAGTCTTGAGAACTATATTACAGCTTTCTTCAACAGTTAATTCATTCTCACTGCAACCATTGTTTACACTGTTTTTAATAACCTCAAATTTTACACTTTCCTACTCTTCTCCAATAGACTTGTTAAACTTATTGACTTGATGATACATTAGTCTATTTTCTTCCTTTTTTTTAATTTTCTTTTCTTATTTGAAAACTCCGTACTTTTCAAAAAATGAATTAATTTATTAATTTGTGTGTTTTGCAGTTCTCTCAAGTTTTGGAAACTCTAACGCTTTTTCTCTCTTCCTCGTTTTCTCTTTCTCTCTCACTCTCTTTTAGCGTACTTGCAAGGTAAGGTTAAAACAGAGTCATGGCAGCCTGAGGACTAACCTTAAATCTCTAAAATATTTATTTAAAGTCTCTGTCATTTTTATTATGCTGTAACATAATTTTTAGGCTTTTTGTGATCCGTTTTAACTTTACCGTATTAGCAAGTTAATTTTTGTAAAGAAAATCTCTTCGTTGAAGAAAAGAAATATATCTATAAATTTATTTGCATAAAGTATATATCTATATATATTAGCAATTTCGACATATTTTGGTCATTTTGTGATTAAAAAATTAGTCATAAAAAAATGACTAATAAATGACTAATGGCCATTTTTGGATGGTCTATTTTCTACCAGGGTCATTTCTTTGAATAATCGCAAAAATATAGTAAAAAATCGTTAAATATTGAATAATTTTTTTTTCCGTAAAAAAAAGAGCTACCTGCTTGTAACTTCGTGAAAAGTTGTCTTCTATCACCCTTAAGTTCCCATAATTTTTTCAACAAAAAATATTAATTTGTTTATGAGATATTCAATTTGTTCACTAAAAAGAGGTAAAATTTAGGCCTCAAATGGACCCTATTGCGGTTATTTTAGAAAGAAATGACCATTGTCATTTATGCTCTTTGACACTTATATTTAGTGAAAATAAAAAGTTTGATTGACATTTTTATTATTTTCACTGTTTAAATGGCGATGGAAAAAAAAATTTTTTTTCTCAATTGTTTTTTAAATTTATATATGAAAAAATGAAAATATTTAAATGCAATTTTTTTATTCTTGTTGCTTAAATTTTAACGCTTATTTAAAAAAAAAAACGTTATTCTATGATAATTAGGAGCTGAGATAATTTTTTTTTTTTTAAATTCGCTATTTGTTTATTTACAAAGGTTAAGGAATGAAATTTTAATGACAGATCCTTTAATACTTGAACTTTAATATAAGATCATTTCTGATATTAAAATCAGTTTTTTTAAAAACCTTAAGTATGTATAGTTTCAATTCTTTTTGAAGAGGGGAGGAACGCGTCATCTTTCGCAAGTACAGAAAAAATTTTTTCAATTATTTCAAATTTCTCTTATGTGAAAAAATTTTCTATATCTCAGTAAAATATTAACTCATTTTGATGTTTCTTTTTTTAATCTGGGGTAGCGCGAGATAATATTAACAGTCGTTATACTTGTTTAATGATATAAATTAATTAATTTGTTATAAACAATAACAAAAAGTATATGCTGTAACGGTATTTTACTACACGTTGCAAAAAAGAATTAGCTTTTATTTAAATTTTATTTTAGCTAAGATTATGAGTTTTACTATATACGGAGTTACAGAAAATCATACTAAATATTTTAAATATTATGCAACAAACTCCGATAGAGCTAGTTAGTATATTAGATTGATATGCGACGGAGTATTTTTCCGTCAGCTCGTTGCCGCGCGTCTCTCTCTCTCTCTCTCTCTCTCTCTCTTACCTGATCGAGAGACGCGATACCGCTAGCACAGCTTTCCTTATTTTACACAAAAATATATGTATATTATATTATGATATTAAAAATAAGGACCGCGGAGGCGTCGGGGTAAGCAATTTGATTCAGGTCTTTAACTTAACGTGACTTTATTAAACTAGTAATGAAAGAAATACAATAAAATAGATTTAGATGACAAAAGTAAGAATAATAAATACTAAAGATAATTCTAAGGTGGGACGCGACGCGAACTAAATTATTGTAAGATATTACAATGAACGCGCGCGCTCTCTGCGCTAAGATTTCTTCGAGGAAAGCAATCTTAGCCAAGTATATAAAATAAGATAAACTTACAAGTACGCGTAGAAGCTTCTATGACAATCAAAATACGTACGCTGAGATATACCGCCGTTGGCCAACGAAAGAAATGGTACGCCGCAACCTGGTCGCTGAGGCTCGTAAAGGACAGCCAAGCAAAAGATTGATTTCCTGATCGCTGCGACTCCTCGGAGGCAGCCAAGACCAGCACGTACAACCAGGAGATGATGACGATCTTCTAGCAACGATCTTCCTTTATCCTTTTATCCAAAACTATTTGCGGCACTACACCAACGCGTTTATTAAGTTGAGACTTAAATAAAAGCCGAAAGATATGGCGATGATGCGTGCTTGTAGGCCGCTAAACAATGTCTCTCTCACAGGGCAGGAATATATATATATAAGCCAACGTGTGCGCTTATGAACAGCCGGAAATGTTCTGACTCGCCTCGTGGCTTTCTTGCTCCTCGCGCGCGCGCTGCTCATCGAGTTACGTGCTTCTTGACGTAACTTATACGAGGTATATGACGGAGCGCGTGTCATTTGATTTTACCTAAGCGCGCAAGATTCGAACACGGTAGAATACCGTGACACCCCTCCGCCAGACGCAGCATAACCGGGTTCTGCTGCTCTGCTTAGCGCGCGGAAGGTGTGCAGCTAATGCATTGAGCAAGTTTAATGCGTTTGTTATTTCATCACTGTGTATTCATTCGTTGCGCACGCGTTTTCCTTGGGGAAAAGTCGGTTACATTTTCACTATGCTTTATATTTGTAGAACCTTTTGGCCTACCATGCCTACGCCTGATCGGTTCGGGCTCAGCTTGACGCATACGCTTTACTGTTCGTGTTACAACGATCGCTGTTTTACGCGGATGACCTCGCTTCCTATTCGATTTTTCGGGTTGGGGAGTATCACCGCTCGCAGGCGGTTGCACATAACCTGAGCCCGAATCTCCGTCGGCACACGGAGTCGCATCGCTCGTAGGAGACGGGTCGCTCATCATCTCGTTCGCTCGTGTTTGATCCAACGGTGGTTGAGATGGTGATTCGTCTTCCTGCCGTGCTATGTACGGTTTTAATTGCTCTACATGAACAGGGCCGTAAGCATTACCATCTTGATCTATCAGTCTGCATGTGTTGGAGCCACATTTAGACGTAATTACATATGGGCCTGCAAACTTCGGCGCAAGCTTACTTGCAATGCCCTGGGCCGCTGAAGAGAGTATTTTATTCCTTTTCCATACTAAATCTCCTATATTATATACTATTTCTCTTCGGCCCGTATCGTATGCATCAGCTTGCTTTTGCCGAGCAGTCTGTGCACGATCCACTACCTGTTCATGTAGCAAAGGTAATTTGCTTACACGATTTTGCCAGTTCGTTACTTCTTGTAACCGCTCATTCTCCCGAGCCGCTTTGTCTTCTTTCCTTTTCAGCGAACTCGGAGGTACTGGCTGTCTACCATAATTTAGCAATGCTGGACTAGTATCAGTTGTACTCTGTTTCGCAGTGCTATATGCAAATATAATTTCAGGTAACTTTTCGTCCCATGAGCGATGATTTTCATCAATAAATGCAGTAATCATGGTTTTAACTGTCCGGTTTATCCTTTCTACCGGATTAGCCTGTGGGTGATATGCAGGAGTAGTATTATGACAAATACCTGCTTCATTTAGATATTTATCTATCATGTGATTCCTGAACTCTGATCCATTATCAGATAAGGAAATTTTGGGCGCGCCAAACCTTAGAATAATTCTTTCTCTTAGTGCTTTTAAGATCGTGGGTGCATTTGCTTTTCTAATAGGTATGCACTCCACCCATTTTGTAAATACGTCCTCAAAAATTAAAGCATATTCGTAACCATGTTTACTTCTTGGAAAAGGACCTGTTACGTCACCCGCAACGACCTTCCATGGGCCTGTAACTTCTCTTCTGCCCATCAAGCCTGCAGGTAATTTTTGCTCTACCTTGCACTGTTGGCAGATCTCGCAACTCTTAACGTATTGTGCCACTGTTTTCTCTATATATGGCCAGTAATAATATAGTTTTACGCGAGCTATTGTTTTATCACGACCTAAGTGGCCAGCTGTCGGCTCGTCGTGACATTCATGCAATACTTCTGCTCGGTTTTCACTGGGGACGACGAGTTTCCATGCGTCATCATCTCCCATTGTTGCTTCAGTGAATCTGTCCGGTACATAGCGGTACAATTGACCTCCAACTATTTTCCATCTTGGATAGTCCTTGGGATTACTCATAACCTGCTGAAGCAGAGACTTGTACCACACATCTTTGGTTTGCTACGCCCAACTTAGTGCACTTAAATGAGTGTCGCATTCCATTGAATCTTCGTGCATGCGTGATAGTGCATCAGGCACATAATTCAATGCACCTTTTCTGTGCTCAACAGTGTAAGAGTAACCCTGTAGCTCCAGCGCCCACCGCGCTAGCCTGCCCGTTGGATTATGTAAATTACATAACCAACGTAAACTACTATGATCGGTTATGACTTTAAAGTCATAACCTTCAATGTAGCAGCGAAACTTTTTGACAGCCCATATAATGGCTAGACATTCTCTTTCTGTTACGCTGTAGTTTCGCTCTGCACTGGACATTGTACGACTAGCAAATTCCAATACTCGCTCTTCGTCGTTGACTACTTGTAGAAGTACTGCTCCTAGGCCTGAGTCACTAGCATCCGTCTGTATAACGAATTGCAAACTGAACTGTGGTCGATGCAGTAACGGAGCTGATGCGATTAAAGCTTTTATTTGATCGAAAGCGATTTCCTGATCGCTTGACCATTCGTATTTGTAGTCTTTTCTAGTAAGCCTCGTCAATGGCTCTGCTAACGTGGAGAAATTTTTCAAGAATTGCCTGTACCACGAGGCCATACCCATGAAACGCCTCAGCTGTTTTAAATTCTTAGGAGCTGGGTAATCAATAATGGGTTTTATCTTTTCTGGGTCTGGCTTAAATCCATCTCTATTCACCAGAACCCCCAGATATTTGACCTCTTCTCTGCAGAATATGCTTTTTTCGTGACTGATCGTGAGACCTGCTGCCTTTATGCGGAGTAATACCTTCTTTAACCATTTCATATGCTCGGCAAAGGTTTCAGTTACTATGATTATATCATCCAGGTATGAGAATGCATACGGCTCGAGTTCTGGGCCTATAACCTTGTCGATTAATCGCTGAAAGGTGGCGCCAGCGTGGCTCAGGCCATACGGCATACGTTTGAATTCGAAAAGGCCCATGCCAGGCACTGTAAATGCCGTTTGAGCACGTGAATTTTCTTTCATCCTAATTTGATGGTACGCACTGCTCAAATCCATTGTAGAGATGTATCTTGCTTTCTGCAGTTTACGCAAGATATCATCCATTCTTGGCAATGGATATGCATCAGGTTTTGTGACTGCATTAACTTTCCTAAAGTCAATACAAAATCTGAACTTGCCATTGGGTTTCTTAACACGAACCACCGGGCTTGACCAACCGCTCATTGAAGGTTCAATAATGCCTGCAGCTAGCATCTCATTAACCTGCTCGTGCATCCATTCTTCGACTTTTTTGGAAACAGGATAATATTTCTGTTTGATAGGTCGTGCAGAGCCTGTATCGATCTCATGTTCGATCCAGTCTGTACAACCTATAGAAGTATCATCTTCTCCTAATATTTCTGTAACTAGTCTTTTTACCTGAGCGCGATTGGTTGCTGATACGTCAGCCAAACCGACTGAGCCTAATTTAGCAACATACAATTGCCTGAGCGCAGCGATTTCTAAATTCATTTTCACATTTGTACCTTTGAAAGAAAGTTTATTTTCGCACGGATCGAAGATAGCCTTAAATGCTCGTATAAAGTTGCCACCTAGATAACATTCTTCGTCTAGGCTAGGCATGATTGCAGAACGGATCGTTTTTGTAACTCCGCCTACTGTAAACGGTAAGTCAACATAACCTACTAGTGAGCATGGTCTACCATCTGCTACTTTAGCGAACCTGCCCGTAGCTGGTATCAAAGGCACATTACATGCGGCTGCCAACTGCAAACCTATAAAATTCATCACCGTGCGTGATGCACCTGGGTCATACAAGGCCCTTATACGGTAATCTCCGATCACTACCGTGAGCCACCATCGAGCTTCATCATCAATATCTGATTGCGGATGTTCTTCCTGATCACTTGTCTCTGCCTGACAAGTGCGAGACTTGCTCTGCTCTGCTACTAGGGTTTCCGGTAACTTTTCTTCTACCATCTTTCTAGTAGAGAGTTCTGAGGTCTCGTAATCCTCGTTAGGAACAGTAGGTACCTCGTCTACTTGTTCCCTTGCCCTTTTCCCGCACATTGTGGGCAAGACCACTGTGTGTAGCCAGGTAGCCCACAGCGGTAACAACTGAGGTTAGGATTTCGGTTTTTTGTACCACTTTGCTTCCCTCCATTGGTTTTACCATTACTTGAGTTTTCAGTCTCATTTTATTTTTGGCCTTGGCTTTGTTGCTCGGAGTTACCATGCCCTAGATTGGGTTTACGAGGTGGTCTATTAAAATTTTGCCGCCTCTTAGGAGAATTTCCTCGCGATGCGTTAGGCAGCATAGATTTTTGTGCGTTATCCTCGTTGGGTTTTTGCTGCTTTCCAAAAGTCTCCCTAAGTTCACGCATTTCTTTCGCTAATTGGGTTAGTACCTTCCCAAGATTTAACTGCTCAGCAGATACCTGCTTATCAGATACGGCAGCTACTTGTGGCTTACTGTCTCTAGGCTTGTTCGTGGGCCGGTAAGCCACATCAGGCAATAAGGACTGTTCAGGCGGAGGCGGTGGTCTGTAGACCCTTTCTGCCACAAGCGTCAGTTCAGCTTCTGCAGCTTTTTCCAATAATGATTCGATGTCTACTATTTCATCCCTTCTTACCATTCTCTGAATTTCCGGTAATAGGTTACGATGTAGTAGATCGAGCTGTTGGTTTATATCTGGCAAAGGCACTTGCTTTAAGACTATAGATTGCAGACAAGTAATATAGTCACGCACAGGCTCGTGTTTGCCTTGCGTGCGTGCATTAGCTTCTGCTAACAATCTTTGTTGAAAGCGTCTGCTGTGGCCATACCAACGTAATGCTGCTTCTTTGAACTGCGCCCATGTTTGCCACGAGTGTCTATTATTCCTGTACCAAATAGCAGCAACTCTTTTTAGCAGTTCGGAGAGCGAGGATAGTAAGTCGCTCTCGCTGAGTTTAGCAAGTGCTCTGCACTCTTCTACTCTC
Organism: Anastatus disparis; assembly: GCA_017163975.1. Classification (NCBI taxonomy): domain Eukaryota; kingdom Metazoa; phylum Arthropoda; class Insecta; order Hymenoptera; family Eupelmidae; genus Anastatus; species Anastatus disparis. The sequence goes on from JAFFSR010000356.1 coordinate 1,581,247, forward strand.
GTTAAGAAGAGGTCTATGCTTTGGCCTCGTTCACCCGAGAATGTAACGTTCCAGCGGCGCGCTATATGACCCACGTCTGTGGTTTTATTTGCGTTTACTGTTCGATCACTGTGCCTGCTCTGATCAACGTTAACCGTCGCACTGTTTGCAGTGTGAGGGGTCCCTCCCCCCTCGACTGTACGTGCACCTGTAGTACCAGTTGATAAATTATTGCGGCGTCCATAGCTTAGTGCATTTGCGCTTGCATTGTTATTTTCTTGGTTATTTAATGGGCTGCTACTGTTAGCGTAATGTACGCTAAATGTATCACGAAAGTTGACACGCTGTTCGGTACTTTTATTTCCTTGGAGGTTTTCCCGTCCAGGTGTTACCTCACCTGTAGCCTGATCGAACAGCTGTGTGCTCGAAGATTTCGGCTGTGATAGCACTTCCACTTTTAGTGATAGCGAATCCATTGTAGTTGCCATTCCTTTTACCTTAGACAACACATCTTTTACTTGGTTATGTATTGTAGTAAGGTAGTCTAGTAATTCCTTCGGTAAATTCGAGACATTTACGGCTATTTCTTGTCCTTGTTGTTCTTGGCGAGTTTCCAGTGGTACCTGATCGTTGCGCATTTCGTTTTGCGTGACGTTACTCAACGTAGTATTTAAATTTCTCACCACCGTTTCATCATTACGTAATACAGTGAGTGGGTGCTCCTCGTTTGGGTCTGTGTTTTCGTCCAAGATCGTAGACCCTGTCTTTTCGAATATTGCCTTTTCTATGAAATCTTGCCTGACCGAAAGGCGGTGTTGTCGTTTCGCCATTTCGTTTTCTGCAGAGCTTGATTCCTCAAAGTCTACTGCTGTATAATTACCTAGCAGCCATCGTACTATTCGATGTGACTGTTCGTAATATAACCCTTCTTGCTTTAGTTCCAATGCTTGAAGAGATTCTAACAAGTCATCTTCAGATAGACATGCTGCCCATTTATGGACTTTTAAAGCGGTAGCTTTGTGACTTTCGTCGACTGGCTTTTGTTGCGCAGCCATCTTGGATCGGTTTATCTTCTTTCTTGAAATATACTATATCTTGAAGTTGATTGCGCGCAAGTACGCTACTATACGCTTGCAGTGTGTGTGTATTCGCTATATGTATAATAAATAATGTTTGAGTTCGTATATGTGTGGTTAGAAACTAAGCCGCGCACATACGATGCAAAAAAAACGATAAAATATATGTATATATAATTATTTTGAAACAATATATTTTTATGTTTTGGCTTTTGGATTTATTTATTAAATGCGATAACTAATAATATTTTATTGAGCTGACCGATATAAAAATTTTCAACTCTGTTATTTTAATTTTTATTACAAAAAGAAAATGAGTTAAAACTGTTAAAATCTTCCAAATACGCGACTAAATCCCAAAAGCCTGTGCGTTTTTAAACTTTAGTTAAAAGCACACACCTAACTGTGTGAGGACAATTTTTTTCTTTATTATACATTTGTATTTAATGTGTAGTGTAAAAAGGTAAAAAAAAAATTTTTATGTGTAAACTTTGAGAACTTTTTAACTTTACTCTACGACACACACTGCGTTGATCAATTGTCTCGCTATGATCTGGCAATTTTTGATGAGAGAGAATACGAATGTGTCACCAAGATTATTAATTTAAAATTTACTAAATCATGCACACACGAAAAAAAAATTTTCTTGACCCTTTAATATATATATATATATATATATATATATATATATATATATATATATATATATAAATATATTTTAACTTTTATTTAATTGAATTTTATATTAAATGTGTAAAAAAAGGATTTTACTTTTTATTCTTATTGAGGTTAGAGTCTTATTATATTAAAGGGCAGTTAATAACTAATCTGATTTCAACTTCCTCGACAGTTGAAATCACTATTTCTCTCTCACCATTAAAGTCAAGCGACTACGACTAACGACCTAATCGGCAATGGGGTTATATAACTAACGAACGTTTTTATTTTAAATAAATTTAAATGCCTGTTTGCTTTTCACTTAAAGCGAACAAAAGCATGCAGAGTTTTTATTTCTTGAACTCTGTGTCTAATAAACGTCGAAAATATTTGCGCGTTATCTAAAGAAAAAAAAAAGGAAAATTTTCGCTGGGACACGTGGGGATGCAATTTTATTTTTTAAGAAAATTTTGTCCTATAATTCCGAAGAAATCCCAAAAAGGAAAGAGAAACAAAAATTTTTCAATTTTAAATTCGATAAATTTTCTGTAATAATAATTTCGCTTTACGAAAAAAAAATTTTATTCAACACGTGTTGTACTTAATTTTTGCTGTAGGCGAACGCCATCTTTATTACAAAAAATTTTAAAGCAACGCGAAGCCTGTTCACTTCGACGCCGGCTACTTGCTCGACGCCATTTGCAAATTTTGCTTTATTATATCACGCGCAAAGACCTGATCCCGTTGACGCATCTATACATTGGGCGTCATTTTGTAACGGTATTTTACTACACGTCGCAAAAAAGAATTAGCTTTTATTTAAATTTTATTTTAGCTAAGATTATGAGTTTTACTATATACGGAGTTGCAGAAAATCATACTAAATATTTTAAATATTATGCAACAAACTCCGATAGAGCTAGTTAGTATATTAGATTGATTTGCGACGGAGTATTTTTCCGTCAGCTCGTTGCCGCGCGTCTCTCTCTCTCTCTCTCTTACCTGATCGAGAGACGCGATACCGCTAGCACAGCTTTCCTTATTTTACACAAAAATATATGTATATTATATGATATTAAAAATAAGGACCGCGGAGGCGTCGGGGTAAGCAATTTGATTCAGGTCTTTAACTTAACGTGACTTTATTAAACTAGTAATGAAAGAAATACAATAAAATAGATTTAGATGACAAAAGTAAGAATAATAAATACTAAAGATAATTCTAAGGTGGGACGCGACGCGAACTAAATTATTGTAAGATATTACAATGAACGCGCGCGCTCTCTGCGCTAAGATTTCTTCGAGGAAAGCAATCTTAGCCAAGTATATAAAATAAGATAAACTTACAAGTACGCGTAGAAGCTTCTATGACAATCAAAATACGTACACTGAACGGACACTGATTCGCAACCCCATGTTCGTGCCTTTTGAATAAACATGGGGTCGCGAATCAATGTCCGTCCAGTGTACGCTGAGATATACCGCCGTTGGCCAACGAAAGAAATGGTACGCCGCGACCTGGTCGCTGAGGCTCGTAAAGGACAGCCAAGCAAAAGATTGATTTCCTGATCGCTGTGACTCCTCGGAGGCAGCCAAGACCAGCACGTACAACTAGGAGATGATGACGATCTTCTAGCAACGATCTTCCTTTATCCTTTTATCCAAAACTATTTGCGGCACTACACCAACGCGTTTATTAAGTTGAGACTTAAATAAAAGCCAAAAGATATGGCGATGATGCGTGCTTGTAGGCCGCTAAACAATGTTTCTCGCACAGGGCAGGAATATATATAAGCCAACGTGTGCGCTTATGAACAGCCGGAAATGTTCTGACTCGCCTCGTGGCTTTCTTGCTCCTCGCGCGCGCGCTGCTTATCGAGTTACGTGCTTCTTGACGTAACTTATACGAGGTATATGACGGAGCGCGTGTCATTTGATTTTACCTAAGCGCGCAAGATTCGAACACGGTAGAATACCGTGACAATGCATATTTTTTTTTTATTTTTTATATACTTGTAATGTTTATTTTTATAATCTAATAAATAAGTTTCATTTCTTTTATGAAAAAATTAGATTATTATCTTTTTTACACGCTAATAATTAATACAAACATTGCTCTTATCATAAAAATCCTGACAATATTAAAAAAGAGCTTCTGACCTTGAATATATATATATATATATATATATATATATATATATGTACTTATATTTTTCTTAACTATTCAAAACTTTTTATTCACTACACTTGAAAAAGAAATTTGTTGTAATTTTTATTCTAATTTCAATTATTTATTCATTTTTTTATTTAAGAGGAGGTCACGTATCTCCATCCTTTTCTAATCGAAGAAGTAAGTTTTTGCAAAAACTAATAACTTTATCGAAAAATGAAGAGAAAGCCCCATCGCGAATTAAAAAAAGCTATATTTTCTTTAATGAAAAAGAATTAATTTTATTGCTTCGTTCTCAAGAAAACTTTGAAAAACCAAATTGTCCAACCTAACCTCTATTTTTTAAGTTTTTCAAGGTTTTCTTGAAAACGAAACGAGAAAATCAATTCTTTCTTATTAAAAAAAATATAGCTTTTTTTAATACGCGATGGGGCTTTCTCTTCATTTTTCGCTAAAATTATTAGTTTTCGTGAAAAAATCAGTTCGTCGATTAGAAAAGGACAGAAAAAGTCGACCTGCTCTTGAAGTAATATTTATTACTTAAAATAATAATAAGATTAAGAAAATATTATATTTATAATTTTATTATATCAAGTAAATAAAATTTATCTAAGTTCGTAAGTATAAAAGAAATCCAAGAGCAAGATCATTTTGAAATTGCGGGTTCAATTTTATTTTGAGCGTCCTTTGCACTCAGTAAACCAACGTGTGTGGCACAGGTAACATCATTGGACGCGTTTTCTTTTGATTATACAAAGTTTCTACATATAGTTATTATAATTATATACATATTCTGAAATAAAATCATTCTGAATATAATAGTGTATATTTTATTTTTTTAAATAAAAGTTATTGTTCTGTCCATTCTGCAGTTTCGTTATACAATAAATTTGGGAGTAAAAAATAAGTTTCTTTTATTTTTGTTTATTACTAAAAAATTTTTTTTAATAACTTAATGAATCTTTATTTAATTATAAATTGCATGATATGGTTGTTAAAAAATATTATAAATTTTTCATTTAAGATATTTATTTTCATTGTAAAATTTTTTTTTCTAAAAGTTTATAAAATTAAAGAAATATTTAGTATTTTTTATAGAATAACTTTTTGAATATATTACAATAAAATTAACCATATTACAATATGTTCATTATATTTTGATTTATCTAATTCTTAAAAAAAAATTCGTATTAACAGTTTATTTTTTACAGCTACTTGTTTGTTGCTCATCACATCACAAATTTGAAATTGTCATTAGAAGATCAAATTTTTTACCAAACATCAATTGCAATAGGTGCATTGATACGCAGTTTACATATTGCACACACATACTATTATTTAAAATATAATATGTGAAAAATAATAAAAAAAAATTTTTTTATTATTTATAATTAATTAATTTGTTTATTGCATAAAACAAAAATGACAGTTCTCAATATTCTCTCACACAACCCTAGATTAAAAAAAAAACGTTAAATTCGTTGAATATTCAAGGTCAGAAGCTCTTTTTTAATAATGTCAGGATTTTTATGATAAGAGCAATGTTTGTACTAATTATTAGCGTGTAAAAAAGATAATAATCTAATTTTTTTATAAAAGAAATGAAACTTATTTATTAGATTATAAAAATAAACATTACAAGTATATAAAAAATGAAAAAAAAATATGCATATATTTTTTGTTATTGTTTATAACAAATTAATTAATTTATATCATTAAACAAGTATAACGACTGTTAATATTATCTCGCGCTACCCCAGATTAAAAAAAGAAACATCAAAATCAGTTAATATTTCACGGAAATATAGAAAATTTTTTCACATAAGAGAAATTTGAAGTAATCGAAAAAATTTTTTCTGTACTTGCGAAAGATGACGCGTTCCTCCCCTCTTCAAAAAGAATTGAAACTATACATATTTAAAAACAATCTTTAGGTTTTAAAAAACTTATTTTAATATCAGAAATGATCTTATATCAAAGTTCAAATATTAAAGGATCTGTCATTAAAATTTCATTCCTTAACCTTTGTAAATAAACAAATGGCGAATTTAAAAAAAAAGAAAATTATCTCAGCTCCTAATTATTATTGAATAACGTTTTTTTTTTTAAATAAGCGTTAAAATTTAAGCAACAAGAATAAAAAAGTTGCATTTAAATATTTTCATTTTTTCATATATAAATTTAAAAAACAATTGAGAAAAAAAATTTTTTTTTTCTGTCGCCATTTAAACAGCGAAAATAATAAAAATGTCAATCAAACTTTTTATTTTCACTAAATATAAGTGTCAAAGAGCATAAATGACAATGGTCATTTCTTTCTAAAATAACCGCAATAGGATCCATTTGAGGCCTACATTTTACCTCTTTTTAGTGAACAAATTGAATATCTCATAAACAAATTAATATTCTTTGTTGAAAAAATTATGGGAACTTAAGGGTGATAGAAGGCAACTTTTTACAAAGTTACAAGCAGGTAGCTCTTTTTTTTACGGAAAAAAAAATTATTGAAAATTTAACGATTTTTTACTATATTTTTGCGATTATTTAAATAAATTATTAACGAAATTTAATGTTATAGGGCTTAAACTATTCGTCTTGAAGACTCTTATAAGTATTATAAATTTCATATACCCTATTAAAAAACAAAAAGAGCTAGATCCAAAAAACAGCAATTTTTCACAATTTTTCACATAAAAACGTTGTTTAAAAAAATATGTCAGCCCAAATTTTGAGGGTCTTTCTAAATTTTAATATCTTTTGACCTAATGAACCCATTTTTCACTTCAGTTGCCTGTTACTAATTAAGTCAAATTTTAAGGTTTTTCGAGCTAATTCTACTGGACTAAAAGAAAAATCTAATTAGGAAAGCCATTCTTCGAAAGTCACTTCACGAGAGACTCGGCTATTAATACCTTTGAGAACGAAAAATAATTATTATCGGTTAAATAAGAAAGTAAGGGACAAAAATATCATTCATAAAATAAATTCGCGCATTTCAATTTACAAAATATTAAAATTATTTTTCCTCTACGTTTTTAGTTTATATATATATATATATATATATATATATATATATATATATATATATATATATATATATATATATATATATATATTTATGTCCTCGTAGGCCGTATTCGTGTCAGTATGTAAAGAGCATGCTAAATTTGTATTGGCATCGCATATGTCTCAGACGTGCTCCTCGACTCTTTATAAGCTTTATATGTCCTCCTGAGACATATTGAGACTCAATATGTCTCAGGAGAAATCAATATGGCATCACCGATCCTACTATGTTTCGTTCAATATGTCAAAGAGCAATCATATTGAACGTAGGTTAATGAAAAAAAAATGACTCGCGCTTCGATAGCAACTACACTCATTACAAAATGTCAATCTAAGAAACAAAAGAAAAAATCAATAGAATTAAAATTTAATTTTAAAATCATTGGAAAAAATATTAATATTTTCAACTAATAAGTTACAGTTCCTCATACGGCCTACTTCGGACATAAAATCATCTATGTCCTTTGGCCGTTTATTCAGGTGGAATCTGAATCTCAAACAATGTTTGCCGCTTGAGCAGAAATTTACCTCGGGCGCGCTTCGCGCGCCCTCGGCAATTTCAGCTCAAGCGACAAACATTGTTCTCGATTCATATTCCACCTGAATACGGCCAAAGGACATATATAACTAATATATATCAATCTTTACTAATTGAATAAATAATAAAAGGTAATTACGACAGATTCATGTCATTATAATAAAGGTATCATAATTAAAGTTGATTAATTTTCTAAAATAAAAAACGGAATTAATACATGCGTCCCAATTAATTAAAAACAGAATACGTTGACTGACGGGCACTTAATACCCGAGTTTTACTGCTAGGCAGTGACTCAAAAACAAGGATAACGTTGCGCCAGCTATCCACCCTAAAAAATAACATCATTTTATAGTTTACGAAAGTTGCTATAAATTAGATGTTCCAATATCGAAATTAAAACCTTAGATTGCGGTTATCACATATACTGTTTTCAAAATAAATTTTTATCGAGTGCAATTTATCATACATACATGATTGTATAATAGATGGTTTTTTCATAAAATTTACTATATTTCAAACAAAAAGTAAGTAACAGTACTTAGGATTTAATAAACAGCTGTAGTATAAAATTTTTAATTTTTTAAAATTTCCTTATTTTTGATGAGCGCAATAGAGAAATAAATTTCGTGAATGTATTTAAAATTTTAATGCATTCCATTACTTATAGTATAGGAAAAAATCAAACAACGGATTGTCGATTCTTGGTCGGTATCGAATCTGCTCCGGCCTGCTCTCAACTTCAAAAATATACAAAATAATTTATAGTAAAACATATATACCATATTTTATAATAAACTCTATAAATAGTATTGTCAAAGTGACGAAATCGTTTACACTATCTGTTACTTTTTCATAATGATTCAAATATACGCGGTTTAAAGAATAGTGTAATGAGCATGCGCGCTCAGTCCTTTTCTTTTAAGCTGACAACTGTAGAGTAAACAAAGATAAAAGATTCAATAGGAAAAGTATGCATTTTATATTAGTTGTACAGTTTATATCTCGTGGTAGCACTGATAGTATTATTAAAGGTTAGGACATCCCCTGTTTTGATTTTATTTGATCAATAGGTAAAGTAGTATTAATTAAATAATTTAATTAGTAAGCTTATAGTAAAATATTATAAGTTTAAATTTATACATAGAAATGTTTTAAAACGCGTTGTTGTCGTTATCAGAGCATTAGCATCACGCGGATTACCATTTAGGGGAAACGATAGTCGTTTCGGTTCTTTGCATAATGGAAATCATATGATGCTTTTAGAAGTTATTTCTGAGTTCGACTCATTTTTATCTATGCACATTAAAATTCATGGTAATCCGGGTAAAGGATGTATTTCCTATCTTTCACCGGTAGTATGTGATGAGTTTATTGATATAATGGCAAAACAACTCTTACCAAAAATTGTATCCGAAATAAAAAGAGCAATATATTTTTCAATTAGTATCGACTCAACGCCTGATCTTTCTCACGTTGATCAGTTGACTTTTATTGTTCGCTAAGTTGATGAGTCCGGTAGTCCAAAAGAACGATTTTTGAAATTTATACCTAACTGTGGTCACAAAGGCGCAGAGTTATTAGAAGCTGTATTAAATACTTTAAATGAGTTAGGTTTAAATTTAGAAAATTGCAGGGGACAGTCTTATGACAATGCGAGCAATATGTCTGGAATCTACTCAGGACTTCAAGCTCGTATTAAGGAGATTAACCCCATTGTAGAATATGTACCCTGTTCAGCGCATTCTCTTAATCTCGTCGGTGTATGCGCTGTTGGATCTTGCGCATTGGCTGTAAGCTTTTTTTCTTCTGAACAAGATTTATATAATTTTTTCTCAGATTCAACACAAGAGTGGAAAATTTAAAAATCTGCTTTGAAATCAAATTGCTCAATCAAAAGTCTTACTCAAACGCGATGGTCTTCGCGTCACGATGCATGTGCTAGCTTATGCAATTCTTGGACCAAAATATTACGTACTTTTTAAAATATTGCTGAAAATAATAATGAAAATGCACTAACACGTTCAAAAACTCTTGGTTTATACAATTCATTTAATTATTTAGAATCATGTTTTATTGCAGTATTTTGGAACGATATTTTAAATAGAAATATTGCAAATAAATCTCTTCAATCTTCGTTAATAGAATTAGGACTTGTCGTTCAATTGTATGAATCATTAACTTACTTCTGAAGCTTTTGAATATTATGAAAATAAAGCAATTGATAAGTGCCAAATAAGAGTTTTTAAACAAGATTCTTCTAGAGTACGCAAAAGGAAGACTCACTTTGATGAAATAACACAGGCCCACAAAATGAAAAAAAATGTCTGAACTTTTGACCGGACATACATATTCCCATGTATTTTTCGACGCTGAATCCGAATCTGTAATAAAAATATAGGGTTTTCCTACCTTTTCTCAGAGTTTTATTGAAAAAACCTCATTTTTTACGGTTTTTTTGCGGTTTTTCGAGTCTAGAAAAAACAAATCATGAGATACGGTTAATTGGACTTCAAAATCGAATTCTACGGGAAAAAATACACGGGAAACCATACCTTCAAATTTTTTTAACGCGATTCTAGTCCTCTGTATGGGGCTGAAAAGATGAGGAAATCGGTAAAAGTCGAAATTTTGCCTAAAATGGATTTAAACAATATTAAAATTTAATCATGCGTCTTTTGAAGAGTCGATAAACATTGGAAATACTATCCTGGGGGTTTTTCAGATTGCTGATCATGAATTTGAAGTCAGATTGTGTAAAAACTATTTCTAGAGGGCGGTGACAAGAACTGTATATGGTAAATTTATCGATTTTTTAAAAATTTTACGTCTGAAATACTAATTTTAGAGTCTTTCACAGCATTGACTGTAAATTCAAGATATTAACTTAGCCTATTGTGTACGTTAAACTTAACATTTTGTCTATGTTTGTCTCTCTCTCTCTCTCTCTCTCTCTCTCTCTCTCTTCCGATGTTTTTTTTGTGCATATCGTAATCGAGAAGAGCGCTTTAGAAATTATTTCAAGAATGATTCTAATATGGTTTATTGCACGGACGTGAAAGGTCTTATTGATGAATTGAAACCCAACATATACAAACCTGAAAATTGGCGACTATTCATTGATTCATCAAAGCGCAGCCTTAAAGCAGTACTCCTCAATATCACAAATAAATATGCTCCTATACCATTAGCACATTCAACAGTACTTAAAGAAGAGTATTCCAATCTTGAACTACTTTTAACGAAAATAAAATATAGAGAACATAAATGGCAAATATGTGGCGATTTAAAGATTTTATCTATGATACTTGGACAACAATCTGGATTTACGAAGTACCCATGTTATTTATGCATGTTTGATAGCAGAGATAGAGAAAAACACTATAAAAAGAAAATTTGGCCATCAAGAGAATCGTTTGAATCTGGAAAACAGAATGTTATAAAAGATCCACTCGTTAATCCTTCGAAAATTTTGATACCGCCTCTGCATATAAAGCTTGGATTGATAAAGCAATTAGTTAAAGCTTTGGACAAGGACGGTCAATGCTTCCAATATATAAGCAAAGTATTTCCCCATAAATCTGATGCTAAATTAAATGAAGGTATTTTTGATGGTCCTGAAATCCGAACTTTATTTAGAGACGAAAACTTTGAACAAAGCATGACTGATGTTGAAAAGGCAGCATGGTTAAGTTTTAAAGAGGTATCGACGAAATTTTTGGGTAATGCCAAAGACACGAATTATAAAGCTATTGTGAAAAGAATGGTACGTAATTTTGAAAAATTGGGTTGTCTAATGAACTTAAAACTTCATTTTCTTGATTCACACGTTGATCAGTTTCCTGAAAATAACGGAGACTTTAGTGAAGAGCATGGTGAACGATTTCACCAAGATTTAAAGGAGTTTGAACGTAGATTTCAAGGAAACTGGGGTATCAACATGTTAGCAGATTACTGCTGGATGATAAAAAGAGAAACAGCTGCGAAAAAAGGACAAAAACGTGTCAGAAATCCACTACATCGGTCATTCGAAGAGAAACGTGTACGTAAGCGTAAGCCAATTTAAAAAAAACATCGGAAGAGAGAGAGAGAGAGAGAGACAAACATAGACAAAATGTTAAGTTTAACGTACACAATAGGCTAAGTTAATATCTTGAATTTACAGTCAATGCTGTGAAAGACTCTAAAATTAGTATTTCAGACGTAAAATTTTTAAAAAATCGATAAATTTACCATATACAGTTCTTGTCACCGCCCTCTAGAAGTAGTTTTTACACAATCTGACTTCAAATTCATGATCAGCAATCTGAAAAACCCCCAGGATAGTATTTCCAATGTTTATCGACTCTTCAAAAGACGCATGATTAAATTTTAATATTGTTTAAATCCATTTTAGGCAAAATTTCGACTTTTACCGATTTCCTCATCTTTTCAGCCCCATACAGAGGACTAGAATCGCGTTAAAAAAATTTGAAGGTATGGTTTCCCGTGTATTTTTTCCCGTAGAATTCGATTTTGAAGTCCAATTAACCGTATCTCATGATTTGTTTTTTCTAGACTCGAAAAACCGCAAAAAAACCGTAAAAAATGAGGTTTTTTCAATAAAACTCTGAGAAAAGGTAGGAAAACCCTATATTTTTATTACAGATTCGGATTCAGCGTCGAAAAATACATGGGAATATGTATGTCCGGTCAAAAGTTCAGACATTTTTTTTCATTTTGTGGGCCTGTGTAATTAATGTGGATCATATTTTTTCTGGAAGAGATAATTTAAGGGTGAATGCTTTTTTTATCATTATAGATTCTTTGACTGTAGAGTTAAAAAAACGAAGTACCTATTACATAAAAATAAATGAAAAATTCGGATTTTTAACTCAATTGCATAAGTTAACAAGTGAAAAGATTGCACAAGAAGCGAAAGAGCTTGTTAATAGTTATTCAGACGACTTAGATAATAATTTGATTACAGAATGCCAACATTTTGGTGCTCATTTAAAATCAATTAAAATTGAAAAAATATCTGCATTAGAATTATCTAAATTAATATGCACAAACAATTTTATAGATATTTATCCGAATATTAATATAGCTTTATGTATATACTTGTATAAAATGGCTCCTAACTGTTCCGGTGAACGTTCTTTTTCGGTATTGAAACGCGTGAAAAATTATTTGAGAACAACACAGGGAAATGATAGGATGAATTCTTTAGCATTGTTGTGTATTGAAGCCGAATTAAATAAGGAAATAGACTTTGAGGCTATAATTAATGAGTTTGCTCTATCAAAAGCAAGAAAAGTTTTGCTTTAAGTTTGTAATTATTTATTTATAAAAAATGTGATGTATACGCTTTTAATTCATCGAATTAATTGTAATTTTTTTTTCTAAGTAATTTTATATGTAATTTTTTAAATCTGTAAAATTAAGAAAAAAAGAATAAAAGTTAAATTTAATTTAAAGAGTTTTTGATTCAATATTGTCATTTTAAATAATTATAAATATTTTTAATCATACATTTTGTTAATTTACTTTAGTGAAGTATCACAATAATACGTATTTTATTAAAAACATGAACAACGTAAGTTTAATACGTTGAAGAGGAAAGCTTTTTTTTATATAACGATACACGTTTTGAATTATGACAATTGAACGAGTAAGAACAGATCGGAGTTCTTCCCTCCTAATAATATTTTCATTCAAAGTTTATAAGTAAACGGTGTGTTAAATCGAATTCTTTCACTACAGTAAGAAAATTTTTGAGATTAATCCTGAGTGCGGACAACTCAAGAAATTTATCAAAATACTAAACATAAATAGTTATAAACAAACTTTCGATGTATAGTATTTTGAGGTTAGGTTTATCGAGCTTGATATCTAATTTTCATTCAAAGTTTATAAAAAAATAACAAACTCAAGTGATTTTTTATTTTAATAAAAATGATTGTATTAATATAGCTTTAGTGTGGACAAATCATTATATTTGTTTAAATAGTGAATTAAGAGGAAGTCACGTATCTCTGTCCTTTCCTAATCAAAGAAATGATTTTTTTACAAAAACTAATAAATTTATCAAAAAATGAAAAGAAAGCCGCATTGTGTTTCAAAAAAAGCAATATTTTCTTTAATAACAAAAAATTAATTTTATTGCTTCGTCCTCAAGAAAACCTTGAAAAACCAAATTGTCCACCCTAACCTCTATGATTTAAGTTTTTCAAGGTTTTCTTGAAAACAAAGCAATAAAATTAATTCTTTCTTATCAAAGAAAATTTTGCTTTTTTTATTACGAGATGCGGCTTTCTCTTCATTTTTCGCTAAAGTTATTAGTTTCTGTAAAAAACTCAATTCTTTGATTAGAAAAGGACAGAGATACGTGACCTCCTCTTAAAAGAGAACACTGGGTTCTACACAACACTACAAGCGAACAGTGGGTATGTTACTCCCTCTCAGCAAACAGTAAAGTGCCCACTGTACACTGCCTGTGTAAAAAAATCGTATATTTACCACGGGAGTGAATAAAAAACGCTTTAAGTCTTTATCTTTAAACGCTTTAAATTTTTATCCACCAAAAATCTGCCGCCCTCTTGAATCTGCCGCCCTACGCCATAGCGTGTTTGGCGTGCTCGATAATACGGCCCTGCTGGTTTGCTTAAAATAAAATAAATATTTTTTTTCTGTATGGATATAATTTATAAAAACTAAAAATTATGAAAATTTATCTGAATATAATTTGTAATAGATTACATTATTGGATTTATTTTATAGATATTTAATTAAATTTATTATGCTAGAGTTGATAAAAAATAATTAACGTTACGTTGTAAATATTTTCAACTTCTCTGGTAGAAATTTTATCTAGGCGCCCGTATAAGCTCTTTGGGCTTTTATAATAAAACTAGATTATTCTAGATGAGATAAACTAGATGAATATAGACTAATATAACCCTTGAATGCGCGCGCTGCCAACCTACATATTGCGTAGCAGTAATAGAGCAGGACGAAACTTAACCTAATAATGTTCATTCATCGCACCTTTTCTCAAAATAAGTTTATCTGTAATATGCAATATGAAAAGAAGTAAATATCGTGTGCAAAAACATCGACGAATAAAAAAGTTAAAAATGTACCAAGTGATCAACGGAAAGTACAACAAAATCAAAAACTATTCTACTGTGCTGATGACGAAAATAGTGAAGTAGAGAGTAACACTGGAGATAATCAATATTTGATAAACAAAATGCTTCTTCACTAAATAATGAAGAAAAGAATATATCTGCTCAAACTCAAGATGATTTTGAAAATTATAAAGAAAGTCATATTGAGAGTGAAAGTGCTTTTATTACAGATAGTGTAAAGAGTATTGAAAGTAATAATAAATTTAAAAATGTCAATAACGTAGAAACTCCAGAGATTATATTGGTTTAATTTACTTTTATTACTACTTAGTTTATTATTATATTTTATTAGATTATTGATATTTTTATAAATGAAGTGAGGTTAGAAGTACGATAACCTGAAAATATATTCGTCATGTTAAATACAAAGTGGCGTCGACTAGTTAAAGCGTCTATATGAAATTATATTGCGCTTAACCCTTAATATACGTTAACGCCTCGATAGAACTGTACAGTTCTATAAGGGAAAACTATACGGGCATCTAGAAGGAAAAGGCATTACACGCCAGTACAGATCTGTCTAGAACTTGATTATTCTAGCTAAAACTGTTTAGTAGCCCGGACTTATTTCTACCAGGGTTAGTAGCTAAAATATCGATTTTATTAGAAAACCTATTTACTAAAAATAAGTTGTTTTTTTTTAAGAAACAAAATTTATCTTCGAAGTACATTAATGAAACTAGTTCTTTAACTAGTTAGTAATTGCGCAAACATCTTGAAAAATTTTTTTTATTAACAATTATAATTATTTATAACAAATGTATACAGGATTTTTAGAAAATTGATATGACAGTTTTTATTAATTTCACGCGTTACCCTAGATTAAAAAAAAACATCTCAATCGGATCATAATTAGCTGAAATATTGTTAATTTTCATACGCGATGAGAATTTTAACTTTTGAAAACTTTTTTCCATCCTCAAATTAAGAAAAAAATAGTGCCGTGTGCATGCGTGCAGGCCGTTTATATATTCTGTCAGCTTATATTCGCATTAAAAGCAACGCGTAAAAAAATTTACAAACGATGATATATATTAAGAGCAGGCCGGATTCGCTGCCCTTGTCTAATTGGCATTTTTATTATTTACTCAAGTTTTAATTGGTGCATCTTCAAATTAAAGGTCGAGCGCAATAGATATTATTATTATGAACATCTATGCACAAGAAAAAAAATATCTACTGGTTTGTTTTTGAGAAAAGTAAGTAACGCCAAAGTAAAAGTTTATGTTTCTAATATTTTCGCGTTACTTACTTTTCTCAAAAACAAACCGGTAGATATTTTTTTTCTTGTGCATAGATGTTCATAATAATAATATCTTTTGCGCTCGACTTTTAATTTGAAGATACACCGATTAAAACTTGAGTAAATAACAAACAACTCAATTGTTACTCGGTCGGTATCAGGTTCTACTCCAGCCTACCATTAAAAGCAGTTTATACAAGAATGATATCTTACCAATAAATAATACATATCATAAACTGGCTGTTAAGCTTTCAAACAAGTCGAAATGTTCAAAAACAATGGCGCAATTGTTAGTCAAAGTAACAGCCTTGTTACTCTTATGATTTTTATAATAGGAAACTTTTAAACAATTCAAATTAAAGGTATTGAAAAGAGGTTTTTTTTTTATTTTATAAAATTGAAAAATATTAAAAATTGACCGAGCTATACAAATTTATTTATAAAGGTTAGAATTGTAAAAACGGAAAATTGCTGAAAAATAGTGCAAAATAATAAAAATTTCTGATTTTCACAATTGATTATGATAAAGGTATTATACCTTAACATGTTCAAGAAGTTTCACATATTTGCATTAATTATTGTGGACTTAGCATCAATTTGAATTTTCAACTTTTTATTAATAAACAAATTAATTGTTACTTTCCTTATGGACCGATATGGATCGGCTTCAAGGGGGATCAAATACATATAAAATCTTTTATTGCAATTTTGTAAGAACCTTTCATAGCAACCTTGCAGGAATCTTTCATTGAAAAATTACTCCAATGTTACATGTTAACTTTTTAGCAAGATTTCATAAAACTCTGCAGAAACTTTTGTGCAAGGGACATATTAAGGCTACTGCAACCTTGCAGTGAAACCTTGGAACAACCTTACCAACCTTACTAGCAACCTAGCAGCAACCTTGCAGCAAGGTTTCATGCTGTGTGGGTACCGAGGTTACATACAAGCGTGAGTGGGCGTGAAATAGCTCAGTTATTTATAGGTATATGCATACCGAGGATACTACTATAAGCTTATATCTAGCTATTGATACGCGTATACCAGGTTATATATAATCATATACCGAGTTATGAATGTACTTGTAAATAGCTTGGTTGTGTCGTATCATATTAAACATATAATCATATACCGAGTCATGAAGACACGTGTAAATAGCTAGGTTATATCGTATCATACTTGTTCCACATGCACGTCTAATGCGATTGACACTATTTCTGAGAACTCGTATGAAATATGAATATATCAAGGATACATCTTTTAAATGCTCTGCTGTAGCAGTCGGATTTGAAACCATGGAATTTTTTACGAGTGTGAATAATTTATGCAAGCTCTTTTCTCACGAATATTACATTTGCTAGAGTATTTAACGATCTTCGGTTAATATTGAGTATTTTTATAATTAATGAAACGGTCACAAAAAAAGCTACCGTGCAATAATGAACTGTTTACTCAGTATCTTTATATGGCTTGTAATACGTATTTACTCCTATTATATATAAAATACTTAACGAATAAAAAAATATCAAATTGTTATTCTATATAGTATGATTGATACAGGAATAAACATTAAGAGGAGGTCACGTATCTCTGTCCTTTTCTAATCAAAGCATTGAGTTTTTTACAAAAACTAATAACTTTAGCAAAAAATGAAGAGAAAGCCGCATCTCGTATCAAAAAAAGCAATATTTTCTTTGATGAGAAAGAATTAATTTTATTGCTTCGTTTTCAAGAAAACCTTGAAAAACTTAAATCATAGAGATTAGGTTGAACAATTTGGTTTTTCAAGGTTTTCTTGAGAATGAAGCAATAAAATTAATTTTTTCTTATCAAAGAAATTATTCCTTTTTTTGATACAAGATGCGGCTTTCTCTTCATTTTTTGCTAAAGTTATTAGTTTTTGTAAAAAAATCATTTCTTTGATTAGAAAAGGACAGAGATACGTGACCTCCTGTTAACCACGATTCAGCATACTGAAGCAAATTTTAAAGTTATTAATTGATCACAGGTGGAATTTCGAATTGCCGAGCTTCCATGTTACTGTGAATACAGTAACCCTGGTGAAAAAAATCAGGTGACAAGTCACCTGATTTATCAGGTGATTTATCATGCCAAAATATCATGTATCGATTTTGTTGGTTTTTACACGTTTTAAACCATGCTTAGTCAATTTAGAACAATTTTTAAAAAATTTTTGAAATTTTTGAACTTAGAAATTTTTTTGTGATTTAGTCAAAATTTTTTCTAAGACCAAATTATCTAAAAAATTTTCTAAGTTCAAAATTTTCCAAAATTTTCAAAAATTGTTCTAAATTGACTAAGCATGGTTTAAAATGAGTAAAGATCAACAAAATCGTTACATGATGTTTTGGCATGATAAATCACCTGATAAATCAGGTGATTTATCACCTGATTTTTTTTAATAGGGAAGTTAAACGTAACCTATGGCCTCTTCTCCATTATTACTTCGCATAAATCTATAAATATTGTTATAATAATTGCTACTTTATTTATGTTCATAACTTCACAATTGTAAAATGTATATTTATATTATGATAACCTTACAATTTTTACAGCTCTCATTTCTGCACTTTGAAAAGACTCATCACCAGAAATATAATCTAATGGAATGTCTAGATCGACTTTCGGCAAATTTTCAGATGAAGCTTTCACAAATCCCGTCTGCATTATTATAATTTTATCAACTATACAAACTTTATAAATTATATTTAAATCTTCGATTCAAAATGCAAATATAACAAATATAAAAAGTATGTCTATTGCAAACTTAAATTGTGGTATAACATTGTCAAAAACGACAGTATGACCATCATAGAAATTTGTGAAACTTTCCATCTTAGATTCAGAAATATATCACGTGACATCGTTTTGAATTATTTCAATATTATTGCATTAAATAATCAATAATTAATTAGTAACATTACATTTCAGTAAAATTATTGTGCCATTCTTTATTAATTATGGTACTTTATCGAATAAAAATATTAACGAATTTTTTCTCAGATACATGCAAGTTCCCTATTAATAATGAAGATGATTCTCTACAAGATACTGTGTCTAAAAAACAAAATTATTCCTAAAAATAAGAATATCACACTAACTCATAATCAACAAGGTTTATTAAATAAAAAAATAATTAATAACAATATACTTAAATACTTTGACTTATCATGAAAAATGTCAAATAACATCAACCAAATCAGAGACACATTTAATTTTTACTATCATATCATAAATAAAGATTATAAATATTTAAGAAAATAATCTAATCTCTTTTTTCTGTTTTTCAGGAATTGTTGCACGTTTAATAAATTTTTAAATCTCTATAATTTTATTTTTCATATTCTCGTTCATTTATATTATTTATGCTTTTTCATATTATTATTTAAAAAAGAAAGGGGAAGTTACATACGTTCATTCAAGTGCAACATGAACCGATATTCAAATTAATATTTTAATTTCTAAATTTATTTAGAATTCGTATTGCAAAAAAAAAAAGAAAAATTATCATAAAGAAGTCTTTATTAAAACTTAAAAATTTTATAATTATAATTAATAGAAACCCTGGTAGAATTTGAAACATTTTAAATGGACTCGAAACTAGGAAATTCGCCCTGGTAAGACCTCGAGTGGCGCCTCACGTAGTAAATTATAGAAGCTTAGATGCTGGGTTAAATGCGAATAAAAAGTATTGTAAACATGGGGAGTGTTAATTTTTTAATAGAATTTAGCAATGTTTTGGAATATATTGGGCCAGGTATTCGCTGCTATCGAGAAGGGGAGAGAGTTTACAATGCTAAACATATTGTCTTTTGTGGTATCACCTCAAAAATTTTAAATAAAAGCGTATTATTAGCACTTTGTATACAGTCGTCTGCTATACATAAGCTGCATGAAATAAAAATTGAAATTATAAGTGAAAATAATAATTCTCAAATAAATTGTAATTGTTCGTGTGCAGCAGGTGCTCTTGGAAAGTGCAAACATTGCGTGGCAGTGTTAATTTATTTAAGTCGGTAAGTTTATTTTATATACTTGAATATAAAAAATGTTTAAAATTGATGGTTATCAACTTTTCTTTTCATTATTTATGCATTTTCAGTACACCTTTTTCACTAATTGAAGAAGCAACGTGTACCGATATTAAACAGCAATGGGGTAAATTGAAAACAGTCACAACAAACATGTATGCTACAGAGCCAATTCTTAAATTTTGTCATCTTAAAAGAAAAATGAATCAGATAATCATCTTATTCGCTACAACCCATTAGAAAATGTTAATTTTCTAAATGTATTAACAGAAGGTAAATATTAATTAATTACATTATAAAATAATATAATACAAAATGTGTTTGACTGATTTATAATACTGTTGTAGGAATGGATGATATGAACGTGGAGTTAGTAAAAACACTTAAAGGTTACAGAAGTGCAATTAGTAACTATGAAGTCCCTGATGTACAAAAAAATAATCAGATAGTAAGAGATACTGCTGTGAAAATGCTTTCTGCAAATATTTTCTCTCTTGTCGAATCTCAACTAATTTCTTATCATACAATTAATGATACTAAGATTATAATGCAAATATTTAATCAATTGAATATGCAGGAACAGTTATTTTTTAAAGAAAATATTGTCAAAACTGTTGAACAAGCTGTTGATATCTGTATGAAAACAATTGAGCAAAATAATAATGTATGGAAAGCTGAAAGAAAACTACGAGTGACTGCAAGTAATGCATATGAGTTGTTTACGTACTCATCAAATAAAAACCCTAATTGGGGAAAAAAAAATTGTGAGTTATTTACATAATGATTTTAAAGGTACAGCTGATACAAAACATGGAATCATTATGGAAGAAGCTGCTATAAAGTGTTATCAAAATATGACAGATTTTGAAGTTATACGTATGGGACTCCTCATAAATCCAACCATACCTTGGATGGGTTTTAGTCCAGATGGTATCGTAGTAAATAAACATATTGTAGAAATAAAAAGTCCTAAAATAGGAAAAGTTTATACAGCTAGTCAAGCGATAAGGCATTTAAAATACATTAATATTAATGATAATAATATTACTTTAAAAAAAAACATAAATATTATTGTCAAGTGCAATTGGGTATGTACATTAGTAATTTACCTTACTGTCATTTTATTATTTATTCATCAGGGGATGACACATGCTTTATAATTGAAGTTGAGTTTGATAACAAAGTTGTGATAGAAAAGTATATACCCATCTTACAAGATATATATTTTAAATACATTCTGAAAGAATTAACAAATAATAAGAGTAATGATTCTAAGGAAAATGATAATAATAATATTTAATTTTGTAAAAGACTGATTATTATTAGAATATGTTATCTAATATTTTCACAAGAAATAATTTATTTAGTGTAATCCAAAGAGGTATCAATGTTCAAAAAATTATATTTATTGATATATTATTAGTAGGAAGGGAAAAAAAAACGTTTTTGTGATAAGAATATAAAATGTTGCTCTTCTTTATAATAAAGTTTATTTTTTGATTAAAACAAATGAGTTATTATTCATTTAAAAATATATAATACATTAAATTTATCATAATTTCATTCAAATTTATGATCTGACATAATCGATTCAGATAAATTCACAATTCCACAAACTACTGTAAATATTTCATTCATGTAAGGCGCTATTTTGATAGAGATCTTCTTTTTTAAAATATCAAATAATTTTATTCTTTGAATTGAACGCTCCACATGCACTCTTGCTGAAGCTATTTCAATTGTGCTAGTGACATCAGCTGAACAAAACTGTTTATTTTTACCCAATTTTGGAGGTACAAATAATGTTATATGCGCTTCAGCACATTCTTCCTCGATAGCAAAGCCTTTATCAACCATAATGCCATCTCTTGTTGGTTCCAGTTTATTTAAAATCTTTGATTGATTAAAAATACTTTTATCAGAAGCTCTTCCACCATATGCTTCACTAATAAAAATGATTAATCCAGAAGGAGAAATACCTACAAGGAACTTAATTGTTTCACATCCTTTGTAATGAGAATACAATCGAAGTCTACAGCGTAGACATTTGGGTCGTTCTATTGGAATCTCTGTACAATCCAGCACAACATACGTTTTAGAAAATTTCTTAAAACACTTTGGCATACTCTTCAAAATCTGTTCTTTTGTTGGCCAATAAATTGCAGATTTTAGAATAAATGCTAGTGTCTGTAACATTGTTAAAAATATATTACTGCACGTATGACGTGACATTCCAAACAATATAGCTAAACACTTGAAAGATAGATTTAATTTCAATTTACATAAAGTAAGCACTATTCTTTCTTTGACAGGATAAACATATTGGTAACTTTTTTTTTCACAAAGTTTCACTGCATTTATTAAATTATTTAATAATAAATTATTTATGCCAGTAAAAACTTTCAAATCATCATCTGTTTTCAATAAATCTATTAAAATCACTTTTTTAACACTTGGAAAAACATTTAAGTTACCACTACTCAGTTCACTTTCACAGTTTAACATGTTAGCTTTTTGAACATTCACATGCTTAGTCTTTAATTCAAGAAGAATGCGTGCAGCAGTGACTTCTGCAGATTCTTCATCATAATCATTTTCATCTTCATCTTCATTAAAACAAACGCAAGATTCTACATTAATAGGAGTGTCATCAGAAGCATCTACGTTCTCATTGTATTTAATAGTTTCTTCCGTATACATAGGTGAAGAAAATAAAGAGTCATTTTCTACAGCATGATTGTCCAACGACTCTTTTGCAGTTGCTTGCACAGATGTATTTAATTTACTGATACTTTCATCGCTAAAAACAATTTTATTAATATTTTGTAATTTATAAAAAAAAAAAATTGTATAGTAAGATACCTTACTTTATTTCATTCATCACAGATCTTCTTTCAAAACGTTTTAATCTTTCAAATTTTTGTTTTAGTTGTTCTGCACTTAAAACTCTGTCTAATGGTATTTTTGGCAGGTTTAATGATGGAACTGCCAATGGTTTCAATGAAGGATGTTTTGTATTGAGCCCTGTGAACATTTTAGTATTGATATTTTTGGTAATTTTATTAAACAAAATTATGTTTACTTACTGGGCATATAATCTTGTCTGGTGAAATGAGCTGCACACACGAACATATTAGAGGTTATTTTCTTGCCTATTTTACAAGCAATCACCCACTGATTGCAAACCTTTCGATTTTTTGGAAATTTGTGTAAAGAAATATCTTTTACAAATTTACACTGTGGTACAGAGCACCAACGTGAAGATTTTCTCTTTTTATTTTTCTTACTTTTCATTTTACATATGTATTTGTTTACTTTTGACCCAGCATCTAAGCTTCTATAATTTACTACGTGAGGCGCCACTCGAGGTCTTACCAAGGCGAATAGGAATTAAAAATGGGCAAAAATGTTTATATTTTAAATATCTGAAGAGTATCAAAGAATTAACTAATTCTTATGTCAAAAAAATATTGTGACGATTACTCTGTCGGGATGTGAAAAGATCCTGATTAACGTATATTTCTAACCTATAAAAAGTGATGATTTGTTTATTTGAGTCGAAAATTTGCACTTTGACATATTAAAAATAAGTTTTATAAAGGTTTTTTTTTTTTTTTTAACAAATTTTAAAAAGTAATAATTAAGTATTACGTAGTATTAGAATTAAATAAAACGAGTGCTAAATAAGTTCATAAGTATCGTTAAAATATCTAAAGATGACATGCAAACATTGTTTCTAAAACTATTTCATTAAATATTCATTTTACAACTGCTTCAAACATACGGAGATAGTTTTTTCTCAACAAATGTGATACGCACCGCACTATGAAAAGTGATGCCTTTGCTTCATAAACACGGAAATTATACATAATGTATAGTACTGCTTGTCTTCGTACGGTAAGCGCGTGATACAACGAAAAACTTTCTGCACAAACACAATTCGGTATCAAAAAATATAATGCGCACTGCACTATAAAAAGTGATGCCTTTGCTTCATAAACACGGAAACCATACATGTGTACTGCTTTCTTCGTACGGCAAGCATGTGATATACCGAAAGACTTTCTGCACGTCTAAACACAATTCGGTATTTATTGTGCTTGTTTCAAAAATATCGTATATGCATGTCTCTTTGCGTCTTTTTTGTTGTTACTTGTCTCTTCACCGTATTTAGAGGTTATAATAGAGTACAAGAGATTAATATTATTTCGCAGGTTATTTTAATATTGTCTCAAACTTATTTTAT
Source organism: Anastatus disparis (assembly GCA_017163975.1). Taxonomy (NCBI): domain Eukaryota; kingdom Metazoa; phylum Arthropoda; class Insecta; order Hymenoptera; family Eupelmidae; genus Anastatus; species Anastatus disparis. The sequence goes on from JAFFSR010000356.1 coordinate 1,605,446, forward strand.
TTCTAGCCAAGTTTAATGGTAAATTAATACCTTTTAACTATTTAAGAATTTGCAATCCAGTAAATACCGGTAAAGTGGGAAAAAAAGCGTTACATCGATAGCTAAGAACTGGGAATTAAAACAAGCTTGTTTCTAGCATATGCGCAGTTTGAATGACTGAGAAATAGCTTGGAAATGAAATCAGATTCTACCAGGGAAGCAAAAAAAATAATAATGTTTATTATAAGTCCTATAAAGAATTAAAGAACTTTGTTCAATTTTCACTTTAAACTCTAAAATTATTTAGAGTACATATTTGTTAAAATAAAGACAAGCAATTACAATCGATCAATTTATGTTTCATTTAGATTTATGTTAAACTTACCATACAGATTACAGGCAAAAGCAGAAAATTTTGAAAAATTTAGTAATTATAATAAATTAAAATAATATAATTCACTCTTTTAACTTATGTTAGATTTCTTATTATATTCTTAAAACTTATAGCTATTAATACATTTCAAAATAAATTCCAATAATTTGTACAAAATTTTTCTTTTTATTGCACAGTATTCAGCTGAACAATCATCTCAAGCCAGGCGGGAAATGAATGAATATTCACCTACATATTCACTTTATATTTAAACAATTATATAGTTCTATAAATTATATCCGACTATTATTTATATAATAAAAAAAAAACAGCGAAAAAAACAAACAGTTCTTATTTATAAACAATATTAAAGAATTATTATTATTTTGACAAATCTAATAGTATTCTATACTACTTGAATAATTATTTTAATAAGGCAATTATTTATTTGTTATTTTCAACCGACTTCAAAAAGGAGGAGGTTCTCCATTCGACTGATTTTTTTTTTTTTTTTTGTCTGTTACCTCATAACTCCGTCATTTCTTAACCGATTCAAAAAAACTTTTTCTTATCTGATAGAGAATGTCCGCAGGAAGGTCCCATACGTGTCCTATAATTATTGGGCCAATATTCGGTTTGTATGACCCGATTATCAAATTAAGAAAAAAACCGGGTGTTTTGTTTTCTCATTTACCTCCCTTATAATTCGCTCTCTCTCTCTCTCTCTCTCTCTCTCTCTCTCTCTCTCTCTCTCTCTCTCTCTCTCTCTCTCTCTCTCTCTCTCTCTCTCTCTCTCTCTCTCTCTCTCTCTCTCTCTCTCTCTCTCTCTCTCTCTCTCTCTCTCTCTCTCTCTCTCTCTCTCTCTCTCTCTCTCTCTCTCTCTCTCTCTCTCTCTCTCTCTCTCTCTCTCTCTCTCTCTCTCTCTCTCTCTCTCTCTCTCTCTCTCTCTCTATTTGCAAAATTTTTTACAAAGAATAAGATTTTAAAAACATTGCACTAAAAAATGACGAATAAAAAATTTTTAACAAAAAAAAACCGACTTCAAAAAATGCACTGAAAAGTAACAAATAATTCATTATCTTTAGAAATCATACAAATAATTGGTAAAATACAATTTCAGAAGTAGGCGTCTAATTCAAAATCTGTGGTGCGTAAGCAGAACGACTCTATTTTTTCAAAAATAACGTTCACATTCATTGTTCAAAAATAACGTTCATATTTATTGTTAAAAAATAACGTTTACATTCATTGAGGAATTAGACGCCGATTTCTAAAATTGTATTTTACCAATTATTTGTATGATTTCTAAAGATGATAAATTATTTGTTACTTTTCAGTGCATTTTTTGAAGTCGGTTTTTTTTTTGTTAAAAATTTTTTTTGTTGTAAAATATCTCATTAGCCATAATACAAAACTACATTTGTAACAAAATTTTGAAATGTTTACATTAAATGAATTAAAAAGTATTCATAAGCAAAATCACGAATAATCTAAGACAATCTCCTATTAAAATTAGAAAAAACCCCATGCCATATTTAAAATATTATGAGTTAAAAATTTTCCATTTTCCTATACCCCAGTGAAAATGGTAAATGTATCCAAATCATACGAAAGTGTATCAAAGTGTATCAAAGTGTATCTAAGAGCGATTATTCGGACCAAATGTTAATACACTTTGGTACACTTTGATACACTTTCATACATTTTTATACACTTCCAAAAAAAAATTTCTTGGTATCAATTTTTTATATTCGTTAATGATATACACTTTGATACACTTTAATACACTTTTGCACATTTTCATATATTTTTTGGACACTTTCATACACTTTGATACACTTTCATACATTTTTCTAATAAAGGAAAAATGTTGATTTTCTTGGATACACTTTTGCATACATTGATACACTTTTGCACACTTTGATACACTTTGATACACTTTTCGAAAATGTTGACTAAAATTAATTTCTACATTTGCTATGTGTTACACACTTTGATACACTTTTGCACACTTTGATACACTTTGATATACTTTTGCACACTTTAATACACTTTCATACATTTTTCCAATAAAGGAAAAATGTCGTTTTTATTGGATACACTTTTGCATACTTTGATACACTTTTGCACACTTTGATACATTTTAAAAATTTTAACTAAAATAAATTTCCATTAAATGAAGCCTCTTCCTTAAATAATCAACAAGATCCCTGTAACATATTGACTGTGCAAAATGGAAACAGCAATAATACTAATAATAATGAAGATGCGACTGCAAAGACTACAAAAAATAACTTAGTCTCAATAGACAATACAAATGAAAATTTAAAAAAAAAACTATCTTAGAAACAACAATGTTTAAATATTTATATTTAATAATGTTATTAAATTAAAAATGTGTTTATTAGTATAAATTATTTATCTTATCTCATTACTTGATATGTATTACAAAAGAATAATTATTTTTTTGAAGTTGTCTCTATTAAACTTTTATTATTTATAAATTTCTAATAATATTAATGTTTAAATATTTAATGCTAATATAGAATGTAAGTTTTTCATTACAAATTATATTTCAAATATATATTGCTAATTCTTATGTTTTAAATTACTTTTTATATTTTACTTTTATAATTTATAAAAATATTTTTCAATTTTTTCAATATTGTCGTTTTATTAACCTTACATTTATCCCAAGGGGCATTAATACATTAAAATTTATGAAAATATCTAAAATGAAAACGGCTTATTTTAATACACCGTTTCATGCCTAAAAAGTGTATTAAACACTATTAAAATGTATAAAAAATGTACGCATGTGTATCAAAGTGTGCATGGTAAAACCATTTTTTAATTTCTTACTTAGAAATGTATCGAAGTGTATCGTGTTTTATTAAAATGTATTATATTACATAAAGAGAGCGCGGTGGCGTAACGGATTGAGCTCTTGCCTTCAACGCGGAGGGCATGGGTTCGAATCCTGGCCAGGTACCTCTAAACTTTTTTTTCGAAAGAAAATTAGTGTACGTGCCATTTTATATCGCGACTCTCAAAAATCCGATCTCATTGGGTATCGGTTGATTGTTGGTCACCAAAAGTGGCTGACCATCCATCGGTAGTCAAAGTTTTCGGTATGGTGGGTCTGACAGTCTAGCCTGATGTAATGTGATAAACAGATACCGGGCGGGGACTCCCTCGACCTCACCATAGAAAAAAGATTAATCATATAGAGGACAATATCCTTTATATATTAATCTTTAAAAAAAAAAAAAAAAAAAGAAAAAAAAATGTATCAAAGTGTACAAACGTGTGCAAAATAAAACAGGAAAAGGATAATACTCAGAAGTGTATCAAGATGTACCATAGTATATTAAAGTGTGTCAAAGTGTGTAAAAGTGTATCAACGTGTACAAACGTGTGCAAAATAAAACAGGAAAAGGTTAATACTCAGAAGTGTCTCAAAGTGTGTAAAAGTGTATCAACGTGTACAAACGTGTGCAAAATAAAACAGGAAAAGGTTAATACTCAGAAGTGTATCAAGATGTACCATAGTATATTAAAGTGTATCAAAGTGTGTAAAAGTGTATCAAAGTGTACAAACGTGTGCAAAATAAAACAGGAAAAACAATTTAGGCTAATACTCAGAAGTGTATCAACATGTACCATAGTATATTAAAGTGTGTAAAAGTGTATCAAAGTGTGTAAAAGTGTATCAAAATGTGTCAAAGTGTATCAAAATGTGTCAAAGTGTATAACATCAAAAAAATTGAGGAAATTTAATTTCAGCTCACTTTTTAAGAAATGTACCAAAGTGTACCAAAGTGTATCTAAGTGTATCAGAGTGTATCAAAATGGATCGAGAATAAGGTCTGAAAAATCGCTCTTAGATACATTTTCATACACTTTGATACATTTTTGTATGCTTCAATACACTTTCATACACTTTTATACATTTTGATACACCGAAAAATTTCCATTCGGGTACCAAAATTCATCCATTACTAGAAACTACATCAATTAACTGAAAATTATCTTCAAATGTATTGAAAAAATTAAAATATAAAATACTTCGAATAATTGCATGTTCAGCAAAATATTCTAATAATTATTATACGCAAACAGATTCTAAGATATTTTTGTAAATTGATCAATAACTGCAAAATATGTGTATTTACTTTTCTTTTTTTTCTGTTGCTCCTCGTACCGATAAGCAACATCTTGAGCCCCAAGGTGTTACGTCATGACGTATCTTTAATTTTAAATTTAATAATTTAAACCTGTACAGTTATTAATCAATGAAAGAATTTTTTAAGCTTAACATAAAAATAAATAGTCTAGTAATAACTTAAGATCAGCATCAGTGTGGCTATCTCGTGTGGACAACTCAATGGTGCGCAGTATATACGCTCTATAGGTTTGTCCACACGAGGTAGCCACACAGATCAGCATTGCTTAGAATAAAAAGGGGTATTACTGACGTCTTTTCCGAAGATAAATTTCAAAGCATTAAATATGGCAATTTTTTAAATGAATTTGCTTTGTGATTTTTCACCGGTAGATTTGCTTGAACTGATAGCTAGTATAGCATAGAGTAATGATGGTTTCGAAATTGTTAGAGTCAATACTATGACTAAACCAGAGGGTCGGGGTCGTGTGTCTCTCACTAGCAAATAAGTTTTCAAGAAATCCATTCTAAATATTGAAAATAGTGACAGTCTTTGTTTTTTCAGCTCCATAGTCGCTGCTCACGTATACCCTATACGTGGTAAAACGCGTAGTGGAATTTCCTATGACAGATGGAATAAAATAAGACATCATACAGCACAATATCAGAAAGTGCAAGCATTGAAACTTGTCAGAGCTGCGAGAGTTATGATATCTCTTTACGAAGCCTCTTTGTGATATAAACCAGGAAAAAATAAAATGTTTTTGATGTAGCAGAGATTTTTACGGTGCTATTTGTTTTGAAAATCATAAAAATTAAAAATCCTTCGATAATTCTCGATCGGTATTTGAGAGTATGAAAATTTGTCATGCATGTAGTAAAATAGTGCGAATCAACGATAAAGAACTACATAATTTTAATACGATATTTTGTAAAATATGTAATGGTAAGAGGCCAGTAGAAGATCAGGTGCCTAGTCTGAGAGATCCTGCGATACTACCGCCCATCGATGAAGTACGAAAAGTATTATCGTATATATTAAATATGGGTGATTCTATTCTAACGAGTAATCACATGTAATCGTTTAATAAACTATCAATATAAGGTTCAAATATTATTAAGAGGCGGCCGTATAGTTCTGTCCTTGTCTAATCTAAATTTTCTTTATTACTAATAAATTAAATATTTTCATAGAAAAGTAAGACAACCGCCCAATAGAGCAAAAGACAAGCAAACGATTCTTTTTTATGAAAAAATATGAAATTTTGATTATTTTTCGAGTGAACTCTGAAACGGAAAAACAGTTGAATCAACTCAATCAAGTTCGATTGTTTTTCCGTTTCAGACTTCACTCGAAAAATAATCAAAATTTCATATTTTTTCATAAAAAAGAATCGTTTGCTTGTCTTTTGCTCTATTGGGCGGTTGTCTTACTTTTCTATGAAAATATTTAATTTATTAGTAATAAAGAAAATTTAGATTAGACAAGGACAGAATTATACGGCCTCCTCTTAACTACAAACTTTTCATATACTTTCAGCTTGTAACTTTATGATCCGTTGACTTTTTAATCGCTAATTTCAATGTAGCTTTTGTAGGGACCCTTAGAAAGTATAAAAAGTAATCTCCCCTGTCTGTAATCATATATAAAATTTTTTTTAATCGTTGTAGAGATACAGGATAGATGAATTAATACTTCTGAAAGATACGAAAATATTTTTTTCCATCCGTACATATATTTCAGCAGAATGGTTGAAAAAAAAAAATTTTTTTTGACCCTCTGTTATTATAAAAAAAAATGTATATTTTTTCATAGATAAAAAGCAATAATAATAAGAAATGTTATGTTTGAATCTTATGAAAATATAAGCTATTCCTATCACATGGAAATATTGTTATTATATGTTTATTTTGCTAAAAAATTGCTTTGTTGATCATAGAATACATTTTTGTTTACGTGTAAACATCATTTCACTTATGAAAGCTAAGTTACCTTTTCTACGATAATTCCCCTGGCTCTAAACATTTAACTGTCACAGATGATATAAGCGCATATTCAAATACGTAATAGACGTTTAATTGAAAGTAGTAATGATACAACAAAATAAATCTCAAAAGTTTGTATAGCAGTGAATCGTTGAATGAGACTCGTTTGACTTCGCTCGAATAAAAAAAATTTTCGATTACAAATTATCGTTGATATAATCTTGCACCTACAGGATAACAATAGTATAGCCAAATTTCTCTCCCTGCCTAGTTTTTTGAGATGCACTCACAAAATTCTAATTAAATAATAAAGTCAACAATTTTATTCATGAATTTCATACCATGAAGTGTTAAATTAGTGGTACACTTGAAATTTAATACATATTATACTGCTTATAATTTTTATATATTCAAAATTGAATATATATATATATATATATATTTGTGGAGAATTTCCGAGTAAGCGCATTCTCAAATCTTTTTGTAAACAACCACTGTAGTCATATTTACATACTACACTATATACTACGTATATACTACAAATAAATAAAGCGAAATCAAAGGTTGCATCGTTGTATTCAGAAAATAAAAATATCAGTTTATCATTAGCCTTGATGAAGAGTTTGTCGTTGATATCAAAGTAAGTATATAATTATTTGAATTTAAATGAAAGTCTTTGAAAAATCTGAATTGGAAAATCTATAAATTGATAATATATTATTTTATATTGTATTGGTAATAAAATGGTTTCTACACGTGGACATGGCGAACTTCCTACTTATCCTTTATCATCAAGTACACTTAACTCCACTCCCAAACACAGAAATAATGTTATTATATATTTTGAAAAAGCAAACTTTCTCAAGTATGGATATATTTGTTCTTTAACTTTCTTCTAACAATGTTTAAAAATACATATTTTTGCTGTAACTCCTTGTTTTTTATTTTTAAAAATTCATCCATATATGGTAATAGCTAATTCTAAAGTATTTCAGATAGTTTAGAATCTTTGTTCGACATAAATATTATTAGAAAATAATATATCAAGTGATGATAATAAAAAAAGTGATTTTCCTGGAATAAAAGTAATTCCTCTGTATCAGTATATTTTTTATCTATCAGTTTTTCTATGAATAACCTATGGACAGCTTGGCTACTTTGGGATATTGTTCTATTAAATATAACCATAAAAAAATCTGAGTAAAATTTTTAAAATGAACACCTTTATTTTCTATTATTTCAAAATTTGAATTTGACCCGTCCGAATAGAATCATCCATATGTATCATTGTTACATGCAACCTATCGCCGATAAAAAAAGATTCATGATAAATAAAAAAACAATTCTTTATATATTTTATGATTTCGAGACTCAGCAACCAGAGAGCCTCTTAGGCTGTAAGGCTGGAAAAGTAAGGCTGCATGTACTGAATTTGTGTGTTGTCCAGCAAGTGTGTAGTTACTGTTTGAACGATGAAAATGTATTAAATTCTTGTGAAGAATGTGAAATACGCGAGTACGTGTTTGAAATGAACCCCGTGAAACAGCTAGTTGATTTGGCTTTGTCACCAACAAGGAGAGTGCATTGAATTTAGGTCCCGAACTTTCTTCTAGCTTTGAGATCTTCTTTCTTACATAAAATCATGAAAAAAGCCGCGTCCGTTCGGTCCAACGCTCGATTTTTCGAGTTATGAGCAGTTTTGTCTGTTCTGTTGAAAAATTTGCATCTGCTTTATAATTTTACAGTTTTCGAATTACTTATTCTATAAGGTTTTTACTGATTGCATATTAAAGTTATGATTAAAACCTTTCGATTAAAAAAAAAACGTGTCCAAAAAACTCAAGTTGCTACAAAGTTATGAGGGAATAAAAATAGCGCAAATATTTAGCTGAAAATATGCATAGAAAATAAATGCAACATTTTAGTCAGAAATTCATTTCAATTTTCATCTCTTCATAACTTTTTAACAACTTGAGTTTTTTGGACACGTTTTTTTTTTAATCGAAAGGTTTTAATCATAACTTTAATATGCAATCAGTGAAAACCTTAAAGAATCAGTAGTTCGAAAACTGTAAAATTATAAAGCAGACGCAAATTTTTCAACAAAACAGACAAAACTGCTCATAACTCGGAAAAAATCGAGTGTTGGACCGAACGGACTCGGCTTTTTTCATGATTTTATGTAAGAAAAAAGATCCCAAAGCTAGAAGAAAACCCGAGACCCAAATGCAATGCACTCTCCTTGTAAGACAAAATTTCAAACAAATTATTTGTGTAGCCCACGATCCGCAGGGCTTTGATGCACAATTTATTCTGAAACATTTAACAGAGCGTAAAGATCTTAGAAATAAGCCAAATGTAATTTTAAGCGGGTCTAAAATAATCATAATGGAAATTTTATCGGTTAAATTCATAGATAGTTTGAATTACCAACATATAAGTTTGGTTGCGCTACCAAAAGCTTACGGCCTTGTTAAGGTACGTTCCCTCATTTTTTCAACACACCGGAAAATCAGACTTATGTGGGAGATGCCACCGATATGAGCTTTCTCGCCAGATTCGATGAAAGTCGAAGAGCAACGCGAATTTATGCAGTGGTATAACGAAAAAAAGCTGAAAATAACATATTTAATTTTAGAAATTAAATTATAAAATATTGTAAGCAAGATGTAAAAATTGTATGATTAGCATGTCCGGCTTTTCGCAAGACCGTCATTGAATGTGGTAATACAGATTTGTTTGTAGAGTATGCCACCATCGTATCATCTTGCATGTGTGCGTACAGGAAAAAATTTTTACAAAAAGATACAATAGGTATTATATCTTAAGGTGGCTATAGACAAGCAAATAAGCAGTCTATGAAGGCGATGTGATGATTATGCGGGATGGAAAAATGTGCTGAATCGACAAATTCAGTATACCGTCCGAGCACGAGAAAAGAGACTTCCCGATGGCCTTGTAGTGGACGAATATTAGTAAGAAAAATAGTATTAGTACTAAAAATAGTAAGAAAAATGTTTTACGATTTCACGGGTTGCATTAGCATGGCTGTGTGTGGTGTTACACAATAAATCGAGACTAGAGGCTCGTAAACGGTAAAAATATAGACGAAAGTTTCGAGAGAACCGCGCGGATATCGGAAAAAATACGAGTCCGTGGTTATGAACTTATCGAAAAGTGGGAGTGTGATTCTGATCGTGAGTATTTAGAGAACGAGAATATGAGGTCGTACATTGAAGATAAGACACGAAAATGGCACGCACCATTAAATCCTTGAGAAGCATTTTTTGGCGGGCAAACGAGCAATACAGTCAAAATTTGCGATGCAAAAGAGGGTAAAAAAATAAAATACGTGGATGTGCGTTTGTTGTACCCATATATTTGTAAATATGAGCGATATCCCATTGGTCATCCAACTCTCTACGCGGGCAAGGATGAGTGTTGCACTCTCATGGGTCAAACGAATGACATAAGTCACGTTGGAAGTCTTATTAAATGTGAAGTATTACCGCTGCGAAATTTATATTATGCTATACTCCCCGTTGAAATACATAGTAAAAAAAGACGTCATTTTTCCAATGTTTAGAAAAGTTATTCAACAAATGACGTCTTCTTATTATTTCAAAGACGTATTTTTTTAATAAAAATGATGTCTTTTCTTACGAATTTTTATTTAAAAAATACGTCTTTGAAAATGTAAAAAGACGTTATTTGTTAAATAGCTTTTCTAAACAGTGGAAAAAGGAAGTCTTTTATGCTCCAATTTAAGACACAACCAAAGACGTCTTCTAAAACGTCATTTTCTCCAAATTTAGGAAAAAAAAGGCATTTTTCATGAATTATGTCATTGAAAAATGACTTTACATGATAATCATTTTCCATTCAAAGGAAAAAACAAAAACGAGGTTAACCTCGTAGTTTCAACTCTTCGAAAAACGAAGAGCATTTGCGATTGAACTGGGAGCGTTCTGGTCTTATATATATGCGTCTTTGAAATTTGTATAAGGGATCGCAAAACTTGAAAATCGCCACCTAGTGACTTACAGTCGAATTGATGGTTGATTGCGTCAATTTAATTTTAACTCACCAGGTGGCGATTTTCAAGTTTTGCGACCCCTTATACAAATTTCAAAGACGCAGATATATAAGGCCAGGATGATCTTAGCTTGATCGCAAATGCTCTTCGTTTTTCGAAGAATTGAAACTTCGAGGTTTACCTCGTTTTTGTTTTTTCCTTTGAATGGAAAATGATTATTATGTAAAATTTTTCAATGACATAATTCATGAAAAATGACGTTTCTTTTTCCTCAATTCGGAGAAAATGACGTCTTTGAAAGACGTCTTTGATTGTGTCTGAAATTAGAACAAAAAAGACATCATTTTGCTTTCTCATAGAGAAAGCATTGTATCGATATAAAATTTTTTTTCTATTTTTTCATTAATTTGTACATATTTAGACTCAGAGAGTCGAAAAAAGTGGTTTCCAGAAAATGTCTGTATGTATGTATGTGTCTGTGTCTGTGTGTGTGTGTGTGTATGATTTCAGTACGCCAAAAATATCTCGAGATCTTCTCGATGTATTTGCTTCAAATTTTGCATGTAATTTATTTTTTTGTCTAACTGGGGGGGAAGCTATTGAAAATTGATCTTCTTAACTCAGTTATTTTTCAGAGCCATTTTAAGAATTTTAAAATAATTTTGATTTTTCATTTTTTTGGTGTTTTACGTAAACTATTCGAAGAATTTTCTTGAAAATTTGTAGGGACATTATTTGCGACTGCCAAAAGAAGAAAAACTTTTACTAACTGATTTTCTTAGCGCACTTTTAACTTTAGAGCAATTTGAAAATTTTGAAAAAAAATTTGTTCTTTATTTTTCTTTTATTTTATGAAAACCATTCGATAGATTTGCTCCAAAATTTGTATGCAAGTTATTTGCTATTGTCTGAGAAAAATTTGCTTTGGAAAACTCATTTCCTTAACGCAGTTTTAATTTTAGAGCATTTAGAAAATTTTTGAAAAAATGTTTATTTTTCATTTTTTTTATATTACACAAAAACCATTCGTTAACAAGCTTTGGAAAACTTATTTTCTTAGTGCAGTTTTAATTTAAGAGAATTTTGAAAATTTTGAAAAAAATTTTTCATTTCTTTCGGGTCTTACGTAAACTACTCTATGAATTTGTTTAATAATTTGTATAGTAATTATTTGCTACTGTTAAAATAATAAAAACATTTGAAAACTGATTTTCTTGGCATATTATTAATTTTAGAGCTTTTCGAAAATTTTTAAAAAAGTTTTTATTTTCTATTATTTTTCTATTTTACGAAAACCATTCGATAGATTTGCTCCAAAATTTTTATGCAAGCTATTCGCTATTGTCTAAAGAAAATAAGATTTGGAAAACTTATTTTCTTAGTACAGTTTTAAATTAAGAAGGGGCCGAACTATCTGTCTTTGTCTAATAGCGTTTTTCATCATTTATGTAAACACTATCCGGTATAACAAGAAAAAAATAGCAGCCCCCGCTAGATATTAGTATAATAAGTAAATTTTGTAATAACAACCAAATTTTTTACCGCATAGTTTTTGACTAATTAGAGACCTACTAGCAATCTAGAATATAACCTATCTTTTTTTGGTAGGTCTCTAATTATTCAAAAACTACGCAGTGAAAAAATTTGGTTGTTATTACAAAATTTACTTATTATACTAATATCTAGCGGGGGCTGCTATTTTTTTCTTGTTATACCGGATAGTGTTTACAAAAATAATGAAAAACGCTATTAGACAAAGACAAATAGTTCGGCCCCTTCTTAAGAAAATTTTGAAAATTCTAAAAAAATGTTTATTTTTCATTTTTTTTTTTATATTACACTAAAACCATTCGATAGATTTGCTATAAAATTATTATGAAAATTATTCATTATTGCCTTAATGAAACAAGCTTTGGAAAACTTATTTTCTTAGCGCAGTTATAATTTTAGAGCATTTTGAAAATTTTGAAAAAAATTTATTTAAAATTTTTCATTTTTTTGGATCTTACGTAAACTACTCTAAGAATTTGCTTAAAAATGTGTATAGAAATTATTTGATACTGTTAAAATAATAAAAACATTTGAAAACTGATTTTTTTGGCATACTATTAATTTTATTATTTTTCTATTTCACGGAAACCATTCGATAGATTTGCTCTAAAATCATTATGCTAATTATTCGTTATTGCCTTAATAAAACAAACTTTGGAAAACTTATTTTTTTTGTGCAGTTTTAATTTAAGAGAATTTTGAAAATTTTTAATAAAAATTTTTCATTTTTTTGGGTCTTACGTAAACTACTCTAAGAATTTGTTTGAAAATTTGTATAGAAATTATTTGCTACTGTTAAAATAATAAAAACATTTAAAAACTGATTTTCTTGGCATACTATTAATTTTATAGCATTTTTAAAACTAAAAAAAAATTTTTTTTTTTTAGTTTTTTTTTTATTTTACGAAAACCATTTGATAGATATGCTCCAAAATTTGTATGCAAGTTATTTGCTATTGTCTAAAGAAAACAAGTTTTGGAAAACCAATTTTCTTAGTGCAGTTTTAATTTAAGAGAATTTTAAAAATTTTCATACAAATTTTTATTTTTCATTTATCTTCTTTCTTAGCGTGGTTACGATTAGAAATTTCGTTGTCATCGTTCTTTCAAAGTACAAATTTATAAATAAATATTAATGTTAGACAATTTTTTTATATTAAAATCACATTTAAATAAATATAAAAAAATTAATGAAACTCAAAGAGCTCTATGAGGAAGCATTCCGCCAAAGCACTTGGCAGCGTTTTCCCAATGTTTAGAAAAGCTATTTAACAAATAACGTCTTTTTACATTTTCAAAAACGTATTTTTTAAATAAAAATTCGTAAGAAAAGACGTCATTTTTATTAAAAAAAATACGTCTTTGAAATAATAAGACGTCATTTATTGAATAACTTTTCTGAACATTGGAAAAATGACGTCTTTTTTGGTTCCAATCTAAGACACGACCAAAGACGTCTTCAAAGACGTCTTAGAAGGACGTCATTATTTTCAACAGGAAAGACGTCATTCGTTTTAAAAAAATAATTTTTTTTTTTAATTTACGTCTTTTACTATAAGTATTTATTGGAAAAATACGTCTTTGAAATTATTTTACTTACAAAAAAAACGTTATTTGGTTACTATATTTCCGGAACATTAAAAAAATGACGTCTTATTTTGTTCCAATCTAAGACACGACCAAAGACGTATTCAAAGACGTCTTCATAGACGTCTTTAAAGACATATTTCAAAGACGTACTGGAAAGGATCATCCGCTAGCTATAGTTTGTTGTTCATAAAAATTAAAAGTTGAAAGAATTCTTCAAAATTCTGAAAATAATTGATTTATACCAAGTAAAAAATTCTCGTAAATTTTCAAGTAGCCTTAACGACTAATTTTTTTATATGTGCTCACTCGAAGTTTGTGTGTTTTGTATCTTATAGTAGTAAAAAGATAAACTTTAAGTGAGCATAAATAATAAAATCAGTCGTTAAGGCTATATGAAAATTTACGGAGATTTTTTTCTTGGTATAAAGTATATGTTCAAAATTTTGAAGAATTCTTTTAACTTTCAATTTTTATGAACAACAAACTATAGCTAACGGATGATACTCCTTAAAAGCAGGCCGGATTCGCTGTCCTTGTCTAATTAAGATTTTTGTTATTTACTCAAGTATTAATCGGTGTATCTGCAAATTGATGGTTAAGCGCAATAAATATTATTATTACAAATATGTATGTACAAGAAAAAAAAAATTTCCGGCCTGCTCTTAATCGCAATTAAAAGAGGTTAATGATCTTACTAACTAGGAGAGTGTCACACCTCCGGATCACGGATTTTGCTCAAACTTCGGGATAAGTTTTCAGATGATAAAATATGGAAAAAGCTAAAGTTATAGTCATAAATACTCAATATTTCCCTAGTTACTGACAATTAAAGAAAATTACTAAAAAAGTTACTAGATTTTTAAACGCATATAGTTCTTTAGCATTGATAGCTACAAGTTTGAAACTTTTTTTAAATTAAAGCTGAGCTCAAATCCTTTCGAATTAGTAGTTATAGCATGTGAAAATATTATTTTTTCCCAAAGTTAGAGCGTGATAAACAATGGACCTGATTTTTCTTTTAAAAACATTAATTAATAATGAAAGCTGAAATTGTGTCCAATCCTTATTACGCTCTAACTTTGGGAAAAACTAATAATTTTGATATGCTGTAACTACTATTTCGAAAGGATTTGAGCTCAGCTTTAATTTAAAAAAAGTTTCAAGCTTGTAGCTATCGACGCTAAAGAACTATATGCGTTTAAAAATCTAGTAACTTTTTTAGTGATTTTCTTTAATTGCCTGTAACTAGGGAAATATTGAGTATTTATGACTATAACTTTAGCTTTTTCCATATTTTATTATCTGAAAACTTATCCCGAAGTTTGAGCAAAATCCGTGATCCGGAGGTGTGACACTCTCCTAGTAAGACTAAAAGGATTTGTCGCTCTAGTACTTCTTCGAACTGGACACTCCAAATATTATTTACTGTAAGTTTTTGAATTTAGATGTGTCTGGGAATTTGTCACTCTTGATATTTGAACAAATTAAAATGCAATAAAAAGATGATTCTGATAATACAGAAGCTTCAAGGATTTTGTCGCTCTTAAAATTCATTGATCCTAGTTCACCAAAATGATTATATGCAAATTTTTATAATTATAATGCATCTGGGAATTTGTCGCCTACAAGATTCTTAACCATCATTACTTTTAACGCAATAAAAAGATAATTCTGATTTCACATTAGCCGCAAAGTATACGCTGCTCCTTAATTCATTGAATCCAAGCACATAGGAAATGTTTTTATGCAAGTTTTTTGAATTGGAATAAATTAGAGAGTTGGTAGGCTTCTAATATTTAAAACTATTAAGACTTTGAGAGATGTTTGTGACCTCACTAAGGCTTTAAGGATTTTGTCGCTTTAGTAATTCTTTAATCGGCTCACTCTAAATATTATTTTATGTAAGTTTTTTTATTTAGATGCGTCTAGGAATTTGTCGCTCATGATATTTGAACAAATTATATCTTTGATCGCAATAAAAATATGATTCTGATTCAACAGAAGCTTCAAGGATTTTGTCGCTCTAGTAATCCTTTAATCTGCACATTTTAAATATTTTTTATGTGATTTTTCGACTTTAGATGCCTCTGGGAATTGGGTCCTTGCATGAAAAAGTGCATTATATCCGACAGGTAGAAAAAATAAAAGATTCATATTTTTTTTTTAAATATGATGAATTGCAAAAGTTATAACCAGTAGAAATTAATACAATTTTGATATTTAAGCGGCCTTGACTTTATCTATGGTCGCCAGGTAATATTTTAATTACCAAATTTAAATTGACTTCATCAATATGATTAATTACATGCATATGCAAGGTGCATACAGCAATAATATAAAAGAAAATTACATTTATCGACAATCTCCTCCAGTGTAATACTCTTGGAGATACGATAGTTCGTATTTTTTCATTACGTGTGGAGGAGAGGGTAACGTGATGAAAGTTATTATCGACGACTCCGTTGAGTGCAATACTATAAATAGTGCGATAATAAACTTTTTTATTATTATGAGATATGTAGAAAAGTGTTTAAATCGACGACATCTTTGAGTGCAATACTTTTAGATGTGCGATAAATAATACTTTTATTTAATGTAAGATGAGTAAAGAAATTATTATTTACGACATATCGAAGTGCAATACTCTTCAATGTGCGATAATTAATTTCTTTATTAGTTCTATGAAAAATAATAAATGAGATGAGATGAGTCATCCGTTTATAAATAACTTTTTGAAAATATATAATTTAAAATACTTGATATTTTTATTAAAGAGTTAATTATATATATTTTACAAAATCTTGCAAAGTTCCATGGTACTTTATATACGCGCTCTTATATATTATTTCATAAACCTTCGATGAAGTTTTATTTCTCACTGAAGAATTATATATTAGAAAATAGAATGTTCCATAATATTTATTTTATATATTTGCAAAAGAAACATTTAATTAAGATAAATATATTTGTAAAAGAAACATTCTATTCCCTTTACATTCCAAAAGACTATTTTTAATAATTTATTTTATTATTTATTAATTAAAAAAACTAATTTTTTATATTTTAATTTCTATCTTCAAACTTTAAACAGAATAATTATTTTTATACATATTATAGGAATAGAATGTTCTATTTATATATACACAATCATTTTAAAAAGTTACATCTTATATATTTTATTATTAACAATCAAATATTGATAATACCTTTTCATTAAAGAAATAGAACATTCTATTTCCATATTCACTTTACTATATCTATACATAGACATTTTGAGTTATCTTCTTTTTTGGCCTCGGTAGGTAATTATAAAGCCGTACTTATATTTTTAACGTAATTTAAATTTATTCTTACAGAAAATTATTCTATGTTATAAATAATGTCAAATTATTTATAAAATATTTATATTAAATTGAATAATCCTATTCAAAATTGATATGAGCTGTTAAATAGCACCCCAGGTAGAATTGAAAATTTTTGTAGAAAGAAATTTTGAATTCCTGAAATGTTTTTTAATTACACTAACCGCCATATGATTGGTTGCTTATATTTATTGTTATAATAAATATCAACTGTAAATCAAAATAAGCTTAATACGTAAATATAAACATTCAATCATATTTACAAACAAATATGCTTTTAATTCTCAATCTTCATTTTATAAATTTAATAATTACATTCTAACAGTTTTTAATTAATTTTTATTAATCCAACATTTAAATTGCTTATAATTTAAAAATTTATTTAGTTTTAAGAAAACTTTTCTTTTTTCAAATATGATTCAAATATAATTTAAACTATTTTCTTTTCAAATAAATGGGCAAATGAGTGTTTAAATTTCTTAATTCTATCGATATTCTAACTACTCTAAAATGTTTCATAGCTCCCACTAAAATATGAAATTTAAGTTCTATCTTTTGATATAAGTAAACAATCAGATAAACTAGTCCAGTCATTGAAGCATTTCAGCTGGAAATTTTGTCGGTTAGGATGGATTAACATGAAAATTTGTCAGTAGGTAAAGAATAGTCCAAAAAACAAAAGTTATATAATGCCGATGTGCGCTTTTGCCCAAGGGGCGGGAGCCGCCCCTTCTCGGGGGCGGTGAGAAAAAAAAAAAAAAACATATAATTCGATGTAAAAATCAATTTAAAGCAAAAAGTTTTCAATGAGTTTTTTTGTTAAATGAATACTTTTCGAGCTATAGGTGATTGAAAACATAGATTTTTAGTGTAAAAAAGCATGTTTTCTGACGGTTTTTCATGAAATAACTTGAAAAGTTTTAATTTTATCAAAAAACTCATAATAAACAAAAATAAAGCTTGTAAAAAAACAAAACGATTCCATTTTTAATCATTATTTTATATACAATACATAAGGAATTATAAATTATTGAATATTAATACTGTTACGCTTGAAACTTTAAGAGCAATATGCAACGTTAAATAACAGGAAAATGGCATACTTTTTGAGAAAAATGTATATAATATTTTTTGAAGGTATTGAGATTATCTTTTGAATCAATTTTGTTTTAAGTCAATAGTATAAAAATTAAAGGAGTTACAAGGAAAATAAAATTATTTTACATAATTTGACAATAAAATTTCAATATTAAAACCACTGTCATTTAGACAGGTTTTGAAATATAAAGAAATCCTTTTAGGGTTTATCTTAATTAGGTACCAACTATGTGTTCTAGAAGTTTCAGCAATTTATAATGCTTATTTTTTTTTAAAATTAAGTTTATATAAAAAAAAAAATTTTTATTTTTCAAAAATTCATCCTTTTTTTAAAATATCTCAATGATTAACAGATGTATGTAAAAAGTACTAAAGTTAAAAAATATAGCTTTTTTTTCATAAATATTTTGCTTTTTTTTTTATTTTTGTCCGATAAAAATCAACTGAGATATCAGTGTTAGAATTCTGTAATCAGAGCCAAGTACCACCTATTTTTGGCCCTTCAAACTAAAAAATCTCAAAAAATAAAACTTTCTAAAAATTGATATTTACATGACTTAAAGATGATACAATTACCTACAAAATCCATTTTGGAACAATTAAAAAGCTTAAAAATTAGCGGAGTTATCATAAAAAAACCAATTGTACTTTTTCGGTAAAACTTTCGGAGCGCATAAATTCGTTTATTTTCGAGTATTTTAGATACATACATATAAATATTTTACAGTTTCTTTGAGTCTGCACGGTATATAGCTTCTATTCTTTTCAGTTCCTATATGTATATTTTGTAAGTGGACATATATATATATATATATATATATATAGGGGAAGGTGGGGCTAAATTCCAGGCGTTTTTTTAAGAGAAGATTTCTTCTCCGGTAGTGAAATAATTGACTTTACCAAAGCATTAACACTAAGTTTAGACTTCAAACTGAATTAAAAAAATGGTCAAACAATAGTTTGGATCGAAAAAAAAATTGTTTTTTGGAAAATAGCCCCATGTATGGGGTAACTTTACATTTTGCGTTGGGGCTATTTTCCGATTGTACTATTAAACTAGGAATATCCTGGTAACACAATCTGTTGCAAGCTCGATTGCGCAGAACTTGCGTGGTCTGTTTCCACATTTTAATGCATATCTGCTGAAATTTAATTGCGACTGAAACGTGCGTCAGATTTGTAACAGATTGCCAATCGAAACGTGCGATTCTAAGATGAGAATAAACACGCAAACTTGCAGCAGAATCGAAGCAGTCTTTCGTAAGAATCTTGCAGCAGCACTTTACCCCAGAATTACATAAGAATGACATAAGTTGAGCGCAATTATATGACGAGAATAAACACGCAAACTTGCAGCAGAATCGAAGCAGTCTTCCGTAAGAATCTTGCAGCAGCACTTTACCCCAGAATTACATAAATATGACAAAAGTTAATTGCAATTATATGACGAGAATAAACACGCAAATGTCAGCAGAATCAAAGCAGTTTTATGTGAGAATCTTGCAGCAGATTTGCGCTAAAATTACATCAGAAGGACAAAAGTTAAATGCAATCTTATCATAAGAATAATCATGTGAGCATACAGCTTACTTGAAGTTATCTCGCATAAGAATCTTGCGATAAAACTTTACTACAGAATTACGTATGAATGTAGAACCAAAATATTTATCATCTTTTACTGATAGAAATTTATTTAAAACTTTTCTTAGATATTATAAAAATTTTTTATCTACGTTTATTATATTTTATAGTTGGCTTCAATGGTCTCCTCTCTTCTCCCCAATGTTTACATGTATATAATTTTATACTATAACATCAGTGCCCACCCCTTTGTGTATATATGTTGATTGTTTTTGCGTTCCTTCTTTTTTCTTTTAGCCAATATGTGCCTATAGGTGTAGGCATCGGTAGTAGGAACACGTAAAGTTTAAAGAAATGCATTAAATGTATCGCAATTATAAATTATTATATTTTCATTAAATTATAAATTATAATTTTTAAATTCAACATTTGCTTTCTTCAAATCTGTCAACAAGTCTTATGAACATGTTCTCGCAAGATTCTTATGCGAGATAACTTCAAGCTGCATGCTCACGTGATTATTCTTATGATAAGATTGTATTTAACTTTTGTCCTTCTGATGTAATTTTAGCGCTAATCTGCTGCAAGATTCTCACATAAAACTGCTTTGATTCTGCTGTACATTTGCGTGTTTATTCTCGTCATATAATTGCAATTAACTTTTGTCATATTTATGTAATTCTGGGGTAAAAGTGCGGCTGCAAGATTCTTTCGGAAGACTGCTTCGATTCTGCTGCAAGTTTATGTGTTTATTTTCGTAACATAATTGCACTTAACTTGTGTCATTCTCGTGTAATTCTGGGGTAAAGTGCTGCTGCAAGATTCTTACGGAAGACTGCTTCGATTCTGCTGCAAGTTTGCATGTTTCTTCTCGTCATATAATTTCACTTAACTTTTGTCATTCTTATGTAAATCTGAGATAAAGTACTGCTGCAAGTTTCTGATGCAAGACTGTTCCGATTCTGTTATATGCTTGTGTACTTATTATGATTCGCAGAACAGCACTTGACAATTTGCAATTCTTACGTAATTGTGCTGCAAAACTTTGTCGAAAATCATTTACTTAATTTGGTTGCTAGTGTCTTTAATAAGTTTTTTCCGCAAGTTTACTGCAAAATATCTTCAAGATTCTGCGCATTCTTTCCGTCCCGTAGATTGCACTTTCTCTCTGCCAGAAACATGCAATTCTGTTGCACTTATCTGCTGTAATTTCTTTTCATAAAAAACCCTATGAAATGCGGAAACAGACAGCACATGTTCTGCTGCAATTTTTTGATTTTCAAGAAAATTGCAGCAAAATTGCAACAAAATTGCGTTGACCATGTTACCAGGGTATACAATTAAATTTTTTATTTAACGAATTTTTTCTAATTTTTGACTATTTTATTAATCATTAATGCATTAATAATCACAAAAATATAATATTAACATTATAATATTCGTATGAATATTAAATAAATTATTATTGATATAAAATGAATAAAAAAGCGATTTCCCAAAAAATCCCTATTAATTAACATTGTATTGGAAAGTTGCCCCAAATGATTAAAAATCTTTGAACTGTCAGTACTAAGCTTAAACTTAACGTATCGGGTCATACTAGGTGTCAAAATTTTTGTTTTTTAATGTACTATAAACTTATTATTACGTGACAAATCGTTTCGTTCACACAGAATTATGAGATGTATTTTTAGACAACCCAAAAGTTTTGAAAGGCACTGCGAAAAAAAAGAAGTGGCTGTTACGAATTTAATTTATCAAGTAATCTACTAGAAGTTGTATAAAAAAGTTCGTTTGTATATATATTTTTAATCTATTTTACTGACCCCGGATAAAAATTTTCATGTGTGAGATTATTAAGCATTCTTAAAGTTACCCCATCTGGAAATTCGCCCCACTCTCCCCTATATATATATCATATAAGTATAAACTCAGGTAGAAGAAAAGAAATGAGACTATGTAGCTTGCCGATTTGATATGGGACTGCAAAAGATATACAAATTAATAAATTAGAGAAAGTTAATTTATCTACGTATTTAGAAAATATGCGTTACCAGACCTTTATTAAAGCTACAACTAAAAATAGCGCTGTAAAATTGTCATCATTAGTTCCAACAGTTGATGCTTTATGCGAACATTTTAAAAGAGTATATTTGCAAACGCAAATATGGTTAGGAAATAAAAATATTCTTCCGAAAAATTGGGGATGGATACATAAAGATGGTTTTTTACAGCCTACAAGAATGCTAAACCATCCTGCACCAGAACAGCTTCTAAGAATGATTTTTTGCAACTGTAAGACTACTTGCGGTGCTAATTGCAGTTGCAGAAAATTAGGATTATTTTGTTACTCGACATGTGGAACATGCTCCGGTGATAATTGTTTAAACTGTCCTCCGATTACAAATCCAGGAGAAGAAGAAGAAGTCGAAATTGATAATGAATAGAATTTAAAAAAATTTGTTTGAAATTTAAGTGAAATATTTGTATTTTTTTATTTTGTTCTTATAATAATAATAATAATAATAATAATAATAATAATAATAATTTTTAAGTTATGATAGTCTTATAATTTTAACCATAAATAGTCATTTCTAAATGTAAAATACTTAAATATATTCTAAATTCTATAATAAGACATAAAAAATATATTATTAATAGAATAAAAGTTATTAAGGTGGTTCGTGCGACTAACGTGTTTTTTCAAGATATTCTTGAAATTGTAGGTATAGTTCAATGAAGGCAATGTGAATATCATATTAAAATTTCAGAACATTTCATCGTTTCGTTTTTGATTAATCGATGTTCAAAGTTTTACAAATTACATTGGAAGTATATCTATATATATTGGAATTTTTACATTTCGTAGCTGTTAATCGCAATATCTCATAAACTAAATTCAAATTGTAATTGAAAATTTAAACATATATAAAGGAACTAATAATAAACATTTTCCAACAAGATTCACGTAAATTCATCGTTTTATTAAAGAGATAAAGTGTTTTGAACATGTAATTATTAGATAAACGATGCATATTTCGTTCACATTTACGTTGCTGCGCATGCGCAACTGGATCATGTGAGCGCTATCTCTTTCTCTCACAGCTAGCTTTCTCTCTCTTACCGCACGAACCACCTTAAATTATTAAAAGTACTAAAAACTCGTTTTTTTGGCATTTTATCATCAAGGGTTGTTTTTAAGTGTTGAAATGTTACAATAAAATAAAAATCATTATAAACTGTGAAAAAATGTCTAGTTTAATATAAATATGTCATTACAAAATAATTTACATGTTCAAAATTATTTTTTTCTATTTTTTATCGTAAGGGGTAGTTTTTAAGGGTTGAAATAATGTAATAAATTAAAAATTATATCATAAACTTAAAACGTTAATATTTTTCCATAATTGTATCATAAAAATATTTTTTAATATTAAAAACTATATATGCTCTTTTTATTAAGTCAAAGGGGTGGTTTTTAAGGGTTGTAAAAATGCTTAATATCATTAATTATGTTCCACAATATTAAACAATACTTATTTTAGACATTCCAAGATTATTTTAATTATTTATAAGCGTAAATCGGCATTTTTACTATTTTTCAACTTTAAGGGTAGTTTTTACCCCTTTAAAGCAAAAAGCGCACCTCGCCGATATATAACTTTTGATCTGTAGGGTAATATAAGCTTAATCCTAAAGTTTTATGAAAATCGGTGCTAACCGAAAGAATTTCCAGGTTATACCCTATTTTTGCCTCCAATGACTGGACTAAACATTTAATCGCATTTTCTAATAATTAATTGCCTACATTATTAACAAATGAATTCTTTATAAGTAAGCTAAGCTCTCTCACAGCCTCAGTTTTAAGATACAATTAAAATTTCTTCATAATACATTTAAAAAAAACAATAATTTTTTCAATGCTATCTTTATAAGTGTACAACAAACAATTTTTTATATTCGATGCATTTAATATAAAGTGTTATCAATATAAATGTATATCAACCGTAGTTTTTACTATTAAAATAAAGCCTATTTCAAATTACTGAAAAAGAAAACTACTATTTTTATTCAAATTAAATTGAACAGTAAAATTAAGTAAATACTAATTTTAATGATCTATATTGAATTAATATCAATTAATCTAAAAATTACAAAAGATCTTCTTTCTTCTCTCTTCTTTCTTTCATATTTATATCTGTATTATAATTTTCAATGAAGCTATTTATTTCTTTCTTACTTTTCTATATGCTAGAAAAAGCTTCTTTATTCGGGGTCTTGATCCCTCTAAGGATTACATCACTTGAAAATTGTACTTCCTTTAATACAAAACTCGATTTTCTAAAATTTAATCTTGAATTGTGCTTTTCTAATCTTTTTAACGATTCTTCTAAATTCTCCAAGTGCTATTCAAAACTTTGAGATATGCACAATAAATTATCAACAAAAGCTATTACTGAGTTGTGCTGATCTCCTATGGCTAGATCTAGTACTCTTATGAGAGCTGCACTACTAATAGGTGTATCAAAAGGCACTACATTGAACTCATAGACTTTAATATTTACCATGAAAGCAGTGTATTTTTTGCTGTTTTCATGTAAAGCAATTTGCCAAAAACTACTTGTTAAATGAAAGTTTAACATATATTTTAGGCTAGATCTAGTACTCTTATAAGAGCTGCACTACTAATAGGTGTACCAAAAGGCACAACATTGAACTCATAGGCTTTAATATTTACCACGAAAGCAGTGTATTTTTTGCTGTTTTCATGGAAAGCAATTTGCCAAAAACTATTTGTTAAATGAAAGTTTGACATATATTTTAGACCTTGGCATCTTTGAAATATTTCCTCGATTCCAGGTTGCGCTTCATAATCTTTAATGAGCTTTTTTTTCATTAAGTTTTCTAGCATCTAGACACAATCGAACGGAGCCATCTTTATTAATTACAATAACCAATGGGTCGATGTAAGAACTCGTTGATCTTCTAATAATATTTAATTCAAGCATTTTTTTCCTTATAATTAATAGAAATAGAAAATTGTTTATCGTCCTTGAGTTGCAATTCATGCTCATGAATGTCTAGCAAACCTGGTTTTTTATTAAATATTCCACAATATTGGAATATTAACATAATTAACTTTTGTTTTTGTTCATCTGTAAGGTTTTCATTTGGCAGTATTTTTTCTTTGACCTCTTCATACATTAAATTGTACGTAGGATCATTTGAATTTTTATTGTTTGGTTTTAAGACACTTTCACTGTACTCAATACTAACTTTGATATTCACTCTCTTCAAGAATGATATCTATATAAGGAATAATTTCCTTTTTATTTTGATTACTGATACATATTTTCTCATGTACACTTGGCGGAAAGGATATTTTTCCGAATTTTAACCTCAAATGGCAGCATTGCATATTTTACCACAGGCATAAGACAATTTCAAATTGTAGAACAAATTTCACATCATCGTTACTCATTACTTAATGACATAATTTTAGTAAACAAACAATATCACTTTCTTTTTTTATGATTCGGATTATTATTTTATTAAATAAAATTTTTATTTCTTAGTTCAATAATCACATAGAATCTAATATTGTGAATTTAAATTATATAGGCAATAATATTTAAGTTGTTATCATTTGAATTTTGCATGAATAACCTATAAGAAAAAACAAAATAATCATGATGCGAAACTCAATGCATAATTCGAAGTTTTCTTATGTCTGTGGTAAAATATGCAGCGCTGCCATTTGAGGTACACATTCGGAAAAATATCCTTTCCGCCAAGTGTAAAGTATCTAAAATCATTTTTAAAAGGCGGTCGGAACCATTCGCCGCTTGGTGGCGCTGCGGTCAGGTGAGAGAAAAATATAAAATATTTTTTATACAGCAATTTAAAATTTACTGAAACAATAATACACTTTTAATTTTACTCTTGTCATTTCCTCTAGCCATATATATGTAGAATAATTATTAATATTAATCTTGTTTGAAAAGTCTAAAATATTGTTATAAAGCGAAAAATGCGGCGCGAGGTGGAGCCAACGTAAACATTAGCATACATCATTCTTTAGTATTGCTCTCTCTGTCGCACTAAGGGAAGGTGCACGCATGTTTACATTGGTCCTACGTTGCATCGCATTTTTCGCTTTATAACAATATTTTAGACTTTTCAAACAAAATAAGTATTAATAATTATTCTACATATTGATGGCTAGAGGAAATGACAACATTAAAAGTATATTGTCGTCTCAGAAAATTGTAAGAAGCCGTATAAAAAATATTTAATAGATTTCTCTCACCTGACCGCAGCGCCACCCTATATCTGGTGGCGAATAGACCCGACCGCCTCTTAAGCCTTTTTGTACACTTGGCGGAAAGGATATTTTTCCGAATGTGTACCTCAAATGGCAACATCGCATATTTTACCACAGGCATAAGACAATTTCAAATTATAGAGCAAATTTCGCATCATCGTTACTTATTACTTAATGACATAATTTTAGTAAGCAAACAATATTACTTTCTTTTTTCATAATCCGAATTATAATTTTATTAAATAAAATTTTTATTTCTTTCTTCAATAATCATATAGAATCTAATATTGTGAATTTAAATTATATAAGCAATAAAATTTAAGTTGTTATCATTTGAATTTTGCATGAATAACCTATAAGAAAAAACAAAATAATCGTGATGCAGAACTCAATGCATAATTCAAAGTTTTCTTATGTCTGTGGTAAAATATGCAGCGCTGCCATTTGAGGTACGCATTCGGAAAAATATCCTTTCCGCCAAGTGTACATCGTAGCCAATTGTGCATTCTCTCACTAGCTTTGGTACTACAATAAAAATGGCATTAAATTTTATACTTGCCACCTTAACAGCTAACATAACTTGTTTAGTTATTTTTGTTGATTTTAAATCAGTTCTAACCTTGATAACTTTTCCTGCTATAGGTAAAGTTGGACGATCTTTAAAAATATGAGAATTATTCTTGCAGAACTCTTCTGAAATACAGGTCACCTCAGTGCTTTAATCTATTAATGCTTGAATTTTGATGCCTTCCACCTCTAATGGTATCTGAGGACATTTCTTTTTTATGATGTTGACACCGTCAGGTTCAATATCATATAAGAGTTCACTACGAGGATCACTAAATATAGTGTTAACCTCAAAACTTTCTTTTTTATCAGTTGCACTTTGCTGATTTATTTACTTTTCCTGAATCCGAATTACAAAATGCAACTACTGTCCGTTTCTCGATTTTGATGTACCTGCTTCTGGAAATAAGCTCGTAACATCTACATCTTCTTCAATAAAATCTTGTTGACTAGACGATTTTTGCTTTGGGTTTAAACCTTTTGGTTTATTCCCTTGTTGCACTCTTATTTCATTTCCTCATGTGTATTATAGGGCTTTTGGTTATATCCATTCTTATTATAATCCTTATTATAATAATTTGGATTTTTGTTTGGATGGCTTTTATTCTTTTCCGTAGAATATTGCTTATTCTCTAGATTTTGATCATCAAAATCAAATTCAGATAAAAGTGCAAATAATGCAGTTTTATCTTTGATACGTTGTACACGTATTGCACTTCGAGTTCCTCTATCAAAATGACTGCTTAATTGAGTTATTATTTCACAATCATCTCGATGTTGATCTAGTTCTTGCGCTAGATTAAATAGTTCCATTGCATATGCAGATCTATTTGAATTCTTTTTAGGAATGAATTTCTCAAATTTGATTTTTCTTTTAACAGCAGGCCGGAGTAGAACCTGATACCGACCGAGTAACAATTGAGTTGTTTGTTATTTACTCAAGTTTTAATCGGTGTATCTTCAAATTAAAGGTTGAGCGCAATAGATATTATAATTATGGACATCTATGCACAAGAAAAAAAATCTACCGCTTTGTTTTTGAGAAAAGTAAGTAACGCCAAAGTAAAAGTTTATGTTTATAATATTTTCGCGTTACTTACTTTTCTCAAAAACAAAGCCATAGATTTTTTTCTACTTGTGCATAAATATTTGTAATAATAATATCTATTGCGCTTAACCTTCAATTTGCAGATACACCGATTAATACTTGAGTAAATAACAAAAATTTCAATTAGACAAGGACAGCGAATCCGGCCTGCTCTTAAGTGCTCTTTGTGTATTTTCATTCCAGAATTGTAGCTTGAATCTTTCTTCGAATTCCTCAAAAGCTGTAATATCGTTCTCATTGATAGTAAACCAACTTTGAGCAATCCCTTCTAAAGCTTGAGAATAAATATATTTAATTTCTTTCTCATTTAATTTAGTGACATCTATATACCGTTTAAAATCATTTAAGAACTTAATTAGTCTTTCTTCTGGTGTCCCTTTAAATTTAGAAATTTTTAAATTTAATTTTTTAGCAGCATGGCATCACTTGATGCAATTAAGCTTCCATTACAGGTACGATTTAGTACATAGCTCTCTATCTGTTCTTGTAACTGTTAAGTGACAGAATTTTCACTTAATAAAATTTTTAAATTTAATCTAATATTTAAAATTATTTCGCGATTATTTTTTTTTTGAGTTTGTTTCTCAGAGGATTGGGCTTGATAAGAAAATATCGAGCTGCAGTTTTCTGAGAAATAAAACCGTCAGGTCAGGCAGGCCCTAACGTGGGAACATGCACACGTGAGGCTTCAAACGTCATACGTCATGCATGATCACGACACCACTGACCAATGAGAGTTCTCGCTCCTCTGCTCCTTCTAGTTTGAAGTGGGAGCGGAGCTAGCTCTCTCGTTGAAGAGCGGTCGACTTGAAGAGGAGATCGTCGCCAGCCCCAGCAAGAAGTAGCAGCAGCCAACATCGCCTGCCTGCTAAGGAAAGGAAATAGAGATAGGAGCCAAACAACGAGTAGAGGGATAGACAACAACGAAGATGCTATTAAGGAAGCTTGAGTTGTACGGCGGTTGCATTTTGATTTTACTGTACAAGTTTACATTTTAGAATCACGGGTTCGTTTTTGATATTTTTGTATTTGAATTCCGCGTGTGTCCATGACAACCATGCCAGCCAGAGGAGAGCCAGGTGCTATCATGGAGGAAATTCATTTAAGTTAAGTACTGAAAACATTGTTTGTAGTGGGTAAAATTATTTGCTTTTTATTTTTGAATAAAGTTAAATAAATTTTATTAATAGAATCAAGTAGTATCTAAACTATTTATAGAATGAGAAAATAACCAAAGTATCTGAGAGAAAATAACTCTAGATCTCTAAATTTTTGAATATAACAAATTTTTAGCAGAAATTAAATTCTTTTGGAAGTTGCAAAGTAAACGCGTTGTCTAAGGATAAAGAAAAATTTTGTAGTTATAACGTTCGGAATATTTGTTCTCGCAAACAAGTTTAAAATTCAATTGATATTCTTTTATGTTTGGTAAAATGAACCTTCAGATGCTTGGGTTAAAAAGCTGTAGACTCGATAAATATAATTTTGATTCTAAAATTAAGTTTAAAAGAATTTTTTTTTTAAATAAACTACAATGTACTTTATTACTACACCAAGCAAATCAATAATAGTCAAAGTTAAGGGAAGTCGTCATAGGTTTTAGTTTAGAATGTAGAGTTAAGCTAAGGAAGAAATTGAAGTTTGAAATTGTAGTACATCATTCTTTTATCTTACTTTGTGCGAGAAAAATTATAAAAGCGTTTGCTTTTATAAGAAAGTCTTTTTGGGTTTTGTAAGATTGTAGGAAATTGTATTTTCTATATATTTAAATGATAAATATATATTTAAATAAAAATTAAAAAGGGATGATTGTAGTATTAATTTTTTAATGGGTTCAACCAATCTTATCACTAGCATAATATTTATCTATTAGTTTTGGGGATGGGGTTGTTCAGGAGGGTAAAACCTTCTGATAAACCCACCCTTAATACTTGGCGCCCTAAGCGTTGAACAACCGAATTAAAGAACTGCAGGGATTGTGTTTTTTTTTTCAAAAAAATAGAAAAGAAGCGGAATCTTTGTTGTTTCGTGCGCTTGACGCACTGACACGTACGTGTTTAGCGGTTGATCTCGCGACCCATTGGGAAGAAGTAAAGTGAGAGTGTTTAATATTTTTGAAAAAAACAAAAAAAAATAAGAATATAAAAACCATATTAAGAGAGAAAAATATTCAATACTAAAATAATTTTTTCTTTTTTTCGTTTGTGCATTAAAATTTTAAAATGAAAAGTTTTAAAAAATATAATACAACGTAAAAGTTATAGTTGGTTAAAAGTGTCAAAGTGTCTTTCTTCAAGAAACTTAAAATCTTCTGTAAAAAAAAAATGGGAAATAAAAATATTTCGTCTCATTTTAAAATAAAATCGAGAAGTTAGCACTATGTAGTAACAAGAATTTTTCACGTTTTCAAATACATAAAAATTTCGTGATTAATTGTGTTGCCAGTAGAAACTGAGTACTTGGGAGCTTTAAGAGGAAAAGATTATCGCATCCAGAAAGTTTTTTTAAAGAATATTTGTGTTTCAAACAGTGAATTCTATTAAACTAGAAAATCCATGCGTCAGAGCGTCCTGTATTCAATCTGAATCTATGAATTTTTAATGATTGATTGTGGATATAGTATTGTTATTTTCTGTTTATTATTGAAAAATAATAGGGTAGATGTGGGTATGGCTACGGAGGTGCCAGTTACTATTTCTTTTTGCCATATAAAATGTGTAAAAATAATTTTTTTTTCGAGTCCATAAATAATATTGGAATGCAAAATCAAATATTATACGGAATATTTAATATTTTAAAAATATATCTCAAAAAAAAGGGAAAGTCTAAAAACATTTAAGAGGAGGCCGTATCATTCTGTCCTTGTATAATCTAAATTTTCTTCATTATTAATAAATTAAATATTTTCATAGAAAAGTAAGACAACCACCCAATAGACCAAAAGACAAGCAAACGATTCTTTTTTATGAAAAAATAAGAAATTTTGATTATTTTTCGAGTGAAGTCTGAAACGGAAAAACAGTTGAATCAACTCAATCAAGTTCGATTGTTTTTCCGTTTCAAACTTCACTCGAAAAATAATCAAAATTTCATATTTTTTCATAAAAAAGAATCGTTTGCTTGTCTTTTGCTCTATTGGGCGGTTGTCTTACTTTTCTTTGAAAATATTTAATTTATAAATGAGCATATCTCCACAACTTTTAATTTTTTTATAATGTTTTTGAAAAGTCATTTTACTGCTGTTACTGTGTAGCGAATAATGCACACTATTCAAACTAGGTTTACATCTTTTGTACAATCTTGTTCCTCTATTTTTTATGTATATATGGTGAATGTACTACCAATGCTCCAGTAGATATTTCTATAAAACGAAAATTTTTACATGGATAAAATTTCCGAACTTTTATCCATGTAAAAATTTACGTTTTATAGAAATATCTACTGGAGCATTGGTGGCACATTCACTATATACATAAAAAATAGAGGAACAAGATTGTACAAAAGGTGTGAACCTAGTTTGAATAGTGTGCATCATTCGCTACCCAGTGACAGCTGTAAAATGACATATCACCAAAAGATTAAAAGTTGTGGAGATATGATCAAATATTAAAACAAATTTAGATTAGACAAGGACAGAACTATACGGCCGCCTCTTAATACGGATTATTTGAAGTTGAACTATTTTGAAATCTTGATAAATTTCGTAAAATCGTGATCACGTATGCATCCTAAATTTGACAACATCCTCTGTTCTTATCTTTTTACGTAAAATAAGATCATTATTAAATGCGACATATCTTTACTTATTATATATTTTTGGAAATTTCATCTAGTTGCATATCTATCAATATCTACATCAGTAAAGAAATTAATGTTATATATTAACGTATCAGAACAGCCTATACGCCATTAATTAAATTCATTCCATACATGAGACACGAAAAACTTCGGGAAAAATAAATCCCCTACAAATGAAACATTATTACTTTATTCATTTTTTTTTATTATTTAGGAAAATTGAAGAAATAGTAAACTTTTATTATTACTTAGACTTCTTAAATCTTAAAAGCATACAAGCATTTTCAAAATTTAAATAATTTAAACTATTACAAAATTAACAGTTATTTTACAAATATAGCTTTTTATATATATAATTTTTATATTAACCTTTAAATATCGTCTTTGATTTCCAAGATATATCATAAGTGAATTCCAAAATTGATCTCTGTACATAGTCATGTAAAATTGTCCATGATTAAGAACATAAGAAACCAAAATTCTCAATAGCTAACGAATGACTTTATTTAAAAATTAATAATGTTTTCAACAATATGAAATTCATGAAATATATAGAAATTAAATCGCTCAAATTCTCAACAATTTGTATATTGTTTCTATTTTTAAAGTGCAAATGAAAATAAGAATTTTTCTATTTTATATTTTCTAAATTACAGTATTATATTATTTTTCAAACAAAAGACTTTTAAATTTTGTTTTGCAGAAAAGCTGTTATTTTAAGAATGATTCAATTTTAATTTTAAACTTAAATTAACAAACTTAAAAAAAAAAAAAATACTTTTCAAGCTAGTTTATTAATGAATAGTATTATTTTCCTTATAATATTTGAAAATATATATATTTATTTCAATTTTAACTTTTAACAGTACTGCATACACAATTTTGACTAACATAAGTGTTGAAATCAATCAAGAAATTGTCGAGTAATTTTGTATTTCATTGAAGATTATTTTAATAATATAAAAATGACAAAATGCATATGGACAAATTGGTTTATTATTTAAAATCATTTATTAATGATATATGATCCCTGTGTTATTATATGAATTAAAAACTTTTATTGTTTGTATTTTGACTATGGCATTACACTATAATTTAAAGAAAATTTTCAAGTTGTCGATCTAGAGAAAATTTTTTAGATATGAAATTAAGCTATCGAAATTGTATTATTGATCTGTTTTCAAATATTCCAAAATATTTTAAATCTTATTTGAAACTTATAAAGTTGCTTGCCAGGCTCATGGATTAAAATTTTATGGTGCTGTTATAAGCTAAAAAGTTTATAACATTGGTATTTTATAAATTTATTGCTTAATGCACTATTTTATAGTACAATTTTTTTTTTTGTGAAAAGAGGTAATTCAGAAGTACACTGAGAGAGGAAATTCATAACTGTTAAATTAGTATATTAACTATTAAAGTATATATTGTAGATCCTGATTAAATGGACAAATATTAATAGTTAAAATATTATATTCTTTCTAAAGATACGTATAGTTTTATAGTGAATATATGAAGCTATTAGCTCAAATATAATAAGATTATCGAAAATATGTAATGTGCATAGATAAATTATAATTATTAACATCTAATTTGTAAGATATTTGCATCATACTTATAATATTGAAAATCATTCTTTTTCTGGAAGGATTATTTTATAAGATCCAATGTGGACATTAAAACCTAATTTTATACACGTATTATGCATAAAATAAATATTTTTGGAATCATCTACAAGTATAAACTCAATTATCATAAATACTGGACTATCTTTAAGATTTGAAAGATATATAACTGAATCTTTTTTTGTACAAATTTCCATTAACATTAATATGTGATATTTCAGTAACTTTTATTTTTTTTTTGTATTTTAGATTTTACAACTGTACCGATAACATATCCATATTTCATCTCATCTTTTAAGCCTTTTTGAGTTAACAATCTGAATGAATATTCTAATTGAAGTTTAACAGCAAGTGTATAAATTATATTGATTCCTGATGAAATAGCATTAGTGTACTTCTTAAATTTTTGTAGAATGCTTCGAATTTCTGAAATTTTTAGGTTAGGGTTTTTGAGATCTATAAATAAATAGATGCCATTCACTCAATTATATATAAATTAATATTTTTTTCAATAGCACATACCTACTAAAGTCAAATAGCAACTTCAAGATGACATTTTTCCATAAATTTTCCATTAAAAAAAAAAGATGAGACTAATGTTTTTTTTTTAAAAAAAAAGTCGTCATTAGGGTAAGCGTTTAGAGTAATAAACATATTTTCACATCTAATCGTTACATATTAACTATTAAAATGTAGAATCGAAATTGTAACATACCGCAATATTGAAATTGAATTTCGATATTTTATTCTTTAAAAATATATCTTAATTATTCATATATAATAAAATAAGTATTAAGAAATTTCAAAACTAAAATCAAATATACAAATATTTTAACAGTTGTTGAACTTTTCTCTTAGTGTAGATGTCATAGAATTGTTATCTATTCTAATTTTGAATATACAATAACAAATGAATACAGGGCGATTCTTCGCACTCTCGACATCTTCACACAAAAGAAACGCAAATTTTCGTGAGCGGGAGTTGGCAATGTTTATATTAATAATTTTTATTAAAAAAAAAAAAAAAATAAAACTATGACTCAATAACTAATTTGGTTATTCATCTATGATTTTTATTACTAAATTCTCAATAAAATATTTTATAAAGAAAAATTTTAGTAAATCAAATTTTTTTTCGGTAATGATATGATTCTATTCAATACACCAATCACGTTCTTAGTGTAAAATACTTCACAGCCACCGGCCATCATTTAAAAAAAAAAAGGAGAAGGATTAAAATCAGAACTAATATTTTTCAAAAATATCAAGTCAAAGGCAATAAGATAAAATTCATAGCGATTGTACTAGCAGAATTTACTTTCTTAAAATTGCATCAGTTACGAATTATCTTGAGTAAACTATACGTTATCTAGCATGTCAAGAAATTTCCACCAAAAGCAAGCGGTGTCAAAATTAGAACTTTTGTTTCTACTTGCATTAGAAAGACAAAGTCAGCGCCAACAATTTTAGAAAATTAATATTTTAGGACAGTAAAGAACCGTTACAATAATATAATTTCAAAGCCGTCAGCGTAAATGAAGATAAATTTAACACATTGAAATTGAAGTTAAAGTGAAATATAACTCCTTTAGGCTTGGGAATCAAACTCAAATCTTTTTCTAACGCGCAGCAACCTACTCGAGTATCATGATAACCCTTCAGCGGAAATTCACATACAGTGTCAGCATAACTTCGAAACGTTCAAGAACGTGTAGCCTTGTGCTATGTAAACCGGTGCGTCGGTTACTTGAGATTGTCGAACGGTCGGCCCATTTTAGATAACTTTAGAATAATATTACTCGGTGTATACAGCGGAGATAATTTAACTTTTAATGTTATAAATTGCCTCAACACTCAATAACTTCTTTATAATATAAATTTTAAAGTCAATATAAGCTAATGATTTTTCGCTTGGTTGTGTTACCACTTATGCTATGTTAAAAGCAATTTTTTTTTTTTTATGTTCATTATTTATTTTAGATTTATTAAAGGATGAATTATTTTCTGAATCCGTACAGAAGTGCTTTATGCATATAGTTAAAAATTTTTATAAATGAATCTTTTTTACAGTTACATGAGCAGAAAACAATTTTAGTATTAAGTGTAAGAAAGTTGAAAAATATTCAGAATAGTATTTATTGAATCAATTAAAATTTTCCCCATTCAAAAATTAATTTTTTTTGTGATTTAATAAAAGATATTTTAAGAGACTCTGTAACTCAAACTTAATTTTGTGGGTAAACTTTTGTCTTATTGATTTTTTTTAAATATTAATATAATTATTTGGTCTACAGCAAAAATCTTAATAATTTTAAATTCATTTATGTGAAAATGTTAAAACAAGTTGGTAAGCGCAAATCAATGATTTTCAGTAATTTTGAAGGGAATAACGCGCATATAAAAATGATTTATAATATACAAAATTTTGAGAGAAATATATCTCACTTATCGTCACGAGGTGGGAAATAAATATATTTTGCCTCGTTTTAGGAAAAATTGAGACGCTAGTACTACCTTACGTTAAAGGGATGTCTCGTATTTTAAATACATAAAATCTTTCGTGATAGATCTTAGTTGCCAACATCACTTGAATCTTTCTATAATCACTTGAATCTGTTAAAAAATTAAATGCATTTTGTTTTGAATATAAAGGTCTTTATGTTAAGAGATAATTTCACATTTATTGTAGAACCAAATCGTTTTCTTTTCATCAAATATCTAATGTTTTCAGTTTCCAATTAATGAAAGAAAATTTAAAACGATTCAACAGCAATAAATAGTTTTACTTGCGCCAAGATTAATAAAAAAATGAAAAAATCAAGATCAAAAAAATGAAATCGCTAAAATTGTTTTGGGAAAAAAAATTGCGTCAGTTTTAAAGTTATATTAAAACCAACGCCAAGTATCTAAAATGCCTCAACAGTTTCCACCGTGATGATAATTAACCAAATTTTCTGTTAATGAAGAAAATGGTCGTTTTTCTCTTACCGTTTGTAGTAAAAATCAACCGTACTAAGAATATAATTAACAATATGAAATAAAAACGAAATCAAAATAAATTACATTTTTGCCATTAACGAAGAATAAGTATCTTTCCTCACTCTTCTGTTTAACAATAATCATTTTAATAATGTATTTAATTTTCTTGGCTTCAATCTAGGCATAAATAATTATTCAAATTATCCATTTAATTTCGAAAATCTCAAACAAATAATCTGTTATAAACGAGCAAATAAACTACAAAAATCAACTTTAGTTAGAAAAGAAATTTGGCTTATAAATTCACGGATGGTTATTAATAACATGAATTAAATTAATTTTCAAAAGTTAAAATTATTTTCCTGATGATAGTTAAAACAACTATTTTAATCATTGCTCAAAACAAAGCTGAATAAATACTCTTAGCAAAAATACGCGTAAGAAAATTAAATACAAAGCAATAGTGTCCCCCAATGAATAAATAACTGCACATTATACGTTTCATTTTTATAACACCCAACGAATCTTTTATTAATATTCTAATTTCTCTTACCATCAGTAATGAAGTTTCATCAATTCAGAAACAACAATAGAGTTCGTAAAAACAAAAGTTTTCTATATACTGGAATTTTGACAAATAACATGAGATTTGAATTAAAGTAGTAATCTACTAACGCGTAAAGTGCGAATTTAAAAACTGATTAACAAAAACACATTTTCTTATAGTAAAATATACTCCTCAAATGAATTGGAAATTTATAGGAAATGTCTAAAATAAGTAACAAAAACTAAGTACTTCCCTTGGTAATCAACGCCAAATGCAAAACCATTTTCTCGTTATCGGGCTCTATTTTTAAATATTCTTGATTCAATCTATAGAAATATTTCGTTGTTTGACATTTTTCCATTTTAGACCTTTTTCTGTTATTAATAAAATTAGTACCAAAACTATATAATTAAAATTAATATTAATCATCTTCAATTACGTTAACAAAAATCTATAAATACTCAAGTTCTATTACAGCTTTTTCTTTTTGATGTCAAATCTTTAATATCAATAAAATTACATTTACTCAAATTGTTTAAATTTCAGTTCTGAAATGGTTAAATTTTTCTAAAATTCACTTGTTTGACACACTGAATCCATCAAAAATAAAAACTTTTTCAGTCCTGCCTTTAACGCCGTTTAAGAAAAAAAAAATAAAATAATTTTTTTTCAATTTTAACTGCAAATTGGGACATTACGACTATTTTTCTTGCGTTCATGAGTAACTTTAAAATCAATTTCTCCATTATTATTTTATCAAAATACGAAAATAAAATCACGCATAATGACTGCCACGAAAGGTAGAAAACAAGTCAAGTTTTAGTCATTTAACCATCACAAATTGGTAGTAAGCAATAGCCACTAAGAAATTGAGTTTGATTCCTCGAGTAGCGTGTTCAAACCCCGTATAAATTTTGATTTTTCTTTACGGTAAAATTAACTGCAATCAATATCAAACGAATGTGCTCAACATATAAAATTGTCTGTATATAGTGAATATAAAATCGTTTTGTACATAAAATAGCGAGTTAAGGTAAATGAGTAAACCTACACTGAGGGATATCCTCGCTTTGAAGATTTCCATATTATACATTTACAGATTTCAGATAAAAATCAAACATACATGACACGAAATTTTGAACTGATTCAATTTTAAATCGAATTAATAAAATTAATGAATATCAGAATAGCTACAACGCATAACTTAAAACCAATTGATCTTTAAAATTAAATAACCGAATTCCAAGACTCATCGAAGTAACGTAACTCAATGATCAACGTCAACGTCGAAATCTCTAACTTCGATCTACTACTGAACTAGACAAATTCTATATTTGAACTTTATGACATGACTAAAGATTTTAAATATGAGTTGAGACAATATCAAGAGGAAGGACACTTTGCACACTCAAATGATGTAGTGAATTTAAACGATTCAGAAATATATATAAGTTTTGCTCATGCACCAAGAGGGAGCATTACTTACTAAATGATAGGTCCAATACCTAGTATCCAATGAAATTATAAGCATACATCATATAACAAAACCAGATGTAAATATTTACATATGGCGTCTGACATAAAAATTTCATGATTGGATTTCAATACTAAATATTACTAAATAAAGACAAATTTTTAAGAATTTCTGTCTTTTAATAAAAGAAAATAAAAATAATGAGGAAATATAGAATAACAAGCTGGTGTCACCCAAATTGCGCGCGCAAAATTTTTTTTTTTGCTGAACTTCTGAATACAATTTTTCTTTTTTTAAGAACTAAGAAAAAAATAAAAACATTTTTATAAAACATGGTACTTTAAAATTTAGGTTAAGTAAAAATATTGGCTTTCATGGTGTGGGCGGATGGTCCACACAAGATGGCTTTATGTTGCATGACTGCGCAACATGGAATATATTAAAAGCAACCATGATTAGCCAATACTAGATGTGCGACTCGAGTATAATGCGAAAAAGAAAATAACAAATGAAATATATATATATAAAAAGATGAAATATAAAAATGAAATATGAAACAAATTCCATACAGACGCTTTTAAAAAGAAAATAACAAATGAAATATATATATAAAAAGATGAAATATAAAAATGAAATATGAAACAAATTCCATACAGACGCTTTTTGTTAAGGTCATGTTATGATGATATATAAACGGACGCTTTTTTTTAAGGTCACGTAAAAAAAGAAATTTACAATGAAACTGGGGATAATATTAAATATATTTTCACTGTTGGTGTTGGTTACAATGAAACGTCACTGTATAGGGCGGGAGCTGATTTGGTCAACACGCAGTGGAACGCGATGGAAAATTCCCGATGTACTGGGGTATCTAACGTCACCGCATGGGGCGGAAGCCAGATACACAGTACAATATTTTCCAATAATGGGGGGTCATGGCCATGGTTTCTAAAAAAAAAAAAATATATAAATGAAATAATACAAATGAATATCAATATGAAAATGAAATACAAAATTGAATTACAAATATTATAAATGAAAATGAAACGAATTAAAAAATGAAAATAATACTATGAATGAACTGGAAGACAAAAATAAATATAATTATGAAGAACATCTATAGGGGGGTACACGTGCGGTATTCACGCGTGAGGAATATGTTCGGGCTTTCATTAAAGAAATGTTGGGAACTCTAACGTCACTGTGTAGGGCGGAAGCCAGATTTACGACATGGCTTGTGAAAGCCATCAACATGTTCCTTAGGGATTTTTCGAATGTCATGAATAAACATGTTTACTAAGGGGAAATCGGTGAATATGCGATTTCATTTATAGGGGGGATTGCTGTGTAATTTTGCGAACACTCTAAACCTCAAATACTACAAAATGGAATAAATGTATACCCATGTTCCACATTGATAAAAATGAAATAATTTAAATTTAGGGTGACACCGGAAAACGATATAATAAAATTTTTTTTAATAAACCAGAAAGCGGCTAAAGCCAACCAGACGCCATCAAACTATATTATTATATAAGGAAACAATTATTGCAGAAGCATTAGTTGAAATAAGAAATAGTAAGTAAGAAAAAGTATAATAACTAGATCTCTGGCTGGATAGTGTATAATAAATAATAAAAACGAACCCGTAAATAAATTATATAAGCCGGCTATTTATGATAAATAGACATATTGAATAAAATAAATAAAAAAAATATAGAAAAATGTGCTTAATAAAAAAAAAAGAGTAAAACAATAAATCCAAATAAAAATAAAAGGGAGGAGTAACAATTACAATGGAATGCGGTGCTTCGATCACTGATTGTCAAACAAAATTAGTAAAAAAATTAATAAGTAAAAATGAATGAGACTTATAATATCCATAATTTTCCAAACCTCACCACTATACATTTCGCCGAGGACGGCTTTCTTTCGAAGTAAGGGGGGGTAAAAATCTTTCCGTTTTTCATTTTAATTTCAAACACCATTTTCAAATTATAGCCAAATCACATGCTAATTATCGTGTTCAAATTCCTTTCTAGAAAATATAAAACATTAAATATTAATGACACAAACATCGAGTTGTTAATCGTTGGGACCACTAACGAATTGCGTTCTGCATGAATCTTGTCCGAAAATAATAAATTTATTCTAAGTAAAATATCGAAAATAATAGAGAAATATTTAGGAATAAATTTATTTTTATTAATAAATTTTCATTAAAGTTTTTACATTATGAATATATTGATAAAATAGTACTATCAAAATTTTTATTATATTAATAAATCAATTAATTCTAAATTATCATTTCTAAAACCCAGAATTATTAAAATTAATAATGTTAAATCTAAAACTCTTTCACTAACTACAAAAATTAAGTAGTATGATATTAAAATATTTTGAATTATAAAAATCAACATCCTAAATAAGAACATAAACAAAGAAAGCATTGTAAATTTTAACATAATTTTGAGAATTCATTTAAATTTTATAAAATATTAATTTTGTAGAACTAAAAATATTTATTAAAAAATATAATTAAATGTAAAACATAATTTATATACAAATTTTTTAAAAAAATTTTATTTATAACTGTTGTTAATAATATATATCAGAATTATTCCTCAAAATAAAAAAATTGTATTCACCCTACAATTATTGGATTTATTTTATCAACTTTGACAATTTTAGATCAATAAACATCAATATTTTTATAATAATCATTGAATATCATTCATTCTATTTTTATTATAATTAGCAATTTACTAATTTTATCATTACTTCATTAGATTCATTAGTAATTTAAATTCTTCTATAAAAAAATTTTTTTTTTAAT
Organism: Anastatus disparis; assembly: GCA_017163975.1. Classification (NCBI taxonomy): domain Eukaryota; kingdom Metazoa; phylum Arthropoda; class Insecta; order Hymenoptera; family Eupelmidae; genus Anastatus; species Anastatus disparis. The sequence goes on from JAFFSR010000356.1 coordinate 1,646,426, forward strand.
AATTTTCCTAATAAAAATTTTAATTATTAGTTTTGATCATTGTAATTTTTTTTCATTGATCAAATTGATTTAATGAAATCTTACCGATAGAAATTCCATCTAAAAGAAAAATTTTACTAATCAAAATAATATTAATACAAATTACCTATTTTTAATAAATAAAAATATAAACTCATTATTTATAATGACTTTCCTAATTTTTGTTATGTCTTTATGTACTATTATCACTATAGCTAAAAGCTTTAATGCCATTTATAGCTTCAGCGGTGATAACTTCTTTTTTTTTCCATGTAATAAATTATTAAGGGTAGAAAGCAATTTAAACAAGCACAGTTCTAACAATTCTCTAGGTTAAATTAGGCAGACGTGTCATATGCCAACGAAGCTATATAAAAAAAAACATTATAAATGCAAATGTGTTTACCTCAGAAATGACTATAAAAAAAATGATGTAAGCTAATCCTCATAAGCAACTATAAAATAATAAATTATAAATTTCAGTAAAAACATATAAATACTAATAAGATTTTTATGCTTACATTATCATGAGATCCAATAAAACTTTTGAAAAATTGACATTATCTAATAAAATACAATAATATAACTTTAAAATTAAATGGGATCACCTTATAAATAACAATAACAATAGAAGAAGGTTTCATTTTCTACATCTTATAAATACTTATAGATAATAGATAGAAAAAATTTTTGTATAAACTATTCAAATGCCAATAAGGTCATATAAAAGAAGTTATGTGGAAGAAGTGACCTATAAATGCAAACAAAATTTAAAGTTTGATAAAGATTAAAATTTTTTTTGGCTTATAAATTACGTTAAAGAAAAAACAACAAAATTTTTATTAAGAAACAACTTGTAGATTTAAATAAATATATCATGTGTATTGTTTTTAATTCAAGATGACGGATGCAAAGACCTACTAAAAAAAAAAATTTTTTTTTATTATATTTTATAAGTGCCTTTTAACAAGGATATTAATATTTTCACAGACCCAATTCAGGGCCCAACGATCTCCGATTGCAAAAAAAAAAAAAATGATGGAGTTTTGGGCTGCATTTTGTAATTTGTATAAAAACAATTGTTCGAAGAATATTTGACGTACTTAAGTGAGCAAAGTACCGCACGTGTACGATTTAAAGGGGTGACATGGTAACTAAGGTTTTCGATAACAGTAACAAACAAATTAAGTCTACTCCTGCGATAATAAAAAAATTAATAAAAAAAAAGCAAAAACAAAAGAAAAATTCTTTTTCTGACATCTATACCATATGGAGAAACTAAAATTTGACGTTACTACGGTACCAGTAACCGACCAAAGTGTATACACTTGACCATCATAGCGGCCGCTATAACTATAATTATACGACTTGTGGGACAACTTTGAGCGCTGGATGACTGGTAGTGACTGTGACCTTTGATCCTGACAATCGGGTTCGAAGTCCCTAGTATGACAATTCTAAGAACATATACAGCAACACCGAATCTCAGTTCTTTTCAACGTGCTTCACCCTTGATCTCAGAAAACAAATGTTTTCCCCTTCTAGCAAGCAAAAATAATTTCTTTTTTTGGCTTTTTATTTTCTTTGACAACCATCATTACTAGATTCACTCGAAAATTTGTAGAAGAAAATTTAAGGACGCTGGATTCGCTTCAGGCATTTGCATTAGCTTATGATGCATAGGTGACAGACTAATGGTGTCATTTCATGCATCTAATAGACACTTCACGCAATCATTATGCCAATATTTTGAACTAAACTGGGAAATTTTTTTTATCACCTTGACTGTGATGACGTAGCAAACGTTATTAGGTTAAGTAACAGCCAAGTCTGACAGCATCGCGATTGACTTGCTGCTACTCACACTACGACTTTCTTGTAGAAACAGCTCTGAGCAGTTAACCACCAATACACGTCACTAACACGGCAGAGTACTAGACATATCTCTTTTGGTGACCTCTGATTTTTCACGACTTCTGAACCCGACTCACTACTATAAAGGCTGATTAAAGGTCTTTTTTTATTAATGATAACATAACTAGAATGCACCTAGCTAATGTGAATATGCACAAATTTCGCAATCTTCAACTTTTTCGCTCCCACCCAAAGTTCCTTTTAGACCCAGTTCTGTGTGATGCCCAAATTCGACTACTAAGTCATCACTGGTATTTTCTAGAGGTTAAAGGTTATGCTCTGGACGCATCTTTTTCCAATTAGAATCACCGTTTACCACTTGTCATCAACTCAGGCATCCCAGACACTGCACTTCAGCTCTCACTTTCTGGCATTTCTCTTTTCTAAAGTTAAAAATTAAAATAGGCCAAATTGGCTACTGTTCCCTTATTGTAATTCTAAACGGCTATATAGTATGCCATCGTGTGGACCTTGAATTTTAAATGCTTATTCGAATTCTTCGATAATGGCACTAAGAAAATATCGTCCTATTCCGCTACCCTTCTTAACAGCGGGGTCAATAACCACTACATTTTCTTTCCTTTTTCTTGATGATTGACGTATTGTCAGCTAATCATCTATACCAACGCCAGGTGGAAAACCGTATACTTCAGATACATCAACGATAAACTCAATCGTTTACTACATTCGTATCCTCGATTTAACCCTGTTACATTTTTATGATCAAACTAAGCACCTCAATGGTTGAATTTTATCAGAGGCTCAGGACTCGAACCCGGGGATCTAGCACAAGACAAGCTACCGCTGACAGCCGGACCAGGCGCTGAAAAGTTGTCCACACAAATGACGGGAGCATGACCTAATCAAATTCTTCATTTCAAGGACGATCAATCATTGATTAAAACCATCTGACGAGCTGTTACCCTGTTAACACCACAGGAAGCTCTTTGACTAATTGACCAAAACCAAAAATCATGACTAGTTATTCTTTAATGGCGAAACAATATATACTTTAATACTCCCTGATCCTTCCAGATCATTACTGCTCTTTTACTCATTAAGATTTACCTGCAGTAATGACTAGGGTGATCAAATGACCGCCCACGCAAATTCCCTTTCCGAGACAATGCTGACGAGCATTTAATATCCCTAACCTATAATTTTCTCTCCTCGTCCTGATGAGTATTAATCTGATGCCTTCCAAATAACTATAGACATACCTTGTACCTCCAAGGTTGTATATATACGCTTAATAGTTTGTAAGAGCAGCGCGAAGGGGGTTTCCTAATTGGAAAATATACCTTCAGGGACCTCGACCGGTTGCAACCGATTTCTGACTTAACAGTTGATACTGTTAACTACCTCCGGCCCGTACCAGCCTGAGCTTAACGGACATATTACTCATTACCTAAAGCAAGGCACAGTTGACGATACGTGGGCAAAACGATGATAGAAGGGAAGGGGTTTAGACCGCCTCCTATAGCTGGCAGAACGACGTCAACGGCCCTTAATGCTCACAGGGCTAAGTGAGAGGTTATATCCTTGCTCTCCGAAACAATCTCTTCTATCAAATGGAACATTATGGGACGTTGAAGGAGATATACGTACACTTGTGATACAGACTGTATACATGCTCATTCCACTCCCTATCCTGAAATCTCATCCTGAAGACTCTAGAGCAAGGGTACAGCCAAAAAAAGCTACTATCATAGTAAAAACATACAGACATGCATTGATGGACTGCAGTTCCTGCTAGCACCAGCGGTATATCAGTATATACTGACAACAACTTAGGGGCCCCGCCAATTGCACTGCTGTCACTGCTATCCGGACACTGTAGTCTCACTGATCTAACACTGATCATAATAGCTGTAACCCATCAGGCATAAGTTTAAGCAAGCGTAAAAAAAAGACCTGATTCAAAAACTTATATTAACTTATTTCCTAAACCAAAATCTTTTTTTGACTTGGACTCAAGATGACGGTTGAACAGAATATGAAAAAAAAAAAATTATTTTTCTCTCTTCCTTCTTTCATTCTCATTTTCTTTCTCTTTCTCTTTTCTCTGTGACTTCCTATAAGCTTACCTCTTCCTAACACCTCACATGGTACCTGTGGGCATTACAGGAGCTAACTCTGTTAGCAAAGGGGAGTATTGACGAACAAAGTAAAAAGGACTTCCACTGAATTATACTCGTGACAGTGTATAATATTGCTGTAGGATGACTTGAGTACTCTAAACAGACAAGTGTATAACAAAATTTCCTTGCTTAAGCTGACCTCACTAACCACCAGGGAGGGAGATATGGTCTTTCCAAATGTACTGATAATATGAAAAAAAAATATAGTTGACAAATTTAATTCGATTCGGATCACTAAATTTCAAGGATATCATGAAAGCAATTTTTACCATAGTATAGTCATAAATGAACCTTTTAATTGAATCTCATAATACGAAATGTTCACTCGAGCACGGTGATGGGACCCTCATCGCTGAGTTCGCTCGCGTAAGACCATCGCATCACACAGGTTTTTATATCATTGAACTTGCTCAGCATTTTCTAAATTGCGGTGACATTTATTCAAAAGCTCTTTCAATTCAGAAAATACTAAATATTGCAGTTTGAAGAGACCATATTTCTCTCCGTGTATGTATGTTGCTTCGACCAATCCACAAACACCATTATCCTGCCGTCCCAGCATGCAAAAGCAATAAAAACCAAAATTTCCAAGACTATAATAATGATCTTGTTTCAGGTACAGATGACCTCAGCCAACCGACATCCCAAGGAATCTGAACACTCTCCCAGGACGAAACAAAAGCACCTGTATCCGTATCACGAGATGCCATTTTGTCAGCTCCTAAGTTGACACCCTGACTCATCTAGAACAACGACCATCCACCATGATTCTCGTTAAGTTAACGAGCCACGCACACTACCATCGTGATGAATAAGACCAATCTTAACTGGCCAATGACTCTCAACGCTGTCACCAACAATTCACTCAACGACTTAACAACTAGTCGTTCGACAGCAAGCTCTGTGACATGGAAAAACCGATCGTTGGGAAAGCTACCTGACTAATTATTCCCAATCATCAAGGCATACCCCAAAACAACAGTCAAACGAAATTACAACCTTGTAATGGCAAGTGGATAGCTAAAAACTAGCCAAAAATCTTTACATCTGTACTAAATAATGAACGACTTGGCTGTCTTTTTCACCAGTATAATTGCTGATAATAATAAGCACAACAAACAAAGGTCAAAATATGGGCCATCGTAATACTGATAATGCCAGACATCTCCATGGTCCAATGAAGAAGACTGTTAATCGCATCGACCTTCATGACATCGTAGCAAGACTACCATCGACTTATGATTAATTATAGACATTGCGTTTTAGTTTTTAAGGGCCTTCAGCCAAGTAACTTTATGTGAAATCTTTTTCTCTTTTTCTATTATTTCCTAGTATTAATATTTAACGCACCTAAAAATTTTTGTAAGGTATGGTCAGCAACTCCAAAACCTCCAATTTAACTTCACAATTCTTTTTTTTTTTACCCTATCCTAGCATCAATGAAAACAAGCGTACGATAGTAGGAATGCATATAGCAATCTATGACTACATAAAAGCATACTGAGGTGCTACCCTTTTGTCCCTTCTTATCCCCATACCTGATCCTTCTCATTATTCCTTATTCTATATATATTCTATTCATAAAACATAATATCTGTTTAACTGACCATACCCCGCGAGACAATGTCAAATTTTCTTCGATTTTGTTACCTTTTGTTTCACTTTTCATTTCTCTTATTTAGATTATAGTCTCTCCTCGAGGGTGCCTGGATCTCTTCTGGCTTGGCGTGACTGTCGAGGACGACAGTGTTTTGAAGTAAGGGGGGGTGTTAAGTGACAGAATTTTCACTTAATAAAATTTTTAAATTTAATCTAATATTTAAAATTATTTCGCTATTATTTTTTTTTTGAGTTTGTTTCTCAGAGGATTGGGCTTGATAAGAAAATATCGAGCTGCAGTTTTCTGAGAAATAAAACCGTCAGGTCAGGCAGGCCCTAACGTGGGAACATGCACACGTGAGGCTTCAAACGCCATACGTCATGCATGATCACGACACCACTGACCAATGAGAGTTCTCGCTCCTCTGCTCCTTCTAGTTTGAAGTGGGAGCGGAGCTAGCTCTCTCGTTGAAGAGCGGTCGACTTGAAGAGGAGATCGTCGCCAGCCCCAGCAAGAAGTAGCAGCAGCCAACATCGCCTGCCTGCTAAGGAAAGGAAATAGAGATAGGAGCCAAACAACGAGTAGAGGGATAGACAACAACGAAGATGCTATTAAGGAAGCTTGAGTTGTGCGGCGGTTGCATTTTGATTTTACTGTACAAGTTTACATTTTAGAATCACGGGTTCGTTTTTGATATTTTTGTATTTGAATTCCGCGTGTGTCCATGACAACCATGCCAGCCAGAGGAGAGCCAGGTGCTATCATGGAGGAAATTCATTTAAGTTAAGTACTGAAAACATTGTTTGTAGTGGGTAAAATTATTTGCTTTTTATTTTTGAATAAAGTTAAATAAATTTTATTAATAGAATCAAGTAGTATCTAAACTATTTATAGAATGAGAAAATAACCAAAGTATCTGAGAGAAAATAACTCTAGATCTCTAAATTTTTGAATATAACAAATTTTTAGCAGAAATTAAATTCTTTTGGAAGTTGCAAAGTAAACGCGTTGTCTAAGGATAAAGAAAAATTTTGTAGTTATAACGTTCGGAATATTTGTTCTCGCAAACAAGTTTAAAATTCAATTGATATTCTTTTATGTTTGGTAAAATGAACCTTCAGATGCTTGGGTTAAAAAGCTGTAGACTCGATAAATATAATTTTGATTCTAAAATTAAGTTTAAAAGAATTTTTTTTTTTAAATAAACTACAATGTACTTTATTACTACACCAAGCAAATCAATAATAGTCAAAGTTAAGGGAAGTCGTCATAGGTTTTAGTTTAGAATGTAGAGTTAAGCTAAGGAAGAAATTGAAGTTTGAAATTGTAGTACATCATTCTTTTAGCTTACTTTGTGCGAGAAAAATTATAAAAGCGTTTGCTTTTATAAGAAAGTCTTTTTGGGTTTTGTAAGATTGTAGGAAATTGTATTTTCTATTTATTTAAATGATAAATATATATTTAAATAAAAATTAAAAAGGGATGATTGTAGTATTAATTTTTTAATGGGTTCAACCAATCTTATCACTAGCATAATATTTATCTATTAGTTTTGGGGATGTGGTTGTTCAGGAGGGTAAAACCTTCTGATAAACCCACCCTTAATAGTAACTTTCGCGAGATATCTTCATTCCTTCTTATTACATAATCTAGTTCAGCTATCTCTTAATGTCTAAGTACAGCAATGATGTCTTCGTTTTCTTGAACCAATTTGGTTAACGTTTCATTTTTGATCGCTAACTCTTGAACTTCCGTTTTAACAACATTTATTTCTTTTTTTAAATTCTTATTTTCATTTTTTAGAGTTTAAATCTCTTTTTGCCATTCAGCTTTGGCTTCTTCTAATTTTTTATTCATCAACCCTTCCAGAAGAGCTAATGATTCCTTTAGAGAATCTTGACTTATTTGCATATTATTTTGCATGATACTCTGATTCTGTACATCGCCTTCAATGCTTATTATCCTGGCTTCTAAGCCATCTTAATTTTCATCGAGGCATTTTAACTCCTCAGCTACTGCTCTTCTCCATGAGCCAGATTTCCTTATAGCTTCAGGAGAAATTGTATCTGAGAGCTGATCTTTTTTATTTAGAAGTTCTTCAGATGTCTTCTCATGTAACTTCAGGATTGACCTTCTTTTTGACATTTTAAATTAGATTGTAAATTTAAAAAATTGAAAAAAATGAGAAGAAATCCTTTTTTGTAATTCAATGCAGTTTTGTATTGAATTATATTTACTTTGAATTTACTTTCAAAGTGTTTAAATTTGATTTAAACCTCAATGGAAATTTCCTAAGTGGGAACTAACCATTTTATTATATTTCAACAAACTAATACATCTGCATATGTATATGTGTGCTTACACTTACATATGAATTTCTTTTGCTTTGCTCTTTATTCTACTATTTAAAATTCAAAGTTTTTAAATATTTATATTTAATTAAATTAATAATTTATTGCAAATTTATTGTTGCAAATAAATTTAATTATTTTATTTTAATTATTTATGCATATAAAATGCAGAAAAAAATTCAAATTATTCTATGTTATAAATAATGTTATATGCTTTTGACTAATTTTCAGCTAACTATAAGCTTAATTCTAGCTAGATTCTAGCTAAATTCTAGCTAATCAAGGACAAATTAAATTCTTATACACATTGACAGCGACAGCGGCGGCGGCGAAATCTTTTTATAATATATACCCCCCTGCTCGCTTCGCTCGCCAACATCCCTTTTGAATTTAATACATAGATTTTATAATGTGTATAATCCTTTGTAATAATTTTACATTCATATACTTATATACATTCATACAATTTTTATATTTCAATAATTAATAATGTAGACCTAATATAAAATATAACATATGACATGAATATTTATTTATACAGCGCATATTAGACGCTGTTATGGTCACCATCTCCAACCGATCTTTCTTTCGCATTATATTCCGAGAATCACCTTCTAACTTTTAAAGGCTCAATTCTTATTTCATTTATCTTGCATAAACAAATATTTTCTTTTTTGTAAATTTCTAAAATCTTCTATAATATAAAAAGAAAAATAAATCCTTTGATAATTTAAATCAAATTGACCTGATTTATTAGATTTGAGTAAAAAAATGAAAATTTTAAATAAAATTTACAATAAATTAGCTAAACATAGCTAAAAAATTAAATTTTTAGCTGAAATTTTTAATAAATTAGCTAAAATTAGCTAAAAAAAAATCTTATAATAATTAAAATTAAATTGACCTAATTTATCAGATTTTAAAAAGAATTAAAATTTTAGCTAAAATTCACAATAAATTAGCTAAACTTAGTGAAGAAATTAAAATTTTAGCTAAAATTCACAATAAATTAGCTAAATTTAGTGAAGAAATTAAAATTTTAGCTAAAATTAATATAAATTAGCTAAAATTCTCAATAAATTAGCTTAACTTAGCTAAAATATTAAATTTTTAGCTAAAATTCTCAATAAATCAGCTAATATTAGCTAAAAAAATGAAATTTTTAGTTAAAATTCACAATAAATAGCTGAAATTAACGAATTAGGTAAAAATTACCATAGATTAGCTTCACTTATCAGTAAAAAGGAGGAGTTAAGGGAGGATTTTGAGAGACTGACAGCGGCAGCGGCAGCGGCGAAAATCTTTTATAATATAGAAAGATATATATAGATATATCGCCAAGTACATAACGTCACGATTGCTAAAACCACTGTGATGTCACACAAGTTCAACTGCCTCTATCTCTTTGAGTTTTCATTTTTATGATATAAGAAAAACTACGTGTCTTTTATTTTTTCTTTTTCTAAATAACGGATATAATGGATTTTAAAAAAATTTTTCATGCAAAGACCTAATTTTTTGCTCATGATATTTGAACCCGTTAAAACTTTAAACGCAATAAAAAGATGATTTCGATACTACAAAAGCTTCAAGGATTTTTTCGCTCTAAAAATTTATGGATCCTAGCACGCCAAAATGATTTTTATGCTAATTTTTACAATTGTCATGCATCTGGAAATTAGTCGCTCTTAGGATTCTTAACCATCAATACTTTAAATGCAATATAACAAGATGATCCTGATACTACTGTAACGTCGAGAAATGAATTAAATTAATTTTTCATTAATCGCCGCCACACACGCGTGAATTTCTTTACGCAGTGTCGCGCTTAGTGGGTGGTCGTCGAGTTTGACCACGTGTTTCCTAGTGCGGGGCGAGAGTCAGACTTTGGTTTTTTTTGAGATGCGGGGACCTACTAAGTCACTTTTCGCGTCGCGATTTAATTGATAATTTAAATTTTGTTTTAATATTTTAAACCCCTAGCCAAGTAAAGCAACATGTCTCTATCGCTCTACTTGGGATCTGATGAGGTCGGTCCTCTAAAGCGGGGTCGTGTTATGTTTTAAAATATAAGATATATATATATGTTTTCCAAAGTGTCGAATTTTCCTATTGGTGAATACTGTTAATTTTTTTCTTCCTCTCTCTCTTTTGAAAATAAGCTATATATATTGTTCTTAAATCTAATTGTTACAAAAAATATAAGAAATTATGCATATAAAAAGATAAAATTAGAAACTAGGTTTTTTAATTTATAATGTTTTTTATTCAACTAATATCTATAATGAAAGAAGCTAATTTAAATAAATCTAATTAATTAAGAAATTAAATTATTTGCTTATATGTAAAAAAAAATAAAAGAATAATAGGGTATAGATATTGAATGAATAAAAATTATCAATTAGTATTGACTTATTACAGATATACATAACACAAAAATTGAAAGAAAGAATTACGCATAAAAAGGACGCTAACTCAAATTTTACAATAAAAAAGGTTTTAATAAAAAAAGAATATCTCTAAACTTTCAATACGCAAAACTAAAGAGAAATAAATGTTAAAGATACAAAAAGAAAATACGGGTGACGCTTTAACAAAAAAAAGACGCTTAACGCACTATAAGGTATAAAAATTATGATTAATTGAATTAAATTTTTTTTTTTTTTTTATAATAACAATTTTTTATCTTATATTTATTCATTCATTAATGTTTTTATAACGTGTTTTGATGTTTATTAATTTTTAAATATTTTTTTTACTATTTATTTGTAGCAAAGAAAAAAAAATTATTTATCTATGATAAAATTGTGTTCGATGAAAGATGTAAAAATAGTATACATTTGGATTGATTTTTATTAACAAAATTTAATAAATTTTACAAAAAGAATATTATAAGTTTCTTGGGTAATTAACGGTATTTATTCTTGGTGCCTAACTTAATGAGTCTTTGTCTGGGTGTTCTAATTTTGAGTAACGGTAAAATTTTTCAGGTAAATTTTAATATTTACGTATATACATGTGAAGTTTTATATAATATTTTCAGGTACCCAAAATTGGAATATCCCTTAATGATTGTTTGCATAGTTGAAATATTTTACTTTATTTTATCTAAACGGTACAATAATTATTTATCTCAAAAGAAAATGAGTTCACACCGAAACATTTACAGATCGGACAAAATAATAATCTTTTGATAAATATGAAATGGAAAAATAACGATTTAAAAATAATTAACAGAAAAATAAAGCGTCGGTTTTATAGGAAAACACACTGAGAGTAACTTAGAAAAGAAATTTGCGTGAAAAGATATTAATAAATATGAATTTTTTGTTTGAAAGAAGTCGGCAAAATCGACCGACGTTACACACTACAGTGACTGCAAGGAATTTGTCGTTTCAAAGTTTTCACAAAGGCTATAGCGGGATAAGTGGGTTAAATCAGCCCCAGTCGGGATCTTTGCGGCTCGTTGCTTATTCGATAGAGTATGTTTAAAAATGCTTCTGTGCAAAATTTCAGATCCCAAGCTGTCACGGGGGCCCCAAAAATGTCTATTCTATAGTGGAATAGAATTCTATTCTCCGCATGAAACTTGCCGAATGGCCCTGATTGGTTGTTTCTATACGCATCCTCTATTCGGCAGGCTCTATTCTACTCATCTGCCTGCACCCTTACAGTGCGCATTTACGAACGGCAGGTGGAACACAACCCAAGCGCTTGCTTTAACAGCTGTTATTCATTAACTATTTATATATCTATAATCTTTGAATACACTTTATAGTCTTCAATGTTTTGTTTAGAATGAGTGATTAAAAATTGAAGTAGCTTTTTTTAACAAATGCATAGATCAATACATTTATGCTGATTAATATTCGTACCTTACATAGCTAGCAATATTGTTTATTTCTGTTTATATATATAAACACTGATTCTTATCTTCTTGTTTTCTTAATGTAAGTGCTCACATGAAAAAACCCCTAAAGTATAGTATAGTACTTTAAAAATAATTACAATGTCAATTTTAATTTTTGAATAGTTTTTCAATTAAATAATGTCAGATCGAAAACTTTTTTTATCAAAAGTGTCAGAATTTATAAGTTTTTTAGTTTAAATCTATTCACTATAATTTTAAAGTTGTATACTATTACATAAATAATAAAGTAAGTGTCAGATTATTTTATCGAATGCAACAAAGATCCAAAACAAAATTTTTCACTCTTTTATTAAGTCTAAAAATTACAATTTAACCAAATTATATTAAAATTTTTTTAAGCACCTAAAAAAATTTGAATAATTATTATAATATAAGTGAATCATTAATAATCTTGAAAAGCTGAAAAAGTGCAGATAATGTTATTTTTCTTTTTTCAATAGTTGGAATTTGTTTATTGCCTTGTAATACATGTCCACGAATTTTTTCAGAACTTTTCATGAATTTTCCAACCTTATTTAAGGGTATGGTTTCAGGCTATTTTACCGATCGAAAATTATAATTTTATAAAATTACAATTTTTGAAAAAACTATACATCGGAATGACTTTTCCTTTTATAGATCACTTTATTTAATTTCGATGAAGGGCGGAAACTCTAAAAATTAGCGGAAAAAAGCGTTAATCGAAGATAATTAGAAAAACAAATTTCTCAGTTCGAAAAAATCAAATTTCTCAAAAACCGTGTTTCGTAGGGAAATTTCCTATTCAGGATCATTTTATTTTTGAAAAATGAAGGGTGGAAACTTGGTTTCATAAATCATATCGCAAAAAAGCAAAATTACATTTTTCTAAAAAGATGCGATCAGCTGTAAGAATACAATGGCCGAGCAAGAAGCCATGTTTCATAGTTGGCATCAATGCTAATGTATAGTTTGGTACGCGCCAACTTCAAATTCGAATTTTAAATGTAAATTGAATTTGTTTTATATTTACAATTTCTACAAATAAACACTTTTTCAACATAAAACTGTTTTATTTTATTTAAAACATAAATATGTAAAAAATTTAATATTATAAGAGAGAACGATATAGTTTACATCATTTGCGAACTCATTATTTTTTTTTTAAATTTTCATTATAGCAAAATAAGTAATTTATTCGTTTCTTTGCTTGAAAAAAAATATTTTTTGAATAACTTTATTGAATTAACGAAACTTAGGCATCCCTACTAAAAAATGTCAGGTGAAAAATCACCTGATTTTTCACTTGATTTCTCACCTGATTTCTCATGCCAAAATCTCATGTGACTATTAGCGTAAAAAAACTAAGTTCCAAACCTATCGAAAAATTCTAAGTTTTTATCACGGAAAACAACATTGAGAAGTATGATTCTTTTTTCATTTTTCATAATTTGAAATTGATTTTTTATACGTAGAATTTCAATTTTTTAATTTCATTTTTCTGGTCATAGAAATAAATTTCAAACCACTCTAAAAATTATAAGTCCCGATCTTATAATTTTTAACACAAGCCTCTTTTATTTACGTGAGAGAGAGAGAAAGAGAGAGAAAAACATCAAAAACACATGCACAAGAAGCCTCTTTTATTCTTTTATACACTATTTATGAGTTGAATTAAAATGGAAAAAAGTGTGTACATACTATTGATAAAACTACACTATTTATAAGTTAAGATTTTAAAGTTTTTACTATCGTAACCACGTGCGTCCGTTGTTCCTTTACACTAGAAAAAGCAACACATTTAGCTATAGCTGAAACGACATCATGCGCCTCCTGTCGGCACCTCTCGTGCCTCAAGCGAAAATATCTCTCGACAACAGACTTGGCCTAACGCAAACTATTGCTAAAAGAAATATACGCTCGTATTTATGAACTATTGTATTCTGTCTATGTTTCTCTCATAACAAGAAAGAAAAGACAAGCGATACTGTGCACGTTACGTTTATATAAATTTGAGCGAATTGTATTTTAAAAAGTACGATGAGAGATGTATTATATTGAGACAATGCTCAGGAACATTTTACTAAATGTGTTGCTTTTTCTAGTGTAAAGGAACAACGAACGCACATGGTCACGACAATAAAAACTTTAAAATTTTAACTTATAAATAGTGTAGTTTTATCAAAAGTATGTACACTTTTTTTTCCATTTTAATTCAACTCATAGTGTATAAAAGAATAAAAGAGGCTTCTTGTGCATGTGTTTTTGATGTTTTTCTCTCTTCTTCTCTCTCTCACGTAAATAAAAGAGGCTTGTGTTAAAAATTATAAGATCGGGACTTATAATTTTTAGAGTGGTTTGAAATTTATTTCTATGACCAGAAAAATGAAATTAAAAAATTGAAATTCTACGTATAAAAAATCAATTTCAAATTATGAAAAATGAAAAAAGAATCATACTTCTCAATGTTGTTTTCCGTGATAAAAACTTAGAATTTTTCGATAGGTTTGGAACTTAGTTTTTTTACGCTAATAGTCACATGAGATTTTGGCATGAGAAATCAGGTGAGAAATCAAGTGAAAAATCAGGTGATTTTTCACCTGACATTTTTTAGTAGGGATATCTTAACCTATTTAGAATGAAAATATGTTTTGAAAAGCGAATGATAAGGATTACTTTTTATTGCTAATTTTATTATATAATATAATCTCATCAAATATTATTTTATATTATCGTTCTTTAAAAATAAACAGTTGTAAATAATTTTATTAGGATAAGCCCATATGGAAAAAATTTCTGGAAATAATTGTAAATAAGTGTTACTAACTGTAAATAACTATAAATATACAGTTGTTTGTATTTATTTACACTTATTTACATTTATTTATTTTTTTTACAATTATTCACCTTTATTTATGATTATTTATATTTTTTCATAGTTTTTTACAGTTTTTTGAAAAAATAACATTTAGTTAAAATGATAAGTATTATAATGCATAAATAAAATTGAGGTTTTAAGGTTCAAAATGTACATTTATTTATGATCTAATTTATTTACAAAATTCAAAAACTAATCATTCATTTCTACCAAATTGAATTCTTTGTCAAATAAAAGAAAGTTTTTTTGCAGTTTGTATTTCACGGAGAGTCTTGTTCATTTATCTTTAAAAAAATTTTGTCAAAAAAATATATTTCCAAATCATTTCCATTCTTTTTATATTTATGTTTGATTGATAAATCTATATATAACATGAATGTAAAATTTAAATTCCGAATAAAAAGATAAATATTAGGAAAATAATGAATTTGAAAAATAGATTTCTACAAATTTTTCAAAAATAATATTATGAATTTTATTTTATACTCATTACACTAAGATTAAAAAAATTAAGTGATTTTTCTCACGTTTTTTCAAAGTCTTATCTTAACAAAATTACTTATGACTGTTTATTTTTCAAAAACCATAATTATTAATAAAATTAAGTAATCTTTATTATTCGCTTTTGAAAACATTTTCATTCTAAAAAGGTTAGGATATGCCAAAGTTTCGCTAATTCAATAAAGTCATTCAAAAAATTTTTTTTTCAAGCAAAGAAACGAATAAATTACTTATTTTGCTATAATGAAAATTAAAAAAAAAAATAATGAGTTCGCAAATGATGTAAACTATATTGTTCTCTCTTATAATATTAAATTTTTTACATATTTATGTTTTAAATAAAATAAAACAGTTTTATGTTGAAAAAGTGTTTATTTGTAGAAATTGTAAATATAAAACAAATTTAATTTACATTTAAAATTCGAATTTGAAGTTGGCGCGTACCAAACTATACATTAGCATTGATGCCAACTATGAAACATGGCTTCTTGCACGGCCATTGTATTCTTACAGCTGATCGCATCTTTTTAGAAAAATGTAATTTTGCTTTTTTGCGATATGATTTATCAAACCAAGTTTCCACCCTTCATTTTTCAAAAATAAAATGATCCTGAATAGGAAATTTCCCTACGAAACACGGTTTTTGAGAAATTTGATTTTTTCGAACTGAGAAATTTGTTTTTCTAATTATCTTCGATTAACGCTTTTTTCCGCTAATTTTTAGAGTTTCCGCCCTTCATCAAGATTAAATAAAGTGATAGTTTTTTCAATAATTGTAATTTTATAAAATTATAATTTTCGATCGGTAAAGTAGCATGAAACCATACCCTTAAAAACTAAAGGCTTTGATTTTGGGAAAAAGTGTTATATAAGTTTATTTAATGAAATTCTCAAACTTTCAGATGAACTCAATTACGGCACTCTAAAAGGCACTCATAAATCTATTAGAATGGTTTGAAATTAGAAATACTGGTTGAATCAAAATACATTAAGACAAATATGTTATTTTAAATCGTAGTGCTCCAAACATCTTATTTTTTTTTACATTTAAAAATATATTCACATGATCACCAAGTAATTCCACTAATAGCTTCAGAAATCAATTTGAAAAGCATAACATTTGCAGTAAACTGAAATGACATATTTTAGTGTTAATGTATTTGGAGTCAACCGGTGTATATCATATAATATGTATTGGCTAATACGGTTCAATATTTTTATGATTTACTTAAAAATTTATGTTCAATTGTTTTTAAAAAAATATACATTCAAACACATATTAACTAATATAACAATACTAAAATACATCTATATACATACCCCAAAACATATTTTGGTTTCTTCGCTAAGAATAAATGATCTAAAAATACTGATGAATGGCATAACAAAATTCTGTTTTCATATTTAAATTATTATTATTATTATAACAATATAATAATATTATATGAACTCTGTGATTTTAATTATGAGAAAAGAATTTTTTCATACCATTTATCAGTATTTTTAGATAATTTATTCTTAGCGAAGAAACCAAGATATGTTTTGGTATATGCATATAGATGTATTTTAGTATTGTTATATTAGTTAATACGTATTTGAATGTATATTTTATTAATAACAATTAAACATAAATTTTTAAATGAATCATAAAAATATTGAACCATATTAGCCAAATCTTTTATATGATATACACCACTCTAAATACATTAACACGAAAATATGTCATTTCAATTTACTGCAAATGTTATGCTTCTCAAATTGATTTTTGTAGCTATTAGTGGAATTACTTGGAGATCATGTAAATTTATTTTTAAATGTAAAAAACTATTATAATGCATTTTATAAAAGATGTTTGGAGCACTACAATTTGGAATAACATATTTGTAATTCAGTCTAGCTCCAACGGTCCTTGTGCTTAGTCACATTATTCGATTAACAATATATAATACTTATATATCTCTTGTCTTGTTATTCTAGACAACCTCTCTCTTACTTCCTCATCCTATTAGGCGGCCTCCATAAATATACTTCAGACAAATAAAGCTTGTTTTGGTAATTTTAAATCTCAGTAGTCTGCAGTTACAGTATTCAATATTTGTATAAAACTCAATGATAGTCTGGACTTGATGAATAGTTTTATTTAAAACATGAACGTACACATACAAAATATTGATTGTGATATAATAAACATATAAAGGGAGAATTGAAGGGGGCTTACCCATGCGCAGAAGATTAAAGCAATATATGAGGATGCGCAGTCGGTTTGTAGGAACTGTGGGACTATACATTCTGTTTTTCTCTCAGGGGTTGTAATTACGTACAGTAATTCTCTACTGGTTATAGGCTGCGCAGATGGTCTGCAGGGCTTGTGAATATGCGCAGTAAGTCTCTATAGGCTATAAACGTGCGCAGTCGGTTCCTAGGGATAGTAGGCATGTGCAATCGAATTTAGATATTGTAAATAAGCAAAGTGTTATTAACGTATTGGCTTTTAGAAAAGATTTTACAAAGCTTGGTCTAAAAAAACGGGAAAACTCCGCGAAATCTGTGTTTTTGAGTTTTCAGGGCCTATATGACTCGCTGAGGTGTAATTCATCTAAGTTACAAGTCCTAAAGCATTAAACTCACTAATTAGTTAGTATAAATACGTGTTTTTGAGGTTATAATGAGAAAAACCCATGGAAAAGCCGCAAAAATCCCACTTTTTGCTGTTTTTTTCGATTTTTGAGCATGTTCTGGTAAGAAAATGATTTCTGCGACCCCGGCGTTTGAAAGTACGGCTAAAAATACATAAAAGCTATTTAGATTTTGGCAAAATATTATCTTTATAGTTAAAAGAACGATAAAAAACTTAAAATATCAATAAAAATGGGAATTTCGGGGTGAAAGAATCTGGAAAAAATCTGGAAATTTCTTAATATAATTACAAAGCTGTTTGCATATTTCCAGATTCCTCGGTTGCAAACAGCGTACGATAAAAATTATTTAAGAAAAAACACGTTTCGGGCATTTTTGGGGCCCCGGTGGCAGCTTGGGATATGAAATTTTGCACAGAAGCACCTTTAAAGATACTCTATCGAATAAGCAACGAGCCGTAAAGATCCCGGCTGGGGCCGATTTGACCCACTTATCCCGCTATAGTCTTTTTATCAATAATATGAAAAAGCATTTCATTATGATGAAATACTTACAAATTTCTAAAAAACCTATAAATTGCGTTTTTAAAATTATTTTTGATTATTTATTTTGAGATATAACACTTTTTGAATTGAGAAGTAAGCGGGCGCTGGGTGCAAACCTTGTTCCTCAAGATTTCCAGGCATGATCTCTAGCCACTGAGCCAAAGCTGATGCTATTTATAGGCATAAATCATACATATAACGACTTGGGTCAGTATTGTAGGTATCTTTATGTGATGATAACATGTGGATCAAAATTAACTATGTTACGATTCCCGCTGCTACACAGAAGTATAAGGTAAAACCGATACTTTCGTAATATGTACTAGACATCAGATCGTGCAAAAATTTCCTCACAGCTTCTGTAGTATCAGAAACATCTTATTATTGTGTTCAAACTATTGATGATTAAGCATCTTAAGAGCGACAAATTCTCAGATGCACCTAAGTTGAAAAACTGACATAAATTAATATTTAAAATGTGCAGATTTAAAAATTACTAGAACGAAGAAATCTTCAAAGCCTCAGTAAGGTCACAAATATTTTTTATTTGCACTTAAAGTCTTAATAGTTTTAAATATCAGAAGCGACTAACTCTCTAATTCATTCCAATTCAAAAAACTTGCATAAAAACATTTCCTATGTGCTTGGATTCAATGAAATAAGAAGCAACTTATTCTTTGCAGCTACTGTAATATCAGAAACATCTTTTTATTGCGTTTAAAGTATTGATGATTAAGAATCTCAAGAGCGAAAAATTCCCAGATGCATTACAATCACAAAAATTTGCATGAAAATCATTTTAGCGTGCTAGGAACCATGGATTTTTAGAGCGAAAAAATCCTTGAAACATTGGTTGTATGAGAATCATCTCTTTATTGCGTTCAAAGTTTTAATTTTTTCAAATATCATGAGCGACAAATTCCTAGACGCATCTACATTTAAAAACTTACATATAAAAATATTTAGAGTGTGCAGATTTAAGAATTACTAGAGCAACAAAATCCTTAAAGCCTCAGTAAGGTGATAATCATCTTTTAATGGCGCACAAAGTCTTAATAATTTTAAATATCAAGAGCGACTAACTTTCTAATTCATTTCAATTCAAAAAACTTGCATAAAAACATTTTCTGTGTGCTTGGACATAATTTTTGGAGCAACAAACTATTTGTAGCTATTTTAGTGTCAGAAAAATTTGTTTATTGTGTTTAAAATATTAATAGTTAAGAGTCTCACGAGCGACGAATTTCCAGATGCATAACAATTATATAAATTTGCATAAAAATCATTTTGGCGTGCTAAGATTCATGAATTTTTAGAGTGACAAAATTTTTGAAGCCTCTCTTGTATCTGAATCATCTTTTTATAGGCTTAACAGGTCCAAATATTATAAGCAACGAATTTTTGGAGGCATCTAAGTTAAAAAATTACATAAAAAAATATTTTAAAATTGCAGATTAAAGGATTACTAGAGAGACAAAATCTTTTAAGCCTTATTAAGATCACTAACTTTTTTAATTGCACAAAGTCTGAATTGTTTCAATTATGAAGAGCGACTCATTCTCAAATGCATTTCAATTAAAACAATTTTACATAAAAACATTTTCTATGTGCTTAGATGTAAAGATTTTTGGGCTGAAAAATTTCTCATAACTACTGTAGTATCAGAGACATCGCACGATTTATTAGATTTAAGAAAAAAAGTTCCCATTATCACTCAGGCCCAATGGCCATATCTGGGTCTGGGTCAGGTTTTGCGACTTACGAACTATCCTATCTTAGAACGACAAATTATGAAACCAGAATGGAGTTGTTAGCTCTAGCCGTTCCTGAGTTACTGTAGTGGATGCCGTAGCTCAATATTGAGCTAGAACAGCCATTGTTTCTCGGAAACGGACGGAACGACAAAATCCGGGATAGGGCAACAAATTAGCGATAAATTAGCGACAAATTATAGTACTATTCCGAATTAGGCCCTATGAAGTGGATTCCATAGCTTAATATACATAAACTTAAGGCCATATTACGTGAAGTAAATTCTAAACTTATAACATACATTTGCGAATGTGCTTTGAACATTTTATGTGGAAATATTCCACTTAGCAAGTATTATAAGAGATAATTGCGAAAATTCGCCCTGCTGCTGCGAAAACTCGCTAAACCAGGTAGTTAGAAGGTAAAAAGGAAATTGGTGGTAAAATCAACATATTTACTGCCATCAGATTGTGAAACCTGTTTTATTAGCCTGGAGTACGTCAAAAAATGATTTTAATACCGCAAGAGTGTTTGAAGCAACAGCATCAGCAGCAGCATGACGTAACCACTACCAATTATATACCATCACCATTCAGTGTACAGATACCTAGTACAGCCACGACATGCCTCACAGTGGTCCGCAAAGGCCTAAAAATTATCAAAATTCTGAGTCCACTGAATTTTGCACCTAAAACAATAAAAAATACGGGAAAATGTTCTACTCCATACAAGGAATATGACTTCATTTCCCTCCATAACGTCATAATGATATTGATGCTACTGGTAATTTAACTGACATTACCATATTAAGGTTGATGTTAATGTTATAATATACATATTCCTTTATATTTGTATTTTTATTAATGTATATATAAAAAAAATAATATTGATCTCTTTCTGTCTACATCAATCATAATATGATAAGATTAGTTGAAAAAAGAAAAATCATTTTTTTTAAGAAGAGGCCGAACTATCTGTCTTTGTCTAATATCGTTTTTTTTCATTTATATAAACACCATCCGTTATAACAAGAAAAAAATAGCAGCCCCCGCTAGATATTAGTATAATAAGTAAATTTTGTAATAACAACCAAATTTTTTTACCGTGTAGTTTTTCAACAATATGAGACCTACTAAAAGAGATAGTCATATTCTCGATTGTTAGTAGGTCCTATATTATTCAAAAATTATGCAATAAGAAAATTTGGTTATTATTACAAAATTTACTTATTATACTCATATCTAGCGGGGGCTGCTATTTTTTTCTTGTTACAACGGATGGTGTTTATATAAATGATGAAAAACGCTATTAGATAAGGACAGATAGTTCGGCCCCCTCTTAATTTTTACCCCTTTGCAAAAAAAATTGTCCAACTTTTGAACAAGTAGACGGATTTCAATAAAACAAAATAAAAAAATGCGTATCCCTTTTTTATTTAAAATAAGAAATATATGATCTATTTTTTTTCAAAAGATCGTGTAACCTGTCATATATAGAAAAAGAATAAAATATAAATCATGTAAAATCATTAGAGTATGAATTTCTATCTTGCACGTCGGCGCGGCATAACAATTAGACGTTATACCGACGCGCAGGATGGAAATTAATACAAGAGGTGTACACGCTTACATGTGTGTTGAGAAACGCTTATATTATATTATAGTGTATTACCGACACACATGTAAGCGTACCTGTATCGTATAATAAGGTAAAATAAGAATCTCTCCCCTCTTACAGACAATATGTAGGATTTGAGGAGGAGAGGCTCCGTGTGCGCAACATTGTGTGGTAGAGATGGACTCGCGCAGAGCGCGAGTTAAAATTAGCAAGGTATCTCCCCCACAACGCAAAATCTAACTAAGAGGAGGAGGATAGCGGCGACGGCGGCTCAAGCGAGAGCGATGTAGTCGTCGTCGAAATTATTGTACGGCACTCTTTGGCCAGCCTGCTTTTAATAAAGTTCTTTTTAAATTTAATACTTGGTGTTCACCTAAAATTCTTTCTGATTATTCTGCAGGTCCGCGAGGAGCTGGATAACCACCAGCTCCGCACCGGTAGCAGTAATAACAGGATAAATCTTGTTTTACTTAAAACTAATATTAAATTTAGCAAAATAATTAAGTAATAAATTCACGTGTATTTAATTTGTGAATTTGTCAAGTGTACTAAATATTATTTAACATTAACTCAATTCACGGTTAATGAGAATTTGACGCGCATTATTTCCAATTGAATGTCCGCAAATTCTTTATATTCAAATCACGTATTACTTGTTTGAATTTACTTGTGCGTAATAATTATTGGCTATTAACAAGCAATTAAAGTTTTACGAATCAAAATTAAAATAAATGAATAGGCTCTTATAAGACTATAAGTCTTTGAGTATTCTGGCCTACAAGAGGTGATATAATACTAATCACTAACAAAACAAAGACATAGAGACCCCGGACTAGATGTAGCATGACGCTACACTAAAAACGGGTCTGTGTAATCTGTAACCTTACATCCTTTTCCTTTTTACATGAGCACTTAGTGCTATCCTTTTTTAGGTGATAGGGTAAGGAGAGGTTATAACTGGCGCCCACGGGTATTGTTTAAACCCACGACTGAGAAAAAATAGTTAATAAAATTTTATAAAGAAATTTCCTTTTTTCATTTTGTTTGAAAAAAAAAAAAATCAAAGAATTGTAATTAGGGATATATTACCTTATTTAAAAATCAAAAAATTGTAATTAAGGATATATTACCTTATTTAAAAATCAAAAAATTGTAATTAGGGATATATTACCTTATTCAAAAATCAAAAAATTGTAATTAGATATATATAAAATCATAAAGTAATTTTCTTTTTTTTTCAGAGCTAAGAATTTGTAACAAGACACATACAAAATTAAAAGACCAATAGCGTAATGGTCAAAATAAAAGTATGTGATTTTATAATAAAATCAACACAAAAACAAAATAATCAAAATGAAAAGTGTTACGAACTATGCAAAAAAGTAGAGTTTTCGTTACAAAAAAGAAACAAAAATTATAAGAAAACAGAGTCTGTAACATTAAGTAATATAGAATTCGAGAAACTTGTAAACGCGGTAGCAGCTAAAATCGAAAAACAAAATGAAAACTTAAATTTCATGCAAATAAAAGTAGAGAAAATAGAAACATATTTACAGTACTTAGAAAAATAAGTAACAGAAATAACAAATAAAATAAATGAGAACACGATCAAATTAAACGAAGTTAGATTTAAATTTAATTATAATATGCCACAAATGGTAGAAAATTTGCATGAAATAGAAGTGGAAATTGAAAAAATAAAAGAAAAAATAAAAAATTAAAGGAATGAAAATACAAAAAATTGAATGAACTAAAAGAAAAAGAAAATTGCGAAAAGAAAACTAAAAAGAAATTGGAAATACTTCGAAAATAAAGAAAATTTCAAATAATTTTGAATTTAAATATTATTCGCGATAACGTTAAAATTTTAAACGACATAAAAGTCGCAAATTTTCGAATTATTTCCAAGATCACAAAAGGTAATATAGTTAACACCGCCAATCCGCAAATGTAAACAAATCGATAGAAAGCGTGTATTGATGAAATTAAGCATCGATAAACTCAAATAAAATTTAACATAGGAAATTAAATAATATTTCAAAATTAGAATATTGTAAACAGTGACACTCAACCAGCACAGTGGTGCTCAATTTGTGTTTCACTAATATTCATTTATTAGATTTCATTCATTTATTAGATTTCATTCATTTATTAGATATTAATTTTCATGAACATTAGAATTTAAGTAAATAAATTTAAAATTAAATAATAAAGAAAATATATTAAATCAAATAAAGTAAAATCAAATCAATTAGACATTTTGCAGGTTCGGTGTCACACTTAGGCACAAAGATAACATCAAATAAATTGTACAGTAGCGTCGCGAAATAAACGCACAGACAAATATATTTTTTTTTTCTCTTTTGTTCAAATTATAAATTAAATTTCATTGCGAAAGCAAAACAAATTCAAGAAAGAAGATTCAAAAAGAAGAAGAATAAAAGTAAAGAAGAAAAAATATATATATCAAAATGGCGAACAAAAGACGCTCAACGTTATTAATGAAAGAAATTGAAGATGCTGATCAATTCTTTGACGCAAACAATCAATCAAAACAAAATGAATGGATGAGAGTAGTATCAGATGAGTTACAGGAATTATTTGCAAAACAGGAAGAATTAGAAACAAAAATGAACACATCTACTGATTCAGAAAAATCGATACACTTAAATTTAGAAAAAACAGCACACGCAGAAACAGAAAATGTAAAAGAACAAGTAAACGCATTATCTGACAAAATACAAAGATTATCAGAAGATAACATTGTAATGAGAAATCTACTCAACGAGTATAAAAGACAAAACGCCTTATTGTCAGAACGAAATGACAAATTAATTGAAGAATTACAAGGATTAAAAACAGCAATAAATGAAGATGAAGCCATAAAAATGGTACATAGCAGCTTGAATAGAAAGATAGACGAATTAGCATTTGAACAGGATGAAAAAATAAATCAACTTCAAGAAAATATAGCAAACAAAACAACAGAACAAGCAGCTACAAATAGTAAAGAAAACACAAACAAAATAAAAATTCCGGTTCCAAAATTTGAAGGTAATGAAACCGAGAGGCCAATAAAATTTCTAAACGAACTGGACAAATATATTGCTCTAAAAAACATAAACGAAGAACAAAAACTTCAAATATTAGAAACAGTGTTACAGAAGGAAGCAAACGAATGGTGGTATATCCATCAAGATAACGTCACTACATACAATGAATTCAAAGAAATATTCAAAGAGAGATTTTGGAGTCATGATATACAAAGAACTTCAAGACGCAAAATTGAATTTGGCCAGTTTTATGAACAAGGAAAATTGTCAAGAGTCTCATACGCTACACAGTTATTCGGCTACGCAAAAGAATTAAATTTAAATGACACAGATGAGGAATTAACAGAGAAAATAGCCAGACATTTCAATAGAAGTGTAAGACAGGCTATACAGTTTTCACAAAACAAAGATAAAACGTCACTTCTAAAAATACTCGCAGATTTTGATAGCGACGACAAAACTCAAGAGAAGAATGCAAAAAATAGAACAGCACACAACCAAAATCAGCAAATACAAAACAGATCAATCAACAATGAAAATAATAGAAATAATACGAATAATAGCAATAGCAACAGACAACAAGAAAACCCAAATTATAATCAAAGACAGAATTATGCGAATAGAACAACAAACGATACACATTGGAACAAACCAGGCCAAAGCACACAAAATCACAAGCAAAAACAACTATCTCAAATATAAGCAATGAGGACAACAAACGCTACAAATAGTAACTTCACAGGGAAACCTCAACAAGAAAAACTCAAACCACAAATAGATAACAAAACATTAAGAAAAAGCTACGAACAAATAGACGTTTCGAACATAGATTATGATAATAAAAATGGAAAACAACAGGAAAACTAATAAGAGTTGCACCGGAAAATTTAAAAATACCAAGGGGTAAGGATGCAACTGAAGAAAACCCCCAAAAAATAGTAATGTCTATGTATGAAGATATAAAAGAAGAACTAAAAAATGATATACAAATAGATGATACAGAAGAGAAAATCATAAACTGTCCAGAAATTGAGATAACACTGAATGACATAGATACGAAAGCATTATTAGATACAGGCAGCGAAATAACATGCATATCGGAGAATTTTTATTTCACAAATTTCGATAAGCTAAAAAACTGCTCTCTCCTTCCTATTTCAAATAAATTCATAAAGACAGCTACGGGTTCTAAAACACAAAGGATAAAAAAGCAAATAATGATAAAAACAAAATTTAAACATGAAACAATAAATATAATATATCTAATAATCCCTAAACTCATAAAAGATTGTATTATAGGATACGACACACAGAAAATGCTACACATGATTATAAACACGGTGTTTAAAGAAATCATGATAAATATAAACGAGAAAGATGTAAATATGTCATATAATCACAGCAAATTAAATGCTAAAGCATACATACCCATACAATTAATAAAAACGCATGATGGCGAAAATGACCATAAATCATGCGAGTACAATTCAGAAGTCGAAAATTCAAAAATTATGGACTCTGAAAACTACTATAATACTTCTAGTCTTACAAATGATGAGATAGAAGAAAAAATAAATGAATGTGAGAATATATCACAAAATCAAAAAAACAAATTAAAAATCTTACTCGAAAAATATAGCATGGTATTCCGTAAAGCACCCGGTTTATTAAAATCATATAAACACGAAATAAAACTAACAGATGAACAACACTTTTACACTAAACCGTATCCTATACCAATAAACCATAGAGAAAAAGTCTTAAGAGGAGGTCACGTATCTCTGTCGTTTTCTAATCAAATAATTAATTTTTAGCTAAAAATAATAACTTTAGCAAAAAATAAAGAGAAAGCCGCATCTCGTATAAGGAAAAGCAAAATTTTCTCTAATAAAAAAAAATTAATTTTATTGCTTTGATTTCAAGAAAACCTTGAAAAACTAAATTGTTTACCCTAACCTCTGTGTTTTAAGTTTTTCAAGGTTTTCTTGGAAACGAAGCGATAAAATTAATTTTTTCTCATCAATGAAGATATTGCTTTTTTTGATACAAAATGCGGCTTTCTCTTAATTTTTTGCTAAAATTATTAGTTTTTGTAATAAAATCAATTGTTTGATTAGAAAAGGACAGATATACTCGACCTCCTCTTAAAAGAAATCAATAAAATGTTAGAGTTAGGAATTATTAGAAGATCGAAAAGCCCATACATAAACCCAATAGTAACTGTCATAAAAAAGGATGGAACAGTACGTTTATGCTTAGACGCAAGAAAACTAAATGAAAAAATCGTAAATGATTATGAATCTCCGCCATCTATAGATGAAGTATTTTTAAAATGTAAAGAAAAAGAATTTATGTCAAGTCTAGATCTCACTAGCTCATACTGGCAGATAGAACTTACAGAAAATAGTAAAAAATATACTGCATTCATGATAGATAATAAAGTATACGAGTTTAACGTAGCAGCTTTTGGCATAAAAACAAGCAGCGTCGCACTATTAAGAGGATTAGATCAAGTAATATGTGATCTGCATAAATTCGTGATAGCTTTTGTCGATGACTTACACGTACGCTCGGCTACGTTCGAAGGACATTTGCTACATTTAGAAAAATTATTTGAAAAAGCACTAGAATACAACCTCACTTTTAATTTTAAGAAATCAAAATTTATCAAACAAAAAATAGAATTTCTGGGATATCACATAACCTCAAAGGGTATATTACCAGATCCAGAAAAACTAAAAACTGTAAAAAACTTTACAAGACCAAGGAATTTAAAGGAGTTACAAGCGTTTCTTGGATTTGTAAATTTCTATACCAAGTTTGCTAAAGGATAAGCAAACGAAATAATTCCCTTATTAGCATTACTAAGAAAAAATACGCCATATAAATGGGAAGAAAAGCACGAAAAAGCTTTCAAAAGCATAAAAGAGCTTTTTGATGAAAATATGATATTAAAATTTGTAAATACAAACAAACCATTCATACTAACGACGGATGCTAGCAACTATGCAATTGCAGCAATTTTGTCACAATTAGATGATAAAAATCAAGAAAACATAGTATGCTTTATAAGCAGAACCCTTAAGGGTAGCGAACTAAACTACTTCACAACGGAGAAAGAATTACTAGCATTAGTATGGTTACTTCACAAGCTAGACACTTATTTAAGAGGTGCTCCAAATATAATAGTAAGGACCGATCATGAAGCAATAACGTTCCTAAAAAACTGCAAATTCAGCAATCACAGATTAAAAAGATGGATATTATCGATACAGGATTTTAGTATAACACCAGAGTATATACCTGGCAAAAAGAATGCAGCAGCAGACTACTTGAGCAGACAAGAATCTGAATATCAAGAAAATGACGAAAACACAATACAAATTGCTATAATAAAAAATGAAAAGCACAAAATTAGAAAAAATACTAAAAAACTTTAAAATATCTCAAGAAAAGGATGAAAAATGCAACAAAATTAAAGTAAAGATGAAAGAAAATAAAAAGATACAAGACAACTATATAATCGAAAATAATATAATACAAAAAGTAACCGAAAAAGGAAATAAAGTAATAATTCCTAAAGCTGTACTAAACGATATAGTAATAGAAATCCATGAAATTTATGGTCATATAGGGCCGAAAAAAACATACGAGCTGCTATCAGAAAGTTTCTATGCAGAAAAAATGGAAAAAGCAACGTATAATTTAATAAAAACTTGCGAAAATTGCCAAAAATCAAAATACCTAACTATAAAGTATCACCCAAAAATGCAGCCTATAATTGCAGATAAAAAGAATGAAATTTTGTCAATAGATTTCTACGGACCTTTACCTATGTCAACAGGGGGTGTAAAATACCTACTAACCTCAATAGACGTATTTTCAAAATACGTTGTGATGTATGCAATAAAAAGAGCAAACACAGCTACAACAATCAAAAAAATCTTCAATGAATACATACCTAAATATGGAAAACCAAATGCCATCATGACAGACCACGGAACACAATTCACGGCGAAAAAATGGCTGAAAACACTAGACGAAAATAACATAAAAACGATATTCTCATCAATTAGACATCCACAGTCAAACATGTTAGAAAGGATACATCGTGAACTAGGTAGATTTTTTCGTACTTTTATAAAAGACTCCCACAAATCATGGGCTTCCTACATTCAAAAAATTCAAACAATTATGAACGAAATAACGCATGAAACTACAGGTTTTAGATCTTGTGAATTGCATATGAACGTCACACCTACGAGAGAATGGGAAAAATTCTTCAAAATAAAGAAAAAAGAAGTGAATCATGAAGTAAAATTATTTTTAGCAAAAAACAAAATGCACAAAAAAATCAAAAGAAGAGCAGAATTAAAAAATCAAAAAACAAAACAATATAAATTTAAAACCAACGATAAAGTGCTAGTAAAATCACTAAATGTATCTGATACAGAAGGAAATAAAATAGCAAAATTTTTACAAATATATGAAGGCCCATATACTATCAAAAAAGAAATTGCAAGTGACACATATTTATTAATAAATGAAAACGAAGAAGAAAGAGGAAAATTCCACACAGATAATTTAAAGCCATTTTTTGAAAGAAAAAAGGAGTAAAAAAAAAAAAGGGAAACACAAAAATTACTAAAGAATACAGAAAAGAAAATGAGAACCACGGAAAAATTTATCAAATAATATTATAAATTAGAATAGAGAATAAGAAAAGATAAAAGTCCGAAAAGCACGAAATTAAGAAGAAAGTAAACAAAAGATTATAACACCTAAAGACCCACCCCCCAAATCAAAATTTGTCAAACATATCAACGGTCAAAGGAATAATTTAGACTGGCCATACAGTACAAATAAGTCATTAGGACAAGCAAGTTCTATAATAGAAAACATAGAAGAAAAAGAAACAGTTAATAGATTAGAGTGTAAATAGATTAAAGTGTAAATAGATTATTAGTGTAAAATATAGTTGTTAATTAATAGTTATTAAGGAAAAACCTAATTAAAAAAAAAAAAAAGAAAGAAAAATGGCAAGAGTGATAGAAGTGAAAAGGCCAGTAAACTTCAAAACTCGCCCAGCATTATACAGGCACGCCGGAACAAGCCCGGACAAGTACGTAGGAATGAGACACGTAACGTCTCAAGTAGATGAACAGCTAATAAAAGAGAGAAGACTAGACATCGTATGGGATGAATCTCTAAATAGAGCAATAAATTATGAGGAAAGACGGGAAAGTTCTGCAAAAAATTATGATCAGGCATCGTCCCTTACAGCATCAGCACCCGGAAAAGAAAGTCTAGCAAAACCAAAAGAAAAAGAAATTGGACTAGCCACCATGAAAGAAGGATCAACCAAAGGCAAAAGGAAAATTAAAAAGGGCGAGAAGGCCGAGAAAACGGTGTTTATAAAACTAAAAGAAGAGAAAGTGGACCAGGAAATCATCAACATATACACGCCAAAAGATACATTAAAAAGGAGATACATATACGCGCAAGAGGCAGCGCTAGCCAAACATCGCCTACGAAGAATCGGCATACCGTCAAACAGGTCCGATCTATCCGGAAATGAATCAGATCCAGATGAATGGATAAGAAAACTAGAAGAAAAGAAAATTAAAAGGTATATACAAAAATTAAGAAAATTAAAATTAATAAAAACATTTGTCTGTGCGAAATATTACTTATAAAGACGTAAGAAAACGAAATCAATTGCACGAACAAAAATAAAGTAAAAACATTTGATATTAGAATATTCAAATACAATTAATGTGCAATTTATTTTGTTTTGGGGGGCAGGTTACATACAAGAAAAATCAAATGAAACGTAAACTTCAAAACTCGAGAATAAAAGAAATAAATAAAGTGTAAATTAAATATTAACGGTATTAAAGTAATGAAAAATTAAAATTAGAAAAAACAAATAACGCGTCTCTTTTATTCTCGAATCAAAGCAAAAAGTAAAGCATAAAAATTTTTGGGGGGCAATTGTAACCTGTCATATATAGAAAAAGAATAAAATATAAATCATGTAAAATCATTAGAGTATGAATTTCTATCTTGCACGTCGGCGCGGCATAACAATTAGACGTTATACCGACGCGCAGGATGGAAATTAATACAAGAGGTGTACACGCTTACATGTGTGTTGAGAAACGCTTATATTATATTGAGTCAAGCTGTCTCAACTGGGCACACTAAAAATGAAATTGCACTTTCCAATCATTTTATTATTTTATTACGAAGATGTATTGATAAAAAACAACGTCCTAAAAAATTTTCGAAAAATTTAAATTTTTTAAAAAGTTATTAACAAATGAAGTCTAAAGCCGGTTTTTTTTCAAAATTCAATTTCTCCGCAAATATTGAATGAAAGTTGATGAAATTTTCAGGGTAAGTACAAAACTATCTTCTATTTAAGATGAAATTTAAATTTTATAAAAATGTTTACAATTGTTGTTATAAAATTAATTTTTTAATAAACAATTGAAAATTT
Organism: Anastatus disparis; assembly: GCA_017163975.1. Taxonomy (NCBI): domain Eukaryota; kingdom Metazoa; phylum Arthropoda; class Insecta; order Hymenoptera; family Eupelmidae; genus Anastatus; species Anastatus disparis. Next base: position 1,677,824 of record JAFFSR010000356.1, read on the forward strand.
AACAAACTTCTCGGGTAGGTAGGAAAAAAAATTTTTTTTTTAAGGAATATTCTATAAAGTCTAAAGTATCTTTTCTTGAAAAAAAATTTTGGTAATATTCATAAACAAAAAAGTTACGAATTTTTTAATGCGGCGGGATGAGCTTGCGGCGCGCTACCGCGAGAGATACTTACGCGCGTTCAAGCGCTCAGCTTTTTGTACCTGCTTATTTATGCATTTACAATTCATAATAAATAAAAAATTCATGATTAAATAATTAAATATAGATTATATTTTAATAATTATGACATTTTATTTATAATATTTAAAGAGAGAATTTCTGAATAGTACTCTTCGAATCATCAGAAAAAATCGTGTACATGGATTATTATTGCATTCAAATATTGTTTAGATTCTATTTTATTGTTTAATATCATTAACTCGAGTATACTTACTCACGTGTAGCATGCCAAAATATTTTTTCAACGAACGTTGAAATTCTATGAAATTGTAACCATCGACATTTTCTTGGAAAAGCGGTATATAACGATGAAAACAAATTCGAATCGTGACTTAGATGCATTTGTTAAATATATGCAAATCTGTCAGTCGTATTGTTTTTATTATGACGCCACCACCTAAATGTTGCAATCCTTTCAAAAAAATAAAGCATGATTGCTGTACAAAGAATCTTAAGTTTTTATCGAATAAATGTGACAAAAGGCTTACTGGTTTATTTGGATTGTATGTTTGTGCTGTATGTAAAGTTGAATTATATCGTAATAAAACATTTCAATTTCTAAGTGTTGATAAAGAAAATAAAATTATTGAACAAAATGCCGAAGAGTCTGAAGAAGAAAATTTGAATGAAGAAAAAGATAAAGATTATGTGTGTCCGAGTGTAGATAATAAAATAAAAAAACGAAAACTTGTAAGCGCCATCGAAAATATTATTATGGGACAATCTTCTCCAAAAAAGCAATCGCTTTCAGTCATTGAAGTAGATAAAAAAATTGTTTCCAAATTTATTAATGACGAAAATTATAACAAATGGGTCAGTGATTTCAAACTAGCCCTATTTTGTGCATCAAGTCGTCAAGAAAAGATAGTTCTTCTTACTACGATTCCTTATAAATTGTCGATACGTACAGCAGTAAAAGAATTCGGAGTAAGTAAACGTATGCTTAGCACTGCTAAAAAGTTGAAAGAGGAAAAGGGTTATCTTGCTCATCCAGATAAGAAAAAAGGTCGAGCAATGAGTACTACAGATATTGACAAAGTTAAAGATTTTTATCTTCATGACGATGTGAGTAGGGTCATGCCAGGATCGAAAGACTACAAATCTGTTGTTGTTAGTGGAAAACGCCAACACGAACAGGTATGAAAATGAAAATATCGTCAGTTGTTTTATTTATTGCGCTTCGTTTTTACGCTTTACGAGTTTGTAATATAGTTCAAATAATTATATATCTAAGTACATAAAAGCTCGAAAATGTAGATTTATTATAAAATATTTCCTCTTTGATAAATTAAAATCTGTAATGATATGAGATAAAATAGTTAGTAGGGATGTTTCAATTTCATCTTAATATTTTTTTAGAAACGCTTATTATTGGGAAATCTTGCCGATTTACATACAGATTTTGTAAAAGAAATTTCCGGAAGTAAAAGTTTCGTTGTCAGTTTTTAAAACTTTGAGGCCACCTCAGTGTATTTTAGCTGGTCCTAAGGGTACGCATAATGTTTGCGTTTGTAAAGATCATGGCAATATCCGTCTAAAATTAAGAGGCCTCAAACAAGAACTCGCTCGAAAAAACATCAATTTTCAAACAAGTTATCGAGAACTTTTTATTGAAATAATTTGTCCAAGTCAAACTGCAGCTTGTTATCTGGGAAATTGTGAAAACTGTCCTGGGACAAAGAAAATTCTCGATGATTTGAAATCAACTTTTGAAAATAATGGCATCACAAGTATTACATTCAATCAGTGGCTCACAACTGACAGGTATTTGTTAAATATTTGTGTCTCAATTTTTTTAGACAGTAATTAATTTTCTAAAATATATAATTTTCTATTAGATGTCAACTACTCACACAAACTGAAAGTTCACATATTTTTATTAAAAATCTTGGTAAAGAGTTGCCAAAAGTTTTAAAACATGATTTTATTGCCAAGTCGCAAGCAGAATATCTAGAAAAATTGAAAAATTTACTGGAATATGGTGAATATCTCGTAACTCTTGATTACTCTGAAAATTATTCTTTTCATGTGCAAGATGCTATTCAGTCGCAACATTGGTCAAAAGATCAAGCAACTCTTCACGTTTATGTTATATATCACAAGAAAAACAATGTTCTTGAGCATACGAATTTTGTAGTTTTTTCCGAGTATATAAACCATGATGCCACTGGAGTTCACCTTTATAATTCGAAAATGATTGGATTCTTGAAAAATAGATTTGGTGCTGAAAATATTAAAAAAATCTACTATTTTTCCGACGGAGCTGGTTCACAATATAAAAATAGATTTAATTTTATGAATTTACTATTTCACGAAGAAGATTTTGGCTTTAAAGCAGAATGGCACTTCTTCGCAACCGCACATGGAAAGGAGCTTGCGATGGAATTGGTGGATGTGTTAAAGACAAGCTTATCGAGCCAGTTTGCAAGGTGCTCAGATAACGGATACACGAAAATTATTTGAATGGGCGCAAAAATCCTTTCCTAAAATTTATTTTGATTTCTGTTCATCGAATGAGTATGACGAACATAAACAAGGTTTGGAATCTCGCTTTTCACAAGCAAAAACAGTCAAAGGAACACGTCAATACCATAGCTATAAGCCACACGATTCAAAAAATATAACATGCAAGATTTTTTCTGATGATTCTAAGAGTACTGTTCAGAAAGTCTCTACTTAGATATTGTAAATAAAATGTTATAATTATTAAAATATATTATATATCAAATTATTTTCTCATGAATTTTATTTATTACGAGTTTTAGTTATTATTAATGTTATTTATTATGAGCAAATGCATAAATAATCAGGTACAAAAAGCTGAGCGCTTGAACGCGCGTAAGTATCTCTCGCGGTAGCGCGCCGCAAGCTCATCCCGCCGCATTAAAAAATTCGTAACTTTTTTGTTTATGAATATTACCAAAATTTTCTTTCAGGAAAAGATACTTTAGACTTTATAGAATATTCCTTAAAAAAAAAATTTTTTCCTACCTACCCGAGAAGTTTGTTAAATTTTCAATTGTTTATTAAAAAATTAATTTTATAACAACAATTGTAAACATTTTTATAAAATTTAAATTTCATCTCAAATAGAAGATAGTTTTGTACTTACCCTTAAAATTTCATCAACTTTCATTTAATATTTGCGGAGAAATTGAATTTTGAAAAAAAAACGGCTTTAGACTTCATTTGTTAATAACTTTTTAAAAAATTTAAATTTTTCGAAAATTTTTTAGGACGTTGTTTTTTATCAATACATCTTCGTAATAAAATAATAAAATGATTGGAAAGTGCAATTTCATTTTTAGTGTGCCCAGTTGAGACAGCTTGACTCATTATAGTGTATTACCGACACACATGTAAGCGTACCTGTATCGTATAATAAGGTAAAATAAGAATCTCTCCCCTCTTACAGACAATATGTAGGATTTGAGGAGGAGAGGCTCCGTGTGCGCAACATTGTGTGGTAGAGATGGACTCGCGCAGAGCGCGAGTTAAAATTAGCAAGGTATCTCCCCCACAACGCAAAATCTAACTAAGAGGAGGAGGATAGCGGCGACGGCGGCTCAAGCGAGAGCGATGTAGTCGTCGTCGAAATTATTGTACGGCACTCTTTGGCCAGCCTGCTTTTAATAAAGTTCTTTTTAAATTTAATACTTGGTGTTCACCTAAAATTCTTTCTGATTATTCTGCAGGTCCGCGAGGAGCTGGATAACCACCAGCTCCGTACCGGTAGCAGTAATAACAGGATAAATCTTGTTTAACTTAAGGTGGTTCGTGCGACTAACGTGTTTTTTCAAGATATTCTTGAAATTGTAGGTATAGTTCAATGAAGGCAATGTGAATATCATATTAAAATTTCAGAACATTTTATCGTTTCGTTTTTGATTAATCGATGTTCAAAGTTTTACAAATTACATTGGAAGTATATCTATATATATATTGGAATTTTTACATTTCGTAGCTGTTAATCGCAATATCTCATAAACTAAATTCAAATTGTAATTGAAAATTTAAACATGTATAAAGGAACTAATAATAAACATTTTCCAACAAGATTCACGTAAATTCATCGTTTTATTAAAGAGATAAAGTGTTTTGAACATGTAATTATTAGATAAACGATGCATATTTCGTTCACATTTACGTTGCTGCGCATGCGCAACTGGATCATGTGAGCGCTATCTCTTTCTCTCACAGCTAGCTTTCTCTCTCTTACCGCACGAACCACCTTAAAACTAATATTAAATTTAGCAAAATAATTAAGGAATAAATTCACGTGTATTTAATTTGTGAATTAGTCAAGTGTACTAAATATTATTTAACATTAACTCAATTCACGGTTAATGAGAATTTGACGCGCATTATTTCCAATTGAATGTCCGCAAATTCTTTATATTCAAATCACGTATTACTTGTTTGAATTTACTTGTGCGTAATAATTATTGACTATTAACAAGCAATTAAAGTTTTACGAATCAAAATTAAAATAAATGAATAGGCTCTTATAAGACTATAAGTCTTTGAGTATTCTGGCCTACAAGAGGTGATATAATACTAATCACTAACAAAACAAACACATAGAGACCCCGGACTAGATGTAGCATGACGCTACACTAAAAACGGATCTGTGTAATCTGTAATCTTACATCCTTTTCCTTTTTACATGAGCACTTAGTGCTATCCTTTTTTGGGTGATAGGGTAAGGAGAGGTTATAATCGAAAGTTATACCGATTTTTGTTTCAGAATCATCCTTACTTTCAAGTTCGATTATTTCTGAATCTGTTATTATGACGCCATCAAGGCAAACGAAGTCATATTCTTTGTATGGAGTAAACAATTTTCCCGTGTTTTTTTTTATTGTTCTAAGTGTAAAATCCAGTGAACTCAGAATTTTGATAATTTTCAGACCTTTTCGGACCACTGTGCGCCTTGACGAGAAAACGAGTAAAATTTTACATTTTACAGGTGATGAGCGCCACAAATTTTTGCAATATCAACAAATCTTGCAGTATTACTTACATCTAAAAGATGAGGAGAAGGATGAATATGGGGCTATGATACGTCCACACGAGAGAACATTATTAGAAACGGAAACGACAATGGGTACAGACAATAATGACGAAATCGACGAAAAACACCTTGTCGAGTCCGTACCAAAATTAACGAAATTTAGAGACAATGCAAGGCATCTCATTAAATACTTGCAGCAAACTGGTAATATTAAATGAAATAGTCGTGATGTAAGCTAGATGGCGCCGTTGTCAAGAGTACTAACATTATTGATTTGATAGACGAGGCTATGAAAAGTAGAAAAAGAGCACCACCGCGCGGATACAAGCAGTTTGCACGTGTCTTGCGACAAGTCAGTATACCTCGAGAATTCATTGGTAACAATCAACTTTGGCTTACGATTATATCTCATACCCCTGAATCATCACTGTCATCTTCAGAAAATGAAGGTTATTATACTTTAACAGCTAATAGTCAAACGTAAAGAAAAAAGAAAAAGAAAGGATAAAAAAGAGTAAAAAAGCTGGTCGCGAGTTAGCAGCTACGCCATCAACCCCTGCAAAAAAGAGTCGCATCGAACAGCTAAGATAGACCAGTATGTGAAAGCATAGAAGGAAGTAATGGAGGGAGAAGAGGAAAAAAAGGAGGAGGCGGAGAATACTGATACTTTCGTAGATCGATTGTATTTAGTTGTATCCTTTAAATTGTATCTACCAGGCTATCAGTTTCTCGGTCCTGGCACGCATCTAGATGAGCGTCCCAGACGTGGTAAGAGAGAAAAAAATCCTCTCGACAATGCCTGTCTACAGCACAATATTTCATATATAAATAAAAAAAGGACGGATCACATAAAAGCCGACAGACTGTTGGCTGAACGAGCATTTTCACGAATGCTCTCAGAGACATCAGATAGTAATGAAAAAGCTGTAGTTGGTATCACTGTTTTGAGCATGATCAGCAAAATTGCATTTGATAAATTTCGATATAAACTACCTAAAAGAGCTTCAAGTGATCTTCATTTAGTAAAATATGCTCGAATCCCAAAAATTCCACGTGAAACGCTTTACTAACTGGTGGACCATATAACCGAGAATCAGCAATAATCAATCTGAATGATGAGATAGTCCAGTAGAATTAGCTCGAAAAACCTTAAAATTTGACTTAATTAGTAACAGGCAACTGAAGTGAAAAATGGGTTCATTAGGTCGAAAGATATTAAAATTTGGAAGGACCCTCAAAATTTGGGCTGGCATATTTTTTTAAACAACGTTTTTATGTAAAAAATTGTGAAAAATCGATGTTTGTTGGATCTAGCTCTTTTCGTTTTTGAATAGGGTAAATGAAATTTATAATACTTATAAGGGTCTTCAAGACGAATAGTTTAAGCCCTATTACATTAAATTTCGTTAGTAATTTATTTAAAAAATCGCAAAAATATAGTCAAAAATCGTTAAATTTTCAATAATTTTTTATTCCATAAAAAAAAGGGCTACATGCTTGTTATTTTGTAAAAAGTTGCCTTCTATCACCCTTAAGTCCACATAATTTTTTCAGCAAAAAATATTAATTTGTATATGAGATATTCAATTTGTTCACTAAAAAGAGGTAAAATATAGGCCTCAAATGGACCCTATTGCGGTCATTTTAGAAAGAAATATTAAAATCAGTTTTTTAAAACCTTAAAAGATTGTTTTTAAGTATGTATAGTTTCAATTCTTTTTGAAGAGGGGAGGAACGTGTCATCTTTCGCAAGTACAGAAAATATTTTTTCGATTACTTCAAATTTGTCTTATGTGAAAAAATTTTCTATATCTCAGTGAAATATCAACCGATTTCGATGTTTCTTTTTTAATCTGGGGAAGCGCGAGATAATATTAACAGTCGTTATACTTGTTTAATGATATAAATAAATTAATTTGTTATAAACAATAACAAAAAATTTATGCATATTTTTTGTTTCATTTTTTATATACTTGTAATGTTTATTTTTATAATCTAATAAATAAGTTTCATTTATTTTATGAAAAAATTAGATAACTATCTTTTTTACACGCTAATAATTAATACAAACATTGCTCTTATCATAAAAATCCTGACATTATTAAAAAAGAGCTTCTGACCTTGAATATTCAACGAATTTAACGTTTCTTTTTTTGATCTGGGGTTGTGCGAGATAATATTAAGAACCGTCATTTTTGTTTTATGCAATAAACAAATTAATTAATTATAAATAATAAAAAAAATTTTCTTATTACTTTTTTTAAAAATTAAAAATTTTGTACTACAGTTGCTTATTAAACTTTAAGTACGATTACTTACTCTTCGTTTAAAATATAGTGAATTTTATAGAAAAAACATCTATAGTACAATCATGTACGTATAAAAAATTGCGGTCGATAACAATTTCTTTTGAAAACAGTATTTTATTTATGATAAAATAACATTTTTACTTCTTGATCGGTAATCAAAACTGCTCCGGCCTACTCTTAATACGCAAAATTGTAGCTAGTGTGATGCGCACTGGGTTGTCATTTAGGTTGATAAGAATGTTACAGGTACGTACTTTGATAGTCTTGTTAAGCCATCGCAAGTTCCACAACATTTACGATGTATTCAGCAAAATTGTAAAAAATTTAGATGGAGTAATAAACGCTTACACAGCGAATATTCCGACGTTCGTGGTCATTGTTGTATCAAGTTTCTGTATTATATGTCTAGTGGATTGGGTTTCAAAAATTCTTGGAAAATTTCTCACAGAACTTGCAAAGAAATGATACTATAGTCAAGAATTTCGTAGAAAAAACTTGCTGTGCGTAATATGATATTTGACTGTCTCTGATTGGTCGCAGACCACCTTTTTACGATGCTGCCACCAACTTTTAAAAGTATATAAGAAGTCTACTCGGTCTGGCCACAGTTTTGTGATTGACGGTACTAGCAATAACAGCAACAAAACTGAAGCAAGATGGCTGGTCAAAAGAGGAGCTTGGAGCAGTCATTTAGTAACGATTTGGCATATTTGATAAAACAGAACAGCAAGAAAAATTATTGGCAGCAGATTCTGCTAATGATCTATGGGCTAAACAACTCTTTTGGAACAATTATCCAGGTAGGCCTGGAGAATATGGGCGAACGCGAAAAGAAATTCGTGCCTGTAGTGCTCTTCTGCGGATTAGATCCTCAAGGTCTCCCTCTGTCAGTCGACTGTTGGGAGGCATTGAAGCAGGAGTTTGAAAAGTTAAAAAGTTTTTCACTTGTTACAATGAGGAATCCATGTTGGATCAACGACTTTCTGTACCTGGATATACTATCCGTTAAATGATTAGTTTCCACGAGAGAGCTTTTGAATTGGTACCCAATGACGTTCAACCCGAAGGAAAAGAGAGTGGTGGACCACCGAAAAATATGGCCGATATAGTTGATCATTAGTATTTAAATGTGTCACGTTTGAACGTTTAAAAGATTTATCAAAATCAACGAAGATAGATCCTAATAGAAGCGCAGAACCCCAAGGCGCTTTGAAGCTAGAAATATGTAGTTGATACCCCGACCAGACGCGGCGTTAACGTCGCTTTCAGTAGGTAAATGATAACGACCAGTCGGTAAATGAACGGCAGTTATCATTGCTATTTATTCAGATTATATTTGATAACTATAATAAAGTTAAAAAAATATAATGGAATCCCATGTAATTATAAAAAAATAAAATTAAGAGATTGAAATAATGAAAAACAATTTAAGTGAAACTTAAACTGTTATTCTTAAGGGGACGCTGTATCTCTCTATCCTTTTCTAATTGAAAAATGTAAGTTTTTTGAAAATCTAGTGATTATTGATAGAAATTAAAGGTTGTCCGCTACTTGTTTAGTAAAAAGTAATATTTTCTCTGATGAGGACCAATTAATTTTGTTGCTTTTTTTTCAAGTAAAGTTTGACATACTTACAAAATCCTAAGTAAGGCTAGAGAATACGTTATTTAAGTATGTCAAACTTTACTTGAAACAAAAGCAACAAAATTAGTTGGTCCTCATCAGAGAAAATATTAATTTTTACTAAACAAGTAGCGGACAACCCTTAATTTCTATCAATAATAACTAGTTTTCCCAAAAATTTACAATTTTTAATTAGAAAAGGATAGAGAGATACAGTGTCCTCTTAAACCCCAAAAGGCGAACAATTTATATACTACATTCTTGTATCTAAATTTATAATCAGCTGTGGCGTAGTGGCTAAGTCGTTCGCTCGACAATCTTTTTAATGTCGATTCAATTCCCGATCAGATTCTTTTTTTTTTTTCTTTTTTTTCTTTTTTTTTCTTTTGCAATTTGTATTAATAATAGCAAGTGTATGAAAAATTAAAATTTTTGTAAAATTAAATTTTTTTAATATTTAATTTTGATATAATTAAATTGTTTTAATATTTAATTTCAGTAAAATTAAATTTTGTTAATATTTAATTTTATTAATAAACTGTGATTTTTATTGTTTTTTGAATGCATCCAATTTAAAAAATGAATAAAATAAATCTGAAAGTGAGTAAAATACAAATTTTTCATAATTTTTTTTCAAAAGAATATTTTTCTTATTTTCAAAACAAAAAAACATATTTGATTTTACTTACTTCCAGATTTATTTTATTCATTTTTTAAATTGTATGCATTAAAAAAAATAAAAATCATAGTTTATTAATAAAATTAAATATTAAAACAATTTAAGTTTTATCAAAATTAAATATTAAAAAAATTTAATTTTATCAAAATTATTAATAAAAAGAATTTAATTTTTATCAAAATTAAATATTAAAAAATTTAATTTTACAAAAATTTTAATTTTTCATACACTTGCTTTTATTAATACAAATTGTAAAAGAAAAAAAAAGAAAAAAAAAAGAAAAAAAAAAAAAGAATCTGATCGGGAATTGAATCGACATCAAAAAGATTGTCGAGCGAACGACTTAGCTTCTACGCCACAGCTGATTATAAATTTAGATACAAGAATGTAGTATATAAATTGTTCGCCTTTTGGGGTTTAAGAATAACAGTTTAAGTTTCACTTAAATTGTTTTTCATTATTTCAATCTCTTAATTTTATTTTTTTATAATTACATGGGGTTCCATTATATTTTTTTAACTTTATTATAGTTATCAAATATAATCTGAATAAATAGCAATGATAACTGCCGTTCATTTACCGACTGGTCGTTATCATTTACCTATTGAAAGCGACGTTAACGCCGCGTCTGGTCGGGGTACCAACTACATATTTCTAGCTTCAAAGCGCCTTGGGGTTCTGCGCTTCTATTAGGATCTATCTTCGTTGTCAAAATGTATAGATTATAGAATTATATATTTAAATACTGTTGCAAAATCTGTAGACTATATATTACAAGAAATTGTTACAAATATGAATAATGTATTAGAAAATAAACAAGAATCTCAGTATATGTACTATGATTTTACCGATGTAAAAAGTACAGTGTATAGTTTGAATGAAAATTTTGTAAATGATCTCATCGAAATATTGAAAAAAAAAATCTAGTTTCAGGAAAAGAAGACTTATTTATAATTATACACTAATTCATTATTTATGATATGCATACACACTAATTAACTGTATGAATGATACCTTATAATGTTTTATTAACAATAAATGTTTTTGAACTTTAAGTACGTTAACGTTAAGAGTATTACAATCACCTTGTCTATTACCAATTCCCAATCCTTCATACACACAATAATGTTGACAAGTAAATTTTATATTTCTGATTCGATATAAAATTCGTATTAAATTGCAAATTCAAAATGTTTGCTAGTGAATTATATATTTTATAATTCAATATAAAATATTTAATTATTTTAATGATTAGAAGTCCCACATAGCTCGAAAGCTTCTAAGAAAGCTTCCTATGAAACTTTCACGTAATATTCCAGCGGAAGCTTCCATTAGCCTTTCTATAAACTTACTGAATCTTTCATTAATATTGCATTATAATATTTCATGTAATCTAAAAGTAAGCTAAACGTAAGCATGAATAAATGGCTAATGAAAGCTTACGTCAAATATTTCACAAAATTTTTTTAAAATCTTACAGTATCCTTTCAGTTGAGCTTCCGTAAATGGATCCAGAAAAGTTACATGTAAGATAGTGAGAAAGATTACTGTAAGCTTCCCGAAAGATTCATCGGTTAGGTAATGGTGAAGGCTTACAGGAAGCTTACTGAAAAGATTCGTGTCATCTTTTATAGAATATTCCGCTAACGTTTAATACAATTTTTCATGAAAGATAACTGCAAGCTTCCCGAAAGTTTCGTTAGTAAGAAAGTTCCAAAAAAGATTAATAAAAGCTTTCACGTAATCTTTTACGGAACATAAAAAAAACTTTCATTGAAAATTAATGTATGTAACGATGGAAGATTACTTGAAGAATTTCTACAACTGTTAAAAACAAGTCGCATTATCTGTTCTTTTGTAATCAAAGGATTGATTTTTTTTAAAACTATTAATTTTGACGAGCAAAAGAGAAAGCCGCATCCCGTGTTGAAAAAAGGAATATATTATTCGATGATAAAGAACTGATTTTATCGCCCACATAGCATGAAAGCTTCCAAGGAAGCTTTCCGTGAACCGTTCACGTAATATTCTAGAGAAAGCTTCCATTAACCTTTCTGAAAGCTTACTGAATCTTTCATTAATATTTTATTGTAACATTTCATGTAATCTAAAAGTAAACTAAAAGTTAGCATAAATAAATAAATAATAAAAGCTTACGTGCAATGTTTCCTTAAATCTTTTTGCAATCTTATAGTAACCCTACAAAAAAGCTTCCATGGATAAAAACACAAAGGTTACATGGAACATATTGAGAAAGATTACTGTAAGCTTCCTGAAAGATTCATCAGTTAGGTAATCGTGGAATCCTACAGGAAGCTTTCTAAAAAGATTTATGCTTTCCTTAATAGAATATTCCACTTACCTTAAATAGAATATTCCATAAAAGATAATTGCAAGCTTATTGAAAGATTCATTAGTAAGGTTACGTCTAAAACTTTCGGGCATCTTACGAGAAAGGTTAATAAATGCTTTCACGTAACCTTTCATGGAACATTAATAGAACCTTTCATTGAAAATTAATGTAAGAATTGATGGAAGATTCCTGAAAGATATTTAACAACTGTGAATAAAAACTTTTTTAATAAATGTTACGGAAAAACTTAACTGAAAGATTAGATGAAAGCTTACAGTAAGCCTAAATGTAATCTAAAAAGAAGTTTACTGAATGCTGACGTGCAATATTTTCTAAAATCTTTATGGAATCTTACAGTGACTTTACAGAAAACCTTCCATCGATGAATACGCAAAGGTTACATGCAAGATATTGAAAAAGATTACTGTAAGCTTCCCGAAAAATTCATCAGATAGGTAATCGTGGAAGCTTTCAGGAAGATTTCTAAAAAGATTCATGCCTTCTTTCATGGAATATTTCGCTTACTTAAAATAGAATATTTCATAGAAGATAACTGCAAGCTTACTGAAAGATTCATTATTAAGGTTACGTTGAAAGCTTTCAGGAATCTTCCGAGAAAGGTTAATAAAAGCTTTCACGTAATCTTTCATGAAACATTAATGGAACCTTTTATTAAAGATTTATGCAAAGACCACCTATATAGCAAAAAAGCTTACAAGGAAGCTTCCCATGAAACTTTTATATAATATTCCAGTGGAAGCTTCCATTCACCTTTTCGAAAATTAACATAAGCTTACAGTAAACATAATATAAGTCTAAAAAATGCTTTCTAAATACTTACATGTAGTATTCCGTGGAATCTTTTTGCTATCTTCCTGTAACCTTACGAAAAATTCTTAATAAATGAATTAGCAAAGGTTTCAAGTAAACTAACTAGAAAGATTGCAGTAGGCTTCCTGAAAGATTCACTAGTAAGCTAACTAAGAACACTTTCGGGAAGCTTTTGTGAAAGCTTCATGTAAATGTTTAAGGAATATTCCACGAAACGTTAATTAAATCTTGCATATGAAAAAACTGCAAGCTTTCTATAAGGTTCATCAGTTAGGTAACACAGAAAGCTTCCAGTTAGCTTCCAAGAAAGGTATATGTTACTTTTCAACAAGATTTTTCAACGAAACTTTGCTGCAACAAGGTTGCAGCAAAGTTTCTTCGTAATGTTTCAGTGCAAGATTGTTGCAATATTGCAGCGAAGATTCGGTGTCAATATTATTTGAAATGCTGCTGCAAGGTTGAAGTGAAACATTGTGGCTCTCTTATATAAAGAACATAAGAATCTCAAATGGCAATTAAATTGTTATGCGTGCGATGACTCTGTTATAATGTTCAAATGTAACCATTATTTGTAATCCTATAAATAATTATATTATTATATCCATTATTATATGTATATATATATATTCATATATATATATATATTATATATATATATATGTTAAACGTAATTGTTAATATAATTTTCACTTTTGATGTTTTAATTGTTTATAATGTGAGCGCCCGAGTATGTACGGCCCTGAAACCGTACGATACTGGAAGATGCGCGCGCAAACACCCAAAAAGATCAAAGTGGTTGAACATGCAAGCGCGCGTATGTACGTACACGCACTTGCATGTGTAAGTACCACTGAGAGTACACGGCGGCTCTCCCTCTCTTCTACTAAGTTAGAAGAGTGGGAGAAAGACTGAAGAGAGCTGATGCAAGCAGTGCGAAGAGCTCGTGACTCTCGTCACTCTTGGATCGGCTCTCTCAGCATCAAGACACGCTTGCTCGTAACACAAGTGGCGAATGGCCTAACACGTGCTACAAGCAAGCAACTCTTTGATAAGCGCGAAACATTGTACTTTTCCATATTGTAATTTATCCGATTTATTAAATAAATAAAGAGCAAATCCAAGATAAACCTCTATCCTATTAACCCAGTGCAAAGCCCCGAATAGTAAGGCATTTGGTCCTTAATAATAACGGGCTTTACACATAACAAATCCAATATTATTAACAAATATATTTTAAAAGTCAGCTATAGCTAGGCAAGGCGTCCTAGCTATAAACGACTTTATTAATAATAAAAGACACACAGGGTCCAAAATAGCTAAGCATGACGCGTTAGCTATTTAACGATCCTTTAACGCGTGGAAATAAATGAAATAATTATTTAAATAAATAATAATTAAAATAAATAATAGGAAGGAATGTTACAATAACTTTATTAAAAAGCATCAGAACAAAAAAAAAATCATCAAAGTTGTAATTTTAATTTTTTAAAATTCTCTTCATTTTTGTTTGAATTTTTTAGTAATTATTGAAATTATACAGTTAAAAAAATTTTTTTTAATTTGAAATTTTTGTAATTTTAAAAGATAACAATAGAATAAAATTTTATTCACTTTTATTTACTTTTTTTTATATTTTTTGTGACAAGTATCAGAGATAATACTATTTGAATGAGCGCTTTTCATCCAAATTTTTTCTTGTGAATTTCTGACGGTAGATTAAGGTTAGTTGTTAGTAGGAGAACATAGGCAAATCGCGAATAAGTTTACAAATAAAAGCCATATCGTCACGTTGCTTAGACCTAACGTGTAGAATAGTCTTACGAATATTTTCCATCATTGATTAATTGAAATTAGATATACTGAAAAGCTGAATTCTAATATTATAACATGCTTACATGTTATGTTTTCACATTATTGATTTATTATATTGTGAGTATGTTTTTATCACGACTAAGCTTAATAAATCCAAGTAGTAAATTTGTGTGAAGGTAATTAATTTAATAAGACGATAATTAAAACAAACTGATTGATTTATTATTACGTTAATCGCGAGAGAGAGAAATGTCTACTGTACTACTGGTGTAAAATCGCTGATACGTCCTCGCTGCGTCAATTGTGGATTCGTGCGTAGGGCCCGACGTGGTTCGCCCTGTCGTATTTATACTTGCTGGTTCGTTGTTTCCCACTTCTTTATTCTTCCAGAAGCTTCTACCTCATGGCTTCTGTTTTTCCATGATTTACTTTGTTTGTTCCCTACAGGTCTTAACTTGTCGGGTCGTTCGTCATCATTTCTTTCGATCACGAGTTGTTGCTAGCTGGTTTCAGACGTCTAGTCAGCGCTTTCTTACTGGCTTATTCATTTAGTTTAATATAATTCTTATACTTTTACGTTTTATTATTTTCTAGAATATTCCACCCGTAACATACAGTAAAATTATTAATTTTCAAATGATTTATATTTAGTGCTCGATTCAAAGTTTCAAAAAAAACATCGACTAAACTATAATTTAGAACTGCAATTATAATTCACATACACACTGTGCATTATTTTAATATTTTTATAATTCTACGAAAAAAAATATTAATTATATTTTTGGCTATTATTGAGTTAAGTTTTAAATTTGCATTAAGGGGGTTAGTGCGATATCCCGATTTTCTTAAGAATATCTTAAAATTAAAAGACAATAAAAATAGCACTATTTTACATATCATATTAAAATTTCAGATAGCTTAGCTTCACCGAAGCCGAGATATGAAGTCTGAAAGTTCGAAAATTTAACACAGCGTCTTATGGGAAGGTTGGTATGAGACAGAAAAAAGCAAACGTTTTCATCGATAACCCTGAAAATTTTCTTAAGAATAAACCAAAAAACTGACATGTTTTTAACAATTATAATTAGAATATAATATTAAAATTTCAGAAGGCCTAGCTTCATAGTTTCGTAGATATAGCAATTTAATGGACTATCTCACCGAAGTTTTCATCGAGTAAAACACGAGAGGGGAAGGTGTGCGTATATAAACAGAATTTTTGTTAAATTGAGTTAAATATAATTGAAGTTACAACTATAATAATAAATTATTTACACTTTTTATGAAAATAATTTATAATAAAAAAATAATATTTTGTTCCTTATTGCGGGGCCCTGAGTAGATACGGTCCTGTGCGCACTAACCTCCTTAAAAAATATTATTATAATATGCAATTCCCATGTTGAATATAATAATTATCATATAATACTATAAGTTTTTATACATATGTTAGGAAATCTTATACATACAAGATATAAATCTGCTCAAATGTATGCGACAAAGATAGAGTAGGTAGGAACGGAATAGAACCGAATAGAAACCGAGAGTCGCGCGGGAGAGATCGAGTCAGACGCAAATAAGCAGGCGTGTAGTACGCGTTCATGGCCGCAAGCAGTGTTTTTGTAAAAGCCTGACGCTATTCTGTATTATCTAAATTTATTTAATTGTAATAAACGTTAATTTTATTATTCAAGTGGTGTCACATACACGTTATTTATTATCCTTATATCCAATTATATTATTTTCTCACTAACTTTTAAATAGAAACTAATTGTAAAATACCTAAATCTAACAATTCAGAAGTGGGATTACAAAAAAAGTGTGTAAGAATCACAAAAGAAGAAAAGTGTAAGAATTACAAAACAAGAGGTGTATAGATTGATAGGTGGAAACAAGTTAGTGTGTGAAAGCGGTGAAAAGTGCTTGAAAGACAACGAAAGTGAGAAAATAACAGTTGGATTCTAAGAATAGTAACAAAGAAACAAGATGGCGGAGACTGAAGTAGATAGGAAGGCGGCGCTAGCTGAAATTGAACGCCAAAAGTCTCGAAGAGCTGAAGAAAGAGCAAAGTATGAGAGTAAAATACTAAAGATCAACGCAGCGATTGAAAATCAAAGACAAACTAATACCGATAACGATCAGGCTACTGAAATAGATTTAGCGCGGGTATCATTATTATTAGGAGGTGTTCTGCAGGAACAAACTCAGGCTTTGAGAAGCGTAGATGAGTCGGCAAGAGCACAAAGAAATGATGGCGTAAATGCGCGTGGAACGCAAGTGACGGTTACACCAAACATTCAAGCCGCAATTAGAGATTTTAACGGCACAGAAGGCCCAGAAAAAGCAGACGCATAGATCTGAGAGCTGGATGTTATGAAAAATATTTATGGTTGGTCTGAAGCAGTAGCTTTTAATGTAGCAAAGGCTCACT
Source organism: Anastatus disparis (assembly GCA_017163975.1). Taxonomy (NCBI): domain Eukaryota; kingdom Metazoa; phylum Arthropoda; class Insecta; order Hymenoptera; family Eupelmidae; genus Anastatus; species Anastatus disparis. The sequence goes on from JAFFSR010000356.1 coordinate 1,695,096, forward strand.
TGAAGAATGCAGCATTCAAATAGTATTTAACACGTGTAAATACAATAGCGGACTATGAAGCGTTCAAAGCATCGTTTAAAATAGCATTTACAGCAGCACTGAGTAAAAGTGAAAAGTTGCGTCGAATGGCAGCGCGAACACAGACAAATAAAGAAAGCTTACAAGAGTAAATACATGACAAGGTTTGGCTATGCAACGGCTTAGACTTTTCTGTGGCTGAAATGCGAGACGAAGTAGCAGACGGCTTGTTGCCTAAAGAGTTGGCAAATTATATTCTAGCCAAAGAATATGCATCAATTGAACTGATGCTACAAGATATGATCAAATTTGAAAAGCTTGATTCTCATCGAAGAGATTGCATAGTAGGAAAACGAACGTTAACAACAACGAATTGCGTGAACAAGCAACAAGCATCATCGGGCTCTACAGCTGCAACAGCGACGACTAGTGGATCAACAACGGCAGAGCTAAGTAACAATGCGAGCGTAGCATCTGCGGCGTCAAGCGACAATACGCGAAAATGTTTTAAGTGTAAAGAGATTGGTCACATCGCAAAGAATTATCCGAGTGATAGAAAAGTAGTAACGTGTTATTTATGTAAGCGTGAAGGCCATATCACGTCGCGTTGTAAACAAAACGAAGATTCAAAGAAAGGAGCGGTTAATACAATTCATATAGGCGATGGAAACGTATTGGGCGAAAAATTTATTCGTGAGATCACGGTTAACGAAATGAATATTACTACGTTAATAGATATGGGTGCATCCGTGTGCACAATGAAAGCTTCGGCAGTTTTATGTTATTTTATAGTTTAAATATGGAGAAAAAGATGTCGATTCTAGAGGGCTTCGGCGAAAGCGCAGTTCAATCTCCTGGCATGGTGAACGCAGAAGTAAAGTTAGATAACCTCAAACCGAGAAAAATAGAATTTCGAGTAGTACCAGACACAGCACAGCAGTGCGATGTGATTCTAGGTAGAACGTTTACCGAAGCACTAGACATAACCTACAAGCATATTGGTTATGATCTTACATTCTCGAATATAGATCCGAGCTTATTTTCAGATTTTGATAAAACACCAGGAAGACTGCGATCGTTAGGAAATGTTACTCTTGAGCCGGGTACGATAAATTTTGTAAAATTGAGAACAAATGTAGGTAATATTGAATTACCGGTATCAAATTTTAATGATCGAGTAAAAATTATTAAATGCGGTGATGAAGTAGGCGAGCCGATTATGTCGATAGAAGAAACGTGTGAACTAAAAGCGCGGAAGCAGGAAATAAATTTAGAAGAGGTAGTAACTGACGTAATAGTAACCGAAAAACAAAAAAGTGAATTAGTAAGAATATTAAATAACTATAGAGAATGTATTGCAATGGCACCGAGCGAAATAGGACGTACAAACTTAATCGAAATGGATATCGAGTTAGAAGAGAAAGTACAACCATTTCATACAATTTGTTGTTAGGAAAAAGGACGGTACACCACGTATGGTCGTAGACTATAGGCGACTTAATAAAATGACGAAACGAATTAATGCTCCTTTACCTAATTTTGATGTTTTTTTTTTTTTTTTTAAAGATTAATATATAAAGGATATTGTCCTCTATATGATCAACCTTTTTCTATGGTGAGGTCGAGAGAGTCCCCACCCGGTATCTGTTCATCACATTACATCAGGCTAGACTGTCAGACCCACCATACCGAAAGCTTTGACTACCGATGGATGGTCAGCCACTTTTTGTGACCAACAATCAACCAATACCCAATGAGATCGGATTTTTGAGAGTCGCGATATAAAATGGCACGCACACTAATTTTCTTTCGAAAAAAAAGTTAGAGGTACCTAGTCAGAATTCGAACCCATGCCCTCCGCGTTGAAGGCATTACGCCACCGCGCTCTTTTGATAATATGTTAGAATTGCTTAATTCTGCAAAATATTTTATAACTCTAGATTTAGCACATGGCTATTTACAATTACCGCTCACTGAGAGCGCTAAGAAATTAACAGCTTTCATTACTGAAACACAGACAGGCCAATTTGAACGTGCCATGTTTGGATTAATAAACGCGCCAAAATATTTTGCAAAATTAATGGATCGAGTACTAGGGATAGCGCAGCGAAAAGGGATAGCATTTAATTTTTTTGATGATACGTGCATTTTTGCAGAAACGTGGGAGGAATTATTAATACATTTAGTTGAGGTATTAGAAATGTTAAAAGATGCACGCTTAACTTTAAATTTAAAGAAGTGCAGATTTGGAATGCGAAAAGTCGAGTATCTAGGTTATGTTTTAGGTAAAGGTGTGATTACTCCGGGTGAGAGAAAAATACGCGCAATTGAAGAATTTCCGAGACCGAAAAATGTACACGACGTAAGGCGATTTATTGGCTTAGCTTCTTTCTTTCGTAGGTTTATACCAGAATTTGCACAAATAGCATCGTCATTACAGACTTATTGAAAAAGTCACAAACGTTTATATGGTCGGAGATTTTAGAAACCGCGTTTGAAAAGATAAAGAAATGTTTAATAGCACGACCAGCGTTACGAATTTATAGTCTGCAAGCATTGAGAACGGAGTTGCATACTGACGCGTCTTCGTCTGGACTAGGCGCAATGTTATTTCAAACAAATGATGAAAAAGAGAAACCACAACTAACGTATGCAATAAGCAGAAGGACATCAGAGACTAAAAGATTGTATCATTCATCTTGTTTAGAGCTCTTAGCGATAGCTTGGGCATTACAAAGGTTACGATCATTTGTGATAGGTATTAAGTTTACTATTGTAACAGATTTACAGTGCTTAATAAATTTAAATGCGTGGAAAACACAAAACGCGCAAGTAGCTAGATGGGTAAGCCAAATATGCGAATATGATTTCGAAATAAAGCATAGAAAAGGGGATCAGATGAAACACGTTGATGCATTATCGCGCGCGCCCGTAGAAAATACATCTGATAACGAAATACACGAGAAAATATATAGTATAACAACGCGAGAGGACGAGATTTTTATTTTTCAAAGAAGCGATCCAACACTGTTACAAAAGGTTAAAATACTGCAAAAAACGGAAGAATAAAGAACCAAATTAGCAAAGGAAACAGTAAAAAATTATGTTTTAAAAGAAGGACTTTTATATAAGAAATGTATGAAAAATAATGAAATGCGAGAGCTTTATGTTGTATCACTAGCGATGCGAAAAGCGTTAGTTATACGATATCACGATTTAGGAAGCCACTTTAGCGTCGAAAAAACTGTCAAGCGTATGAGTGAATACTACCATTTTGCAGGTATGAAGCGATATGTGCAAGTGCATATTCGAAATTGTCTAGAGTGTATATTAGCGAAACGTAAAACAGGAAAACCTGAAGGGGAGTTACACCCTATTCCACCAGGATGAAGACCGTTTAAAATAATTCATATGGATCACTAAGGTCCATTCGTAACTTCTGTAAGTGGTTATAAATACGTGCTAGGAATAATAGATAATTTGACAAAATATGCGCATATAGAGCCAGTCAAAGATGTAAGCGCGAGAATTACCGTGAAAAAGGTGCACGAGTTTATAGATAGATTTGGCGCACCAAGTCGAATCGTTACTCCGTGGTCCTGCTTTTACGTCTCAAAAATTTCAGGAGTTAAGTAACACTTACGGAGTGAAGCACACACTAAACTCAAGTCGTCATCCGCAGGCGAATGGTTTAGTAGAAAGATTAAATCAAACAATCTTACCAGCTATGCGAATTGCTTCACAAAACGATGAACAGAATGATTGGGATGTCGATCTAAAGAAGTTAGAAAGAGACATTAATGCGACTGTAAGAAAAGCTACAGGGAAAACGCCATTTGAGGCACTTTACGGATATCTACCTCGTTTTAATGATGGTAAATCGCGAGTATTAACTGAGAATTGTGAAACGTATTGTCCACCGACCGATATTCAAAAAGAAATTCGTGAAAATATTATTAACGGCAGGCCGGAGTAGAACCTGATACCGACCGAGTAACAATTGAGTTGTTTGTTATTTACTCAAGTATTAATCAGTGTATCTTCAAAATAAAGGTTGATCGCAATAGATATTATTATTATGAATATATATGCACAAGAAAAAAAAAATCTACCGATTTGTTTTTGAGAAAAGTAAGGAACGCCGAAGTAAAAGATTATGTTTATAATATTTTCGCGTTCCTTACTTTTCTCAAAAACAAAGCGATAGATTTTTTTTTTCTTGTGCATAAATATTTCAAATAATAATATCTATTGCGCTTAACCTTCAATTTGCAGATACACCGATTAATACTTGAGTAAATAACAAAAATGCCAATTAGACAAGGACAGCGAATCCGGCCTGCTCTTAAAGAACAGGCTTAGTATAAAACGTGATGTGATGCGAAGCAGTATAAAAATGTAAGCTATAACGTAGGCGATATAGTATATGTGAAACGAAATGCGATAGCAACAGGAAACTCAACAAAACTGCAGCCACTATTTGGAGATCCAATGGTCATAGTAGAAGTACTCCCATCTGATACCCATCCAATTAAAAAGGTAAACGAATTCCAAGATAGAGGATTTGAATCTACTGCACACGTCAGTCAAATGAAAATTTGGAAAGGAGATACTGACGAAGAAACAGAAAATGATAACTAATCAATAACCGAAAGTGAAAATGGGGAAGAAAGTGATAAAGAAGAACCGGTTGAAAGAAAATCGAATGAACACAAACAAGTAGATAAAAAGCTAGAAAACACTACAGAAACTGACAAAAACAAAGATAACGCGATAGAAATAAAATCAGCAAAAAGAATTAGAAAAATACCAAATAGATTATGAGATTACGATTGTTCTTAAAAGTTTTAATTTAATATAAAAAAAAAAAATAATATTATAACCGTTTGGAGGCCAAACGCATGTAAGAATGGCCGAGTGTTAGGAAATCTTATACATATAAGATATAAGTCTGCTCAAATGTTTGCGACAGAGATAGAGTAGGTAGGAACGGAATAAAACCGAATAGAAGCCGAGAGTCGCGTGGGAGAGATCGAGTCAGACGCAAATGAGCAGGCGTGTGGTACGCGTTTATGGCCGCAAGCAGTGTTTTTGTAAAAGCCTGACGCTATTCTGTATTATCAAAATTCATTTAATTATGATAAACGTTAATTTTATTATTCAAGTGGTGTCACATACACATTATTTATTATCCTTATATCCAATTATATTATTTTCTCACTAACTTTTAAATAGATACTAATTGTAAAATACCTAAATCTAACATACACTATGATCATTTTAAATATTTAGTTAAATGTTCGACTATTTTCATTTCCGTTACTGTTTTTTATATTGATCAAATTAAGCTTTTTATATTTACAATAAATTATGATATACAAATATAATAAAAATAATAAATTGTGTTGAACATCATAATTTTGATTATTGATTAATAGTTTATTTGCCGACTTAAAAATTTGTTAATTATTTCAAATAATTGACCCTTGTAAATATATGTATGATATATGATAATCATTGTACTTCATGAAATAGTTAAGAGTTCTTTTTTTTTAACCTATGATTTGACAATATTATAAAGATTTGTAATTGTCATTAGTAATAATCAATTTACCATATTTTTTTATAATAGTAAAGATTTTTGTTAATTACGTAAATCTTTATTTCCCATTTCTTTATAACATGATAAGATATAGCTTTATCAATTTTGAAAATAAATTATTTTGCATAACTTTAATTAAACAAGTTGCAAATGTATTTAGGAAGCCTTTTCTCAACTCAGAACTCGCACTTATTCACTTCATGAATTACAAATTTGTATTGGGTAAACATATATATTTTTTATAAAGTTTTTTTATCAAATTATTACAAAATTTTAATAAATTAATTGTTTTTATATTTATTATCATTATATGCTTATTATTTAAACAATTCCTGCATGGTTCTAAGTAGCTTAGTAAGTTGCAAATGTATTCAGGGGCCTTATCTTTACAGAACTACCATTTTTCTACTTCATGAGTTGATAATTTGTTGTGCGTATATATTTTTATTTAATATAAAATATATTTTTAAGCAAAGCGTGACGGAAAATTGTTCATTCTATAAGAAGTAAGACTCACTAAACCAAAAGAAGTATTAACTTCTGTCGGCCATTTCCGACGACTGCCACACTTGGTTTTTATATATTCTATCAATTTTATATTGTTGAAAACATTATTAATTTTAAAATAAATTCATTCATTAACTATTGAGAATTTTGGGTTTTCATGTTTTTAATCATGGACAATTTTACATGACTATGTCCAGAGATCGATTTTGGAATTCACTTATGATATATCTTGGAAATCAAAGACGATATTTAAAGGTTAATATAAAAATTATGTATATCAACAGCTATATATGTAAAATAACTTTTGATTTTGTAATACAGTGGGACCTCGATAACTTGCCGCGCACGGGGCTGTAGGAAAACAAAATTCTCAGGAAAGGCTAGTTACTGTGAAACCCCTCTATTGACAAAGCGCGCTATATTTTTATCTTTCTCTCTTACTCTTTGGGCGAAGAGGTGCGGTCAAGATATATACGTATAAGAGGTAGTGGGGGTCGATGTTTGTTTGCGTACGGAGAAGAAAAGGCTCTCGCGGCAAGTTATACAGCGACCAGTTATCCCGGTCCCAGTGTAGTTAAAATTATTTAAATTTTGAAAATGCTTGCATTTTAAGATTTAAGAAGTCTAAATAATAATAAAAGTTTACTATTTCTTTAATTTTCTTAAATAATAATAAAAAAATGAATAAAGTAATAGTATTTCTTTTGTGGAATTTATTTTTTTCGAAGTTTTTCGTGTCTCATGTATTGAATGAATTCAATTAATGGCGTATAGACTGCTCTGATACATTAGTATATAACATTAATTTCTTTACTGATGCAGGTATTAGTAGATATGCAACCATTATTTTTTAATAATAAACAGAAAATAATAATATTATGTCCACAATCAATCATTGAGAATCTATAGATTTAGATAAGATATAGGGCGCGCTTGCACGCCTGGATTTTCTAGTAACATTAAAAAATTTGTGTATCATCTGTAACATTTATATGTGTTGAAATTAGAAAAAATTTTTTACTGTGTGGAAAAGGAACACACGTTTTGTACAAATTGAAAACAAAATATGTAATGTTTTAACATGATATTTGTGTCATTTTCGTGTGATTGAAAAATTTCTATAGAAATCTTTATGATAAAATACTATAAATAATTTATACTATTAACACAAAAATATGTTTAATCGAAAAAGTACACAATTTCAGTTAGACAAAAATGTATTCTTGGATACCATTTTCAACACACGAAGTGCGTTAAAAATCGATCCCACTTTTCAGAAGCGTATTACTATTTATCTTATCATTTTATTGCAAAAATTCAGAAAAAGAAATACTTTACCTTGCAGTATGTAGATTTATTTAAAAATTTAAATGAATAATCTTTACGGTATACATAATTATAAAAATTTACGTAAAAATTCTGATAATTATAATATATCACACTTATAATTTTAAATAAATTTTGTTTTAACTTATCTTTTGTTGAATGTGGAAATCTGTTTATGAATTTCAATATTTGATATTTGACCCTTTTTTAGCATTGTATGAAAGAATTTTTTGAGGCACATTTTTATGTCAGCTGGAAAAAATCTTGGGATGAATTGACTGAGGGATAGGGGTAAGTTGGCAAATAAACTATCAATTATAAAGTATTAATTGTGACGTTAAAAAATAAGTATCCATTACTGATTTCAACAAAATTTATTATTTTTATTACAATTACGCATAGTATATTGTAAATTATCAAAGCATGATTTGATAAATATAAAAAATGGTAAAAAAAATTGAGACCGCACATACTCTGCACATTCATACTGTACACAATCAAATAATTCAACACAGAAAAATTGATCACAGAAAAATTTAACACACAAAAAATTCTACACAATATTAATTTCCAAATTTAAGAGAATATTAAATTCTACACAAAGAGATTGTGCATAAAAAAGTTCTACACAATTTTACCTTTCCCATGTTGCCCATACCCTACACAATCAAATTCTACACAAATTAAATTTCACACAGTGGAAAATTAAACACAGAGATATTAAACACAGTAAAATTGTACATTATTAAATATTTTAAAGTTTCAGAGTTATGACATTCTACACAAAAAATTCTACACAAAATAACTGTACACGGAAAAATTCTACACAGAAAAATTGTACAGGATTAAAAACAAATTTTTTTTTTTTCATTTTCAAATATCACACTAGCAACGTACATCGAAAAAAAAGTGCATTTTATAACTAGAGAATGAAATTGCATGGTTCTCCCAAGGGTGGAGTTTTAGACCCAAAAGAGAGAAGTAAAGCAAGGTAATCACTTCAGGGAGAAATAGGCTTTTCGCCATACCCTGGCCGAAAGTACAACTTTCGTTCCGACTTCAAAAAACGAAAATTTTATTTTCGGCCTGGGTATGGCGAAAAATAGCATACACACCACGGGAGGTAAAATGGCGACCTCACCTCCGGCTCGGGTCGCAATTTATATGTGCTATGGACTCGCCAGTTTTTTACCTTCCTTGGTGTGTAATATACTAATTTTACCATACCCTGCCTGAAACTACAACTCTCGTCGAAAATCAAAAGTCATAGTTTCGGCCCGGATATGGAGAAAAATAGTATACACTCCACGCGAGGTAAAATGGTGACCCATAGCACATATTTGCCTTCGGCTCTAGGTGGCAATTATATGTGCTATGGACTCGCCAATACTTTACCTCCCTTGGTGTGTAATATACTAAATTAATGTCATCTGAACAGAAATGGCCTCTTGATAATTCGAAAAGTGGACCAAAAGAAAGCCATCTCTTGTGTTTAAAATTTTGCGGGAGATAAGAACTTTCCTCCCGCTAATTTGCGCCATACTTTTCGCCATATCCTGCCCGAAACTACGACTTTCGTCCCGGCGCCGAAAAACAAAAGTTATAGTCTCGGCCCGGGTATGGCGAAAAATAGTATACACTCCACGGGAGATAAAATGTCGAGTCCATAGCACATATTTGCCACCTTCGCCTTTGGCTCGAGGTGGCAATAATATGTGTTATGGACTCGCCAGTACTTTACCTCCCTTGGTGTGTAATATACTATATTTCCCGCAAAACTCATTTACCCCAAATTTAGTGGTAGATAAGTACTTTTCTCCCTCAAGTTTAGCGGGAGATAAGTTATTTTCTCCGGCTAAATTTCATTTTTCCCGCAAAATAAAAAATTTATAAAATTTAATATATTATTGAAAATTTTTAGAAAAAAATATAATTTCAATTTTTTCTAGTTAAGCCCGCTTTTTTAATAAATTGTTCACTGTTGAGGTGGAAATAAAGTACCTTATGCAATTCGGGGGCAAAATCTATTTTCCCCTTGGGTATTCGCTTTGCTCACTCGGATGGCCAATCCACCTTCGGGAGAAATATACGACTTTACTCCCGAACTACATAATACACTATTTCTCACGCAAATTTAATGCGAGATTCCCACAAAATTTTAGAAGTAAGAAATATCTTTATTCCCACCTCAACAGAAATAGCCACTTTGTTTACTTGAAAAGCAGGCCGAAAGAAAGCCATATCTAACGTTTAAAATTTTGCGCGAGATAAGAAGTCTTTTCCCGCTTATTTGCCGGAGATAAGTTCTTTCCTCCTATAAAATAAAAAATTTATAAAATTTAATATATTATTGAAAATTTCTATAAAAAGATTTAATTTCAATTTTTTTCAGTTGTGCCAGTTTTTTTAAGTTTATAAAGTGGCCACGATTGAGGTAGGAAAAAAGTACCTTATTCAATTTGGGAGCAACGTCTATTTCTCTTTCATGTATTTGCTCCCCACACTTCCTTTCGTCAACTAGGGTCGCAAATCCAATCTCGGGAAAAATGTATGTCTTTACCCCCTAGTTGCATAATGTACTATAACACTTGTGAATTAGTTATTTATATACCTTGGGCGAGCCTTGCGTGATTACGACCTGAGGACGATATTAACATCGTGGGATAATAAAGCCGAAGCGCACGAGCAAAGCTAGCTTAAAAAATTTTTCATCCCAGGCAAGGACGCATGAGGGTTTTTAGGTGCAGATGTTTTTTTACAAATAATTAAATATTTATATAATAAAATTAATTATATGGTACTCTTTTTTATTAGAATTTATTAATTTTTGATATTAAATAAAAAAATTAACAATAAATAATAAACAAGAAATAATAACATTATTAAAATTATTCATATTTAACAATATTATAGCAATTTTATAATTTTATTTTTTTTTATAAATATCCATTTTTTAAGTGATAAAATTCTGTAGCACAAGCTGTAGCTTAAATACTGAATACAACTGAATTTGCAGTTTTGCACTATTGATTCTTTTGTTTTTTATTTAAGTCGAAATACGATAGAGAAATGTTGCTGCTGGGTTATAATGAACTCAATGCAACCCAGGAGCTTTATACTCCTAGGCAGTAATGACTGCTATTGCAGCCTAGGAGCTCCTAGCGTACATCTAACCTATTTATCAATTGAGGACTCTCTGCACGTAAAAACCCGAATGCGTCCGCCTGGGATGAAAAAATTATATATTACGAATGATATTCTATCGGTGATCTTTTTATCTGTTACAAAACTTTCTTTACCAAATAGTAATAAATCTTTCTACTTATAATGAAATTTTTGCTATAATTTATTGAAAAAACATTGGCGATTGATTTGTTGCTATACTTCCTAAAAGAGATCTTATAATTGAATTATGTTTTATACAATATACTTTTCGAATCATAATAGTACATTATGCAACTAGGAAGTAAAGTCGTATATTTCTCCCGGGTAGATATGCGATTCGAGTGAGTGAAGCGAAGCGAGGGGAGCAAATATCCAAGGAAGAAATAGACTTTGCTCCCGAGTTGCATAAGGTGCTTTATTCCCACTTTAAACGTGACCCCTTTATTAACTTAAAAAAAGCTAGGTTGATTTGAAAAAATTAGAATTACATTTTCTTCTGTGAATTTCAAATGATATATTAAATTTAATAAATTTTTTATTTTGCGGGAAAAAAGTACTTATCTCTCGCTAAATTTGGGAGAAATGAATTTTGTGGAAAATAAGTACTTTTTTCCCGCAAATTAACGAGAGTAAAGTTTTTATCTTCCAAAAAATTTTAGATGCAATATGGCTTTCTTTCAGCCCGCTTTTCAAGTTAACAAAGTAGCTATCCATTGTACCATATGTAATGTAAATTTAATCAATTATTTTAGCACTGTATTTTCACATAGAAAACTTTAAAGAACCACAGATTTTGTATGCTATTCTAACCTGAAAATAGTAACTTTAACATTATTAATTGGCTTTTATGGTGTAAAATACAGTTTGCAACTCCTGCGAAAGGCTTCTTTACGGAACTCGTTTTAGTCTCCGCCTTCAACTCAAGTTATAAACTTTTTGTTTCGTAAATAAAGTCCGTTACGGAATGTACTATTTTCACATTCAGGGCGTAAAATTCAGATGAAGATAAGTAAATTATAAATAAATATTATAAATAATATAATATTTTTTATATGAATAGTTCTACATACTTTAAATAGATAATATCGTAATAAGCAAAAATTAATATTATTGATTATATAATATAATTTTATAGATTAATATTTAAATCTCTACCAATCCCTATTACCAGCTGCGTAACTTTAAATATTACGGTAAAAGAAACAATATTTAAAAACTTTGGATTTATTTATTGATAAAAAATATTTTTATATTAAAAATTGTAGGTATATATTGTATGATAATTCCTGTTACTATATACTTTTTGCTTTTCCTCCCTAGATGAAAAATATGTCATTCTCAACGGCAGGCTCAAAACACGGCATTTCTTCCCGATGTTGAAAATAATGTATTTTTGACCCATTGTTAAGAAACAGGATATTGACCACAAGAGATAGTATATTACACATCTGGGGAGGTAAATTGGCGAGTCCATAGCAGATATGAATTGACACCCGAACCGAAGGCGAGATATGCGCTATAGGGGCTCGCCATTTTATCTCTCGTGGTGTGTATACTATTTTTTTGCCAAACGTTTAATTATTTTTAAGAAATATTTCAAATTTTTTTCCGATTATATTTTGATATTGTAATATTAATGAGGGGGTTTCTATCTTATGAAATAAAATATATTAAGAGGCGGTCGGAACCAAATCGGTGACTTGTGGTATATATCAAGTCAGCATTTTTCGCTTTACGATAATATTTTGTATATTTATATGACTTAAACTATTTCAAATTATTCTTTATATACATGACTAGAGGAAATGACTATATTTTTACCATATGAATAAGTAAATAAATTATTATAAGCATTTATTACAAATATCAAACTGACTTGACATATACCGCATGCAAAAAACTGTCGTGTCGATTGTTAGGTGGCATTTTTCGCTTTATAACAATATTTTGTATATTTTTGTGGCTTTAACTATTTAAAATTATTCTTTATATACATGACTAGAGGAAATGACTATATTTTTACCATATTAATAGATGAATAAATTATTATAAACATTTATTACAAGCACCGAACTAAGTCACCGATTTGGTTCCGACCGCCTCTTAATACAATTAAATACTTTATTTTTATAAAAATGTACTTTATTTTACATTTCAACGTTTCACAAAGGCATTCTAATTTTTGTAAAAAAATTAATGCGCAAGTATTTTCTTTTCATAAAAACGAATCGAACGAAAGATAATAAAAATGAAAATATAAATTCACAAAAAAAAGTTTTTAAGTTTGGAAAAATTGTATTTTTTTGCAATAATAAATAGAAGGAAATAAATTAAAATATTTAAAATATAATGAATTCTATTATTTTAACAAAAATAATTTATTTTAAAAATATACATTATACACGCGACTGTACACTCGGCATGTTACGCACTTGACGAATCCTCTTTGGTTTGTGATAGGGATTTCCTCTATTGCTCCAGTTCTGTATATATTGAAACATGCAGTGCAACTACTTGCATGACCACATGGAATCCATATTTTTGTGGGCTTATTGTCCCGGCAAATCATACATTTTGGTGTCCTATCAACTTCTTCTTCCAAAGTTACGATTCTCTGTCGCAACCTTTCAGTGAGCTGCACTTGCTGTGCATATGCTTGTTGCTGTTGCAGAAGAGCTTGTCCTAGAATAATAAAAAGTTAGATACATGCCATCGTTGAAAGGGGAGGGGGAATCCTATAAAGTGGGTATATTTCAAAAGTTTTATTTATATTTGAATAGTAAATATATCAAATTGAATAAAAAATTTAAAACAAAAAACAATTATAATTATTAAAATATAATTCAATTCTTATAACCAATAAGTCCTACATTCTAAAATCATTATTACATTTTAGCTTATTGAATATATTTAAATATAATCTAGTAATTTCGTATTGAAGTAATTATTAAAATAAATAGAATCCATATTTTTTAATTATATGCAAACAACCCTCTGAATATAGGATTCTTTCCCTCTATCTTATAATTAATCTTAACTATAGTACCACAGGCATGTGTCCCAGTTTCTGTGCCTAAAGTTAATTCTATTTTTTCTATTGAAAATGTTCGAAAAGCACAGAATTAAGTTCAGGCACAGAAACTGGAACACATACCGTAGTTTAATCTCTTGGTTATTAATATAACATTTAGGGAAAATTTTTTTCATTTATAATTATTCCGTTTACAAATCTTCAAATTACAAACTCCATAAGGAATTGGGAAATACATTCTTTTCATTTGAAACGTATCTAAACATTTTGTTTAAAAATTAAAATATGGAAAACCAAAGGATTAAACCAATATTTATGGAATGTTTTTTGAATCAAACTTATATTGTGCACCAATGATTAAAAAAACATATTAGAATGAATCAAGAATGAATTTAAGACATTAAAATATAAAGTAATCAAACAATCTAAATTCAATTAATAATGAATAGAATTGAAATAAAAACTTTTAAAATTATATATTATAAAAATTTTTAAATATTGAAGAAATGAATACAATTAGAAACGGCTTTAATAATATTTATTGTATAAAACATAGTAAAGTTGAGTACAATACTTTCAAATCATCTAAAAAATAAAATTTTATTTTCTGTAATTCACCAATTTTTTAATTAAGTTATTTGAGTATGAAAATATTGCTTTTATATTAAAATTATAATTGTGTTATGAAAAAGTAAAAAAATAGATACTTATTCAGTTCAGGATTCCAAAAAAACATTAGTAAATTTAAACTAAGAATCAAAAGTATATTAGTAATTCTAACTTGAATCAACGAAGTGTTATAAGTATATTAGTCAATTTGTAAGATACCTAAATACACAATATTGACAAACTACATTATTATGCTACACTAAAACTACATTAAATACTACACATGCGTTACTGTATTAGTAAATTAGAAATTTATAACTACAAATGTTTTTTTCCTGAATCCTTGAAACAATTTATATCAATGTTTTTTCTGTATAAGGCAGATTCCATTTCAAATCGAACAGTCAGTATACACTCAAGTCACCAATTACTGCGCTAATGGAGTATGTTATTCTACCCTAAAAATAAGGGTATACGTATTTTTTTATTTTGCTGAAATCTCAAAATTGCATCAGATATGCACTTTTGAAAATTGCATACAAAAACTAAATGTTAAAACTGAAAATGTTGAGAATAACTTTAGAGAGCTATCGTTTTACCAATTTCCAATGAATTTTGATAAACCTTTTTTTATTTTATTTCGTTTTGAGCCCTCTTCAACTCCGTGCAAGAAATTTAAAAAAAAAACTAAAAAATGACTGAGATATATGCATTTTACCAAAAAATGCACTTCTTATGCACATGCATTTTTCTCGAAAAGGCCATTTTTTTTTTGCTGAAATTTTTTTTGCTGATAGAGGACCAAAATACCTATCTAATAGTACTTGTTTGATCCCGGCTTTTTTGGTTTGGAGCGAGAAAAAAATTCACAAATTTTGTTGGTGTAAAATGCTTGTATATACGTTCGGAAGTCTTAAGCAGTCTGCATTCAAACACTGTCGTATGCTTGGCTCATCATTTGTTTACATTTGTATGCATGTATATAGCATCAATAGTGATATATATATATATATATATATATATATATATATATATATATATATATATATATATATATATATGTGTGTGTAAATTCGTAATATAAAAATAAATATTTAAACATGAAAAAAAAGAATTCTATTCGTGTATATCTATATTATGTATGTTTCGATGTACAAACAATAGGAGGCTAACTCGTGGACAAATACATCGCGTAACCAAAACAGCATATTAGAACTGTTATATAGAAGCTAGTTATTTTTACGGCTGCTTTGAAAGGTGCTTCTCGGGCTTGTGAAAAATTCAACAAAATTGTGAAATAACAATGTCCGAAATTTACTCTTCTAAAAGAATTTCATGTCCTGATTTTTTTTCAAATGCATAAAAAGGTAGTTTATATGAGCAGTAATTCACGTTTTAGACCGTTGGAAGATTTAGCCATTAATTTGGCACAGCTTCATCCAGATTTAAATATATTGCCATCTACTAATGTATGTAAAAATTGCCATAAACGCATATCAAAAATGATTTTAAGTGATCTTGAGTCTATATCTGAAAATGAAATCACTGAATTTTTTAGCGGAAGAGATGATGATTTTATTCCGAAGACACCCGAACGAATAGAGGAATTAAACGAGAGTATTAATTCAGTTTTACCTGAATGCATCTCACCCCTAAAAAGAAAAACTGCAATACCTGAAAATTTTAGAGGAAATTACGTATCTAAAAAGAAAAAATCCTTAATTTCAGCTTTTTCTGCTACTGTTGGAAGTAAATTAGAAGATGCGTATGGCATTTCAGTTGAATCAATAGAATCGGACGAAAATTCGACTGAAAACTATTGGAATGAATTTTTAGAAAATTTTAAATTGGCTTTAGAAAAATGCTCTTCTATTTCGGAGAAAATAAAACTTCTAACTCTACTACCTTCAAAATTAAGCAAAATAAAAGTTTGCTCACTATTCCCGAATATAAGCGAGTATATGATAAATAAATCAAGAAATCTCGTGAAAAATAAAGGAGTTTATTTGGAGCCAGATTTATATACTGGTCATCCTATTGATGAAAGCACAAAAAATATCGTTATGGAATATTTTTTAAATGATGATTTTAATTGTAGTAGACAAAGTCCAAATAAATCTGATGTCGTAACTGTTAAAATTAATAACACAAAAACTAAAAAAGTCAAACGGTTTCTTACTCGAAGCTTAAAAGAAACATATAGTCAATTAAGAAAAGAAATAGGTAAATTTCGGACATTGTTATTTCACAATTTTGTTGAATTTTTCACAAGCCCGAGAAGCACCTTTCAAAGCAGCCGTAAAAATAACTAGCTTCTATATAACAGTTCTAATATGCTGTTTTGGTTACGCGATGTATTTGTCCGCGAGTTAGCCTCCTATTGTTTGTACATCGAAACATACATAATATAGATAAGTAGTATATGGACTGGTATAGCGAGACATATCGATTTTTTTGCACCTGTCTCTCTCCCCCATTGTTTCGCTCCCCCTGTCTCGACCCCTTGTCTCGCTCCCCTTTACATGTCTGGCAGGTATAAAGGGGTTGTATAATGGTGAATTGATTTGACCCATATTTCCCTCGCTTACCTGTCTGGGTGTTCTGGTGAATAAGGTGTCCTCTCTCCCGCACCTGTCTGAGGGTGATATAGCTTCTATGGTGACCTTGAAATGATTTGTATCTTCGGTCTTTTTTCTTCACAGGCGTAAGTATATATGTGTGTATGTATATATTTTTAATGTGAGTAAAATTATAAAAATTCTATGAATTAAATAAATAATTAATAAAAACATTTAACATTTAATTATAATAGATTAAATGAATGATTAAGAGAAAATTAATAGTAGTTAAAAATAATTAAATTTTAAAATAAGTTCTCAAATATTATAAATATATTTATTAAAATATATATTATTAAAAATTAAGGAAATGGGTAAAAATAGAATAGAATAAAAGTAAATACGTTTTAATTTTTATTGATTACCTTAACATACATATGTAGTCGTACTTTATTTTATTGACAATAAGGCTTTTTTTTCGGTTTTTGATTTAAGTACATTTTATTCTATATCTTTATATACTTCTTTTGACGTTGACGGATATGGTTTCTTTCTGTCGAGTAGAGTTTTCCTCAATCCCTTTCTATTCATTATGTTTGAATAGTCTTGTTGTGAGATGATATTCAGAAAGCCTTCTTCGCCGTATGGAAAAGCGAGAAGGTCTTTATCTGATTGTATTGTGCAAGGTTCTTTCCGGGCGATTTGGACCGATTTCACGCGCCAGGCGTAATTTATCACATTCTGCCTCAGCGCCTTGCCCATCATCGGAGAGCAGTGTATTTCAGCGCTGAAAAGTAAAAAAAAGAAATGAAATATAATTTCAATTTAAAATTTTTATTATTTAAAAATAAAATTTTTTAAATAAAATAAAATAGGAAAAGAATTTTTATTATTTTAAGAAAAAAACTATTTGAAAATTAATTATTTAAAAACAAAAATATGTTAACTGTTACATTATGATTATTGATAAAAATTATCAAAATATTTTATTTTTTTAATAAAATAATTTAAAAAAAATAATATATGAATATATATTAAAAAAAGTTTTACTCACTATCCTATGATCCTCGATTCGAGCTTTGTTAATTCCAATATTTTTTCGTATAGATCTCCTTGTCCGATGTTCTCGTTGTAATTATCATAATTCGCTGGTTTCGGCACGGGGGTCACAGAGTTGAAAAATTCTTCACTTGATAATTTAAACACAGGCGTTTTCATAATTACAGCGTTTATACTGAGGATCAGTTGTGCCCAGTAAAACACGAGTATTTTATCTGCATACACTTGGTGTAAATTTGTCTTGTAAGCTGCAAATTCCAAATCTCGTTTGCACCGAGATATGTTGATTCCCACTGAACCCAATTTTTGCATATTAACGAACGGGGTCATCAGCGTTATTTCTCGTTCATTTGAAAATTTATGAAAAACCTCATCATTGAGAGCTGCTCTTTGTTTTCTATCTTCTGATAAGAGAACGACCACTTCGTTTGGCTTGCGTTTCCTGTACGCACTCTTTCGTCCAGCTGTTGATTGAGGTATTTCATGTATTACCTCTATCTCTGCTCTCTCGTCATTTTTATTTTTTTCAGCACTGACACTAACACTTTCTGCGCATTTTCTTTGATTATTTAATGCGGCTGTATTTTCTTTTTCGATACTCATTTCTAATTGATTTTTTGCTCGTTGCACTTCTGCTTCATTCACTCTTTCTTCAATTAGTTGATCTAACCACGACATTACACTTTTTGCGCATTCTCTTTGATTATTTAATGCGGCTGTATTTTCTTTTACGATACTCATTTCTAATTGATTTTTTTCTCGTTGCACTTCTGCTTCATCCACTCTTTCTTCAATTAGTTGATCTAACCACGACATATCCGCAGATATTTGTATTTCAAAATTCATTTTTAAAAAAAAAAAAATTGTTTCTTAAACTGTGACTTTTTAATTTTTATAATACCACGGGAAAACAAAAGAAAACGTTGTGTATAACTCGGTGCTCTAAAATAAAATGAAAATATTTGAAGAAGTCAAAGCGCAAAAAGGTAGTTTTCTTCTAGTTTTGTAAGATGGACATAGAAATCGAGAAAACGTTGTGGACATTTCATCTGATATAGAAAATTTTAGAACAAAATCATCTGGTCCAAGTGAAAGGTACAAAGAAAAAAATTAAAGAAAAAACATTTAATAGGTTTTACTGCAAGAGAATGCACTTAAGAAAAGATAGAAGAAAGTAATCGACATGTATACTCTGCAGGGGTGTTAAAGGGACAAAAAAAAGGGGACGTCCGGTGGTATAGCGATGAGTAGATTAGTAGGCATCATGTTTAGATGTTTTTTTTTTGCACTGACACTACTAACCAGATGTTTTTTTTATAGTAGTTGCCTTTCGGAAAAGATATTTTTGGAGTCGCAAGGCAACAGGTAAACATCCGTTATGTATTTCGACCATTTCTATACGTATAATATTGTTTTCCTTTTTTGCCCGATGACCGATTTTCTTTTAAAATTTTTCTTGCAGCTTGTTCGTAGACAATATTTTTTTAGACGCGTAATATTGTTTTTCCTTGTTCTCTAAAAATCGATCTTCCCTTTCAGGAAAAGCAGTATATAAATAAATGGCGAAACTGTTATTGCCACAGATAGTATTTTGTCTTAGTGGCGTATAGAAGTATAAATTTTAAGTGTTAAGTGATTTTATTGAGAGAGAAATCATGAGGAATATTGATGAAAATGAATTTCGTAAAATTATATTTCGGATTGTTGATTATTTAATTAACGCGAGATTGTGTTACGTTATACAGCGTAAATGCGATTCTGCATGGCGCCTGAAAGTACAGCGTATGTCTATTTTACAGTTGAAAAAACAATTTGGTTGTATATTATCGTGTGTGTCATTGCGCATGATTGCGCGATTGTTCAATATGATTTTTAAAGAAAACGATCTTGCTGTAATAGCAGCAGGGGAATACGTAATATCGAAAAATCTACATGATGCCTACGTACTCCAGGGTCTGATAAACGAATATAACGAGAAACGTTGTAAGTATAAAAAAAAATGTTTAAATTACTAATTTTATTAAACTTCTTACCGAATATATATAATTTTTGTAGCAATTTCAAAATGAAAATTTTTATACATTTCCTTTTTTTTTTAAAAAAAATGATAGACATTTTTGTATATAACTTTAAATATTACTATTAAATGATTTCTTGGTCTTATATTTTATATAACACGATTTTGAGTTGTAAATACTTAAAATATTATATTTTAAGGAATGTAAAATATCGTGATTACAGTTTTAAAAAAAAAAAAATTTTTTTTTCTAATTCATAAGTTTTTAAAATATCTCTTTATTACAATCTTCGATTTTAAATTTATGTTGAGTCGATTATAAAGATATTTCGAGAAATTTTTGAATAAAAAGATTACAAATCTGTGAAACTGTAATGTTGGTAGCTACTTATAAATTATATATCCTATTATATCATCTTAACCACTATTATTATCAAAACCAATAGCTTACATTTTTCATATTAGAATAATTTTGTCTAATTTTACTAATTTTTCATGCGAATACTTTTTAAAAATAAAAGCTATTTTTTAAATAATTTAAAATATCATTTAATAAACATTAAGATGTATTAAAATTATTATTTTTATTGTATATAATAATAAATCATTGATGCTTATAAGTTGAAATTGAAAATTATACAACGTGTATATATATATATATATATATATATATATATATATATATATATATATATATATATATATATATATATATAATTAATATATGATTCATTTTTACAGCTCTTGAAATATTACTAGCTAGTAGTAGTAGCGAGAGCGAGAGCGAGAGCGATGACAGCAATGCAAGCGATGTGGAAACATCATTTGAACAATCAGTCAACAATCCCGATTTGCCGAGTACATCTAGAAATAACGTTCGACGGCGTTTGTTTTACGATAACAATGAAGTAACTCGTAACGAAGAAGAAGAAGAAGAAAGTGTGCGAATTGTACATGATAATGAGATGATTATAGACAGCGATGCTGAAACAGTCATCAACGATCGAATCGTCCCGCAAGAACGGATACAAGAGGAATTCGGAAGAGATTTCGAATCAGGATCCGAGGACTTCGAGTTTGATGATGAAGAGCCGAACCCAGAAATAATTAGGCAGGGTGGTCAATTGACGCGTGCGGTGATAAACAATTATCCCGAGCCATTCAGTGCAGTTATAAGAAGTCTAAACCATAATGGCCCGGAAAATGCATCAGAGTCAGCAGCAGCAAACGCGCCAGGTCATTCGGAAAACCATGAAGAACGGTTTGCTACTTTACACAGTTTTTATACGCAAACGGCACCATTAAGAGAGAGAGAATTTCACATAGCGAATGGCTCGCGTATGAGTTATCACTTTTTTGATGGAGGAGTACTAGATCGGCGTCTTAATGAATGTAAGTTTTCTTTATTATTATTATTATTATTATTATTATTATTGGTATTGCTGTTATTATAATAGTATTGTTAATATATTTATTCTTTTATTTATTTTATTAACATTATCTTTATTATTATTTTATTATTATTATTTTTAAAATATTTTTTATTTTAATCTAAAGTGATTCGGAGGGAAGAAAACGGAACTGACAACGTATCGAATTTGAATTCAACGACTCTGCAAATTTATGCCCAGAGAATTAGGCCCGTTCGACGGGCACAAGAATTGCGTTGGTTCCATACAATGTCTGAGGATCTTACATCAGCATTGTATACAGATTCGACCAGCGATTTAACCGATCTACTAGATCGGGTACACGATAGTTTCAATGGGCCTTCGGAAGAATAAAAAATTTGAAAACATTGTCTCATTCGTAAAGTTCGATATATAATGAAAAAAATACCAATAATAATAATAATGATGTTTTTTTAATGTTAAAGTATAATAATGATAATAATAATTTTGTTAAATAAAAAATTTTTTAATCAAAATTTTAAATAAATAAAGAAAATATTTTAAAACAATTTTCGAATTATTTATATAATATCATCCTAAATTTTTCATAGCATCATCATCATCCTTCGTAGAAGGATCAAGCGCACTGGAAAACCTTTCCACGCATCTACCTGCTACCCCTCCTCCTACCGATGCTGCTGCTGTTGCTGGTGGTGTTGAAAGCGAAGAAGAAGAAGAAAAAGAAGAAGAAGAGTGGGGAGACGAAAATGCATCGGAGGGAGAGATCGAGCCCGAGTCTATTTCCAATAGCTACGACAGTCATGAACGTAGTGACGACACTGAGAGGGATTTTCATACCTACTCAAGCGGGAATTTAGACAGGTATGAGAATGCGAGTGAGAGAGAATCGAGTGTGAGTGAGGCTGGTAATATTCAAATAGGTCTCGGTAGAGGCGCTAGTGCGGGAGAATTTTCGATAAAACCACCAGGCGTAAGATTTCGTATTAATCAAAGAGGTAATCATTATATCAGAAAATTCCAATTAAATGCAACAAGATTAATTCTTAGCATGCAACCCCTGCGGAAAATTTTAATCCAATTGTATGGTTAGAATTGATTATGCGGGATATACATGCATATTTAATATCATTAGGGAAGAAAATGACTTAATAGGAATCAGTGTAAAAAGTATTCGCTTTAGCCATGGTCCGGCTGGAATGTCGCTAAGACCGATTATTGATTTTAATTACGACGATTTATGGGAACTTATATCTAATTTAACTCAGAGCAACGAAAATTTTGAGATAGACGAAAGTTTTGTTATAGAGGCAACGTATGTTAATTTGCCACGAGGTACCGGTCAAAAAAATAAATTAAATATAAACATACTGCATAAAAAGTCAATAGTTTTTATACAAAATAAAGACAATTTGTGTTTGCCGCGAGCATTAGTAGTTGGAGAGATGTATATAAATTATAAAAATAACGATTCTAACGATATGAAAAAGCAGTGGTCGTTCATTCGCGATGGCCGCAGAACTTTGCAAAAAGAGTACGCTTTGCAGTTGATAAAAAATGCAGAATTGAATATTCCGACGGAAGGGTGGGGGTTTCGTGAAATAGATAAATTTCAGAAATACTATAGTAGACTTGGCATTGCTATACAAGTATATGATAAGAGTAATTTCGGAAGTGGGGAACCACCATTCTTTAACGGTCGCGCATCAATTGTCCAATCCAAAAATAATGTAAATTTACAAGGTGTCATAAATTTATATTATGATTCTGATGAACGTCATTATCATACTATTTTAAATATAACCGGAGCAGCGGGTAAAAGATTTTTCTGTGAATATTGTAATAAATGTTACAGATATATTGACCAACATAGGTGTTCAAATACATGCCCAAACTGTTTTCTATCCCCATCATGTGAAAAGAAAATGGTATTATCTTGAAATGTAATGAATGCAATAGAACTTTTTTCAATAACGCTTGCTACAAAAATCACCAAACAAATGGAAACTATAAGGTGAAAAATAAAAAAATTTGCGAACTTATTAAAATTTGCCAAGTTTGTAATAAAGTTATTCATGTTCATAGGGGCAAGCACGAATGTGGGGTTAATTGGTGTAAGCTTTGTCGCGGAAAACATTCTGTTAACGAGTTATGTTATATGCGCCCTCTAGCCGCGAATGACGATGCAGACAATGTTCAAAAAATACAAAGAAAACTCTGTTTGTATTTTACGATTTAGAAACACAACAAGATAGAGAGTACAGAAGTCACACCAGCACGCGATTGCACGTTCCCAACCTCTGCGTTGTACAGCAAACATGTGATGATTGTTTGCAGAATGATGATTATTCTCAAAGATGCGATACTTGTGGTATTCGCGAGCATGTTTTTCAAACAAACCCAATCAAGCAATTTTTAGATATGTATATACGCGATAGAACAGATTTTAAGCAAATTATATGCATTGCACACAATGCTGGTGGTTTTGACGCACAATTTATGCTGAAAGAGTTAGTAGAAAAATATAGTCAAACATCACCCCTGGTGATTCTTAACGGACAAAATATAATTTTGCTACAATGCGGAAGAACAAAATTCATCGATAGTTTAAATTATTTCCATATGAAATTAAGCGCATTAACGGAAACATTCGGCTTACCGGCTAGCGCGAAAAAGGGCTACTTTCCTCATCTGTTTAATAAAGTTGAGAACGAAAATTACGTAGGTCCATTGCCCGATACGCATTTTTACGCGCCTGATTCCATGTCGTGCACGGAAAGAGATACCTTTTTACGTGGTACGATTCCGAAACATCGAGCGGACGCGTATTCGATTTTAAAAATGAAATCGTAGAATATTGTCGTATGGATGTTGAAATTTTAAGACGCGCATGTTTGGCCTTTAGAAAAATTTTCTTAGACGTAGGACAAATCTGTCCATTTACATCTGCAACTACTATCGCAAGTGCATGTTCTCTCGTTTATAGAAAAAATTTCTTATTACCTAAGAGTATTGGAATTATACCTCCTGCAGGCTATCGACGCTGTGATAAACATTCTCAGAAATCAATTGAATGGTTATTAGCATGTGAACGAGAAATCGGTCGTGAAATTATTCATGCTGGTAGGGCGAGAGAATTCAGGTTACCTGAAGGTTTTCTCGTAGATGGATTTTTGCCACCTTCATCGGAAAATCAGAATGAAAAGGGTATAGTTTTTGAATACGAAGGTTGTTACACTCACGGTTGTCCCAAATGCTTTGATAAAAATCGAGATACACCCATCGCTTTTGGACGTACGTTTAATGAAGTTTATGAAAATACATGGATAAAAATAAATAAAATTCGAAAATGCGGATATGAGGTTCGCTGCATATGGGAATGCGAATTCGATAAAATTAAACTTGAGTATCCTGAAATAGCTGAATACGCGCGCAATCACCCTTTAATGAGTAATATTACTTTAAATCCTCGAGAAGCATTTTTTGGCGGAAGAACTGAAAATATAATTCCATATTATAAAATTAAGGAAGGTGAAAAAATTAAATACACGGATATATGCTCCTTGTATCCTTACGTTTGCAAACGTGGACGATATCCCGTTGGACATCCAAAAATTTACATTGGAGATGAGTGTCGTGAACTAACTGGAGAAAATAATAATGATTTGCAACGCGTTGAGGGACTGGTCAAGTGTAAAGTCTTACCACCGCGAAATCTGTATTTACCTTTGTTACCCGTTAAAATGCACGGTCGTTTGTTATTTGCTCTTTGTCGATCTTGTTGCGAAGAAATGCGAGGAAGCGACTGTAATCACGAAAATGCTGGTGAACGAGAATTTACGGGTACTTGGGTAGCCGACGAATTACGTAAAGCTGTCGAACTTGGCTACCGTATAACGAAAATATACGTTATATGGAAATACGAAATGACACGCTTTAACGGTATTAACGGGGGTCTTTTGCTGGATACGTAAATACGTTTTTGAAAATAAAACAAGAAGCAAGCGGATGGCCCGCCTGGTGTGTAAATGACGACGATGCGAAATTGCGGTACTTGGATGAGTATGAAAAAAACGAAGGTATTCGATTAGATCGCGAGAAAATAGAAAAAAATGCTGGTCTAAGAGCTGTAGCAAAACTTTGTTTAAATTCTTTTTGGGGAAAGTTTGGACCAGGCAGCAACTTAAAACAAACGGAAATCGTGAAATCGCGCGAAAATCTCTTGCGATTATTAACCTCTCCTGACAAAGAAGTTCTAAGTATTTTACCTGTAAACGACGATATTTTATACGTTCATTGGCAGCTTAGAGAAGAAGCCGTTGAAGCATCATCCAATACAAATGTGGTAATAGCAGCATTCACAACTGCGCAAGCCAGGCTAGAATTGTACAAACACATGGAAAAGCTTGATAGACGTACTCTGTACTGTGATACCGATTCGTGTATTTTTGTAAAAAAGGACGATTCAGATGAATACGAGCCAGCCTTGGGAAACTTATTGGGTGATATGACGGATGAATTAAGATCTTACGGTCCTGGTACTTACATAGATACCATGATGTCTGCAGCACCAAAGTTTTACGCTTATCGTGCTGTGACACCGTCAGGAAATACTTATGAATGTTGCAAGGTTAGGGGAATAACTCTAAATTTCAAAAATTCATTAAAAATAAATTTTGATAGTATTAAAACGCTCATAGACGAGGTATTTGCGAGAAAGCTTAGAGAAGAGAATGAGAAAGAGACTAATAAAAACGAAATACGATTGAATTTTAAATCTATACGACGCACACCTTACCACGAGGTCATAACAAGAGAAGAATTCAAAACCTGTAGCGTTGTTTTGAAAAAAAGACGATATGTTTCCTTATCGCTTTCTCTTCCTTTTGGTTACAAGAGTGAATGAACAAAATATGAATGATAAAAAATAATAAGAAAAATTCCATGAAATCTATTTTATTTTAGAAAACAATTATCAATAATTCATAAACGCTAACAATACGCTAACACCCCGCGCGGTGATAAGCTTATACTTTTCTTATTTAGCTAATTAACGCGGAAAATAAGCTTATCCCCGCACACGTGTTGAATAAGCTAATAAAAAACACGTGTGCCCGTGCCGCCGCCGCCGCCGCCGCCACCGCCGCCCTCCCTACATCACAACTACTTAACTTGAAAAAAAATAAATAAAATAAAGAGGGGTTTTAACATAAAAGTATAAAACTTATGCCTCCTGTATTCAGTATTCGAAATGGATACACGATGGAAACATCCCTTTACGTGTATAATTTCGGGGCCTACTATGTGTGGGAAAACTGTTTTTGTAAAGCGATTTCTCTGTAATTTGCCACAAATGTGCGATGTGAATTTTGATCGTATTCTCTTTTATTACGCCGAGTGGCAAGAAGCATACCGTAGCGAGTTTAAAGTAGGTGGTAATCAACGCATCGAATTTCGAGAAGGCTTACCGCAAGCTACAGACTATTCCAATGACAATGATAAGAGAAAATTACTCATACTCGACGATCTGATGCGCGAATCATCGAATAATACAGTACTAGATTTATTCACAAAAGGTTGTCATCATAAAAATATCAGTGTAATTTTCATCACGCAAAATATTTTTCATAGGGGGCCAAATCAGCGCGATTTATCGTTGAATTCAAATTATATTGTGTTGTTCAAAAATCCGAGAGATCGCGCGCAAATACAATTTCTCGCTCGACAAGTTTACCCTGAGGATCCAAAGTTCTTGCAAGAAGCCTACATCGATGCCTGTAGTAGGCCATTTAGCTATCTTTTATTGGATTTGAAACAAGATACTCCAGATGAGTTTCGCTTTCGCACCGACATATTTCCCGATGACAAGTTGCACTATGCTTACGTGCCTAAATTTTCATCGAGATTCAGGTGAGCATGAAGAAATAAAAAGAAAGAAGCATCCGTAGCGGAGAAGCAGTCTTCAAATAGCGATGGCTGAGACAACATCAATGGCCCCATCTGAAACAAAAAGAAAACCAGGAGGAGGAGGAAAGAGAAAAAGTTCCATCAAGTCTAGCACCTGCTGTACGCCTGGGAAATTATATTCAAAAAAACACGTTGCACTTTTAAATGCTCTGAGCCACGCTGATAGTCAACAGCGCTCAGCTTTGATTCGTACAGCCGATAAAAATCTCATAAAGTGTATTTGCGAGTGTGCACTCAATGTATTGCAAGGTGTTGTAAAATTAAAAACTCATGAACAAAACCGTTTAAAAAAACACAAAACTATATTAAGAAAATTAGTAAAAAGTGGAAGAAAAACAGCTGGTGGTGCTGGTGCTTGGAAAGCTAAAAAACGTACTATAATTCAGAGTGGTGGTTCTTTTTTACCACTTCTATTGGCTCCACTGATAAGTACAATTTTTTCCAAATTTTTAGGAAACAAAAATTAATTTTCTTTCAAGGCAAAACAAAAAATTATGGAACGCGCTCGAAAAATGGTCATTGTCCCCGAAAAAACTCTGGAACAAATACAAGGTTTTTCGCAGCAGCAGCAGCAGCAGCAGCAGGGAGGAGCTGCGCCTATAATTAATTCTTCGACAAATAGCACAACTGAAAATATTGAAAAAACTATACAGACACCTGGTGATAATTTAACACGGCTTGATTCGGAAATGTATAAAATTATTCATTCTAAAAGTTTTAGCAGTGAGCGAGAAAAGTGTAAAAATTATTTGCAAGTTTAGAGGCGTTATTTATTTTTCAAAGATAACGAACGTATGGATGATGGTGAAATTGGTCGAGATATTGACGAAATCGAAGCTACACTGACACCTCTAACAGAAGAAAAAATACTCGATAACGTGCCTAAAATTTATGCTAGAAAAGCACGACTTTTACTAAAACATTGGCGAACTTTTGAGCCAGATCGATTAAAATGGGATAGTACTGGAAGCGTTATCGTAGATGGAAAACTTATACCACGGTCTAACATAGCAGAATTGCTTAACGATGTTTTGCAAAAGAAAAAGAAAAAGATCGAGGATGATGACGAAGCGCCTATTGGTAGATTTGAATTTGCAAAGTTTATCGGGAGTTCAGAAACGCCTAATGATCTGATCGGAAACACGGAAATTCTAAAAATTGCTAATAGGCTAACGTCTCCTTTAAATACTGCTAAACGAAAAATGTTATCACCAGTATTTACTCCACCCGTAACGAGACATGCTGCTAAGAAAAAGTGGCTCAAAGCGAACCTATGAAGAGAATGTCTTTGGAAAATCAGTATTACGACCCTTCGCACGAAGCAGGTTATGCAGGAGCGCGAAATTTAATACGTGTAAATATAAAGGGTAAATCATTGAAAAACAGAGAAAAAGAACAAAAACGAATACACGACTGGTTGAATAATCAAGATGCTTATACTCTTCACCGTCCTGTAAGAAAAAAATTTCCTAGATTACACTATAACGTAACTAACGTGGATGACGTTTGGGAAGCAGATTTGTGTCAGCTAACAAGTCTTAAAAAAAGAAAATGACGGTTATTCGTATTTACTAGTAGTCATTGACGTGCTCAGTAAGTATGCATGGGTAGAACCACTGAGGGATAAAACAGCGCATACTGTATCAGCTGCATTAGAGAAGATTCTTAAGCGAGCCAATGGTCGTACACCTGTTTACTAACAAACTGACAAAGGTAAAGAATTTGTTGGTGCAGGTTTGCAAAATACTCTTAAAAAATATGGCATACAGTTTAGAGCGGCAAGAAATCCGGACATTAAGGCGGCAGTGGTAGAACGTCTCAATCGAACTCTCAAAGAACGTGTTTGGAGATATTTCACACATCGCAATACACATAGGTACATCGATGTAATACAAAAGATAGTTTATGCATACAACAATACAGTACATTCAGGTATAAAGATGAAACCTTCAGAGGTTAATTTATATAACGCAGCTGAGGCACGAGCGAATTTACAGAGGCGCGCTCTTCAGCAAAGAAAAAATCAAAGGCAAATAAAAGACCGTAAATACGAGGTTGGTGACTACGTGAGGATCAGTCGCTCTAAGGGAACCTTTGCGAAAGGATTCGAGAAGAATTATAGCGAGGAAGTATTTAAAGTTAAACGCTTTTCTATCAGGCAAAATCTTTATACCTACGAGTTACAAGATTTACAAGGAGAGGACATTGACGGTTTCTTTTATACAGAAGAATTGGCTCCTGTAGGATCACAACGACTACTGGAAGATCAAAATTTTAAAATTGAACGAGTTCTTCGGACCAAAGGAAGCGGAAATAAAAACAGCTATTTGTAAAGTGGAAAGGATATCCGGATAAATTTAATTCTTGGATAAAAGCATCGGACGTTGAAAGAATTTAAAAATAATGGATAATCTAGATGATTTTTATTTAGTACTACCGAGTAACAGTAGTATGCGCTATTTTCCCGACAATACGACTACTTGTTTTACCACTTATTTATGTCGTGAAATTAGATTAATCGGTAACTGGCAGGTAGGTATAGCCGAAATACACATACCCTGTACTATTATGCATATTCAAGAACCTGAAGCTTATTATACTTTCAAATTAGGAAGTGCTAAGCCCAAAGTTTCGAAAAATAATGGGTTTTGTAATTTCCCTCATGGCGTATACAGTAGCATTGAACAACTTGCGGAAGAAATAAATAAAGTACACGAGGCGCGTGAACATCAGAAGCTTGAACCGACTGAATTTCAGAAAGGTTATTACACCTTAAAAAGAATTTGCATTTGCGAAGAGCCGCACTACACGACTTTCAACGAAAAAATTCGTCGTATTTTTGGTTTTGAAGATATTGTCCACAGAGAAACAGGAACTTTTGTCACTTCCAACTCAGGAACAAGTATAAATGTGGGCAATAGACCAGCTAGTTTAGCACGGGCCATACCCGATTAGCTCTACGTTTACACAGACATATGCGAACCTTATGCAGTTGGTGATACGGAAACGGCACTTTTACGCATTGTAGCCCTGGAAAATTCAAAGTACAAATTCGGATCAACCGTCGTCAAACAGTTTGCACCGATTCAATACATACCTCTACTACATCATACCTTTCGAAATATTGTTATCGATATAAGAGATCAGCATGGGCGTAAAATACCATTTGAGTATGGAACGCTGACGGTTACGCTTCATTTCAAGCGTAGTCGTTAAATACGTAGCGATATGAGTTATTATATTCATTACTACGACGAGCAGGCTGGTGGTGGTGGAAGCGGTATTAAAAACGTTTACTCTGGTTCAACGTTTCAAAGAGGCTCTGGAATTGGTAGCTTTCTCGGAGGATTATTTAGAAAAATTGTGCCATATCTTGCCAGTGGGGCCAAGGCAGTGGGCAAAGAAGCCGTCCGAACAGGCTTGAACGTGCTAGACGACGTGACGAATAAGAGAGCGAATTTTAAAGAGTCTCTCAACACGCGTGCTCGAGAGTCGGGTCGAAATTTAAAAAGAAAAGCAGCTAATAAAATTTCCGATATTATGAAAGGTAGTGGATATAAAGCTGTTTCTGCTAAGCGCAAACGACAGTCAACGCGAGCTCGTGTTCCCGCACACAACGCATCGAGCAAGAAAAGAAAGACAAAGAGAAAGACAAATAAGCGTGGTATAGGCAAGAAAAAGAAAACATCAAGGCGAAAGAAGAAGAAAGTATTGAGAAGTGTATCTGACATTTTTGGACCTAAATAAATCATTAAAAAAAAAATGGCTTTTCTACACGCGTGCAGTGGTGAAGGTACGAAGAGCGAACTAGATATTTTTATTCTTCCCCCGACGCAAACTTCAATTGAAAGCAGTTCTTTTCTCTACTACAAACCTGTATCATCTCTCAGCAATGAAAGCGATTCACCTTTAGAATTTTTGGTTCCTGGTTCGACCGAGCATTACATCGATCTAGCGCATACAATGCTGCAAGTAAGCGTGGAAATTACACCCGTGGGAACCGACGCCGAGAATGCAAAAGTTGCTCCTATTAACAATTTTTTACATTCGTTGTTCGAGCAAACGGACATCTTTTTCAATTCAAAGCTAGTTTCACCCCCAAACAACGCCTATCCTTACAGAGCTTACATAGAAACGCTCTTAAATTACGCTTCTCCTGCCTTAACATCACACCTCACCTCCGCACTTTGGTATGCGGACACAGCAGGATGTATGGATGCATCACCAGCAATTGCTACCGGAACAGTTGGGGCCAATGTCGGTTCTCGGAATCGTCAATACTTTACAGCTGGCGGTAAAGTTGTCGATATGATTGGCCACCTCCATTGCGATGTATTTAATCAAGGTAAATTTTTGGTAAACGGTGTTGAGATGCGAGTGAGACTCGTTCGTAGCAAGGACGCGTTTTGTTTGATGGATTTCACCGATGACGGAAAATTTTCAGTGCGCATCAGAGAAGCGACGCTAATCGTCCGTCGAGCTAAAATAAGTCCAGCCATACTATTGGCTCATGCTAATGCTTTGAACAAAACTACTGCAAAATACCCAATAACAAGAGTGGAAGTGAAATCATTCACTTTACATAGCGGAATTTTAGGAGATACTCTTGATAATGTTATATTGGGCCAGTTGCCAAAAAGGATCATCATAGGTTTTGTGAGTAACCGAGCCTTCAACGGCAATCGTCAATTGAATCCTTTCAACTTTCAACATTATTCTATCAATTTTCTCTCTCTTTACGTCGATGGAGTACAAATACCAAGCAAACCCCTACAGCCAAAATACACAGGAAATAATAAACTCTATGTAGACGCTTATCACACGCTATTCTCCGGTACTGGTATACATTTTCTCAACGAGGGTATCGATGTTAGCCGAACCTCTTATCCAGAAGGTTACTGTCTCTTTGCATTCGACTTGACGCCTGATTTGTCGGCTCATTTTTCATCACATTGGAATCTCGTGCGCTCGGGTGCTCTACGCATTGAAGTTCGCTTTGAGCAGGCTCTTAGGGAAACAATAAATTGCATCGTTTACGCCGAATTCGATAACGTGCTAGAAATCGATTCAAACAGACAAATTATTACGGATTTTAATGCCTAAGGTGGAAGGGGTGGAGAAAATAATGGGA
Source organism: Anastatus disparis (assembly GCA_017163975.1). NCBI lineage: Eukaryota > Metazoa > Arthropoda > Insecta > Hymenoptera > Eupelmidae > Anastatus > Anastatus disparis. The sequence continues at coordinate 1,727,495 of JAFFSR010000356.1, forward strand.
GAAACATTATAAGACCATTCGTTTCATTTCTCATTGCTCTAGTTGCTTCTTTACACTCAGTCGTAGTAGTACACACGAGCTCGCGTTTTCACCACGATGGATTACGTAATAGATATTCAAGGCTTAAGAGATAAAGATAATAAATTTTTACCCAAAGAAGTGGCAGTAGTTTCTCTGCAAGAACAAGTAATCGGTCATTGGATAATAGCACCACCCTACGAATTTGATAATTCACCAGAAGATATAAAAACTAGTAACGATTACGTGTCGTCACGTCTACACGGTTTACAGTGGTTCGATGGTGACGTTATTCTACGCAAATTACGGTATCATTTTTACAACATAGCGAGAAATGCTGTAAGAATTTACGTCAGAGGTGCTGAAAAGGCTAGATACATAGAATCTATTATGGCACGTAACGTTATAAATATAGAGGATTACACCACCACAGGCTTTACCGACTTACAAAGACAGTTTCCTTCCCAGAAAATATGCTGTTTTCACGCTTGCCAAGAAAACCTCTATAAAAAGGAGTACTGTGCCATGCAGAGATCACATCTGTTGAGAGAGTGGCTTTATTCACTACTCCCTCAAGAATCTCAACAAAATCTGCCTAAAAGAAGTTGTGAACTATTCTATGACTCTCTTCAAAAACTTGCTTACAAGAAAAATAGCATCGTAAGATTTGGATCAAGTGTGACTTTTACGGGAATCGACGAAGTAGACGATGACGACGACGACGATAAAACCATAGAATACGCGAGTGATGATGATCAGAATTGTAGTTTAACACAGGAAAATAATACAAATGAACACCAGTCAGATAATGAGGGCCCTGGAAGGGCTGAAAGCCAAAACAATTGGCGTATACGCAGCAGATCGAATTCCGAATGTAATGATAACACCGGTCGCTGTTGTGTGTAATACCGATGATCATACCAAACCTGGTACGCATTGGGTGGCCATGCATATCGATAAAAATGGATACGGAACGTATTTCGATAGTTACGGTTTCCCACCAGTCTCAAAATATCATCTTGAAAGACTCAGAAGAAACTGTAAAGTTTTTCGATGGAGCACCAAGAAACTGCAAAGCATCGGTTCGACGTGTTGCGGCCAGTATACTATTATGTTTCTATATTATATGTGTAGCGGTGCTAGTTTACGCGCGTTTTGTAGCTTCTTTTCAAATAACACGAAAAAAAATGATAAAATAGCTGAAAATTTTTATAAAAGAATTTTAAATAAAATTAAACGCAAAAGATGTAAGCGGGCGAGTACATTCGCCGGAGAACGTTCTCGAGGTTCAGGCCTTTATAATCAAACATGTACTTCTAGGTTAAGATATTAAGATAAACATAATAATATTCATAATTTTACTTCAAAATATTGTAATCAAACGTGTGTTTTATATTTAACTGTAATCAATGTCAATTTTGAAATTTATATGTGAATAAATCTTCTTTTGTGTGCATAAAAATTAATTTGTAATTATTTACTTACCTTTACTCCACCCTCCCATCCTACCTATAATAGTTTTTTTGCACGTAGTTTGTACTTATATATATATTTGTATTGTACACCTGGTCTACAGACCAGGTGTTATTATTCTATTATAAAATTTATCCACCCCTAATAATATTTCTTTTTATTTAATTTGTATATATATATTTTGTATTGCACACCTAATATACAGACCAGGTGTTACTACCCTATTATAAAAGTATTTACCGCCCTCTACATTCTGATTTGTCATATGCGCAGTAAGGTAAAATGTTCTTTTCAAATTTCAGTACAAAATCAACTTCGGATAGAGCAACACATAAAAATGGCTGCTTGTGAATTACGCGATCCGGTAAAACCGGAATTGCCAAACCTTTTATTATCTACTACCTATGCGCTCAATAAGTCAAACTCAAAGAGAATTTGTGTCGGTCTTGAATATAGCGGCGGATACTATCACGAAGTTATTAAACTAGTTTCATCAGGTGGCTCGCACAAAAGTATCTCTCTTGATCGCCGTAGCTGGGATTTTCTCAAAGATCAATTTGACGCCATCACAGCTTATTTTCATAATTCTTATTCTTTTTATCAAGATTTCGGAAGACCGACTAAATTGTTTCTAACCAATCATGATTTAAATTTCACCACATCATACGGCACCAAATCTATCAGCATTGACGAAAGACCTCACCCAAACGAGATACACGTCTCCGAGGAAGAAGAAGAGACTCCAGGACAATCGCTCTGCAAAAAGAGAAAGACTTTCAATCATCCATCAGGTATAGTCATGCAACAGTCAACATTCGAAGGTCTTCGTCAACAAAGTGTCTTGGTAGATCTTCTTCTCAACGATTTAAGCGAGCGTGTCGGTAAGGTCAACCGTACTACTGATCACATACTAGACTTTTTAAAAAATAAACTTGGACAAGAAGGACTGGACAACGCAAAAGTAATTCTTAACGACTACAAATCATTTAAACAATACTATTCTATTCTCAATACCGAATTAGAAGGTTACGTCACAGAAAATATGGTAGATGATACGGATCATTATAAAAGCTTATATTTAAAATTTGTTTTATCTGAAATATCCGCATTTAGTTTACCGATGATTGTAAAAGATTTGAGGGATGTAATGATTCCTGTATAAAAATATATATTAATATTAATAAATTGCTTTAATTGTGTAAATGACTTGTTTTTTTTTTAACTATAAAAGCAACCACCCTTCCCAATAATCCTTCATTTATTTTATAACGATTGCTCGAAACAGACATGGGGCAATGCACAGGTAAGATCGCTTCATTACGTTCTACAGACAGTGCTATAAAAGAGAAAAATATAAGGAACATTATAAAAAAGAAACAGTAAAATTTGAACGTTCTCAAAAACATAATAAAAAAAATAACACAAATGAAAATATTCATTTAAATAATAACTTTTACAATAAATAATCTGTCTCTTATCATATCTGTATATCACGCGTTTAACACTATGGGTCAAAATAGTTCCAACACCGCCAAAACACCTTTAGTACAAGGTGACGATAAGAAAAAGAAGGAAAATCAATCATCATCAACCTGGAAACAATATTCTGATAAATTCTCAACAAACACTTATTCTATTCCTGAAAGGAAAGGATACAAAAAATTTTAATTTAAAAAAAAAATTCATATACTTACATACGGTCCTTTTTAGGACCAACAAAAGTTCATACGTAAGAAATAACAATCAATATATAAAAAGTACTATATAACATTCAGACCTTTAATATTATAAAATATATTTTTTATATTAATATTTTTTCATAACAATGTTATATGATTTTTTAATTACTTATTTATTTAATTTTTATAATGTTACTCACATTAAAAAATATACACATACATATATACTATACTTACGGCTGTGAAGAAAAAAGAAAATGCAAATCATTAAGGGTTTCAAGGTCACCATAGAAACTATAACACCCTCAGACAGGTGCGGGAGAAAGGACACCTTATTCACCCACACAGGTGGGGGAAAAGTGGGTCAAATCAATTCACGACTACACCACCACACCTGCCAGACATGTAAAGGGGAGCGAGACAAGGGGTCGAGACAGGGGGAGCGAAACAATGGGGGAGACAGGTGCAAAAAAATCGATATGTCTCGCTATACCAGTCCATATACTACTTAGATATACACGAATAGAATTCTTTTTTTTCATGTTTAAATATTTATTTTTATATTACGAATTTACACATATATATATATATATATATATATTTATATATATATATATATCACTATTGATGCTATATAAATGCATACAAATGTAAACAAATGATGAGCCAAGCATACGACAGTGTTTGAATGCAGACTGCTTAAGACTTCCGAACGTATATACAAGCATTTTTCACCAACAAAATTTGTGAATTTTTTTCTCGCTCCAAACCAAAAAAGCCGGGATCAAACAAGTACTATTAGATAGGTATTTTGGTCCTCTATCAGCAAAAAAAATTTCAGCAAAAAAAAAATGGCCTTTTCGAGAAAAATGCATGTGCATAAAAAGTGCATTTTTTGGTAAAATGCATATATCTCAGTCATTTTTTAGTTTTTTTTTTAATTTCTTGCACGGAGTTGAAGAGGGCTCAAAACGAAATAAAATAAAAAAAGGTTTATCAAAATTCATTGGAAATTGGTAAAACGATAGCTCTCTAAAGTTATTCTCAACATTTTCAGTTTTAACATTTAGTTTTTGTATGCAATTTTCAAAAGTGCATATCTGATGCAATTTTGATATTTCAGCAAAATAAAAAAATACGTATACCCTTATTTTTAGGGTAGAATAACATACTCCATTAGCGCAGTAATTGGTGACTTGAGTGTATACTGACTGTTCGATTTGAAATGGAATCAGCCATAATAAATTAATAAAATAATGATACTATTTATTGCTAATTTGTTCTCTTTTAAGATTTTAATCATCTAATATTTTAATTTTGTTGTATTCAAACACTTATTTGTTTAGTCCACTTAAGGGGATGTAAAATACCGACATTACAGTTTTCCAAGTTATTGGTTCTTAATCAAAGATTTTTAAAAATATCTCTATATTACAGTCTTCTATTTCTACTAATAAAGAGCCTAATATAGAGATATTTCTGAAAATTTTTGAATAAAGACAAAATATTTGGAAAACTGTAATAACGGTAATTATGTAGAAATCATATACCCTATTACATCCCCTTAATTAAATTATAAATGTATATTGTATGAGTCAAATAATTTTATAGGAGCCAAATTCTCTAAAAATCACGCTCATAAATTTTTGATTTATAAAGTTTCATATTATACTAATTTTTATATTATCTCACAAGCTAACTATGCAAATATATTTTTTAATATAAAAACATATTAATAAATTCATGTAATATTAAGTTTGATATCGATGAAAAATTTCAAAAATTTAAGAATTATATAACGAATGAGAGTCTAGCACATATGTAAGTCTGGTATTGCCATAAATATTACTTTCCGCAAATACCTTAAATATATTGTACAGGTCATAGCGCGGATGGAGCTGACTATGATCAAATGCTAGCCGTATTTTATACGCCCATCTCAATACTTCGAAAACTTCACACAACATAAGATTTTCTTAATTTTTTTAATAATGTAACTAATAGCCAAATTAATTAATTTAATTTTCATTACAGCGCCTCTAGAGCTTACTGTAATGTAAATAGCATTAATCGATCAATATAAAAAAATTAATTTTATTTCTCTTCGATTCGAAAACATTAATTTTTATATTGCTGAAATACGTTTCGCGAAAACTGCAATATATTCTACAGATCACAGCGCCTCGAAAGCTTACTGTGGTAAAATATTTTTTCCTTACATTCTAAAAATTACTTTAATTTCTATTAAATCGCTAAACCATAATTTATATTTATCTATAACTAATACGTTCCGTAAAAATTGGTGTACATGTTACAGATCATAGCGCCTCGAAAGCTTACTATGATCCAACGCGCCCTGAATTTTATATGCATATCCTAATACTTTACGAATTTTTCACGACTTAAGACTTTTGTGGAATATAATAAAATTAATCTGATTTTTAATAATGTTACTAATAGCCGCGTTACGATTATATGCTGTGTTCGCCGAATTAATAAATTTAGTATCAAAAAATTAATCAAATTACTTTTAGAATTGAAAACGGTAATTTCTATATTGTTTTAATACATTTCGCAAAATCTGTAAATTGTCCGCAGATCACAGCGCCTCTAAAGCCTACTGTGATTGCATGTTCTTTGTTTCATATACGCATATTTCGATAACCCCAAAAACTTAACGATATATAATTTTCATGACATATAACAAAAAGTTCAAAAGTTGACTAATAGCAGCATTATAATCGGATACGGTTTTTGCTAATTTTATTTAATTTTTATCTTAATCACGGCGCCTCTAAAGCTTACCGTAATCCAAATAATATTCGTTCTTTAGATTCCGAAAATTACTTTAATTTCTATCGAATGGCTAAACCGTAATTTATATATTGCTTTAACTAATATTTTCCGCAAAAGTTAGTGTACATTTTACAGATCATAGCGCCTCGAAAGCTTACTATGATCTAACGCGCCCTGAATTTTATACCCATATCCCAATAGTTTACGAATTTTTCACGACTTAAGAGGCGGTCGGAACCAAATCGGTGACTTGCGGTATATATCAAGTCAGCATTTTTCGCTTCACGATAATATTTTGTATACTTTTATGGCTTAAACTATTTCAAATTATTCTTTATATACATGACTAGAGGAAACGACTATATTTTTACCATATGAATAAGTAAATAAATTATTATAAGCATTTATTACAAATATCAAACTGACTTGACATATACCGCATGCAAAAAACTGTCGTGTCGATTGTTAGGTGGCATTTTTCGCTTTATAACAATATTTTTTATATTTTTGTGGCTTTAACTATTTTAAATTATTCTTTATATACATGACTAGAGTGAATGACTATATTTTTACCATATTAATAAATGAATAAATTATTATAAGTATTTATTACAAGCACCGAACTAAGTCACCGATTTGGTTCCGACCGCCTCTTAAGACTTTTGTGGAATATAATAAAATTAATCTGATTTTTAATAATGTTACTAATAGCCGCGTTACGATTATATGCTGTGTTCGCCGGATTAATAAATTTAGTTTTTATCACAGCGTCTCTAGAATTTACTGCGTTATAAATAACATTAATTTATCAGTATCAAAAAATTAATCAAATTACTTTTAGACTTTAAAACGGTAATTTCTATATTGTTGTAATACATTTCGCAAAATCTGATATATTGTCCGCTGATCACAGCGCCTCTAAAGCTTACTATGATTTCATGTTCCTTGTTTGATATACGCATATTTCGATAACCCCAAAAACATAACGAGATATAATTTTCATGACATATAACAAAAAGTTCAAAAGTTGACTAATATCAACATTATAATCAGATACGTTTTTTGCTAATTTTGTTTGATTTTATTCGAGATTACGGTGCCTCTAAAGCTTACCGTAATCTGAATAATATTCGTTCTTTAGATTCCGAAAATTACTTTAATTTCTATCGAATGGCTAAACCGTAATTTATATATTGCTTTAACTAATATTTTCCGCAAAAGTTAGTGTACATTTTACAGATCATAGCGCCTCGAAAGCTTACCATGATCGAATGCGCTCTTAATTTTATCCGCATATTTATTCCAATACTTTAGAAATTTTTTACGACTTAAGACTTTTGTGGAATATGATAATGAGTCAAACTTTCTGAAGTGGGCCACTAAAAATCGAGTAGTTGAATTTAATATAATTTTTCACAGATAATTGAAGGTTTATATGTCAAAATCAATGTCTTAAAATATTTTTGGAAAATTTCAATTTTTGAAATATTTATAAACAAATGAATTTTTTTTCGCTATTTTGATAAAATAGTGATTTCTCAGCAACTATTCGATAAAAATTAACGAAATTTGGTTTACATATGTATTAATACTAATAGAATAATATACTAAAATCTTTTTTTATAAAAACCGAAAATTATTTTAAAAAAAACCATTTTGCAATAAGCTATTGAAAATTTATTCAACTTCTCCTAAGGCTAGGAAATTTTTTCAGGGGGGATTTGATTTTTAAAGCATAAAACTAAAAATACGTGGAAGAAAATTTTAGTGCACTTAATTAGAAAAATTTCTATCAATAATCACTAGTTTTTCCAAAACCCTGCAATTTTTAAGTAAAAAAGAATGGAGGGATCCAGCGTCCTCTTAACGCAGGTTTCACATCTTTACATTTGATTATCTGATCGGCTAAGGCTAGGAAATTTTTTCAGGGGGGATTTGATTTTTAAAGCATAAAACTAAAAATACGTGGAAGAAAATTTTAGTGCACTTAATTAGAAAAATAATTATGCATTTTTAAATATTGGAGTATGAGCGCAGACTGACTGGTTTTTGGCTTGTAAAATGAAAACTACTAAAAGAATTATTATGGTGTCAATAGAAAATTTGTAGAAAATTAAATTATCAAAAAAATGAGAGGTCAAGCGATCTGATCGGTTTATTAGAACCGAAAAAAATTTGGAAAAACGGGAGAATTTTTCGTTTTTTTCAAAAATTCATAACTTTGTTATTTATGAAGATTAAGAGCTGAAATTTGGCATCGAAGTAAATAATTATATCTTCTTTTAACGGTCCGAAGGCAGATACTATCGGATTATTAGTTTCTGCGCATTTGCAATTTTAATTTTTTTTACGCTTTTTTTTGTCAGGTTGTTATTAATTTTTTAAAATCGTTGTACATACTTTTCCAAAACGGTTTCGAAAACTAGAAATAAAATACCATTAAACATTATTCCAAGTTTTTATTATGAAATATGCACTATATAACATCAATGTAAACGGCCGAGCATGCGACGGACAGTAAAAAGTGGGGATGTACGGGGAAGCAATATAAATATACAGGCGCGTGCCGTAAAGCGTTTAATTTTTTTAATTTTTTACACTATTTTAATAAAAACTTAAAATTATGTTCAATAGTATTTTATTTCTAGTTTTCAAAACCGTTTTGGAAAAGTATGTACAACGATTTTAAAAAATTAATAACAACCTGACAAAAAAAAGCGTAAAAAAAATTAAAATTGCAAATGCGCAGAAACTAATAATCCGATAGTATCTGCCTTCGGACCGTTAAAAAAAGATATAATTATTTACTTCGATGCCAAATTTCAGCTCTTAATCTTCATAAATAACAAAGTTATGAATTTTTGAAAAAAACGAAAAATTCTCCCGTTTTTCCAAATTTTTTTCGGTTCTAATAAACCGATCAGATCGCTTGACCTCTCATTTTCTTGATAATTTAATTTTCTACAAATTTTCTATTGACACCATAGTAATTCTCTTAGTAGTTTTCATTTTACAAGCCAAAAACCAGTCAGCCTGCGCTCATACTCCAATATTTAAAAATGCATAATTATTTTTCTAATTAAGTGCACTAAAATTTTCTTCCACGTATTTTTAGTTTTATGCTTTAAAAATTAAATCCCCCCTGAAAAAATTTCCTAGCCTTAGGAGAAGTTGAATAAATTTTCAATAGCTTATTGCAAAATGGTTTTTTTAAAAATAATTTTCGGTTTTTATAAAAAAAGTTTTTAGTATATTATTCTATTAGTATTAATACATATGTAAACCAAATTTCATTAATTTTTATCGAATAGTTGCTGAGAAATCACTATTTTATCAAAATAGCGAAAAAAAATTCATTTGTTTATAAATATTTCAAAAATTGAAATTTTCCAAAAATATTTTAAGACATTGATTTTGACATATAAACCTTCAATTATCTGTGAAAAATTATATTAAATTCAACTACTCGATTTTTAGTGGCCCACTTCAGAAAGTTTGACTCAATATTAATCTGATTTTTAATAATGTTACTAATAGCCGCGTTACGATCATATGCTGTTTTCACCGAATCAATAAATTTAGGTTTTATCACAGCGCCTTTAGAGCTTACTGCGTTATAAATGACATTAATTTATCAGTATCAAAAATTTACATTTTACATATCATAGCGCCTCGAAAGCTTACTATGATCGAACGCACCCGGTTTTTACACGCTCATCTGAATATTTATACAACATAAGACTTTATAAAATCTAAAGTATATCCCTGGTAGAAAATGAAACGCTTTTTCTACCATTTTATGGCCATTTCTTTAAAGTGAAGAGCAGAAAATGGGAATGTTTTATGGCCATTATTTGAACTAATATGAAACGTTTTTTTCAACCTTCATAGTGCTAAAAAATGCTAATAAAATATTGAGTCTGATCCACTATTATTTGAATATAGATAGTTAACAGTAGAGTCTATCAAATTGTGCTCTAATTGATTACTATTAAGAATCATTTAAGGTTTTTTCTTGAAAGTTATCATTAATCATTAATAGAATCACTTTTGTTAATATATTCGCGCGTATATTTTGAGTTGTGATCGGATTGTTAGAGGTTATTTTTAAACGATTAATAAAATTATCCATTTATTATTTTAAAAAACGATATTTTTATACTCGTTTCGTACTGCGTTTCATATTTTTATTTTAATAAAATTTAATATTATTTTTATTTTTATAAATTCCAATAAAAATAAACATTGACGAAGGAATGTGAATAAATACTAATCTATATTTTCTCGCCACGTGGCAAAAGTGAGGTTATGATTTTACCTATGATCTGAAAAATTAAGGACTCATTACTAAAAAGTTATATAACTAGTCAAAAAAAGTTGTCCACAGTTTACCTAATTTTTAGATAGCTGTTACTGATTTTTTCTCTCCGTTTACTTAAAATGCGTATTTTTTTGGCTAAATACAAAAATTTTTAACAACATTTTATATTAGCATTTTTTGCCTATAAGATGCTAACCAATATACCAAAAAATTTGAGCTCTGCAGATTCAGCAAAAAATTGCCATTTATTCGCCAATATTGACATGACAAAATATTACTATTGACAATGGTCATAAATTGTTGTTTACAACATTTTTAATCTTCAAATTTCTACCAGGGATGATATAAATTTTGAAAAATTTTTTTATTGTGTTACTATATGTAGTTTTCGCCGAATTAATTTATTTAGTTTTTATCATGGCACCTCTAGAGCTTATTGTTATGTAAATAGCATTGATTAATCACTATCAAAAATTTAATTTAATTTATTTTACACTTTAAAATGGTAATTTCTACATTACTGTAACACGTTTCGATAAAATCTATTCCGCAGATCACAGCGCCTTCAAAGCTTACTATGAATGCAAATGTCCCGTTTCATCTACGCATATTTCAATACCTCTGAAATCTTTCAGGCCATAAAACTTTAATTGAATATAATAAGAAGTTTAAAAGTTTTTTATTAGTAACGTTATAATCACATACGGTTTTTGCTAATTTTATTGAATTTTTCTCATATATTATATATTCTTATAGCTAATACGTTTTGCAAATATCCAAAAGCTTACTATGATAGCATCTGCTGGGTATTGCGATCAGTAATACTTCTGGCAAAATCCAGTTTTATCAATGTAAATAAAATGAAGTTGCAAAGTAATGTTACAATATGAATAAGTCGGTTTCTTAAACTTCCGATGTGCATTACTATTATAATATTAGTGTGTAATTATATTTACTTTGATTTATTCCATTATTCTGAAATAAAAATTTATTATCAATAATTGCAAACAATCAAAATAATTTTGAAATTTTTTTTTTAAGTTCTAAGTATAATTTCTTTCAATGTTCATATGACGAGTGACGACAGCCAACTCCGAAACCAGGTCTACCGATCGTGACTCATAACATAGTCTCAAAGCAAAGAAATAACAAACTATTTATTAATATTAACTCAAACAATATTTTAAAATTTTTATAGTTATTTTAAGTGTAATTTCCTTCAATGATCATATATCGAGTCACAACAGCCAACTCCGAAACCAGGTCTACCGATCGTGACTCATAACATAATCTCAAAAGAAAGAAGCACCAACCTATTTAGCAATAATATTAACCCAAACTATATGATATTTTTCAAATACATTATCAATTTATAAATAAAAAAAAGTTTCTATGTATTTCAGTTGTTGCATACCCAGTCACGACAGCCAACTCCAAAATATTCAGGTCCACCGTCTATAACGTATATACTCCAAAATGAAAGACACTTTGACTTAATTTTTTATATTGTGATAATATTCGCAATATATATTAAAAATTAACTGAATGAAAATAAAAAATTTTTCAAATATTTCTAAGCTGATTTATAACAGTATACTCCAAAATATATGAATATCTACCATTTGTGATTACAGATACTTCGAAAGATAAGAAACCAGAACTTATTTTGTAATAATTGTGATACGATTTTTAATTTAAGCATTTGAGTGATTTCAATCTACGAATTTTATTTTTAAAAAAATAAGAGTATATATATATAAAACCGTATGATTAACGTATAGTCTAAGACTTATAAAAAATATGAAATAGAAATAAAACAAATGATTTATTGTTTATATTTAATGCTTTTTTATATATATTATTTTTCATTTTTAAAGATTATTTTACTTAGATGACTTTAAAATTTAATTCATCATAGTTTAAAAAGTTTAAATACTCTAATTTAATGTGACTAATAAGAATTGAATTTAATTGAAATATATAGATTTTTTTTTTTAATATTGAAGATACAGATACATCAATATTGCTTATTTTTCATTTGTAGACATTACTACAAAATAAAAAATCATTGATTTAAAAATTAAAGTAAGATTTTTATAAATGTTGATCAAAATTACAAATTCCATCATCTTTTTGCACTGGTGCTTATGATTACAAGCAAAATTCGTTTATCGACGTATAGATAAACTACATTCTTTCAATGTTAAAAAATGAATCTGTCAATAATTTCATTTTTATGATTCTTAAAGAATGAATTTTTTTAGAAATCTAGTTGTATTAGAAAACAGTATCGCAAATTTCAAATTTTTATAAAAAGTTTCATCTTTTTTCAATCTTTACATGTTGAGTTATGACAGCCAACTCCGAATAATTCAGGTCCACCGTTCATGACTACAAACATGTTCCGATAGAAAAGAAATCACAACTTATTAATGAAATTAGAATTTTTAAGTTATAAATACATTTACTGAACAAAGTTTTTTTTCTTCCAATTCTCGTTAGCCAAGTCACGACAGCCAACTCCGAATTGTTCAGGTCTACCGATCGTGACTATAGACTAACTTAAAAAGGTCATTTAACTTATTACTGTTTCTGAATGTTTAATAATTTATTTGTATAATTATATAATAAACTTTTATTCATATACTATAAAAAATATTGTTTATAAAAAATGAATATTAAAAAATTGGGCTGAAATAATTAATTGTTATACTTGATTTTACTAAAAGTCATTTAGTTCATAATCTAAAATTATCAAAAATATTTTCGTTTCGTAGGATATAGGTTACATTCTTTTAAATTCAATTCTTATTTTGTCTTATTTGATATTAATAAGTATATGATTGTAACATAAGTTATTGTTTATATGAACGCTACATGCTTTTTATTTGAATGTAAAATATAACTTGATAATTTTATCCTCGAAGCATATAAAAATCTTTTAGCTTTTTTCATAAAAACTTTAATTTTTTATCTAATTTTTAATGTGTAATGTGAATACTTACTTTTATAACCTTTTCTGTTGACTTCATTAATTCATGACAAAAAATTATTATGAAATCGTAATAATAAGAAGAAAATTTAAAAAAATTATGGAATGATAAATTTATAATGGATATTATACAAAATTATTCATTTATTTGATATTATATCTTATTCGTATATTTTAAATTCATTATTGACCCTACTAAAAAATGTCAGGTGAAAAATCACCTGATTTTTCACTTGATTTCTCACCTGATTTCTCATGCCAAAATCTCATGTGACTATTAGCGTAAAAAAACTAAGTTCCAAACCTATCGAAAAATTCTAAGTTTTTATCACGGAAAACAACATTGAGAAGTATGATTCTTTTTTCATTTTTCATAATTTGAAATTGATTTTTTATACGTAGAATTTCAATTTTTAATTTCATTTTTCTGGTCATAGAAATAAATTTCAAACCACTCTAAAAATTATAAGTCCCGATCTTATAATTTTTAACACAAGCCTCTTTTATTTACGTGAGAGAGAAGAGAGAGAGAAAAACATCAAAAACACATGCACAAGAAGCCTCTTTTATTCTTTTATACACTATGAGTTGAATTAAAATGGAAAAAAAAGTGTGTACATACTTTTGATAAAACTACACTATTTATAAGTTAAGATTTTAAAGTTTTTATTGTCGTGACCATGTGCGTTCGTTGTTCCTTTACACTAGAAAAAGCAACACATTTAGTAAAATGTTCCTGAGCATTGTCTCAATATAATACATCTCTCATCGTACTTTTTAAAATACAATTCGCTCAAATTTATATAAACGTAACGTGCACAGTATCGCTTGTCTTTTCTTTCTTGTTATGAGAGAAACATAGACAGAATACAATAGTTCATAAATACGAGCGTATATTTCTTTTAGCAATAGTTTGCGTTAGGCCAAGTCTGTTGTCGAGAGATATTTTCGCTTGAGGCACGAGAGGTGCCGACAGGAGGCGCATGAGTCGTTTCAGCTATAGCTAAATGTGTTGCTTTTTCTAGTGTAAAGGAACAACGGACGCACGTGGTTACGATAGTAAAAACTTTAAAATCTTAACTTATAAATAGTGTAGTTTTATCAATAGTATGTACACACTTTTTTCCATTTTAATTCAACTCATAAATAGTGTATAAAAGAATAAAAGAGGCTTCTTGTGCATGTGTTTTTGATGTTTTTCTCTCTCTTTCTCTCTCTCTCACGTAAATAAAAGAGGCTTGTGTTAAAAATTATAAGATCGGGACTTATAATTTTTAGAGTGGTTTGAAATTTATTTCTATGACCAGAAAAATGAAATTAAAAAATTGAAATTCTACGTATAAAAAATCAATTTCAAATTATGAAAAATGAAAAAAGAATCATACTTCTCAATGTTGTTTTCCGTGATAAAAACTTAAAATTTTTCGATAGGTTTGGAACTTAGTTTTTTTACGCTAATAGTCACATGAGATTTTGGCATGAGAAATCAGGTGAGAAATCAAGTGAAAAATCAGGTGATTTTTCACCTGACATTTTTTAGTAGGGGAGTCATCCTCTATGCATAACTTATAGTAATAGTAAAATAAATAATAAATATTAGAATCAACTATAGTTTAGGAAAGAACAAGGATATTGAAAAATGTTAAACTCTATTAACTTTTTTAATAATAATAATTATAAATAATTAAAAATATATTTTTTTAAGATGTTTTTTTAATAATCTTATTTTGTACTTATAATTAATGTGATCAAACTTAATATATAAAATAAATAATTTTTAATTAGAAAAAATTTTTTTTTCTCAGATATCTTTGTTCTTTTCTGGTTATAAAAATAATGCATGGCATGTATCGCACATATGTAATCATCGTTTAAATTTGACTGTTTTATAACTATTCTCAAAGTCTTTAAGATAACGTAATATTTTTTTTATAAACATGCTCCATGAATTTTATTTAAAATTTAAAACGATTAATTACATTGTGCAGTAATAACATTTTAAATGAAAATAGTAAAATTTTATTACATTACATAATTTTTTAATATAAATCAATTTTTTAATAATCTTTTTAAATGAGTATTCTTAAATGATTTTTTAAAAATATGTTAATCTTTGGCTGATTTATTATTTATTAAAATTATATTATTTTATTATATTATTACTGATAATAATATTAAAACTTATAAGGATTTTATTATTTTTTTTATTTTAAATATATGGAACTTATAATTTTTGTTTTATTTCAATAATAAATTTTTCATAAACAAATATTACAAGTTTTAAATAGCTATTTACATAATAAAATATTATTACCTGTGCTTTGTAATTGAAGTTTGCGGTTCATTCTTTTCCTCTTTGATCTAGAAGCTCCAGTATTTTCTTCAATTAAAACATCAGCACTTCGTCTCCTATGGCCTATATATAATATATAATCATTATTATTATGTTTATCATAAACGTTAGTTATTTTTATAAAGATTTATTATATTAATGATATAAATCAAGGTATAAAACATTTACTTACTTGACACATTTTCCACTTTAGGTATTGCAGCTCCTGCATTTTCCTGTATTACAGGCTGTCGTACTAGAGGTACAACTTCAGGCATGGGAGGTGAACTCTCTGCATTCAGAGGTCTGACTGTTTCATCATTTTCCACTTCTTCAATACTAGAAGAAGCCCTTCCATTTTCCTGTATTATATCCTGTTCTTCTAGAGGTACCTCAGGCATGGGAGGTGAACCCTCTCGATTAACAGTTCTGACTGCCTCATCATCATTTTGCAGTTCTTCAATACTTGGAGAAACCCTCCCATTTACATCTATTAAATGCTGTTCTACTAGAAAAGGCAACTCAGGCACGAAAAGCGAACCCTCTCGACTCGCAGGCATGACTGCCTCATCATCATTTTCCTGTTCTTCAATATTTGGAAAAGCTCTTCCATTTTCCTCTATTATGCGTTGTTCTATTTGAGGTGGCTCAGGCAAAGGAGGTGAACCTACTCGATTAACAGGCCCGACTTCCAGTACTTGCCTTTCTTCAAGCAAAGGAATATCGTTTGCTTGAGCGTCTTCTTGGGCTTGTCTTTGAGGATGCCTAATTTGCCTTCCTTAACCTCGTCCACGACCTCGTCCACGACCTCGTTCACGGCCGCCTCCAGGTCTCGCATTAGCATTTATTTCTTCGTCATCATTTTCGAAATTGTTTCCTTTGTAAAAAAAACCATATAAATATTAATAATCATAAAAAATCTTGTAAAATTATCTAACAAAATAATTATATTACTCATATTCCCTTCGTGCATGAATCTATTCAATTCAAGAGCATGAAGCTCATTTATTTCCTGAATTTCTTGATCTTTGTTCAACTCTTCATGTTGTTCTACATGTTCTTCGTCTATTACCACAATAAATAAATAATGAATAAATATTAATTTTAGTATAGCATAATTATAAATAGGTAACTTACTTTCTGGCAAGTAACGGCTACGGCGCTGCCTTGCAATTAGAGTTAAATACTCTTCTACACCTAATCTGAAATATTACAAAATATTTTACATTAATTGAATTGAAATCAGCACAAAATTATTTGCGAGAAATTCATTAATAACTTACTCATTAAATCGAGGCTCGATGTCCTCTAATTCTCTGTTGTCTCTAATTAGCCTTGATGGCCAGCTCCATCTAATAATTCGGTTTTCAACAACAGTGTTGTATCGAACATTATACATGTCCATCATTTTTTTTAATTTGTCTGAAAAAAAATTATGGGAATTGATAAATAAATACTAAAGTAGATTAATTATTAATATATTTATTCAGCTACTAACCAAGCATAAGCCATAATCCCTGTCTTATGCCTAAAAAATCTTGAGCATAACGGTGAAAATTTTCACATACGTTATTTGTACGCGGGTTGCGACGATATACAGAAATTATGTCTGTTATGGGCAACCACATGCGTCTAAAATATCTATAAAATCTTCCTGTGTTTGGAACATGATTTTCATTCATCTTGGCTATAAGTACATTCAACCCTTCTCTAATTTGTTGAGGAGGTAGGAAAGGTAATGCTAATGCATATTCTAGAATTTCATCATGTTCCTCGGGAATTCGCAATATTTTTTTCCAGCGCTTTCGAATAGCCTATTCAAGAATTATATAGCAAATTATATCAAAAATATTATTTATAACGATAATTCATGAATCCAGTGTTATTATTTTACCTGGCAATAATGAAATAAGCATCCACAAATTTGAACTGCTGGCAATATTTCTTTTACAGCTGCTATCATAGCTTTTTCGAAATCAACCGATATAAATCTCAGATTGTTTCTAAGTTCAGGAACTTTTTCTACAATAAATTCTAAAACTGCCTTATAAATAGAGGTTGTTGCATGATTCATTAGCACTATAATAGCTGGAAAGCCCTGCAAGCAGTGAAGTCAACGTATAATTGTTATTATTAAAATGTTATTAATTAATAATATCGTATGAACAATTATTGTAATAAGACATTAAATTAAAATAATAAATTCACTTACCGACAAATATTTCATTAAGTGAAACGTATAAATTTGTTGTATATCTCTGGGTGCAGAAGGTCTTGTCTGAAATACAAAAAAAAATATTTAAAATATTTTATTTTGTACGAAACTTACTTCGTATATTATATTTTACTTTAAATGTTCCATCTCCATATAAAATGGAACAATTCCTTAATCTCAATAACATATCTGGATGTATAAACACTAGAGCAATTTCATCATTCTCTCCTCTACAACATCCTTGGTATATATTTCCAATAGGTTCAAATTGTCTTATAGTTTCACTTACTAGGAGAGTATCACATCTCCGGATCACGGATTCTGCTCTAACTTTGAGATAGGTTTTCAGATGTCAAAATATGGAAAAAGCCGAAGTTATAGACCCCAACGCTCAATATTTCTCTAGTTGCAGGCAATTAAAGAAAATCACTAAAAAAGTTACTAGATTTTTAAACGCTTATAATTCTTTAGCATTAATAGCTAGACGCTTGTAACTGTTTTTAAATAAAAGCTACGTTCAAATGCTTTCGAAAAAGCACCTATAGCATATCAAAATATCATTTTTTCCCAAAGTTACAGCGTTATGAAAATTGTACTACATTTTAAGCTCAAATTCTTATAACGCTGTAACTTTGAGAAAAAATGATATTTTGATATGCTATAGGTGCTTTTTCGAAAGGATTTGAACGTAGCTTTTATTTAAAAACAGTTACAAGCGTCTAGCTATTAATGCTAAAGAATTATAAGCGTTTAAAAATCTAGTAACTTTTTTAGTGATTTTCTTTAATTGCCTGCAACTAGAGAAATATTGAGCGTTGGGGTCTATAACTTCGGCTTTTTCCATATTTTGACATCTGAAAACCTATCTCAAAGTTAGAGCAAAATTCGTGATCCGGAGATGTGACCAGTGATGGATTTCGAGGATGCTTTATACATTTATGTATATCTATATATTAGGATATCCTTTAGCCAACTTCAGAGTATACCGTAGAATTAGAGTATAAGCAGAATATATTATTCTGTAGTATATAGTCTGAAGTTGGCTGTTGGATATCATATAAGCATCTTCGAAATCCATCACTGGATGTGATACTCTCCTAGTTAGTTCATTCAGTGTAGCTGGTATAGGTGGCACATTCAACGCTCGATATCTCTGCATGAGAGAGCGAATGTCTTGATAGATAAAAAACGGAGCCATATTTGGAAACCTTAAAAACATAGTAAGAATGAAAAAAAAATTTTATAATTATCTGAAAATATTTTTATTTGAACATACTCATTACACATATTATTAAAAATAATATGTAGTGGTTCAAAAGTTTCTTGACACCTTCTTAAGATCTCTCTTTTGAATTCCAATTTTTGAGCGAACAAAAGATCTGGTTCGTGGGTTGTATGATTAATTAAACTTTCTAAATCGACTGTCAATTCTTCATCAAGTACATAAACACGTCCTCTGCAACCATCTCCAGAGCGCTTTTGACATCTAAATATGAAAGGATTCCGAGAATCTCGATGATACACAAATCCGTCGTAATAATAAATAGAGGTATCACCTCTTTCCCCAGGGTAAAAAATCAACTATAAAAAATATAAATTAGATGATTTTTTAAAAGTACATATATTAGTCCATTTTATTTTAATTAAGGTAAGGTGTGAATGTAGAAAAAATGTTTGTGATATTATCATAAAAATCAAAAGAAAATACAAAAAAACTTATTAATTACCAGCACTCCATAAAAAGCTGGAATGAATATCAATATAAATTCTTTTGAAATCAGTGATCATTTCATTTAATCAAAGAAACTTGCATTATAAATAAACAATTTTTTAAATTCTATTTAATATTATTTTTTAAATGAAAATATTTGTTATAAATAAATATAAATTTACTGAAATGTGTGTGCAGAACAGCTATCTCACACATGCATAAATAAGTACGTCTACCAAACTGATTTTTTATTATTACTAAATGATTTTATTAATTGAGCTATATTCTCAATTTCACCCACACAGAATCACACAAAATATTATATTTATAGATGTTCTTAACAATGAGCAAGACGTAAAGCCACACCTATTTTTTGAAATTTTTTATTTTTAATCAATGATTATATTATTGTTATAAATTCAAATTTATTTTAAATGAATATTAGCGATTTCATTAGAAATATAATACATAATTGTATGATATAAATATTTCTCTGTTTTAAATAAATTCAATGTCTTCATAATTTCAAAAAATAATATAAATTTTAAAAAATACGTTATAATTAAAAAATCTTTAATGTTCCTACTCAAAACAATTAATTTCATTAAATTGACAAAAAAATTCAATAAAATATTTATTGGAAATTTCAAAAAAATTTTAATTGTGATGTTTTAATTTATTAACTTAAAAATTCATAAAAATAACAAATTGTCATTTACTAGTATTGTTATATATTTCATTTTATTAATAAACAGCAAATAAAATCAATAATATATAAAAAAAGGCAGAAAAGCTACCGCGATTTGAATGGGACTCGGGGCCTATCATTCCCATCGATGCACTATTATTTCTTTCGATACTGCATATTCTACAAATTGCACTCTTGTTCCATTTTTCTATTAATTGCTTCTAAGTGGCACACGTAAAAATGTATTCATTTAATGGAATAAAATATTATGCTAATATTACTATTTCAAGTAGTGGATTTAAAGACATAAAGTTATTAAAATGAAAAAATCATTCTTCTGTTATGCTATTATTTATCAAAAAGAAATCATTTAATAAAATCAATTTTTATCAATATCTATATCAATTTTTATAAACTATCAATAAAATCTTTTGATAGTTCAATAAAGATTTCTCTATTATGGAAATATTATTTTTCTGTGCGATAGTGTATTAAATTCATTAAGGAGATGTAAAAGGGACACTAAACCTGTACTTATAGATATTAGCTTCCTTTCCATTTTATTGCTGAATTTCCAGAAAAGAAATGCATTAGCTTATAGTATGTACCATGATGATTATTTAGATAAATTTTCAAATAAATTCATTAATTAGTTTTTAAGATATTTGGGTTCCTGTACAAAATTGAAAAATGTTAATAAATAATTTTGGAACCCAAAATTCTCAATAACTAATGAATGAATTTATTTAAAAATTTAACCGAATAATCTTCATGGTACATACTACAAGCTAATGCATTTTTTTATCAAAAATTTTGCAATAAAATGTAAAGATAGTGAATATTTATGAGTACAGGTGTAGTGTCCATTTTACATCCCCTTAAACTTTTAAGAAGAACTTAAAAATTCTTTTATTGTGATTAATATATTTATTTATTCTAATTTAGCTTGAATTAATTTTGCTTGAATAAGTGTTTATTGAATTCAAATGAATGTTTGGTCCATGTAAAAATTATTTATTTTCAATGAAATATTAATTTAATTAGATTTTATTTGTTTAATTCAAGTAGAACATTTAACAAATATATTTTAGAGTAAATAAATATAAATGAGTTAATATATCAATTATTAATCATGTAACTGTTCAAATTAATAAATTACTTAAATCAATTCATATTTTATTTAAAATATCTTTGTAAATTGAATAGATAATTTACTACGACAGATATTAAATTTTAAATTAAATCAATAAAATAAAACGGAAGTACAGCAGTTTTGTAGTGACTGCGGTATCTCGAGAACTACTTGTCCAAAATCAGAATTTAAGATTTGTTAAAATTGAATTATCTGGTGCCTGCAACAGTGGTTTGTTAAGATTTTTTACAAACTCAAAATGTTAATAGTTTCACGAACAAATCAACGTTTTAGGTGTAAAATTTTTGTTATTTTTTTGCTCTAAAAACGTTTTTTTCAAAACATTAAAAATCGTTCGATCAATGCAGCAGCTATTATTATAATAAATTCGTTGTAAAAATATTGTATAATTTTATCGAAATTTTGGTTATTGTATAAAGGTATTTTTAAATAAATATAATTTTAAGATATTCGCGTTTGATATTTTAGAATAGTTTCAGCGTTATGTGCCGTATCAAGCAGGGGCCCCGAAAAATAAATTGTAGTACATTATGCAACTAGGAAGCAAAGCGAGGGAAGTAAATTTTTGAGGGAGATTCAGTCTTCGTTTCTGAGTTGTATAGTGCTTTATTTACACTTCAACCGTGGCCACATTATTAATTAAAAAAAAACGGGCCCAATTAGGAAAAAATTAAATTAAAATTTAATTGAAATTTTCAATAATTTATTAAATTTACTAGGTTTTTAATTTAATAGAAGAAATAACTTTTCTTTTATTAAATTGACAAGAAAAAAGTATTTTCACAGAAGAAAAGTTCTTTCCTCCCGTTAAATTTTAGACGTAAGATATGATTTTCTTTTGCTACGCTTTCTGAGTTGATAAATTTATTATATCAAAATTTCGAGATGATCCACTACCTAGTTATTTAACAATCTTAATTTAAAAACTGATACTCCGAAGATTCTCACAGAGTTTTTCTAAAGCGGCGTAACGTGGCAACGTTGCACCTATATATATATATATATATATATATATATATATATATATATATATATATATATATAATACACTCAACACTTTACTACGCGTTTGAATTTACAAACATTTAACATAGGTTTTTTCTGCTATTATGTTTTTAATTAAATCCCAGACGGAAATTGAAAAAAGTAATAGAAAATATTAAAAAATAATAAATAATAAAAATTAGTACAAAATAATAACAGTTTATAAAGTCTAGATTTGAGACTATAATAATATTTATCAGTACACTGCAAATTCATGTGCGTTAATTCACACACTGATAGTGAGTACTTTTACACGTTTCAGTGTGTAAATTCTATTATGTGTGTAAAAAACGCACTTATGTGCGTAAAAGTATCAGTATTAATTTTACACACATGAATGTAAAAATTTACACACATAAATGCGTAAATCTACACATCTATATGTGTTTAAAATTTATATTTGTACATTAATACATTTACTGTGATTCATTTTTATTTTACATTAGTAAAGTAGATAAATTTTCAGATAATTACAGTACAACATTAATAATTTTTAATCAAAGTTTTTCTAAAAATATATATTTTAATATTAAATTGTATTAGAACTACAATATTCATTATTTCAAATTTTATGTAGTCTTTTATTTTAATTACCTTAAGTAATTGATGATAATATTTTATTATTTAATAAGAAGTTTAATTAAAATTTTTCATATGAAAAAAAATAATTTTATTGAATTGAATGCATCTATTAAATTAATAATATGAAATTCAGTAATCAATATTAACCTTATCAAATAAATTATTTAATAATAAATTTTTCATATATGTTTATTTTTTTGTAAAAAAATAATTGTTTATTTGATAAAAAATTATTTTAATTATACAAGAAAAATTATTCTACTGATCTTTATTTTTTTTAATTATTATTATTTATTTCATTTAAATTTAGAAGTGTTTAAAAATAATGAAATTTTTATAATAAACGATAAATATAAGAAATTATCATGATCGTAACAAGCGTTTCGTAGCGTAATAGGTAGCGTCGATGCCTCGCATCCCGTAGGTCGTGAGTTCGCGCCCGAGTCAGGTCGAAAATTTTTTAAGCGTTTTTATAGGCGATATTATTGTAATAGGTTAGTTCTTAAAGTAATTGCACATTAAAATTAAAAAATTTCAACACAAAAAATTGTAACCCCCATAAATATAATTTTTAATTTTTAATGTGTTTCAATCTATTACACGTTTTATACGTTTGATTTTACGCGTTTACGTGTGTTAAATTAAACATCTAAAATGAGTTCGAAATTTAACACACAAAAAAGTGTGTAAAAATGGCGACAGCCGAATTACACACGTAAGTGTGTTAAAATAACACACTTAAATTTGCAGTGTAATTATTCTAAATCGCTGCGTATTTATAAGCGTTATTATTAGTTATTATTTTTTATATTTTTTTGAATTATGAAATATACACGGAGCGAACAAATCGGGAATACTTCCTTGCGCCCTCTACTGCAATAGTTCCGTACACATGTTTTTGGAAATAGACCTTGTGTATAAGCAACGATTCCATACCCTGGTGGAAAAAATCAGGTGACAAGTCACCTGATTTATCAGGTGATTTATCATGTCAAAATATCATGTATAGATTTTGTTGGTTTTTACACGTTTTAAACCATGCTTAGTCAATTTAGAACAATTTTTGAAAATTTTTTGAAATTTTTGAACTTAGAAATTTTTTTGTGATCTAGTCAAAATTTTTTCTAAGACCAAATTATCTAAATAATTTTCTAAGTTCAAAATTTTCCAAAATTTTCAAAAATTATTCTAAATTGACTAAGCATGGTTTAAAATGTGTAAAGACCAACAAAATCGTTACATGATGTTTTGGCATGATAAATCACCTGATAAATCAGGTGATTTATCACCTGATTTTTTTTAATAGGGTAACCCATCGGGAAAAAGTCCGAACGCTTATAGGACTTTTTCCCGATGCCTTATGGAATCGTTGCTTGTACGCAAGGCCTATTTCCAAAAACGTGCGTACGGATGTGTAGCAGTAGAGGGCGCAAGGAAGTATTCCTAATTTGTTCGCTCCGTGTAATAGCACAGGAAAAGTGGTCGTATAAGTTATAATTTTTTATAATTTTTTTTTATTCGGATATTTTCTTTTCGGTAATAACTAGAAAAGCTAGAAAAAATTATAAAAATAATATAGATATGTAAAAAAAATTAATAATTCATAATAGTTATATTTTTTTATTATATTATATTTACTATTGCACCTAAACTCTTGTCAAACAATTGGCTATTATTTGCAATAAAAATTAACTGTTTTGCTAAACTACCTATTTTGGAACTTAGAAATGAAAAAAATCAACTTGTCAAAATTATTTGATCCAAACATGGAATCTCCTTCTTTATGATAAGTGTAACAAAAAATGTTAATAACTTTTTCTTCTAAAATGAAAACTTTTTGAGTTAATAGTTTATAATGTGTTATAATCAGCATCGGTGATTTAAGACCAAATTTGAACTTTTTCAATATTTGAAAAAACATATTTCTAAAAATATAGCTTAGTTCTTTATATGATTTATAAAAAAAAGTCTTTTAACAACTTCTCTATAAAGCTGATAGATTTTGAGATAAAAATTCACAAATTTTATAAATTTCTGTTTTATATTATTTCTATCTCAAAATCTATCAGCTTTATAGAGAAGTTGTTAAAAGACTTTTTTTTATAAATCACATAAAGAACTAATAAACTAGTGCTAGATTATAGAAGGTTAAAATTGCGTGTTTTATAATGAAAAAAACCATGACAGTTTCATTTTAATCAATGCTAGTTTTACTATTTTACCTTCTAAGGTCCAGCACATTGATTTTCAATGACTAGCACGGGTTTTTCCAGTGCCAACATCAAAATTTAAGTTCTGCGCATCAGCAGAGAAACTCTAACGACTAGCACGGTTTTTTCCATAACAAATTCCAGTAGCCTAATATTTTTAGGTTAGAAACTTTTTATGTAAATATATCAACGAAAATAAAGTATCATTTATTTAAGGTAATTTATACTTACACTTGAAAAGATTTGTTAATTCAGTGAGATTCCACTCATTTAATATTTTTTGTATAAAATTATCCATTTGGCCCTTATTTCCTATGCAATAAATAGAAAAACTTTTGTGTAAAACTTCACAATCGTGCACACTGCTACAATCGAAAATTCGTATACACAAACATACACCAGCGCCGTCATTTAACGTGCTTGGCACCCGAAAAAACCGTGCCAAAGGTGGCACTGTAAATTCACGCGTCAGTTATCGAAAATAAATATTTATAGCACTAAAAAATACTACACTGGTATGAATTTTATTTGTGCTGTCAATAGAGCGAAAAAAACTAATGCCATTCATTACTTTAGAACACACTAGCATTGGAATTTAAACATCTAATCGAATTTAGCATTAGTTTTACCGGTGAAAACTTTTTTCCGTGAAGCTATATTCTTAGAAATATGTTTTCTCAAATATTGAAAAAGTTCAAATTTGGTCTTAAATCACCGATGCTGATTATCACACATTATAAACTATTAGCTCAAAAAGTTTTCATTTTAGAAGAAAAAGTTATTAACATTTTTTGTTACACTTATCATAAAGAAAAAGATCTTGTGTTCAAATAATAGGATCCTTATATTGTTTATTTTTTAACATTTCTAAGTTTGAGAATAGTTGTTTTGTAGCGGTTTGGACAATGTACAAACCGCTACAATACAAGCTTATGTTAGGTTAGAGTTCGTCAAAATATATCTTATGAATGTAAGATTATGCGATGTTGTCACGTTTTCATGATTGCTTACACTGAAAAAAGGTTGGCGCAAAAGATGCCCTCTTGCGGATATATAATGCTCTAACGGCGGGCCGCCATGTGCGCTTTCCATTTAGAACGTATGCTGTCCGCTTTTGGAAAGCATTCGCGCGACTTTAGCTCATACGTAACGCAAACGTTGAGTAGAAGCCTCGTCCACGGTGGAAGAATAAGAGGTGATTCGACTATCCTTCCCCCACCATTAAAACGTGTGTCGCTTATTGAATTGACTCTCTACTTCTCCACGTGGCGGAGCCACTTAGGTAGATACCCCACGTGCACACCTACATAAGCCCACTGAGTACGCATCGTTG
The DNA here is from genome assembly GCA_017163975.1 of Anastatus disparis. Taxonomy (NCBI): domain Eukaryota; kingdom Metazoa; phylum Arthropoda; class Insecta; order Hymenoptera; family Eupelmidae; genus Anastatus; species Anastatus disparis. The sequence goes on from JAFFSR010000356.1 coordinate 1,754,042, forward strand.
TGTGCGTGAGCTATTCATGAACAGCGAATGGCCGTGTGTGAGTGAACACATTACACATAGCGTGTGGCATTGTTTTAGTGGATTAAATAAATGTAATTATTAGTTACTTATATATTTATTTAATAAATTAAATTATTTATTAAATTATTTGCTTTCATAGTAAATAATAGACTTATTTTATATTCTTACATGTCTCAATAAAATTAAATAAGTAAAAAATACTTTTTACTTTTTCATGAAATTAATTGCTTAATATTTTTTGATCTATTGAATTTTAAAATTTTATAAAAATGAAATTATTAATGAAAAAATATTGAAATTTAAACTTTCGTAAAGTATATAAGGGCAGATGAGCATATATCATTTCATGTTTACTTATTTATGATGCAGCTTTAGCGTAATGGCTACGACGTGCGCTTTGAAATGTTGTTGTTCTGGGTTCAAATCCGGGTACATTCAATGTTTTTTTTTTTATTCATAAAAGTTGTATTTTAATTTTTTTAAATATTTTATTTTACAAAATGATATTTTTTAAATTATTGAAAAATAAATAATTAAGTCAGTTGATTAATAAAAATCTTTAAGTTGAAAAATTTATTTATTTATTTCGCAAGTAATTAAAAAATTACTATAAACAGTAAATATAAATTATTTACAAAAGTAGAAAAATGGAAATATACTATATTATCACAAATTTATTTTAATTATTTTGATTTTCTAACTGAAACTTGAAACTTGAAAGTCTACTTTAAACAATTATCAATGAATTTTTCATTTTAATTATGCAAAACACAATTGTAAATTCTTATAATTGAATTTCATGATTTTTTATGATGAGAAAATTAAATATTTCTGAATTTATTTTTTCAGTTCTATATTGACTTCCGTAGTTGGCTAAGAACTACCTTAAATAAAATATCAGAGTTTTCAATACAAAAATAATGAATTTCATTTACATACAGTTTAAAGCAAAAGAGAAAAATGCAAGAATTAACAAGTGAAGTATATGAAATTTTATAATTATAAAATGTGAAATCTAAACTTTATAGTTTTTATTATTATAACCGAAAAAGAAGATATTAAATTTTTATTACAAATCCTGAAAAAGTAGTTTTATAATTAAATATAAATTTAGATGTCAAAAGACCGCAAAATAAGAGAATATGAAAAGGAAGAAATATATAATAAGTCTTCGATCTAAGATGTCTCTTTCCAAAATACAATCACTTAGTACAAATAGTATATAAAAGTACAAATTTAATTAAGATAAGTATGTAATATTTGGGAATTCTTACCTGAAGATCCATTTTGATAAGTACACCGATACGAATTTTTTCTTATTCAATAATCTACATAAATTGTTTTAACACACCTAGATGTCTTAATGTATAGACTCCTCGACTATTGTATAAGAACTGTCAAAACAAAACAGTCTGACCGGCGAATTAAAAAAAGTGCTAAAATACGGTATTGATATCTACATCTCTCTCACTCTCCTATGAGCAGTCGGTATGTTTTGTTTTGGTTTTTCCCACTATGCCGTCTATTTATATATATATATATATATATATATATATATATATATATATATATATATATATATATATATATATATATATATATATATATACTAGCATCCCCCGTCTCGGCTTCGCCCGCGCAATAGTTGGGCAGAAGTCGGTAGGTATAGAAATAGAATCTCAAAAACTATTATTTATTAAATCGTACTCTTACAAAACTTCGGAATACAATTTTTAATAAAAAAATCGTAAGTTATTAAAATTAAAGTGACATGAAAAAAGTACAAAATAATTTAATTTTTATCTTTAAAAATGACCAAAAATAAAATCAATTTTTGAAAAATAATTACATTAAAATAAAAATTTTTTTTTCTATAATTATGTCGATTTTAGTAAACATAAACTAAAAATGACAATTAAACCTTCAGCATTTATTTATTTAAAAATGACAAAAATCTGAAATGAGAATAAAAAATTTTTGAAAAATAATGACATTAAAAAATTTTTTTTTTCTTCCATAATTATGTCAATTGTAGTAAACATAAACTAAAAATGACAATTCAACCTTCAGCACTTATTTATTGAAAAATGGCAAAAATATGAAATCAAAATAAAAAAATTTTTGAAAAAATGATTTCATTGAAAAAAATTTTTTTTCTTGAATATGTAAATTTTTGTTTAAACTAAAAATGACAATTTAACCTACGCATTTTTTCTTGAATAAATATAAAATTTTTTCTAAAGTTAAAAAAATTGTCTAATTTTAGATTCTGCCCAATGGAATAGGAAAATATTTCATTAAATAATCCGAGGTAATATACTCTGTGATTAAAGAATATGCAATAAAAATTTATTGTGTTGAAGTTACGGAATATCATAGGTGTATAAGTATTTCTACCGTACCAGTTTAATAAAGTGAAAGACAAAATCGGTCGCCACCTATTGGGCAGCCAAGGAAAGTAGCAAGGATAGAGCATGTTGACCGCAGAACGCCGAAAAAAGTAGTCCCTATTCCCTACGCGTTAAGATCTAGGTCTATAATTATTTTATTGCAATTATTGATTAAAAAGTAATTATTTATATAGCCTATGACACTCGTCACATTATAAAGAATTTAAATTTAAAATTTGAAAACGATCGGTTCAGTAGTTTTTGAGATAATTGAGAACATTCAAACAAACGCTGTCCTTTTATATAATAGTAAGATATATATATATATATATATATATATATATATATATATATATATATATATATAGCGTGCTCTTTCTCTTTTTTCTCTCTTTGTAAGCGGTATACTTCTCTTTCTGTCTAGACTCAACTCCACTGTCGCGTCTCGAAAATTTGCTGAGGGTGAATCGGCAAGTTGCCGTCACGTTACATTTCTATGTGTGTGTACGTGTTACCCTATCTGTGCGCGTGTACACACATAAAGTGAGAGTTAGAGAGGAGGGGAGAGAGAAGGCACATCAGTAACGGTCTGCTTTGAACCTACTTTACCGATCGAAAATAACTAAAAAAGATATTTCGTGTTTTTGATAAAAATAAAGAATTTAAAAAAATCTAATATTTTTCACAAATGATTTTTTTGTTACTAGACTTTTCAATAAAGTTACAAGTGATCGTATTGTTAAGTATATACACAATAAAATTCGAATCAAAATTATTCAAATAATTAAAATATTTTTTCTTCATGTTTCTTAAAAAAATAAAGTTTATGTCTAAGAAAACAATATACTATTATATTAAAAAATATATACAAAAACATGTTAAACGTAATTGATAATTTTCATTGTTGATGTATCAAATGTTTATAACTTTGTTAAAAAGCGTCGGAACATAAAAATCATCAGTGATGAATTTTAGAAATTTTTTTTTTTAATTCTAATTTTTGTTTGAATTTTTCACTAAACATTATTAACCCTCCATGGGTAATATGGGTCTATTAAGGCACAACAAATTTTCAAATCTAATATCTCTAGAATTAGAAATTGTTATAAAAAATTTCTTTTGCGATAAATATGTTAATAAATCATTGAATCATAAAAAAGAATATTAAAAAAATATTTTAGAATTTTTCCAGATGTTTTAACGATTTTTTCTTACCTAAAATAAAAACAAAACTTTTTAAAATTTTGCACGTTTTTTGTTAATAACTAATTAAAAGAAAAAGTGGTCTTTAACTAATTAAAGACCCCTTGAATAAAAATATGTTACATATTAGTTTTTAAAGTCAATAATAATGGATCAATTTAAAAAAGTTTCATTCGGCTACTTTTTCATAAGGGATCAACTTACTTTTTTAAACATTAAAATAGGGGTGCGCCGCTCGCCTATAATCGTATATATACTATGTGCACGTTGAATATATATTCTTTGCTCTCTCCCTTTTTCTCTTATTTTTTTCATATGAGCAACAAAAATAAACAGAAATATTTACTTTACGTTACCACTACCCATAATACTTATCTGTTTCTTTCTTTGCGTGTACATTTTTAGGTAGGCGCGTTAAAATATCTGTGTTTCTCTATTTATCAAACACGTGACCATCATGAGTTTCAAAATACTTTTTTGTAATAATTTTTAATAAAAAAAATATACACATAATTTTCACCTGTGCAACACTCCGTAGTTTCTATATATATATATATATATAGTAGAAGCATAGCTTCTGTCGGCTAATCCCATAACTGCCACACCGATTTTTCAAATATATTTTATTTTATCAATGATGCTGATTTTTTTTTATTTATTTAAATTTATAAAAAAAATGTACAATTTTATTTTTGTTTCCTAAAAAACTATAATTTTATTTAAGTTATAAATATAAATTTTATATATAATATAAATTCTTCTCTCTGTAAAATTTTTTAATAACTGTAATTCTTTCTTTTCGATTCGGTTAATTACTCCATCTTTTCAAAATTTCTTTCGAAGCTTACAACATATATTTTTCTAACTATTTATTACTATATTTTCTATGTTTTTGTTAAAAGTCGCCAAAGTGATCTTAAGTCACTTAAATCTTAAATAGTATATAAATTAATTAGTTTATGAATAAAAATTTAAATTTTTTATTTACCAAAAAAATAATATTTTGCTTTCTTCGTAAAATAATTTAAATAAATCAAAGACACTATTATTTATCGTAATGAAAATTTAATACAATTATTGTATAATTATTATAAACCAATGTAATTTAGGATCCTCATAAATTTTACGTTATTTAAAAAATTACGTAATTATTTTTCATAACAGATATTAACTGATTGCCTCACAAGAAAATTATTATTTTTGTCCCAACTATAATAAATAACTAATGTATACAAATTACCATGACTTATTATTATGTTATTTTTTCCTTCTGACCGGCGTCCATATATGTGGACAGATATTAAATGTATTATGCAATTGGGAAGAATCATAAAAAAATGTATTATATCCGTCAGATAGAATACAAAAAAATAAAAGACCCGTATTTTTCCTTTTTTCATGAAAATGAAAACTCGAAGAGATAGAGACAGTTGAAATTGGTGTGACGTCATGATCACAATGCGATCATAATAATACAAAATAAAAAAATTATGGTACATAAAAACATATATAAAAACATGTATGGTACAAAATAAAAAAATTTTAATATTTAATATTGCAATTCATAATTCTTAATAACTAATGAATAAATTTATTTAAATATATAATTGAATAATATTCATAGTACATGTTACAAGTTGATGCATTTCTTTTCCTGAAATTTTCCAATAAAATAAAAAGATAAAAAGTCTATATACATCAGTATGAGTGTAGTGTCCGTTTTTGATGTATCAATTATATAAGTCAGTTTTATGTATAAAATAGAATATTGTTCTTTTTTCAATTGAAAAAAAAAATAAATGTAAAAATTATTAATAAGTTAAGTAAATTATTTACTATTTTAGTAAAAAGTCAACGTTTATTAAAAACCTTATCTACTTCATGTAAACGTATTATAAATCATCAATTTTATGACAAGGCATATAAAATATTGAGTCGAATTTAATTTTATTAGAAAAGAATGAGATTACTTACCTTTTATCAAAAGAATTTTAAATAAAGAAAGCGATCGCCATACTACACGCAATATGTCGTATTCTAAGGAGTTGGCACAACTTAAATTTGAGATATTTCAAATCATACTTATTTAAATTAAAAAAACCGGATGGATTCTTGAAGTATATAAAATTTCCTATCAGTCCATATTAAATATTTAGAAATGTTTTGATCACTAACTTACATTAATTCGTTGTAAACAAATAAAATGCTAAAAAATAAAAAATTTTACCACTTCAGATCGTTTTAGCTTATTTATAAACATTTAAAAGTAATATATAATAATTTACCATTAAAACTGAGACTGTAGCATTTTTTAAACATGCTTTGAATTTCAAAGAATATTAATTAGAAGTCGAGTCAGAATGATTTTCACCAGGGCATTCCACGCTTGTGCGACTTTTCGATGTTTTTTGCAATATATTTGCCATAACTCCGATTCTAATGATCAAATCGACATAAAACAATGATTTTCTTTGTTTTTTATTGAAGAATAAACTTTCACAGAGAAAAATACTGTATCTCTTAGAACAAAACTAGATTACAAAAAATAAAATTTTAAAAAGAAAGAAAAATGTTTTAACAGGCGAAGCATTTTTCTTTCATATTCCCTATCTTTCATAACATATATTGAATTTATGTCCTCGTAGGCCGTATTCGTGTCAGTATGTAAAGAGCATGCTAAATTTGTATTGGCATCCCATATGTCTCAGACGCGCTCCTCGACTTTTTGCAAGATTTATATGTCTTCCTGAGACATATTGAGTCTCAATATGTCTCAGGAGAAATCAATATGGCATCACCGATCCTACTATGTTTCGTTCAATATGTCAAAAAGCAATCATATTGAACGTAGGTTAGTGAAAAAAAAATGACTCGCGCTTCGACAGCAGCTATACTCATTACAAAATGTCAATCTAAGAAACAAAAGAAAAAATCAATAGAACTAAAATTTTATTTTAAAAGTATTGAAAAAAAAATTAATATTTTCAACTAATAACTTATAGTTCCTCATACGGCCTACTTCGGACATAAAATCATCTATGTCCTTTGGCCGTTTATTCAGGTGGAATCTGAATCTCGAACAATGTTTGCCGCTTGAGCAGAAATCTACCTCGGGCTCGCTTCGCGCGCCCTCGGCAATTTCAGCTCAAGCGACATTGTCCTCGATTCATATTCCACCTGAATACGGCCAAAGGACATATATAACTAATATGTTATTAATTAAAGCATACCCGTGATTCGGTGACATAATCTGTCCAAAAAGCTTACGTACTGGCGACAGTTTCTTCGTAGCAGATGCTTAAATCGTGTTATATGTCAAATAAAATTGATTCGAGGTTCTATTTTGTGATTTACTACGGTCTTGCTACGTAGAAGAAAGAAAACCATGCGTTCTCATTTGTTCGTTCAAAATATAGTATCTTATTTTTTTCGTTCGCAATGTAAGCTTAGCGTATTGCGCTAAAAGGAGGCCGAACTATCTGTCTTTGTCTAATAGAATTTTCCATCATTTATATAAAAACCATCCGTTGTAGCAAAAAAAAAATAGTAGCCCCCGCTAGATATTAGTATAATAAGTAAATTTTGTAATAACAAGAAAGTGATTTTATCGCGTAATTTTTGAATAATATGAGACCTACTATCAAACTAAAATATAACCTATCTTTTTTGATAGGTCTCATATTATTCAAAAACTATGCGATAAAATAATTTGATTGTTATTACAAAATTTACTTATTATACTAATATCTAGCGGGAGCTACTATTTTTTTCTCGCTACAACGGATGGTGTTTATATAAATGATGAAAAACGCTATTAGACAAAGACGGATAGTTCGGCCTCCTGTTAAGAAGGGGCCGAACTATCTGTCTTTGTCTAATAGCGTTTTTCATCATTTATGTAAACACTATCCGGTATAACAAGAAAAAAATAGCAGCCCCCGCTAGATATTAGTATAATAAGTAAATTTTGTAATAACAACCAAATTTTTTCACTGCGTGGTTTTTGAATAATTAAAGACCAACCAAAAAAAAAGGTTATATTCTAGATTGCTAGTAGGTCTCTAATTAGTCAAAAACTATGCGGTAAAAAATTTGGTTGTTATTACAAAATTTACTAATTATACTACTATCTAGCGGGGGCTGCTATTTTTTTCTTGTTATACCGGATAGTGTTTACATAAATGATGAAAAACGCTATTAGACAAAGACAGATAGTTCGGCCCCTTCTTAAGGGGATGTAAAATGGACACTACACTAGTACTCATAAATATTGCCTATCTTTTGATTTTATTACGAGATTTCAGAAAAATAAAAACATTAGCTTATAGTATGTACCATGAACATTATTCAGTTAAATTTTTAAATAAATTCATTCATCAGTTTTTAATAACTTTGGATTGGAATATCATATATTAAAATTTTTCAATTTTGTACCAAAAACCCAAAGTTATTAAAAACTAATGAATGAATTTATTTAAAAATTCAACTGAATAATGTTTACGATACATACTGCAAGCTAATGTATTTATTTTCTTGGAATTTTGCAACAAAATAAAAAGGTGTAGTATCCGTTTGACACCTCCTTAATATAATATAATGATTTTATTTATATAATTAATTCAGGGATGTTTAAAAAAAATATTTCTAAAATAAGTATTTGTAAGCAGGTATAATTATCATTAATCGATTTAAAACATTAAAGTTGCTATTTTTAAGTTAAAATAGCATAAAAAATCTATCGTTCCTTAAAGTTTCCTATGTGAAAATATAGTGCTAAAATAATTAATTAAATTTACGTTACATATGATACAATAAAAATATATTTAATTCCCACCTCAAAAGAAATAGCCATTTTGTTAACTCGAAAAGCGGGATACAAGAGAGCCATATTTTACGTCTAAAATTTTGTAGAAGATAAGAACTTTTCTTTTGCTAAATTTCATTTCTCTCGCAAAATAAAAAATTTATTAAATTTAATATATTATTTGAAATTTCTAGAAAAAATGTAATTTCAATTTTTAAAATTAAGCCAGCTTTTTTATGTTAATAAAGTGGCTACGGTTAAGGTGGGAATAAAGCACCTTATGCAACTCGGGAACAACAGTACATTATATGACTAGGGAGTAAAGTCGTATATTTCTCCCGAGGGAGAAATATACGACTTATTAAATAGATTTTCCTCCGGAGTTGCATAAGTACCTTCTCTAGTATAAGAAATAAAATACCTTCAAAATAAACCTAGTTTTACATTTATTTCAATACAGAACTTTATAATATTCGTAATATCATCTTTGTAGATTAATTTCTATAAAGATACGCTAATCCGGCTCGAAGGATTTTTTAAATAAATTATATAAACATATTAATTAACGTATTTACATTGGGCGAGAGTAAAGAACTTTTCTCCCTTAAATTTCATTATTGATAAAATTAAGGTGGCTCAAGCGATTTTTTCTAAAAAAGTGAAACTATCCAAAATTTGTATTAAAATATTCTTTATATCGTAATATTTCGATATTTATTTTGAAAAATAGAGGTTGACGAACTATTTTTAAAGAAAAAGATGTTTTAATAATTGTAAATAATACATGTGCTCTTATGGGACTGAATCATAAATTAGGTTTTACGGTAATATAAAAAAGTACAAGTTAAAATAAAAATTATACACTTATAGTTTGTTTCACGGAGATCATTTTTCAAGAAGAAAAAAAGGACTTGACGAAGAAATACAAGAGAAAATAAATCTAAAAGAATGCGAAATAGAATTTGCTACACATAATGGAAGCTTCTGCGCATGCGCGTCAGATACAGACGCCATACGTAAAGCTAACGTGCGTTCAGAGTGCTCAAAACCAACAAAACAGCAGGGACGTACCATAGTAAAACTTGTAATGAGAAACAAAACAAAAAATTTTCTTTCTTTTTTATTACTTTTGATTACTTAAAATTGTTTTCTTATCATAAGGAATAATCAATAATACTATTTAATTAGTTATAATAGCTTTATCAATAAAAACATTTTGATGTCGCAGACAGGGCCCCGCTTGATACGGCACCAAGCGCTTGAGCCACCTTAAGTGGGCGTAAAGTACTTTTCTACATCAATTTTCATTCTTTAGATAATTAAGCGGGCGTAAAGTACTTTTCTTACTTAAATTGAATGTTTGAGAAAATTGAGCGGGTTAAAGTACTTTTCTCCCTCAAATTCAATGCTTGAGAAAATTGACCGGGCATAAAGTACTTTTCTTCCGCAAATTTGATTCCTTATAAAATTCAGCGGGAGTACACTGAGAAAAAAAAATCATTGAATCAATGAAATGATATAATTAAAAAAAAAATTAATTGATTCAAATAATTATTTAATCGATCTGATGAAGAAATTAATTAATACAACAAAATATTTAATTGGAACATAAATAATAAAATATTTGATTGTTAAAAATAATAATTAATTCAATTAATCACTGATTTCATAGACGCAATATAATTAAATAATCAAAGTAATAAAATAATTTTATAGAACAAAATAAATCAAATATTTAAATCAATTAAAAATTTAATTGATTCAAATGCATCCAATTAATTATAATATCGCAATGAAATTATTTAATTAAAAGACAATGAGATATTTCATAGAATCAATCATATATTACATAAAGAGAAAAAACGCATTCATCAAAGCAACTAAATATTGAATTAAAATGATTAGGTATTTCATTGATCAGTGACATAATTTAATATAAGTCATACAATATTTAATTGAAACAATAAAATATCTTTTTGTTACTATTCAAAATTTATTGAAAGAATAAAACAATAATCTTGACATTATTAAATATTTCATTAATGTAATTAAATATATTATTGAACAGTAAAGTAATTTAATAGAGGTGATATAATAATTAATTGAATCAATGTAATATATTCTTCTTTTAATCAAAACTTGATAGAAATAATAGAATAAATATATTCGGTTTAATAAATATTTCATTGAGATAATGAAATATATTATTAAACATCAAAGTAATTTAGTAGACGTATTATAATATTTAATTGAATTAATGAAATATATTCTTATGTCAATCAAAACTTGATAGAAATAATAAAATAAATATATTCGGTTTAATAAATATTTCATTGAGATAATCAAATATATTATTGAATATTAAAGTAATTTTATGAAAGTGTTAATATAATATTTAATTAAATCAGTGAAATATATTCTTGTTTCAATAACAACTTGATAGAAATAATAGAATAAATATATTTGGTTTAATAAATATTTCATAAAGATAATCAAATATATTATTGAACATTAAGAGGAGGTCACGTATCTCTGTCCTTTTCTAATCAAAGAAATGATTTTTTCACAAAAACTAATAACCTTATCAAAAAATGAAGAGAAAGCCGCATCTTGTATCAAAAAAAGCAATAATTTCTTTGATAAGAAAAAATTAATTTTATTGCTTCGTTCTCAAGAAAACCTTGAAAAACCAAATTGTCCACCCTAACCTCTATGATTTAAGTTTTTCAAGGTTTTCTTGAAAACAAAGCAATAAAATTAATTCTTTCTAATCAGAGAAAATATTTCTTTTTTTATTACGAGATGCGGCTTTCTTTTCATTTTTTGCTAAAGTTATTAGTTTCTGTAAAAAACTCAATTCTTTTATTAAAAAAGGACAGAGATACGTGACCTCCTCTTAAAGTAATTTAATGAAAGTGGTAATATAATATTTAATTAAATCAGTGAAATATATTCTTGTTTCAATAACAATTTCATAAAAATAATAGAATAAATATATTTGGTTTAATAAATATTTCATTAAGATAATCAAATTTATTATTAAACATTAAAGTAATTTAATGAAAGTGGTAATATAATATTTAATTAAATCAGTGAAATATATTCTTGATTCAATAACAATTTGATAGAAATAATAAAATAATAAATATTTCATTAAGATAATCAAATATATTATTAAAGATTAAAGTAATTTAATAGAAGTGTTAATACAATATTTAATTAAATCAGTGAAATATATTCTTGATTCAATAACAATTTGATAAAAATAATAAAATAAATATATTTGGTTTAATAAATATTTCATGAAGATAATCAAATATATTATTAAAGATTAAAGTAATTTAATAGAAGTGTTAATACAATATTTAATTAAATCAGTGAAATATATTCTTGATTCAATAACAATTTGATAAAAATAATAAAATAAATATATTTGGTTTAATAAATATTTCATGAAGATAATCAAATATATTATTAAAGATTAAAGTAATTTAATGGAAGTGTTAATATAATATTTAATTAAATCAGTGAAATATATTCTTGTTTCAATAATAACTTGATAGAAATAATAAAATAAATATATTTGGTTTAATAAATATTTCATTAAGATAATCAAATATATTATTGAATATTAAAGTAATTTAATGGAAGTGTTAATATAATATTTAATTAAATCAGTGAAATATATTCTTGTTTCAATAACAACTTGATAGAAATAATAGAATAAATATATCTGGTTTAATAAATATTTCATTAAAATAATCAAATATATTATTGAACATTAAAGTAATTTAATGAAAGTGTTAATATAATATTTAATTAAATCAGTGAAATATATTCTTGTTTCAATAATAACTTGATAGAAATAATAAAATAAATATATTTGGTTTAATAAATATTTCATTAAGATAATCAAATATATTATTGAATATTAAAGTAATTTAATGGAAGTGTTAATATAATATTTAATTAAATCAGTGAAATATATTCTTGTTTCAATAACAACTTGATAGAAATAATAGAATAAATATATCTGGTTTAATAAATATTTCATCAAGATAATCAAATATATTATTAAACATTAAAGTAATTTAAGGGAAGTATTGATATAATATTTAATTAAATCAGTTAAATATATTCTTGTTTTAATAACAACTTGATAGAAATAATAGAATAAATATATTCGGTTTAATAAATATTTCATTAAAATAATCAAATATATTATTGAACATTAAAGTAATTTAATGAAAGTGTTAATATAATATTTAATTAAATCAGTTAAATATATTCTTGTTTTAATAACAACTTGATAGAAATAATAGAATAAATACATTCGGTTTAATAAATATTTCTTTAAAAAAATTTAATATCTGATTTTACGTTGCAGTGATTTAATTTAACGAATATGATATTTTGTTGATTCAATGAAACGCTTTTTTATACCCCTTAAAAAATAATTGGAATTATAAAATTTGGAATCAGATCTTTAAAATATTTTGAATTTCCGCGCCATCTAATTCATATTTTATTCAAGAGGTGGCTACTACCTCAGTGGCGTTATCCGCAAGTGCAGAGACTTCAAATCATTTTGTATATAAGGCCGACGAAAAGATTACTTATTAATTGTAATTTATGCGAGCGAGTAGGGAAGCGGATACATGCGTATTATGTAGCGATGTTAGAAATAGGAAAATTAGTTGTGTATCAAAACATCTTTCACTATAATTATATCATAGGAACAAAAATTGTTGTATAAGTGCCAAAAAATGTCTATAAGAATGAAAAAACGTAAATGGTAAATAAGAGTATCAGTAATATTAAAATGAATCAATCAAAGAAAAATAGAAATAAACTTTTAGTTTTGAATTATTATCAACTAAATATTTCATTGGGATAATTTAATATTTCATTAATATAAAAAATTATTATATTAATATAATGAAATGTTTAATAAAAAAATCTAATAAAGTAATTACAACAAATATAATTTTGTTTGTCTAATTAAATATATAATTGATCTAATTAAATATTCCATTCATATAATTAAATAAATATTATAATCTGAACATTTAATAAAATATTTAATTAAAATTAATAAATCTTTAATCAAGCCAGTTGCTCATTTTATTAATAACATCTAACATTTTGTTCAGCTAACGAAATATTTAATTAATTCGATTAATTATTTTATTTATACCATTAATCCCTTCAATAATTAATAAAACATTTCATTGAAATAATCTAATATTTAATTATGGTCATAAAATATGAAATTAATATTATTTAACATTTTATGAAATTAATAAAATATTCTATTAATTTAATTACTTATTTTATTAATTCTATCTGATTATTTTAATGTTCAATGAAATGTTTCATTGAATCAATCAAATTTTTAATAATAACAATGAATTATTTCATTACTATGAATAAAAATGTAATTGAATGAACAAATTATCGCATTGATTCAATGAAAAATTCTTTTGATCCAATATTTTTATTTCAGATTTCAATTGAATATTTAATTAATTTAATAACTTTTTTGATTACTTCAATACAAAGCCCTTACTTAATCCACTCAAATATTACATAAAGTCAATTACATTTTTAATTAATATTCATAAAATATTTAATTGCGATATTATGATTAAATTATTTAATTATTTTAATTAAATTTTCATTGATTCAATAAAATATTTTTCTCAGTGTAATGTACTTTTCTCCCACAAATTTAATTTTTTGAAAATTGAGAGAGCGTAAAGTACTTTTTTTCTGCAAATTTTATTCTTTATAAAATTGAGCGCGAGTAAAATAATTTTCTTTCTTAAATTATATATTTCATAAAATTGAGCGGGCGTAAAGTACTTTTCTCCCGCAAATTTTATTCTTTAGATACTAAGCAGGCGTAAAGTACTTTTCTCCCTCAAATTTCATACTTAAGAAAATTAAGCGGACTTGAAGTACTTTTTTCCCACAAATTTGATGCTCAAGAAGATTGAGCGGGAGTCAAGTACTTTTCTCCCTAAAATTTGATGCTTGAGAAGATTGAGCGGGCGTAAAGTACTTTTCTCCCTCAAATTTCATTCTTTAGAAAATTATGCTGGTGTAAAGTACTTTTCTTCCGCAAATTTGATTCCTTAGAAAATTAAGCGTGAGAAAAGTAATTTAGACCCACTTAATTAAAAAAAAAATTATATTCGAGGGAGAAAAGTAGTTTACACCCGCTCAATTTTTTCAAGCATTAAATTTAAGGGAGAAAATTACTTTACTCCCGTTAAATTTTCTAAGGAATCAAATTCGCGGGAGGAAAGTACTTTACACCCGCTTAGTATTCTAAAGAATGAAATTTGAGGGTGAAAAGTACTTTACGCCCGCTCAATTTTCTCAAGCATTAAATTTAAGGGAAAAAAGTACTTTACTCCCGTTTAATTTTCTAAGGAACGAATTTGCGGGAAAAAAGTATTTTACACCCTCTCATCTTTAAAAAAAATTCAATTTGAGGGAGAAAAGTACTTTTTGCCCGCTAAATTTTCTCAAGCATCAAATTTGAGGGAGAAAAGTACTTTACTCTTGCTTAATTTTCTAAGGAATCATATTTGCGGGAGAATAGTATATTATTCACCTAGGGAGTAAAAACGAAAAATGTCTGAAATCGTATGTAAATACGATTTACATACGATTCCGCCTCCGGCTCGGGTGACAAACATACGATTTAAGGCATTTTTCATTTACTCCCGTGGTGAATATACGATTTTTTTACACGAGACGCGAATAGTGGGTGCTTTCATTTCTGCCGGCAGGGAGAGAAGTACCCACTTTTCGCGCAGAGTGTAAAAAAAGTACTTTACTTCCGCTAATTAGCGGGAGGAAAATAATGCACTCTTGCTAAAATTTGGAAGAGTAAATTTTGCGGGAGAAAAGTACTTTACACTCGCTTAATTTTCTAAAGGATTACATTGAAGTGAATAAAATACTAACTAAATAAATTTTTAATCATTCACCAAGATACCGTCGCGATTTAAAAAATCTTCAATTTATGGTCAATTTAAAAAAAAACTCACCATCAATTGACGATTCTGAGATGAAAATTTCTACCAGGGTAATGCACTATTAAAAAAATAATAGATATAAACTTGAAAATTGTTCAGATCTTTAATAGATCTTTTTGAAATTTTTATTTTACGTGTTTTTAAATCTTTTAGTGAGATTTTTCAGAGTAAAAACGATTTGTTGCTTTTGAGATCTTAAAAAAATCTTTCAAATCTTAAAAAGATCTTTGCAACTATTCAATATGGAAATATTTTAAGACAAACGTACGATCACTAAGAGATCTTTTTTTGTGCATTATTTTGTAAATAATTTAATTATTATATTTAAAGTTAAATTTTTAAGCATTTGGAAATTTTTGTTTAGTTAAAGAAATAATTAAACATTAAAAATAAAATAATACATAAATTTTATTAATTCAGTCTTTGTAATATTAAAAACTATAGAAATAAAGAGACATTCGATTAATTTTTGTACGTTTATATGAATGTATTGATATTGATTCACACACTCTCATTCTCACTTTCCAAATCATCAGAATAATAGAATGATCACTTAAATAAATATGTCTGGATTTTTCTTCTATTGCTTTTTTTGTGATACATTTCGATTTATTCTTTTCCTGGTAATTCACTTGTGATCTATTTCTTTGAAATGATCTATAATTTTATAGCATAAGGGTACTGATAATGAGAGTATGTGAATCAATATCAATGCGTTCATACGAACGAAAAAAAATTATAAAAGAAAATTAATCAAATTAATTTGCATGGTTCTTAAAGTTAAAAAAATAAATAAATAAAATTCATGTATTATTTTATTTTCAATATTCGATCATTTCTTTATCTAAATAACAAAATAAAAATTTCTATATGCTTAAAAATTTAACTTTAAACATAATAATTGAATTATTTGCAAAATATTTACTTAATTATATTTGATCACGATTTTATAGATGCACAAAAAAGATACTTTAAAGATCTCATGTGTGTCTTAAAATATTTCTTAAATTAAATATAAATAACTTTTATTACCTAAAATTAAATAAAATCAAAGTTGTGATAATAATTTTTGCAAAATATAAAAGGAAGAAAATAAAGATAAGCGATTAAATACATTATTAGTCTTTTTTATTGATTATATTTTTCAAAAATTGTCTTAACTTATATTTAAAATCCTTAGTTATGTCATGAAATTCAAATACAGAATTCATAAAGTTTAATAGTACATCGAAGTCAGAGACGTCGACGTTGGGCTTCTTAGACTCCCAACGTTGAAGTAAATGACGTTGAGCGTTGAGTTACGCTACTTCGATGAGTCTTTGAATTTAGTTAATTCTATTTTGAGATAAATTAAGTTCAAGTTATGCATTGTAATTATTCTGATATTTATTAACGTTACTGAATTCTATTTAGAATTTAATTAATTCAAAATCTTGTGTTGTATAAGTTTAATTTTTATTTGAAGTGGGTAAATGTATAGTATGGGAATCCCTAAAGCGAAAATTTCTTTCCGTGTACTTTATCAACTTAAGAGGAGGTCACGTATCTCTGTCCTTTTCTAATCAAAGAAATGATTTTTTTACAACAACTAATAACTTTAGCAAAAAATAAAGAGAAAGCCGCTTCTTGTATCAGAAAAAGCATTATTTTCTTTGATAAGAAAAAATTAATTTTATTGCTTTGTTCCCAAGAAAACCTTGAAAAACGAAATGGTCCACCCTAACCTCTATGATTTAAGTTTTTCAAGGTTTTCTTGAAAACGAAGCAATAAAATTAATTCTTTCTTATCAAAGAAAATGTTGCTTTTTTTGATACGAGATGCGGCTTTCTCTTCATTTTTTGCTAAAGTTATTAGTTTTTGTAAAAAAATCATTTTTTTTATTAGAAAAGGACAGATATACGTGACCTCCTCTTAAAAGAAGCGGGCTAAATTGAAAAAAAAATGAAATTTAATTTTTTTCTGAAAATTTTCAATAATATATTTAAATTTATAAATTTTTTATTTTTCGAGAGAAAAGTACTTATCCCTTTCTAAATTTTGAAGAATAGTACATTACATATCTAGGAAGGTAAAGAACTGGCGAGTCTATAGAACATGTAAATTGCGATCCGAGTTAGAGGCGAGGGTGGCAAACATGTGCTATGGGGTCGCCATTTTACCTCCAGTGGTGTGTATACTATTTTTTGCCATACCTGGGTCGAAAATACAATTTTAGTTTTTCGGTGCCGTGACGAAACTTGTACTTTCGGGCAAGGTATGACGAAAATGAATTTTGCGGGAGATATGTATTTTTCTACCGCAAAATTTTAGACATTAAATATAGCTTTCTTTCAGCCTGCTTTTTGAGTTAACAAAGTGGCTATTTCTGTTGATGTGCGAATAAAGATATTTCTTATTTCTAAAATTTTGTCGGAATCTCCCATTAAATTTGCGTGAGAAATAGTGTAATATGTAACTAGGGAGTATAGTCGTATATTTCTCCCAAGGGTCGATTGGCGATCAGAGTGAGCAAAGCGAAGCGAGGGGAGCAAATACCCAAGGGGGAAATAGATTTTCTAGTACTGCGTGCGCTAAATCCGCTTGAAGCGCTCCCTGTTCCGTGTCCTATGTTGCATTTTCTTGCAGGGTACAGTTGACGATTATTGTGAATTCCGTACACGTATTTCATGTTAGTATAGCATATAAGTGTGGCGCGCATGCGCCTATACAGACTAATGGAATGAGAGATACTACAAACGATGAATCAGTTGCTTCACATTCGGCTCATTCTTGTATATTTATGTATATATATGTGTGTCTGTGTTTCTAAATAAATAGCAAGTTTTTCAGTTTGTGAATTATTTAATACAATTTCACGTTCTAAGTATATTTTTGAAATTTTTTTGGTTTCTTTTTTTTTATTTATAATTTGGGGAATGCCTAGTTTTACGGATACATGGATTTCGTTTTTTTATTTGAATTATCATTTGTGAAGTGCGTAGTTTTTGTTTAGTATTGCTTTTTAAGGGTATAGATTTCGTGTGGCGGATTTACCACACACGTACTAGAAAATAGTGTTCGATACGCGTGTCCTATGTGTTATTTCCCGGCACGGCGTAAGCGCTCTCGCTACGCTCGAGCGCTTAACCTCGTCGTGTCAGAAAATGACTCATAGGACACTTGTATCGAAAAATACTATTGCCCCCGAGTTGCATAAGGTACTTTATTCCCACCTGAACAGTGGACAATTTATTAAAAAAACGGGCTTAATTAGAAAAAATTAAAATGAAATTTTTTTCTAAAAATTTTCAATAATATATTAAATTTTATAAATTTTTTATTTTGCGGAAAAAATGAAATTTAGCGGGAGAAAATAACTTATCTCCCGCTAAACTTGCGGGAGAAAAGTACTTATCCACCGCTAAATTTGGGAAAAATGAGTTTTGCGGAAAATAAGTATTTTTCTCCCGCAAATTAGCGAGAGAAAAGTTCTTATCTCCCGCAAAATTTTAAACACAAGAGATGGCTTTCTTTTGGTCCGCTTTTCGAATTATCAAGAATTATGCCATTCCTGTTCAGGTGAGATTAATTTAGTATATTACACAGCAAGGGAGGTAAAGTATTGGCGAGTCCATAGCACATATAACTGCCACCTAGAGCCGAAGGCGAGGGTGGCGAATATATGCTATGGGTCGCCATTTTACCTCCCGTGGAGAGTATACTATTATTCTCTATATCCGGGCCGAAACTATGACTTTTGATTTTCGGCGCCGGGACGAAAGTAGTAGTTTCGTACAGGAAATGGCGAAATTAGTATATTACACACCAAGGGAGGTAAAGAACTGGTGAGTCTATAGCATATATAAATTGCGACCCGAGCCGTAGGTGAGGTCGCCATTTTACCTCCTGTGGTGTGTTTGCTATTTTTCGCCATACCCAGGCCGAAAATACAACTTTCGTTTTTCGATGTCGGGACGAAAGTTGTACTTTCGGCCAGGGTATGGCGAAAAGCCTATTTCTCCCTGAAGTGATTACCTTGCTTTACTTCTCTCTTTTAGGTATAAAACTCCACCCTTGGGAGAACCATGCAATTTTATTCTCTAGTTATAAAATGCACTATTTTTTCGATGTACGTTGCTAGTGTGATATTTGAAAATGAAAAAAAAAAAATTTGTTTTTAATCCTGTACAATTTTTCTGTGTAGAATTTTTCCGTGTACAGTTATTTTGTGTAGAATTTTTTGTGTAGAATGTCATAACTCTGAAACTTTAAAATATTTAATAATGTACAATTTTACTGTGTTTAATATCTCTGTGTTTAATTTTCCACTGTGTGAAATTTAATTTGTGTAGAATTTGATTGTGTAGGGTATGGGCAACATGGGAAAGGTAAAATTGTGTAGAACTTTTTTATGCACAATCTCTTTGTGTAGAATTTAATATTCTCTTAAATTTGGAAATTAATATTGTGTAGAATTTTTTGTGTGTTAAATTTTTCTGTGATCAATTTTTCTGTGTTGAATTATTTGATTGTGTACAGTATGAATGTGCAGAGTATGTGCGGTCCCTTTACTTTGTCAGAGGTTAAAGCGAGATAAAGTATAAAATTCATCACATGGTCGATGAGATACGATATGAGGGCGCTGCGCTTGTATAAACCTTTGCGATTTTACATTAATTAAAGCTTTTGCGTGACATTATTTTACAGAATGTAACGTATTTACGTGATTTAATACAAAATAATATTATACATAGCTGTGAAACACACGCCCTCAAAAAACAACATACGCAGCGCGCGCTATTAGCTACTTACTTTATTACGAAAACGCATGCGCTATAGGCCACTTACTCAGCACGGATGAGAAAAACAAATATAATGACTTGTCCGCACTAAAGCTATGTTAATACAATAATTTTTGTTAAAATAAAAAATCATTTAAACTTGTAAATTTTTTATGAACTTGGATTGGAAATTATATCAAGCTCGATAAACTTAATCTTAAAATACGTTACATTGAAAGTTTGTATTATTACTTTTTATGTAGTATTTTCGTGGGTTTCTTGAGTTGTCCGCACTCGAGTTGAATCTTACAAATTTTTTCTTTGTCGCAAAAAAATGTTATTAAACGCATTGTTTATTCATAACTTAGGATTGGAAATATTATTAGAAGACTGGAAGCTTCGTCATGCTCTTAAAAATAAAAATAATGTTATCTAATTTTAAAAATAATATTATTCTGAATAATATATCCTCATCAGAAAAGTTATTGTAATTTATATATTTTTGGAACCTTCCCTAACAGCACAAAACGTTTCAAAAACGTTTTAAAAACGTTTTCTGGTAAACTTATATACGTTTATAAATTTCGACAAAAATATGTATTTAAAACGTTTTTAAAACGTTAAATATGTCCGCATATTTTAGATTCTCAAGAGTAATGTAACGTTTATGGAACGTTTAAGAAACGTTTAGAAAACGTTTTCTCGGTGAAAAAATACGTTGGCTTAAATTTCCAAACGTTTCTAAAACGTTTTTTAAACGTTTTATTTTATTATTCTAAAAAATTATTATATAGAGAAAAAAATTATACCAAATAAAACATTATTTAAACGTTAAGGAAACGTTTGGATATTTGAGCTTGCGTAAATTTTCATCGAGAAAACGTTTTCTAAACGTTTCTTAAACGTTCCATAAACGTTACATTACTCTTGAGAATCTAAAATATGCGGACATATTTTACGTTTTAAAAACGTTTTGAATATGTATTTTTGTCGAAATTTACAAACGTATATAAGTTTACCGAAAAACGTTTCAAAAACGTTTTTGAAACGTTTTTGTGTTGTTAGGGTTTCCAATTTCATGTGTACCACCATGGTATTATATGGGGATATCCACCTAACTTTAAATTCTCTAGTAACAGGTCATTATTTAAACTAGGTTATAATCTTCTGTGCTATCCTGTAACTCTATTTCTGATGTATTTTGTAAATGTGCCATAAACGGTGCAGCAAATAATTCTATAAAAAGTAAATTTACACATAAGATAAATTACGGTAATTTTTTATGTGTAAAAATGAATGTTTCATAGAAATATCTACTGCGCCGTTTGTTAAACATTACAAAATACATCAGAAATAGAGTTACAGGATAGCACAAAAGATTTGAACCTAGTTTAAATAATGTGCATCATGCGGTAACCCAGTAACAGCTGTAATATGACCTGTTACTAGAGAATTAAAAGTTTTGAGGATATCCCCATATATCAAAAAATATGATTATGACTTCTTCAGATTCTTTATGAATTTATAATATATTGAATAGTGATTTTTGAAGGGCATATCATAGTATTAATTAAATTAACTTATTAATAAACTGAAAAATTGCCTAGTATTAATAAATCAGTGCGATTTATTGTATTTATTCACAAAAAAAATTTATAGCTTAGTTGTGTAAAATGGCTTTATTTCGGGCGTATATTTTTTTATAACTTCAAAATCGTTACTGAGAATCATAAATAATTTTCACGGTATTTTATTAATAGCAGGTCGTATATATCTATCCTTTTATAATAAAAAAATTCAATTTTCTGCAAAACCTTATGATTGTAGCAAAAAATAAGAAGAAAGCCCCATCTCGTATAATAAAAAAGCAATATTTTCTCTTATGAGAAAAAATTATTTTTATCGCTTCGTTTCAAAGAAAACTTTGAAAAACTGAATTGTCCATCCAAACCTCGATATTTTATGTTTTTCAAGGTTTTTTTCAAAACGAATTGATAAAAAAATTTTTTCCTAATCAAAGAAAATATTGCTTTTTATGATACAAAATGGGGCTTTCTCTTTATTTTTTGCTAAAATTATTAGTTTTTGTAAAAAAATCAATTTTTTGATTACAATAGGACATATATACTCGACCTCCTCTTAAGGATCTTGAATAGCTATTAAACTCTTTACAAGATTGTAATAATTCATCTCGATTTACTTCCATAGAGTTCGTGAAGTTTCATTAACCTTTCAATCAATATACAGAAAATATAAAGATTCATCCGTATTCTTAAATGATCTCATAGATTTATAATCATTTATTTACCAATAATTTAATAAATATATTCATACGATGATAAAACGTAAAAAATATTTCTGAAGAATTTTTTAAAATACAATCTAGAAGGTTTCTCCTGAAAACTTTACAGTGCTGTTCAATTCTAAAACGATCTTAATTGTTCATTAATTATGAATACGATAAAATTAAGGTTACTATTCCTTAGTAAAACTTAATGAATCAAAAAAGTTCAGAAGGTATCAACGACAATCATGACAATTTTTTTCATAAGAGTTCGCAAAGTTGTATTATGGACTGGTACTAAAAACCATAAAAAATTAGGAAGGTTCTTTTACATCAGGATCTTTCCAAACCTTAATGTACATTTCAACCGGGGTATTTCACCTGAATACGGAGTACATTTATAACTGATATAGGTAGCTAGGAGAGTTTCCGTAGCTGATGGAAATCTACGGCTCCACCAAAGTTTTTCCTATGTATTTTGGTGCCCTGAACACGAATTTCGAGGGTGGATAGCTGGAAAATAGTTAGGAAAATCTCTAAAGTAAATTTTCTGGTTGTTAATTTTTCGCGGAAAAACATAATTTTTCGTGTTTTTCATCAAATATTAAGTCGAAAATATTCTTATCAATTTTACGGTACATTGCACCATTTCTCTGTAAAAACATCATAAATATAAAAAAAAAACTCATTTTGCCTTTTCTAATGATTTTTTTTATTTTATTGCATCAATCATAGGTGACCAATATAATTAAGAATTTTTACATTTTAATTAGCTAAAATTATTCTTCAATCCACCAACTGTTGATAAAAAAAGAATGGTTTAGGCTGGTTGCGGTCTTCCTTTAATTTTTCACAAAGAATTGAACCTCTTATTCAGAGAACACGCGCAACGGTGCTCACATGAAAAAGTCAGGTCGGAAAATAGGGGAGATTGCTATAGTAACAATAAAGTCCACGGTTCCAAAAATTTTTTTTATATATTTTGTCACTAAACATTAATTTAAAGGGGGTGAAGTCGGAAAATGTCCAGGAAAATTTGTATGATATAATTTCCAAAATATGAAAAGTCTATTTTTTAAATAAAAAACATTTTGTCGCTTATTTCATGCAATTTTCATGCCAAAGTTATGAAAAAGAATGAGTTTTATAATTTTTTTCAATTTTTCATATTAGAATGAGACTATTGTTACAGTGCAGCAGAGATTAGAATAGGATTTCCTAAAATTTTATTTCATTTGCTAAATTTATGTTATAATTTATAAATACGTTTAATTAATCGTTATTTGTATTTTAATCTTATTACATTTTTCACATGTAGAATTTTTGCTACAAGAACAATATGTACAGTACGCTACTCATTATTTTATGAAGTTTAAAAAACTTGTGTTTTTATAATTTATAAAATTTTTTAACGAAGTATATACCTGTGTGTGTGTGCACGCATGTGAATTGACATAAAATATCCGATGTATATGTATTAGTTATAAACGTAACTTGGGAGTACGAAGGATGAATACAGGCGAGACTAAAGTGTTTGTCGCTTGAGTAGCAGTTGGTCGAGGGCGCGCGAAGCGCGCCCGAGACTGACTGCTGCTCAAGCGACAAGCACTTTAGTCAAGCCTGGATTCAGAATCCTTCGTACTCCCAAGTTACGTAGATAAGTTTATGTCGTTGGTAGGCCGTATGAGGAACTATAAAAATGATTTTTTTAAATTAATGATACATGTTTTATTAAAAAAAAGTAAATAATATCATTATTTACTTATTTATTTTACTTATTAACTGTTTAACTTTGAAAATTTGTTTAAACGAAACATTCTGTAAAGTTAAGATTTTATATGAATTTGTATGAGCATTGACATATCTAACGACATTCTTTTGTTTTCACTAATCTACGAATCGATGTCACTCGCGTCATATACGGCCATGCTGTGCGATATCTCGATCTGTCAATACTCCCTTAGGGAGTATAGAGCTGTCAGTACTCCCTAAGGGAGTATTGACAGAGAGAATATCGTCGAGATATTAGCATGAACGTATGCAATGCCTATACAAATTTAGCGTGGTCTATAGGTATTCCACCGAATACGGCCTACGACGACATAAATACGTATATTTATAAGCTTATGCGTGTGCGTGCATGCGCCTTGACAGGAACAGGCATATATATATATACTAGGGGGGGTACCCCCCTGCTCGCACTGCTCGCCAACCCCCAGTTGTGCTATAAATATAATTATATATTAAACATTTAAATCATTTTTAAATTTGTAAATCATTTTTTTTTAGTTTCGTTGATAATTTAGTATATTATTTGATATATCGTAATGATTTTGAGTTTTATAAGATTTATTAGGATTATTTTGTTATGATTCCTTTTTTATATCTTTTTTCTCATTTTAAACATTTTATGAGATATATCAAAAATTCATACTAAAATTTATAAATTTATTATGATATTGTAAATGAAATTATTACATGATCATTATATCATATTTTATTTAAAATTTAGTTATTTATATAACAAATAAATAAATAAAATAATTTTAAATTATTTTATACTTACTTATATTACATTTACCTGTATAAAAGTTATGAATATGTTTTTTTTATTTATTGTTGTTAGTAGTTAAATTATTTATTTATTAAAATTTCGATTTATAAATTTTAAATAATCATAACTTTTAAATATTTTAGTTAATTTTTAAATATTTTATTTTTTTTATTTTTAATAATATTGATAATGTTTAAAAATTTTTTTAAATTTATTATTATATATTGAAATATTTATGATTTATTTTAATTTTTCATATTTTATTAATAATGTTAGCTAATCTTAATAAATATTTAGAATAAATTTCATGACTTTGATTAAAGTAATATTCTGCTATTGGTTCGCGTATATTTATTTTATATTTTATAATTTCATTCGCATAATATTTATAATACTCTGGTACTTCATTCCAATTTTTAAATTCAAATTGTTCATTATTTTCCTCTATATATGAATTAATAATGTTATTCAATTTAGAAATTATTGTATTGTTTATTGAACTATTATTATCTAGACTTTCTAAATAATATTCATATTTTTCTTAGAAATTTAAATGTTCTTCAATTTGATCATGTAAATTTTCCATCAAAATGGATTTCATTCAATCATTTGTTGATCATTAACATTGTCAATTTCAACATTATTAATTGGATTCCATTCCATTTTTTTTTTATTTATATATTATTAAAAATTTTTAATATTTATAATTAATATAAATATAACCTGAAAAAAATAAAGTTTAATTAATAAAATAATTTATAAAAAATTTATTTAAATAACATTAAATTTTTGTTAAATTATAATAAAATTATTTTTTTAATATTTCTTTCCAAACTATGTTAGGTACAATATCTCTGTTTTTCGATTCATTTTGAATATATATTTTATTTACATTTTTACAACGTGAAAGAGTTATTTGTGCTTCTATGTTATATTTGAATAATTTAGTTATTTTTAATCGCGTTTCATTACATAATCCATTTTTTATACTTAAATTTCGAATTAACATAATTATGGTATCTACTTTTAATTTCAGTTCGTGTGGAGGTAATCCTTCTCTTATGTTATTTAACATTTCTATTGAATAATTCAAATGAATATTATCATCCGTTTGATCTACACCTTTGTAAAACAAATATAAATAGTTATTAATCTTGAAAGTTATATAAATTTAAACATAAATATTAATATCAATTAATTTTAAAAGTTGTATAAATCATTACTATTAAAGGTTTATAATGTAAGGTGGTGTGGAAATCTGAATCCTCAACACTATATGCTTATTTTTATTTTAATACAATAAAATATTTATAATATGAACAAATTATTAAAAATCATTATGTTTTCAACAAATGAATTAATTATAGTGTTGAGGAATTGTAATAGAATTAATTTAAATTTATATTTATTAATTTCAGATAAACTATGTAAAAAATGGTAATAAGATATCTGATGAGGCACATGTTTTTCATTTAAAATATTATAAATTGTAATTTTATTCAACTACTTTCGAGTTTTCAAAAAAAAAAAATTAAAATTTTTATATTTTTATGTAATATTATACATAAATAAAATATAATAAAAAAATATAAAACTATATTATGCAGTATTTGATGGTTCTAAAAGGTTGTGGGGGGGATTGTGGGGGGGATTGTGGGGGAGCAAGAGGGGGGTTAGGGGGGGTCTATGGGGGGATGTGGGGGAACGTGGGGGGTAATGATCGATAACATAAAATAACGTAAATTGACGTTATTTAATTAATAAAAATCATGTGGGGGGCTTTGGGGGGGATGTGGGGGGCACTGACTGAATTTTGGTTCATATAACTATATAATATAGGGTATATATATATATATATATATATATATATATATATATATATATATATATATATACTCAAGTACGTGTGTCATGCATGTAAATTGACATAAAACGTCCCGTGTATATAAGCCTGTGTGTATGTGCACGCGTGTGAATTAACATTAAATATCCCATGTATATGTGTACACAGATATACACACATATATATGTGTATATATATATATATTTATATATATTTATAAGCCCATGTGTGTGCGTACATGCGAATTGACAGAAACGGTCCCATATATATAAATACAAATTTCAAATACATCTTTAGATGTGTTTGCGCGTTCGAGTTGACAAGATATGTCAAATATATGAAAACTGGTGCGTGCGTGTTGACATGATACGTCCCATATATGTGAACCTAAGGGCGCTCGGATAGGTGTGTTAGAGTTGTCATGAAATGTCCCATATATATATAAACCTGTATAGGCATGGGTAATAATTGACGTGAAAAATCCTATGTATATTAACGTGTGTGCATGCATGCGAATCGATATAAAATGAACCATATTTAAAGACCTGTGTGTGTGTGCGTGCGTTCGAATTGACATGGAAAATGCCATGTATATTAACGTACGTGTGCATGCATGCGAATCGACATGAAATGTCCAATATATGCAGAAATATTGCATATATATGAGCCTAGGTGCGTATGTATGTGCGCGTGCACATATGTTTTTCTATATACATACATATGATAAAAATTCCTTAGTACGTTTTATTAAAAAGGAATTGTGAAATTTTTAATTAAAGCCCTCGAATTCACAAATCATAATCATAACTGACGCTCTTTCAATTCACAATTACATTTTGATTTCTTAATTGAAATTTATTTAATTAAGGATTCCTTTTGATTTTGGAATTAAAGCCCTTTCAATTCACGATTAAATTTGGATTTCTTAATTGAAATTTATTTAATTAAGAATTCCTTTTGATTTTGTAATTAAAGCCCTTTCAATTCACGATTACATTTCGATTTATTAATTGAAATTTATTTAATTAAGAATTCCTTTGGATTTTTTAATTGAAGCCTTTTCAATTCACGATTAGATTTTGATTTGTTAATTAAAATATTTTTAATTATTAATTTAAAAGGAATTGTTAATTAAATAAAACTTTAATTACGAATTCAAAAAGGATTTGTGATTCAAATAATTTTTAATTACTTTTTTTCAACCCTGCTTGAATCTGAAATATGTGAAGCACTAGTAAGTAATCAACACCTATTAGCAGTTTGCCTGAATCTAGAAAAGGCATATGACCTAGTATAGAAAGATAAAATTTTAAAAATATTAAAAAAACACAAAATAAACGGCCGAATGTTCCACTTTATAGGAAATTTCCTAAAACATAGGTCTATTTAAGTCAGAGTAGGAAACGAACTATCTAAGTCAGTACTCATTGACAATGGTGTACCACAAGGGTCCGTAATAAGTGCAATTTTATTCTTAATAGCAATAAATAATATACGAGACTTCATACAAAAACCGGTCAATTTTACCATATTCGCAGGTGACATAACCCTCTTTATTAAAGGAAAAAATATTAAAACAAGTGAAATAATTATGCAAAACACCCTACAAAAAATAAATGATTTTGCTGACCAAACTGGATTTAAATTCTCAAAAAATAAAACTAAAGCTATCCTATTCAGCAACAAACAAAAACCAGAAGAACCCAAACTATATATTAAAAAAAATCAAATTGAAATAATCAAAGAAATAAAAATATTAGGACTGATATTCGACAACAAACTAACATGGAACAACTACATAGTAAATCTAAAAGCACAGTGCATACAAAAAATAAACATACTCAAAACACTATCGGCCAAAAACTGGGGAACTAACGGAAACATCATTAAAAACACATTTACAGCCATAATCCAAAGTAAAATTGACTATGGTAGCATTGTATACGGCTCAGCCAAAAAACACATACTTAAAAAACTGGACACAGTCTTAAATACAAGTATGAGAATCGCTACAGGAGCATAAATAACCAGCCCAATCAATAGTATATTAAGTGAATGCAACATGATACCACTAGAATACAGAAGAATCCAAAACACACTCAACTATGGCACAAAAATATTAACGACACCCAAAAATCAAGTATATGGAATTTTAACAAAACAAAACAACACAATAGACTATAATCTTAAAAAAAAAATACAAAAAAACCGTTCTACTACATATTTAGCACCAACGCTAAAAAATATAAAATAGAGGAATACCAAACATATCCAATAGAACAAACTTGTATGTGCCCTGGATCAAAAAAACAAGACTCTAACTCATTCATACTGGACCAACCAGAATCAAGCACCAATGAAACTCTGAGCAATAGCACAAGTGACTACAAAATATATACAGCAACTTATAAAAATAACAACGCAACCGGAAGTGCAATAGTATTACCTAATGGAGAACAAATATTGCATAAATACCCCAAATGGATTAATAACAACAACCTTCAAACAATCAATTTATTCATGGCTATAGAGTGCGCAAAAAACAGTAATAAAAACAAAATAATAATTTACACAGACATAGAAAATATCCATAAACTAAGGAACCAAGAAAGCAACAATACCATAAAATACAATATCCATAGAGAACTAATAAATACAGAAGGCAAAATTAAAATCACCCACTACAAAACCAATTCATCAATAAAACAAGAAACAACAATAGCAGCAAAAAACGCGAGCCAACTAATACACTCAAACATAAACAAAAAAATTACGAAGGAAGATCTACAAAAAAAATCAAACTTAATATACTTAAAAAATGGAACAATTAGTGGAAAAAAGGAAATAGCTTTATCAATAAAATAAGAAACGACATCTATGAAAAAAATCCAACCACCAAACTAAATAAGAAAAATCAAGTACTCCCCTATTTAAAAAAACACGTGTTTTTTACATGTAAAATTTGCGTGTTTTTTCACGCATATTTTTCACGTGTTTTTTTCACGTGCATTTTTCAGGTATATTTTTCACATATTTTTTCATAGATCTTCTACCATCTGGTCTCTTATATCTGCGTCTTCCAAATTTGTGTAAGGGATAACAAAACTTAGAAAAACGCCACCTAGTGAATTAAAATCGCTATTAATGATCGATTACGTTGGTTTGACTTTAAGTCACTAGGTGGCGTTTTTCTAAGTTTTGACATCCCTTACACAAATTTGAAAGACTCAGATATAAGAGGCCGGACAGTAGAAGCTTTTCAAAAAGCTATAAAAAAATATGTGAAAAATACACCTGAAAAATACACGTAAAAAAACACGTGAAAAATATGCGTGAAAAAACACGCAAATTTTACATGTAAAAAACACGTGTAAAAAATACGTGTATTTTACACGTGTTTTTTTTACGTGCAATGAACTCGTATTTTTTTTAATAGGGTCATCACCAGACTACGCATAGGCCACACCAGACTAACACATCAATCACTTATCGATAAGAATACATCCAACCAATGTGAAAAATGTAATATAAAAAATAGTATTGAACATATCTTAATACAGTGCTCCAAATACAGTGATCTTAGAAAAATATTAAAAATAAAAAATAAAGTAAAAGAAATATTAAACAATAACAATCAAATTAAGAAAGTTATCAAGTTAATAGACTCAACAGATCTAAAACATAATATATAATGTATAATGTTCAAATTATAAAATAACATATATATGTAACGTTTCAAAAACGTTTTTGAAACGTTTTCTGGTAAACTTATATACGTTTGTAAATTTCGACAAAAATACATATTTAAAACGTTTTCAAAACGTAAAATATGTCCGCATATTTTAGATTCTCAAAAGTAATGTAACGTTTATGGAACGTTTAAGAAACGTTTAGAAAACATTTTCTCGATGAAAATTTACGCAAGCTCAAATATCCAAACGTTTCCTTAACGTTTAAATAATGTTTTATTTGGTATAATTTTTTTCTCTATATAATAATTTTTTAGAATGATAAAATAAAACGTTTAAAAAACGTTTGGACATATAAGCCAACGTAAGTTTTCACCGCGAAAACGTTTTCTAAACGTTTCTTAAACGTTCCATAAAAGTTATATTGCTCTCGAGAATCTAAAATATGCGGACATGTTTTACGTTTTAAAAACGTTTTAAATACGTAATTTTGTCGAAATTTATAAACGTATATAAGTTTACCAGAAAACATTTTTAAAACGTTTTTGAAACGTTTTGTGCTGTTAGGGTAGATGCTAATACTCTAACCAGGGGGATGCAACTATAAAATTTTAATTAAAAAAAAAAATATTGATTAACAGTATCAAAACAATGATTTTTTGTTTTAAAAAATTTGGTTATATAATCAATCATTCGACTTTTTAATTCAGTAGTAAGAGAGTAAATATACGAATTCTTTGAATCAATCAAATGAACCTTTGTTTCAAACGAATAATTATTTGTTTTATACTCATTTATTTGACCGTTAATA
The DNA here is from genome assembly GCA_017163975.1 of Anastatus disparis. Lineage (NCBI taxonomy): Eukaryota > Metazoa > Arthropoda > Insecta > Hymenoptera > Eupelmidae > Anastatus > Anastatus disparis. Next base: position 1,785,451 of record JAFFSR010000356.1, read on the forward strand.
AAATTATTTGTTTGATTCAGAGAATTATTAGTGAGGATTTAAAAACATTATTTTTTTCAAACAAAATATTGATTGACATATATAAAAAAAGTGTTTTTTTTTGTTTCAAAGAATTCGGTTATATAATCAAGCTTTCGATCCTTTGATTGAGTAGTAGGGGAGTAAACATACGAATTCTTTAAATAGATTAAATGAATCTTCGTCCAAATAAATGATTATTTGTTTTATACAACCGTACTCAACTGTAGAAGAAATGATGTGTTTGATTCAAAGAAATTATTGAGGAGAATATAAAAAAAGTATTTTTTTTAAAATTAAAGATTAATTCACAGATTAAAAAAATTTGTTATTTTGTTTTAAAGAATGTGGTAATATAATCAAGTTTTTGATTCTTTGATTTAGAAATTAGAAAGTAGACATACGAATTTGTTAAATGCGTAAAATAAATCTTTGTTTCAAATTAATAATTATTTGTTTCATACAACTACACTCGACCGTTAAAGAAATTATTTGTTTGATCCTTAAAGAAATCATTATAAGGAAAATTTAAAAATAGTATTTTTTGAAACCAAATATTGATTGACATATTTAAAAAAATGGTTTTGTAGTTTCAAAGAATTTGGTTATATAATTAAGCTTTCCATCCTCTGATTCAGTAGTAGGAGAGTAAACATGCGAATTCTCTGAATAGATCAAATGAATCTTTGTTTTAAATAAATAATTATTTGTTTTATACAGTCATACTTGTCTGTACAAGAAATTATTTGTTTGATACAAAGAAATTTGTAAGAAGAATTTTAAAACATTAGGCGAAACAAGAAACAGTAGAAGAAGAATTTTAAAGTTCGAAACAAAACATTGAGAGATGCAAAAAAAAGTTTTTTTTTTAGTTTTAAAGAATATGGTAATATAATCAAGCATTCAATTAGTTTAATACTAGTAAAATAATAAAGATACTAATATTTTGAATTAATTAAATATATCTTGGTTTCAAATAAATGATTCTTCGTTTTATGCAATCGTACCCATCTGTTGAAGAAATTATTTATTTAATTCAAAAAAATTATTTAGATATGAAGCTTTAAATTTCGTCCGTTTGGTGGAAACCCTTTTTTTTCTAAACTCGCAAGTGCAGGGAAACTTCCTCAGTTCATATATAAGAAAATTGTAAAGTCAAACCTATTAACGTAAACGAGCGATTGCGATACTTAAAACTTCGATAGGGAAACATTGATAAGTTAAGATTTGTGAGCGATAACTTTTATTATATGTATTATTTGTATTTAAAATAAAAAATATATGCTTTATAAGAATAAGCGAATATATATGAAATTATAAAGTTTCGTATGAATATATATATATATATATATGTATTCATACTCTGAAAATAATTAGTATTATAAATAATACAGGTTAAAAAACATGACAAATCCACAATCATCAATTATTTAAAACAAACAAATTTTTGAAAAATTTATTATAGTTTCAAAGAAATATTTTTTTGAAACAAAAATATATTTATTAAAAATAAACATTTGTGTGTTTCTTATAAAAAATTAAAAAAAATTTGTGAATTAAAAAGAAATATTTATTTCTCTTGAGTAAATTGGTTTTTCAAAGAAAAAAATATTTCTTACAAATAAACACATATTTATTAAAAATAATTATCTATTTGTTTCTTTCCGACAGATTTTTTAAGAAATAAGTCTTTTTTTAAAAAAACATATTTCTTTTAAGAAAATAATTTTTTAAAGTAAAAAAATATTCCTTACAAATAAACAAGTATTTACTAAAAAGAAACATCTATTTGTTTCTTTCCGACAGATTTTTGAAAAAATGAGTCTTATTTAAAAAAAAAACATATATTTCTTTTAAGTAAATGTTTTTTCTAAGTAAACAAATATTTGTTACAAATAAACAAGAATTTATTAAAGAGGAAAAACTATTTGTTTCTTTCCGACAGATTTTTAAAGAAATGAGTTTTAGATTTGAAAAAATATTTTTGTTCTTAAATAAATTTTTTTTTCAAAAGAATAAATATTTTTTACAAACAAACACATATTTATTAAAAACAACATCAATTTGTTTGTATCCGACAGAATGATAAACAAATTATTTTAGATTTAAAGAAATGTTTCTTTTAATTAAAAATTCAGATTTTTTAAATTAAATATTTCGTTTTTTACATCTAAGAAATATGCTTTTAATTTTTAAAAATTCAGTTCTTTGTTTTAAAGAAATCGTGTGTTTGGCACTATTGAAACACACCATTTCTTTGAAACAAAGAAATTTTATTTCATTTTACCAAATTTTTTTTTCAGTGCAAGTGTTACGGGTGGAATATTCTAGAAAATAATAAAGCGTAGAATTATAAGAAATATATTAAACTAAATGAATAAGCCAGTAAGAAAGCGCTGACTAGACGTCTGAAACCAGCTAGCAACAACTCGTGATCGAAAGAAATGATGACGAACTAGCCGACAAGTTAAGACCTGTAGAGAACGAACAAAGTGAAGCATGGAAAAACAGAAGCCACGAGGTAGAAACTTCTAGAAAAATAAAGAAGTGGGAAACAACGAACCCAGCAAGTATAAATACGACCGGGCGAACCACGCCGCGTCCTACTAGGCTACGAGGCACTAGAGCACCAAGAGAGATGTAGACTACTAGAACCCGACCAGAGCATAGAGAAGCACGAATCCACGATCGACGCAGCAAGGACGTATCAGCGATTTTACACCTATAGTACAGTAGACACTTCTCTCTCTCGCGACTAACGTAATAATAAATCAACCAGTTTATTTTAATTATCGTCTTATTAAATTAATTACCTTCACGCAAATTGACTACTTGGATTTACCAAGCTTAGTCGTGATAAAAAGATACCCACAATATAATAAATCAATTACGTGAAAACGTAACATAAAAAAAAGTGGTGCTAGGTGTGGGGTATCGCTTGTGAAGGAAAAATATATATATCTACAAGAAACAACTACAACATCACTTGTGAAGGAAGCAACATCTACAAGAAGCAACTTCAACAGACTACGAAGGAAGCCAAACCTGCAAGAAACAGCCACGACGATATCACTCCTGAAGGAAGCATTAACGACAAAGGAACTATTACAACGAGAGGATGTTCTACGTGTACATCGCTGTCATCACTATCTTGGGGTAAGTAAATTTTATTTTCATACCTTATACGTCCTACGAGGGGAATACGCGCCCGCTGCGAACTTACAAATTATAATAATTATTAAATTGCATGTCTGAAAATTTTTATTTAATTCAAGTGGATTATTACTACAATTTTATTAAAGTAAATACTGCATGATTTAAATATATTATCAATATTAAATTGCATGTTGAAAAATCTTAACAGTGAATTTTTATTCAAATGAATTATTAGTGCTTTATTGAATTGAACTCTGAATAAACTGATTATAATATCAATATTAAACTGCATGTTAAACTTAGCTCGATTGAGCCATATTCAATTTTTTTAAAGTGAATTTTATTAAATTAACTATAAAACAATATTAATTAACACTAACATTAAGCCGCAAAGTGAGTAAAAATCTAATTAAATCACGTGAAGTATAAACGATTCTATTAAAGTGAATTTTGGTTACACCCAGTATAAAATAATACTAATTATTACGTTGCGAAAAGTTATTTTAACTTAAGTGAATTATAACTGAATTCATTGAAGTGAATCTCGCTCGAATAAAATACAACAAAAAATACATATATATCAACATATAAATAAAATATAAATAATACGATTGGAAACGTCGCGTGATAGAAAGTGGCAAGCACAAATTAGAGCAAGAGGACGAAAGATTTTTAGGAGAGGCTAGAATATATCTCTTAAATACACTGAAAAAAATAGACGAAGCCGTAGTAAAGGCAGACGAAGTAGCAGGTCAAAGATACAATGGAACCAGACCTAAAGTATTTACCAAAGCCGAAAAAGTCTCAGAACAAAATTTAAAAATATCATCCAACCAGCAACAAGAGGATACGATCCATCGAAGAGTACGGGAAAGAATGTTACAGCAGGTATATGATTACGAAAGAAGACACAGACTTAATCATATAGTGCCACCAGAAGAGCAAAGAAAAGACCTAATTAATAATGAACTTAAATTTGATCTGGAGCCTAATAAACCCTGTAATAGCGGCAACTATAAAGGAGATAACCCTCAAGGTATGAGAGGTGCACCTGCATGGGATAACTACGGCGATGATGAAGATATTTTCATGGGCTACGACAACCATTACTTGCCTGCGAATATAAAATTTGCAAACTCAACTCCAATAGAAAGAGCAAGAGAGCCACCAAACAGTCTATCGCTATATCAAGCATTAAATACGATACCCACTTTTGACGGAAATTCTGACGTACTGCCATTATTCTGTAGATCAGTGCGAGACATTATAAAAACATATGGGCCGCAAGCAGAGAGATGGGTATTAAATTCTTTAGCTTCAAAATTCAAAGGCCGCGCAGCAGAAGGCTATACAACACGTTTAACGCAGTATAATACGGTAGAAGGTCTCTTAGCTGACTTGACGAAACATTACAGTTATGCCGGCGGAGCGGACACTATATTAGCCGAAATAAAAATAATAAAACAAATGCCTGGCGAAAGCGCGGGAGATTACGGATTAAGAGTGCAAATTTTGCATAATCGTCTTCTTAATTTTTACGATGCCACTAGAACACTACTGCCTTTCGAAAAAACTACATATAAAAATCAAGCAGATAGGGAAGCCTTAGAACAATTTCTGTTTGGACTGGAGGGGGAACTACAGCATCAAGTACGGTCAAAGAATCCCACAACGTTAAGAGACGCTATACACGAAGCTATCGCATTCGAACAACGTACAGTCGCAAGACGATTCACGCCGCAGCCAACCAACTCAGCAGAAAATACCTCAGAACTCTCTAGTATATTAAAAAGCATTGCAGATCAGTTGTCAGCATTAAACTTGAGTAGCGCAGAGCAAAATGCAAACATTAGATTAGCACCAACAGTTGAATTATGTGGTTATTGTCACATGTCGAGATATCAAGAGGCGCAATGTAGAAAAAAGGAATACGACAACAAGTTTTGCGAATATTGCAAGAATAGAGGTCACACATATGCAGAATGTTACGCACTTGAAAATGCACTAAAAACGAGCAACTTTGCGGGAAATAATTACACAACGACGGCACCTATCATGCCTCAAGTAATTTATATGCCTTATCCACTGCCTCCCGCGACACCTGATATATATTCTACATCACAGATAAACGAGCAAAGACCTTATAATGAAGCAAACAGAGAATTTTACGGAAATTAAAATAATAAAAATAACTCACGAGATAATAGAAATTTCAAAGGCAATAATAATCACGATAATTATAACAATAATAGAAATCAGAATCGTTATCAGAGCAAGACACGAAATAATATTGATAATAACACTAATAATTATGATAATGATATTAATAACGGACGAAATGTTTTTGATAGAGGACCAGATAATAATTTTAACTGTAACGAACAAATAGATAATCAAGGTGATATGGAACCTTTAAACTCCCAAGATGCTCGACGCTAAGGTCCTGTGGAGTCGAGCAAGCTAGCAGTCAGGCCGAGAGATATGAGCGGTCCAGCTTTCGAAAATGCACTATAAAGTTTATCTAAGCTGGGATGAAGCCCCCAATAGTTGAGTTATGTGGACCATTTTTAAAATCAGAAAAAGGTCGTTTTTACGTCGACACAGGAGCCAATGTATCAGTTGTAAAAGAAAGTGTGATATCGAATTATATGTATATAAATCCACATAAGATCGTTACAATAAACGGTGTCATTCCAGGTGAATGCATGTCATTAGGACAGGTAAATCTATTTCTGAATAATATATTATGTGAAGTACAACTAGTCCCAAATGATTTTCCAATAGATACAGATGGATTAATAGGTTGGGACATAATTGATAAATATAAAGGGTAAGTTAATGCCGCTCGTAAATGCTTAGAATTAAATAATAATATAATACCATTTATTGAAGAAGAATGCTTTATTGCTACTCCTCATACAAGACAAATCAATTATGCACGTGTCAAAAATATCAGTGAAGATATAGAATTCGTACCGCTCCAAGATACAGGATCGGGCATCTTAGTTGGCAATTCTGAAGCCAAAAATAGTGAAGGCAAAGCGTATGCCATATGTATTAATATTGATGAAAGTGCGGTAGAAGTGAAGCCGCCAGAAGTTAAGTTAGACGCATGCGAAGTCAAGAATATTATGAATAATGAAGAAATAATATATAATAAAGAAATGATTAAAATGAATAATAATAAAAGAATAAATAATAATGAAGCGAATAAAATGATGCTACGTGCGCAAATTTTACATATATCTAGCGAGGAAAAAGAATAAAGCAGCAAAGGTATTTAAACAAATTGAATCCAAAATATCAAAGCATCTAAATAAAGAAGAAATAGAAAACATTGATTAATTGATAAAAGAAAGACCATTTATAATTGAATCACCTGGAGAAAAATTAAGAAAAACACATTTAGTAAGGCATAAAAATGAGTTAATTACAGAAGTACCAGTAAAAACCAGAAGATTTAGACACCGACGTATAGAATAATATTTGAAATCAAAAATTATTAAATCATCAGAGAACCCGTATTCCTCATTTATGTGGATAGTACTAAAACCACCTAAAGTTAATTTAACGCCATCAAATTATAAATCAAAATGTTATTACAATCAAAAGCAAAACATTAAACACCTTAGAGAAGGAGAAATGGTTTATTTAATAAAGAAACCAAAACATGAGAAAATGGATAAAGAGTATGGATAATAACTATAAAATTCTATAAATAATACTTATGTATTATAAAATTAGTAAAATAAAATTTTATCCGCGGCCCTCAGACGCCGAAGATCATAAAATATTAATAAAATAAAATAATAACTAAAAGGAAATATAAAAGATAAAATTACCTACACATAAGTCATTCGTTACAAACATACAAACATATATACATGTCAGTAAGTTAAAAGCCACGGCAGAAAATAAGTCAGTTCATGGTATAACAAAGTGTATTGCAATGCATGTATATAACGTGCAGACTAAGTCTTAAGAAGGGTTTTTTTTTCTTTTATTATATATATTTATTTTTGATGCACATAAAATTGTTGTCCTCTTTTTAGTTTATAATCATGATGTTCTTATTTCCTTGATGCTAAGATTTAACTAGACTCTATGTGCTTTATGTTGGTCGATTTTTTTTTTTTTTTTTTTTTTTTTTTTTTAATGCAAGGAGAAGGGGCATTAATAATTCTACATAGCAAATTCAACTAATATATATTTTTATTATATTAGTTATTAATTATATCAGTGAAATCTTGAACAAACGAAATATCTTGTATTTACATCTTATTGTATTTATTATTTTTTTCTTAGTTCATTTTAGAATTACTGACAATGATCATATACATTGATAATAAATTTTGTTTTACTACGTTCTAAATGAACTTATGTGTAATATAAGTATGAACCTTTCTCTGTTTTAACTTAATAATAATGCTCATTAAGGCGTAATTTCTTTTTTTTTCTCTTTTATTTCCTTTTTTTTTGCTTGCAATGTTATTTTATAATTATTATAATGATTGTGTATAAAATATTTTATATATATTTATATATCATTTTATTTTCTATAAAATTTTTTCTTACATCAATTTCTTTTATGTATGTGTATACTTTTTGTATTTTATGAATTGCTGATTAAGAAGGGGCCGAACTATTTGTCTTTGTCTAATAGCGTTTTTCATCATTTATGTAAACACTATCCGGTATAACAAGAAAAAAAATAGCAGCCCCCGCTAGATATTAGTATAATAAGTAGATTTTGTAATAACAACCAAATTTTTTCACTGCGTAGTTTTTGAATAATTAGAGACCTACCATAAAAAGATAGGTTATATTCTAGATTGCTGGTAGGTCTCTAATTGGTCAAAAACTATGCGGTGAAAAATTTGGTTGTTATTACAAAATTTACTAGTTATACTAATATCTAGCGGGGGCTGCTATTTTTTTCTTGTTATACCGGATAGTGTTTACATAAATGATGAAAAACGCTATTAGACAAAGACAAATAGTTCGGCCCCTTCTTAATCAGCAATTTATAAAATACGAAAAGTATACACATACATAAAAGAAATTGATGTAAGAAAAAATTTTATAGAAAATAAAATGATATATAAATATATATAAAATATTTTATACACAATCATTATAATAATTATAAAATAACATTGCAAGCAAAAAAAAAGGAAATAAAAGAGAAAAAAAAAGAAATTACGCCTTAATGAGCATTATTATTAAGTTAAAACAGAGAAAGGTTCATACTTATATTACACATAAGTTCATTTAGAACGTAGTAAAATAAAATTTATTATCCATGTATATGATCATTGTCAGTAATTCTAAAATGAACTAAGAAAAAAATAATAAATACAATAAGATGTAAATACAAGATATTTCGTTTGTTCAAGATTTCACTGATATAATTAATAACTAATATAATAAAAATATATATTAGTTGAATTTGCTATGTAGAATTATTAATGCCCCTTCTCCTTGCATTATAAAAAAAAAAAAAAAAAAAAAAAAAATCGACCAACATAAAGCACATAGAGTCTAGTTAAATCTTAGCATCAAGGAAATAAGAACATCATGATTATAAACTAAAAAGAGGACAACAATTTCATGTGCATCAAAAATAAATATATATAATAAAAGAAAAAAAAAGGAAAATTAAGAAAAGGTAAAATGCAAAACTCTCAAAAAGCAAAATACGATCAACCTTCTACCGTAAGGATCATAAAGAAAAGTCTTTGATACGTTTGGTTCGTGTCCAATATGCAGCCCAATCCCATGAGGAATGTGAGCGCGTAGTACTCGAATCTGACGTTTATCTACGACAATACGCCTTCAAGAAAAAAAAAAAAAAAGAATAGAAAAATAATACACACATATTATTAAGATAAAATGTGGAATGGCAAGTACGTCTTGTTCATACGCAATCAAAAAATAGTTACAGGATGCACACGTGCTACCTGTTTATTTTCTACAATAAAAATGATCCACAAGTGGAATTCTAAGATCTTTGTGATATGGCTCCACACTCTAAGAGTGCGTGACAAGTCCGACACAAACGGTAATAACTTGCCGAACAAAAATAAAGAAAAGCAGAAAAAGTATGTTAAACATTACATAAAACTAATATATAAAATGAAAATACATCGATAAATGGATTATTATAAATTAAAGACGAAGGTTATTATAAAAATCCTATAAAAAGATTAGTTATAGGAGTATTAATGAGAGTAGTAAGAATAATAGAAAAAAAGAAGGACATTAATAACATAAGTAAAAGGATGTATACGTAAAAAGAAAAGAAGAAAGAGACATGAACAATTAAAACAAAAAAATCTAAAAACTAGAATGTTGTGCAAAAAAAAGAGAGAAAAAAAGAAGCAACATAATGCAAGAAGAGGGAATAGATTATAACAAATAAGTAAAGAAAAATCAAGTGAAGGCTTGCACAAACGAAAATAAATCTTAGAATACTTTCACTAAAATAAATAAATTTAAGAATAATGTTGAAAAAAAAATTTTTTAGAAGTGCTGACACTGAACAAAAAAAAAGAATTGATATTTAAGTATAATTATAACTATAAGCAAGCGTCATTTATGTTTGCAGCTGAGGAAAACGTTGAAAAAAATAAAAGAGCAGCTGATAAGAAGGCGTTACAAGAAGTTCAAGAGACTTCGTCAACACGTACAGGTAAAAAAACTATTTTTAAAAAATATGCTTGGAAAAAAAAATTTTTTTTTACTTATACAAAAATAATTTTTATTAATTTTGTTTTCAGGATCCAAGAATAACTTTATACTTCCTTCAACTCAAATATCGATACGAGAACATGATGAAAGAAGTAAAAGGTTACAATTGAAGCAACCTCAAGATGTGGAATGTGCGCAATCAGGCAAACCACGTATCAAGTATGAAATTATAAACTTATGATTTGTAATTATTATGTAAATATAATTTTTGTTTAATATATATTAAATAAAAATAAAAAACAAAAAAAAAATAAATGAAAAGATGTATTGCTTCAATTTTTTTTTTCATTCCTATCCCATCGTTAATTTATATAATCACAAAAAAATATTTCTTCATTCTACATATATATATATATACATTATTCAAATAACTTAATAATACATAAAAATTTCAGAATATTTATTCTAATTATTTCATATTAAAAATATTTGTTATTGCAATAAATATTATATAACAAAATTATGACGTGATTGATTACTTGAACAGAGCGTAACTCGAAAAAAAGTCTTTTTATCATTTAATTTCGTGAAACATAGTACGATGATATTTCTTTTTTAAATATTATACTATAAATATAATGTTATCACAATTAATTATCACTAAGAAACATGAAAAAAACGATACGTTATCAAAATACACCCTTTTACCTTAGAAATCTCCAATTATAATTTTTAACCATTAAAAATTAAAATTATTTATTTCGATGAGGACAATAAGGTTTAGAAAAAACAAGAAATGAAAAACTTTTATTATATTAAATTTATTCGTAATATATTCTTATTAAAAAATTTTATCCACTTCATCCTTGCTAAATTTACCATCTAGATAATTTCGTAACCACGCTCGTATTGCAAGAGCATTATCAACAGCACACATACGACTTCGACTCTTACAGAGGACATGGTTGGAGCAAAAAAATCGTCCATCATACTTTATTTTTTCTAGTGATGGACATCCAAAATCTTCAACATTTATGATTGACCTAAGACAAAGTACAGAAAATAATATAAGAAAAAGTTAAGAAAAATTTTAACTAAAGTAACGAAAAATAAAACGAAATCATCAAAAAAATTTTGTTATACTTTTTGATACTTTGGTTATACTGTTGTTATACTCTTGTTATACTTTCATTATACTTTTTGATACTTTGGCTATACTTTCTTTATACTTTTTTGAGTTTAATCAAAATATCACAAGTATAACGACAGTATAATCAAAGTATCGAAAAGTATGACAAAAAAAAAATATAAAAAGACTATTTATTTAACTATAAATGTAATACTTACATATTAGGTAAGAGATTGACCAGCTACTGTGCTTTCTGCTCTCCCTTGACAAATAAGTTTTCAACTCCTTGCGAACAGATATCGAAATTTCGTTTGAGGCGATGGTATGGAATATCTCCCGAGTCCCATGATATTCCATGATGATACCTTTCTAACCAATAATTCATGCTTTTTTCTTCTTTATTAAATTCTCCCCATGTCATTGGAGGCTCAAAGAGATAAGCTGTTGAAAAAGCTGTTTTCCTTATATTCAAGAAACTTATTTCTTTAAAAATGAAAGGATTCTCTGATGTGCTCTGAAATCCTTGAATATCGCAAATATAAACATTTTCTTCTGGGGATCGTAATATCGCTTTTCTAACCATTAGATTATAATCATGTGTTCTAGCCATTTCACAATTCTAATTTCATTCAGCGAGAAGTAATCTTAGAGACTGAATAGGAAAAATTCTAAAATGATCATTTTATTTGGTTCAAAAGATAAATATATCCCTTCTCTTAAATTTACTTTTTTTCACTATTGGTTGAATCTTGAAATTTGTATCCCCTCTTATATATTCATTGAATTCTCTCTTTTTTAATGGTCAAATCTTGAAAATTAGTATCCCCTCTTATGTTTTCACTAAATTGTCTCTTTACTATAGGTCAAATCCTTAAATTTGTATCCCCTCTTATATTTTCATTAACTTTTCTTTTTAACATTGGTCGAGCTTTAAAATTTGTATCCCCTCTTATATTTTGATTTACTTTTCTTTTTCACATTGGTCGAATCTTGAAATTTTTATCTCATCTTATATTTTCATTATCTTTTCTTTTTGATATTGGTCGAATCTTCAAATTTTTGTCCCCTCTTATATTTTTACTAATTTTTCTTTTTCTATTGGTTGAATAATAAAATTTGTGTTTCCATCTTTCATTTTCTTTGCCTATAAAAAGGGAAGCTATTTTTCAGACTAGTACAGTTCGTAAATCACAATCAATCAGATTTGTTCTCAATTATCGTGTAACATTGTAGTGATTACTCTAGTATTATTTTAGTGTTACAAAAAAAAAACAAAGTAAAGATGACTTCGATTGATTTTTTTGAACGTCTTGTACAATTACTTCGTGATGCTTTACGAAGTATAAGCGAATTAAGCAGTAATGATATTCATTATTGGTTAGACACGTGTAATTCCGCTATAATAAAACTAAACGAAAAAATCGCTCAACCAAATCTCAGAAGAGGAGAGAAACAGAAATGTCAAACTTGTATAACACATCTCTCGTGTGTGCAAGTGCAGTTGGAACATCATCTTCAACAAGGAGGTAATCTAGAATCTAAGGAAACAGAAGCTAGAGTCGAATGGCGAGACGTGGAGTCAGCTTTCCAAAATCGTATTAGGACTGGTGTAGTTATAAATATTAAACATGTGGACATTTTGAGTTTTTTGAATGATGCACAAAAACTCTTCAAAGTTAAGGTTCAGGCATGCTTAGAAGAATACAGTGCATTGAAAATAAATTCTGATTTAGTCTCAGAATTTGCTGTGCAGAAAAATACTGAGGAATTAACCGATACTAAATATTTTACGAGCGAAAGTTCTACGGTATACATGTCGACAGATTTAGAGGGATGGTTTAAGGATCATATCAAAGAGCCTATTCTTACACAATTAAAAGAATTTCAAGAAAAAGATTCTGGATGGACTTTAAAGAGTATTATAAGTTTGTGCATAAATATGAAAAAATATTCACCTTTCAAAGGTAGTTCTTTCATTCCTCTTCCAAAATTTATAGAGAATAAGAAAGCGTGTCTAAATTTTCGCAATAATGACAACCAGTGTTTTAAGTATGCTATACTTTCAGCATTGTATCCAAGTGAAAATAATCCAAACAGAGTGACTCAGTATCGTTTGCATGAGAAAAAGCTGGAATTTGGAGACATTGAATTTCCTGTAAAACTTAAAGATGTTTCGAAATTTGAAAAATTGAATAAAAATATTTCAGTAAATGTATACATACTGAAGAAGTACGGTCCAAAGTTTGAAGTATCACCTTGTCACATCACTGCAGAAAAGAAGGTTCAACATGTGAATTTGCTTATCATTCAAGATTTTTACTTAGATGAGTATGAAGAAAATAATAAGGATGATGATGATGGAAGCATGCCTCAATATCATTACGTTTGGATTAAAAGTATGTCTCGACTACTGAGGTCTCAATTATCTAAAACTCATATGAAATCTTTTCATTGTGAAAGGTGTTTACAAATTCTTATCATGAAGAAAGATTAAAAACTCATGAAAAAGATTGTGAAAATTTAAATAAATGTAGAATCAATCTACCTGACACTAAGAATAACATTCTCAAATTCGAAGATTATAATAAAAGTGAAAAAGTTCCTTTTGTTATTTATGCAGATTTCGAATGTTTATTGAAACCTACTGACAATGAAAAAGCTTTTCAACTTCATGAAGCATATAGCATTGGGTACTATATAAAATGCAGTTTTGATGAAAAATTATCTTATTATAAATCATATAGAAGAAATAATGAATGTGAAGAGACACCTGCAAAATGGTTTGTTAGAGAATTGAAATCAATTAGTGAAAAGATTGATGAACTCTACAAGAATCCGAAACCAATGAAGCTTACCGATCTAGAAGAATTATCTTTTCAGAGGTCAACAGTTTGCCATATATGTCGAAAACCAATCCGTGCCGAAGAACTTGCAGTACGAGACCATTGTCATCTCACAGGACGGTAAGTTGTCTAATTAGTTATAATTGAATAAAGAAAATTAATTTGGTTATTTTACGTTTATTTCTTTTTAGTTTCAGAGGTGCAGCTCATAATTCATGTAATTTGAATTATAAGATTTCAAGATTCATTCCTGTTATTTTTCATAATCTCAACTATGAAACTCATTTTATTCTGAAAGAGATTGGCACTTCTACATTGATGAAGGGACGAATGACTCTAATACCTCATAATAAGGAAAAATACATTTCTTTTACAAAATATATGGAAAACAGTGACATCAATTTTAGATTTATAGATTCTTGGCGTTTTCTACCATCATCATTGGAGAAGCTTGCATCATATCTAGAAAACGTGCCAATAGCAATGGAAGAATTTCAAACAGATGGTTCACAAATGCAAAGAAAAATCTTCTTAGACGGAAAGGTGTATTCCCCTACGATTTTGTGGATGGATTAAATAAATTAACATCTACAAAGCTGCCAGAGAAAAATTAATTCTACAACAAACTAACGGATTCTCATATAGCTGAAGAAGATTACGAGCATGCTGTTCAAGTTTGGAATGAATTTAATATAAAAACTTTAGGAGAGTACTCGGATCTATATATAAAAACCGATGTTTTGCTACTGGCTGACGTCTTCGAAAGTTTTCGCGAGACCTCTCTTACAGCCTATGGTTTATGTCCTGCTCACTTCTACACAACTCCAGGCTTAACGTTTTCAGCAGCTCTTAAAATGACGAAGGTAGAATTGGAACTTTTGACAGACATTGACATGCTAATGTTTATCGAAACAGGTATCCGTGGAGGAATAAGCCAGTGCTGTAACCGGTATACAAAGGCAAACAATTCATACATGGGTCCTTCATATGACGAAAATCAGAAAAAGAAGACCCTTCTATATTTTGACATTAATAATCTTTATGGTTGGGCGATGATACAACATTTACCGATAGGAAAATTTAAATGGATTGATTATGAAACAATGCCAGATTTCTTCAATACACCGCCAGATTTGGATATAGGCTATATTGCCGAAGTGGATTCAGAATATCCTGTGGAAATCCATGATGAACATCGGGATATGCCTTTTTGCGCAGAACACCGTCCACCACCAGGCTCGAAGCAAAAAAAACTACTTACTACTTTGGACGATAAGAAAAGGTATGTCATTCATTATCGAACATTAAAACAAGCGTTAGATAATGGACTTCGATTAAAGAAAGTCCATAGAATTTTAAGTTTTGAACAGAAGGCTTGGCTCAAACCTTATGTTGAATTAAATACTGAGAAGAGAAAGCAAGCAAAGAATGAATTTGAAAAACTCTTCTATAAATTATTAATTAACTCTGTCTATGGAAAGTGCATCGAACGAGAGCGGTCACGTGTTGATGTGCGATTAATAAATAAATTCACAGGCAGATATGGAGCAGAAGCACGTATAGCTCAACCAAATTTTCACAGTTGTGCAATTTTTGATGAGAATTTGGTAGCTATTCAGCTGAAGAGAACGAGTATCACAATAAAAAAACCTATATACGTTGGTTTTTCCATCCTTGATTTATCAAAAACACTGCTATATGAGTTTCATTACTCATATATGAAACAACAACTAGGACAAAAATGTAAACTTCTATATACAGATACGGATAGTTTAATATATGAAGTTGAAGACATTGATATGTATCAAACGATGAAGGAAGACATTCACAGATTTGATACTTCTGATTCTGCTGAAAATAATCAGTTTAATATTCCACGTGTCAATAAGAAAATTCCTGGATTAATGAAAGATGAATGCTGTGGCAAGATTATGACTGAATTCATAGGTTTGCGGAGTAAAATGTATAGTATTTTGGTTGATGGAGGAGACACAGTTAAGAAAGCTAAAGGTATCAAATCTAACGTCGTGAAGAAAACAATCACTTTCGAAGATTATCGAAGCTGTCTTCAGGATCTTGTCATTATACACCGTGAACAGTGCAATATTCAATTAAAATTACACACAGTGCATACTGAGAAGCAAAGAAAAATTGCACTAAGTCCACACGATGATAAGAGATTTTTATTGCCTGATAGTACAGACACTTTACCATGGGGTCATTTTAGAATTGAAGAGATACAGATGGCGCAAGCTGCACTTGAAGTAGAGAGGGAATATACAAGAAAAATGGCTGCTGAAAAAGAGCAAGAGGTGGAAAAGAAGAGGGGACACGAAGTATCCAATGAAAATAGAGTAACGCGAGTGGGGATGGATGTTACAGAGCATAGAAGAGAGGGGGAAATCGAGAGGGGGGATGAATCCAATGAAAATGGAGTAATGCAAGTCGAGGTGAATGATATAGAGCATGAGAGAGGGGATGAAAATTGTGCAGCACGAGTGGGGGTGACACTTCATGGCAACCAAGGTGAGCAAATCATTATTGAGTATGACGTATTAGAGGAGTTCATGCATGACTGGGATCCATCAATAGAGGGGATAAGTTCTGAAGAAGATGGGAGAAGGGATTTATTACAAGTGGCGATGGAAAGGGCAGAAATCGAGGTGGGAGATGGGCTATATCAAGGGACGGAGCATGATGAGGAGCACATTCAAGTAATCGAAGGCTTGAGAACGATCAACCTCCTACAAAGAAACCAAGAGTCAACTAACTAATCATGTAAGTTTATAGTACAATTTTTTTCCTAATAAAATATCTTTAACAGAAATTTTAATTTTTACTTTTTCTTTTTGATTTCAGAATGGATTTATCAACCCTTAATAAGATTGCTGGAAGCGACTTCTTGCCAAGGAAAAAAGTTACAGACTTGGAAAAAAATCACCAGTACATGGTAACAGCACTTAAAGAGGTGAAGACACGATATGGTGTAAAGATTGTAGCAGAATTCGAGCAAAGTTTTCAAGTATTCCTACCAGAGAAGATTTCATCAGCAATTCTAAAAGATGAAGAATTTTTTTACAAACTCTGCGATGAAGCAAACAAACTACGTTTGTTTGCAATGTATTTGGGAGGAACTTCTTTCAAATTCGATCGGGTGTAAAAATATATCTACGAAATGATTTTTAAAACTATTTATTGTAACTTGTACATAATAATACATAAATAAATAAAAATATGTTAACATTATACATTTGTTTTTTTATTCATCATCACCACCTATAGTTATAATTATATTGAATTACCATAATAAAATATATTACAATATTCTATTTAAATATATCTAAATAATATAAACAAAATACAATTAAATTTTTCATTCATTACACTATTATATTGTAAAATACATTTTAATTTTTTCAAACAATCTCATTTTTATCTATCCAACTATTATGCTTGTTACTTAGACCTAACCATTTAACATATACACGTTTACCACTTTTCTTTAAAACTTTTTCTACTAAATAAATTTCTGGATACATAGTCTTTTAAATTTCCGTTTCATAAAAGCCGCCGGAGACTAGTTCATCATAATAATCTTTGACGTGGTAAGTTATGGGATTGGTTTTTACAACTCTTGTTATTGTGAAAATTTCAGTTAACCAATTTGGTGTATAACCTTTTTCAAATACTTGTTTTATCTTACTTATTCGCACTTTATCTCCTACTTTGAATTTTGGTTTTTTTACAGGTCTTTTTTCAGTTGGGTAATTTTTCTTGATTTCTTTTTCATTTATCTTCGTAACGTTTTCAGGCTCGATTCCTATTGTCCGATGTTTTCTTGAATTGTATGCTTTCACTAACTCAGGCAGAATATCTAACCATTTATAACTTCCTTGTTTGCTGAATTCTAACCACATTGCATTTTTTAAAGTTCTATTAAAGCGTTCACATATGCTTGCATGAAGATTACTATGTGAAGAGTAGTGATTTATCTTGTACTTTTTCATAAGATTCTGAAAGTTTGAATTGTAGAATTCTTTTCCTTGGTCAGTTTGTAAATTCGATGGCACCCGTCCTTGTTTTAATATTAACTTCATAGCTAGAGTAACATCATTGCCACTCTTCGATTTGACTGGTACAGCCCATGCATACTTTGAAAATATATCTGTGACAGTTAGTAAGTAGCGAAAACCTTTGTTTTCCTTAAAATAAGGTATCATTTCTACAAGGTCAGCTTGCCAAGTCTCATCTAATCCGCGTATGTCATATTTTCTTCGCTTGTACCTTTGACGTGCTGGCTTGTGTAGCTCTTCAACTACTCTTTGACGTTCCATCTTAAACTTCAGCTTTAGTAATATCCGATCGTCTATTATTTAGTGAATTCAAACTAATCGCATCATTTGGATCATTAGCCTCTCCAATATTGCAAAGCCGCTTATTTTCTAAATCAAAATCACCATCTGATGTAACATTGAATCCAATGCCTCGAGGACCACGACTCACTTGCGAGCCCTCAAGTTTTCTTCCAAATACATCGAGACTCATGTTACTATTATTGATTTGAAAATTGTGCTCGTCAATATATATGTCCGGCTTCACGTAGTTCCTCTATGATTGATTGGATTCCATTGTTGTGATTATTATTTCCAGCAGATCGTTCGGCTATTAATAATCGTAGTCTTTCGACAAGCTCATTCGGATCATCCCAGTAGACTAAATCTATGGAACTATTCTCTTTTGCTATTTTATATTTAGGTATGAGACTTCCTCCGCTGGTAGACATTCTACTGCGATCACTACGGAACATTGGTGCTATGATTTTTGAATATTTTCTACTTTTCGAAGAGCGTATATTCTCACTTTTGCTATGTCTTTTTCTATGGGCATTTGTTGCTTCGAGGATAATGCGATAGTTCTTGCGATCTGTTGTACTCAAAAGATTATCATCTGGTTCTTTTTTGAAAAGCAATTCCATTAGACCACTGCTTTTAGGAAAACTTAAATCTTTCACTTTTATCATTTTATCATCAAATTGAATTTGTGAATCACCCATCATGTATACCCCACTGACTTTTCTCACTCCGTATATGTTATCGATTTTGCTGTGGCTTCCATTCAGCATTGATAAAAAGTCTGTCGGTTCAGTTTCTTTATGCGCAGATACAAATGGTGAATATATAGATTTGAATGATGAATTTGCAGAATTGAATGATGAATTTACAGAATTGAATGATGAATTAATCATTGTGCTATTTATCGGAGAAAAATCATCGCCATTAGAAGCATCATTATCAAACGCCGAAACCGAGTTATTAATATCGTTTACAATATAACTTGAATCATCGAATCTTAATCTTTTTTTTGCCGATTTTCCGTTACTGTCTATAGCTGAAATAAGATTAGAACGTGACACACTTTCAGTCGTCGAATCGACAAGCTTTTCAAGTGGTTTAATAACTGGTTTTAAAGTATCACCAATAACCTTTTCAAAATCATCTCTTTCCTTTTTTAACAAAGAGTATTTTTTTTAATAGCCTCACGTGCTCGTAAGAGCTCGCTAAGAACATTTTTTTCTTCCTTAAAGTCAGGCATGCTGACAAGATGCTGTCTACAATCAAACTGCAAAGATTAAGATTTATACTCCCTTTTTAATGGCAAAACAGTCGAATCCTTTTCTATATCTACCATCATTCATTGCTCTATCTTTGTCAATAACAACAAATCCATACTTGTCATTCTTCCAGCATTCAGTACAAAGATTTCGAAATTCATTTAAAGTTAATTCAGTATTCACATGGTCTTCATAGATATGTTTAAGATTAACATCATCTTGACGATAAATCACCATCAAATTAATATTGTCCCTGATGAGATGTTTCGGTATATGAGCATATGACTGACATAGATAAAAGCTATCTACACTTTTATGTCTCTCCATACAGGAAAAAGCTCTGACGTTATCCTGCTTCTCACAAGCCACATCATCAAAAATCATAATTGAATTAGGTAGGGCTTCATCTGGAGACACTACAGATGCATGTTCACTAAACGGTAGATATGATATACCTTCAATTGGTTCTAAAACTTTTTGAAGAAATTGCTATTTTGGTTGATTTAAGGATTTAGAGTATACATACAAATTTTCGAATCTAAGACCATTAGGGTGTGGAATTAGAGCCAATAAACTATTAGTTTTTCCACAGTTCGATGGGCCTCAGAATACTGCTCGTATATTATCTGGAAGTAACTCTCCGTGTCGCTTTTTTCTTTTCGTTTTCTCAAAATCAAAGTTTGAGACGGGAAGTTTGACGTTTTGCTCAGTAAAATCCATGTTTACGTAACAAAGTCAAATCTAAGATTGATCTTTTTTAAATATAAACGCTTGTTTTATATTTTGATCATCAGTTGTAAATCAGCACTCGAAGAGAGATGCTCGTACACAAATCACAGAAGCACCCTAAGGGTAAAGGATTACTTGATAAAGTAATCAATAACTTACTTATTGAAATGCATATTCCTGGATATCAATATTGTGGTCCCGGAACAAAACTGGAAAAGCGTCTAAAAAGAGGTGATAAAGGTATCAATCCACTTGATCAAGCATGCAAAGAACATGACATATCTTATTCTGATAAAAATGCTGACCGAAAAGTAGCTGACATGAAGCTCGCTGATAAAGCTTGGCAGCGTGTTAGAGCCAAAGATGCAAGTCTTAGCGAAAAAGCAACTGCTTTTGTTGTTGCAAATGCTATGAAATTAAAAGGAAAGGCAGGAATGGGTGTAAAATTGAGTAAATTAGTAACTGCAAGTAAAAAATCATTAAAACCAAGTAAACATTCTCGCAAAGTTATTCAGTCCGCCTTAAAAGGTGCACGTGAAGCTCTTAAGATCATTGGCGGTAAGAAAAAAATTATCATTCCATGTATTCTACTTGTTCCATCAAAAATAGGTGGCGCTCTGCCTTTTCTCATACCATTGTTCGCAGCATTAAGTGCAACTGGTGCTCTGGCTGGAGGAGCTGCTGGAATAGCTAAAGCAGTAAATGAGGCTAAAGCTGCACAGAAAAATTATGAAGAAAGTAAGAGGCATAATAAAACTATGGAAGCTATTGCTCTAGGAAAAGGTCTCTATCTTAAACCATTCAAAACTGAAATGGGATTATTTATGAAACCTCATATCGGTAATGGTCAAGTTAAAAAAAAAAAACTTCGATTTAACTTTGCCAAATCGTGCACTGACTGACTATGATCTTATAAAGTATGCTCGTATGATAAAAATCCCATATTTTCGAGGTGTTTTCATGAGAAATAATCTACCTTATGATGGCCCATGGCATAACGAATCTGCTATAGTTAACTTAGATGATTTTCAAAACAAAGGCACTCACTGGGTATGTTATCGAAAACGAGGTTCTGAAGTGATTTATTTTGATAGTTTTGGTGATCTTAAGCCCCCTATAGATCTCATGTTATATTTTAACGTGAAAGAAGTGAAATACAACTATAAAAGATATCAAAATTTTGACTCATTTATTTGTGGACATCTTTGTCTTCAATTCTTGTGTAAAAGACTATAAAAGAAGAGTTTTCAGACAAGCAGGATCATTCTTTTTCAAACAGTCATGGAAGATAGTTTTACTTTGAGTCTTTTAGGCAAATCTTCTATCTTAGAAGCGCAATATTTTCTTTCAATAGAACTACCACAGCATAAGAATTTTGTTTTGGGTTTAGTTGAACTTTTAACATTTAACTCGATTCCCAATGTTGACGATTCGAATAATAAACTTTATATAAACGGAGAGAAGATTATTACTATTCCTACTGGCAGTTATGAAATTGATGCTATCAATCAATTTTTGCAAAAAGATTTGAAATCTAAAGACATTGAGTTTTCCTTGAAAGCTAACAACAATACTCTCAGAAGTGAAATTTATTGCAGCCATCAGATAGATCTTAGACCTCGCGATTCAATAGGCAGTCTTCTCGGTTTCACTCGTCGCGTTCTTCATGAAGACATTCATCACAGCTTTGATTCACCTGTGAAGATATTGAAAATAAACGCACTCAGAGTAGAGTGTAATATTAATACAGGTGCTTACATCAACGACAAAAAAGTTCACACGATCCATGAGTTTTTCCCAGAAGTTCCTCCAGGATATAAAATCATAGAAGTTCCATCGCATGTCATATATTTACCACTCAATGTTAAGAGTATAGATCATCTTCAAATCCGAATCGTTGATCAAGACGGAAATTTAGTGAATTTCCGAGGAGAGGAAATTACTGTTAGACTTCACATAAAATCTGTATAATGGGAATCGTTTATAATTCAAGTGTGCATAAAAGTCAGCCATCATGTCAACCCACCATCAGTCGTCCAAAGGTACTCAAACCGTTAACACGGAAGAGCATCCAGTTTCTCAAAAGCATAGGTCTTAAAGTACGTGGAAAAAGATAAATTGTATCATTCTCTGCTGCTTTTAGAAAAATGGACGAAATTCTAAGCATTTAATCAGGTGTCGCATTCGATGAGTCTATTGCTCATTATGAGGTTCACGCACATCAACCATACTCCACATTAAGTTTCAATAACAGTGATGAAATTCGTATTTCTATTCAGCATCAAGATTTATGCCTCTTACCATCGTGTAGTTACATTCATGTATGTGGAAAATTACAAAAATCAGATGGACAAGCACTAACTAAAACTAATTTCGTTAACAATGGCATTTGTCATCTGTTTGATGAAATTCGATATGAACTTAACGCTGTAGAGATAGATAAAAGTAAAAATGTTGGTCTGAGTAGTCTCATGAAGGGATGCACTTCATTTAATCCAAATCAGACTCTAACATTAGAAAATGCAGGCTGGCTTGGTGTTGAAGAAGGAAACAAAACAATTGTAGATGATCATAAATATTTTGATGTTTCTATCCCTCTAAGTATGATTTTAGGCTTCGCAGAAGATTACAAGAAAATTGTTGTTAATATGAAGCATGAACTCATTCTCACAAGATCAAGAAATGATCTAAATGCTATAATACAGGAAGGTACTGTAGCCAACAATATAACCACATATGAAACTTATCAAATAAGAATATCAAAGATAGAGTGGTTAATGCCATATGTTATTGCATCAGATAAACAAAAAATCCAGCTGTTAAGTTTCATTGGCAAAGATAATCCTATTTCTATGAGTTTTCGTTCTTGGGAGTTATTTGAATATCCTCTTCTTCCAACAACAAATAAACACGCCTGGACGGTAAAAACTTCAAATCAATTGGAGAAACCACGTTTCGTGATTCTTGGATTACAATCGGGAAAAAAAGGATCAAAAACTAAAAATGCCAGTCGCTTTGACCACTGTAATATTAGTAATGTGAGACTTTTCTTGAATTCGCAATATTATCCGTACAACAATCTCAATCTTGACATATCTAAGAATCAGTTTGCTATTCTCTATGATATGTATGCTAATTTTCAGAAAAGCTATTATGGAAGAGATTCACAGCCATTGTTGACGTGTCTCAGTTTATCAACTTTGAACCACTCATAGTTATTGACTGTTCACGATAAAACGAATCTCTAAAGAGCGCTCCTGTCGATGTACGTCTAGAATTTGAGTCTAAAATTGACTTTCCTGCTAATACTTCAGCTTATTGTATGATCTTACATGATCGCATTGTTCAGTACAATCCTATTAGCGGAGATGTTCGGAAGCTTGTCTAAATACACTACCCTCCAGTCACATTTGCCCACCCTACATGAAAATCGATAAAACTTTAAAGTTTTGTGGCTCAGTGAAAAATAGTCGTAATTAAAAAATTCCAACTGGGTTTTAAAAAGGGTTCAAGAACCTTTAATTTAAGCCGAGTTGAGCAAAAAAGAAATAAAAAATGCATGCGTTATGCGTAAAAAACTAACTAAAAAATATTCAATTTTTTTCGCCCCTATTCAAATACCTGCCATTTTTGCGGAAATTATCGAATCATAAAAAAACAAAATGGAGGTAAAAGCTAAAGGAGTCACCTTCAAAATGAGCTATAGAAAGCTAATTTATGATCGATTTTACGGTAGTTATGGTCATTTTTTATGAAAAAAACGATTTTTTTTAATAGCTATTATCTCAAAAAATACGCATGATATAAAAAAATTTTTAATAAAAAAGTTGTTTTTTTTTTTGAGTCAAAAAAATAAATATTCAGGTTAAACTGAGAATCAGTAAAAAAGAGATTTTATTCATTTTTGATCCCATTGAAAAAAAATCCATTTATTCAATATTTATATTTTAATGAATTTAAAAAAAAACTTTTTCTTCCAGATTTCAGTTAAATCTAAATATATATATTTTTGACTCAAAAATAAACAACTTTTTTATTAAAAATTTTTTTATATCATGCGTATTTTTTGAGATAATAGCTATTAAAAAAAATCGTTTTTTTCATAAAAAATGACCATAACTACCGTAAAATCGATCATAAATTAGCTTTCTATAGCTCATTTTGAAGGTGACTCCTTTAGCTTTTACCTCCATTTTGTTTTTTTATGATTCGATAATTTCCGCAAAAATGGCAGGCATTTGAATAGGGGCGAAAAAAATTGAATATTTTTTAGTTAGTTTTTTACGCATAACGCATGCATTTTTTATTTCTTTTTTGCTCAACTCGGCTTAAATTAAAGGTTCTTGAACCCTTTTTAAAACCCAGTTGGAATTTTTTAATTACGACTATTTTTCACTGAGCCACAAAACTTTAAAGTTTTATCGATTTTCATGTAGGGTGGGCAAATGTGACTGGAGGGTAGTGTAGCATATTATCTTTACTCTTAAGAAAAAAATTTCATATTTTAAAATGGAGTATGCGGTAGATATGATTGGTTTTAAGCAAATGTGTGGTGAATATGTTCTAAAGGAAATAGCAATCACTCCTCTCAACGGCAATGATGATCCTATCGTTCATCTGTTTAAAAAATCTTTCTCATGGAAAAGGCTTTCTGAAGAATTGCAAGCAGAAAACATTCGACTCAAACAAAGTCATGGAATCGCCTGGAACACTGACGGACTTGATTACTCTCAAATTGCAAACTTACTCCATGAATATTTACATAACGCTACCAAAATTCTTGTCATGAATGATCAAATCCAGCTTTCAAGTGTGTCACTATATGCACAAACCATAATCCAATTTATAAAACTGTCTGTGCACTACACAATTTCAAACTCATGAAATTATTCTATCTCTCAAAAATTCCTTTGTAAAAAAAAGAAAAAAAATTAAAGAAAAAAAGAAAGAAAAAAGAAAAAAGAAAAAAACAGTAGAAAACGATATAGGCATTCTAGCTCATGTTCGGATTCTGGATCATTGAAATGATCTAGAATCCGTAGGCATACTGTTTCACTTTGGAGAGAGAGGGGGTGATACAGAATGCCTATGATCTAGGATGCCTATAGCCTATCTACTCAAAGAGTATAAAAGTCACTAGAAATAACATATAAAACTTCATACATATAACTACATTGAAAATAAAACAATAATTGAAATAATATATATAACCATACATAATTATATTATATTAAAATTAATGCAAATATATAAATTAATAGAAACAAGGGTTAAATAAAAATAATACGTAATATTGCATATTAAGAATCATATTAAACGAGCATAAGTTATTAATACATTATAAAATTAAAATAATTTAAATGACATAAACAACAAATTCTAATACGCAAAAAAAGAACCCTACAATAAATTATGGGGAAGCAATTAAAAATCAAAGAGAAACAAAAATAATAGAAGTATATACTGCAACGGTAACGTGCAAGCTACACTATAAGCTATAGCTATACTATATGCATAGAGTGCATACAATCACGCGCGCGTATACGTACAGACGCACACAAATGTGGCACGACGCCCTCTCTCACAACCATGCGCGAGTATACGTACAAGCCAGCACGCACACAGATGTGACACGACGCCCTCTCACACAACCATACGCGAATATACATGTGCCATCAAGTATACAAATTACGAAGATCCGCACAAAGAGGAATGAAACACGTGCTCGATATATAGCCATGAAGTAAGAAAATTAATTAAGACGGTTAAACGCATTCACAATTATTAATATAACAAAACATATACGAAATCTTGATGTTCACATAATTAATTAATAAATAAAATTAAAAAGTTAATACATGGAGTCGACACATGACCTAAGTTAAATAATAAAAGTATTAATTAATTAATTAATTTATCAATAAAAATTATAAATAAACGCAAATAAAACGTGAAATATGGCTCAAAACCATATCGGGACAACATAGTACCAATATAGAGACAAAAAGCTACCCAAATATGAAAGTCGTAAATTAATAAATAAATGCTAATATCTCGGAAAATTACATAGATAAAAATTTCTTACCGGACCCTAATTTGTTAATTAAGGGTAGACTTTCGGGTCCAATATTAAAAACTTCAGTTATTAATTAACAAATTATTATCTCGAATACTAATAAACTTATCAATTGCAAAACCACCTGTAATTTTACAATTAAGCATAAGGGTTGTAATTCCATATAAATTAAAATAAATAATAATAATTATCATTAACAAATAAAATTGTTTATATCAAATTTCAAGAGTTACAAAAATGCAACTATATATTCATACCTCATAAATAAATCCATATACAAATATCATATTATAACAATTTTCATATAAACAATAAATTGTTTATAAGCCATTATCTCAGAACCTAATGACTTAATCGAAACAAAACCAAACTGTAATTTTGCAACTAAGAATACATTATTAAATTACACAATAATACTTGTAAGAATAATTATAATTGCAACGTTATTTAAATTATTTATAAAATTACCTTAAATATACCAAAGGTCAAATAGTGCAAAAATAATAACACAGAACTAATAAATAACCACTAATGAACAAAAAAAAGATCAATTAAAATTACTTGTCTAACGTATTGCAGGTATACAGAGGTTATAATATGCTTATAATCAAACCTAATATTACATAAATAAAAAATAATCCAGAAGGATACATTAGGAATTAATTATTTTAATTTGGTAGGCTTCAGCCATAGGGGGTCCCCTATAATTAATCAGAAAAGAATGTTTTTTTAGATACAAATATAGACCCAAAGAAGTACATACACGCAAACAAGTGCATCACATTCAAGAAATAAACTAAACCATCTACTAGATACTATGGAGTGTCAACGTCAACATCTAAAGTATCCACATTATAAAAATTATTGAAGACATAACAAAGAAGAATAATAAAATAAAAATTTTTGTTTCAACAAAATCTATATGTACAAGAACTAAATAATAATGTATTAAAAAAGAGAGAGAGATATAGAATAGATTTTCAATCGTTAGTCACACTACACAACTCTACACAAAGATTGTAACAGTTACCCATAGATATATAGGTTAGGTACACTTAATAATTATATAGAGTCAAAAAAAAAATTTTTTTTCAATATAGGTAATTAATCGACGAGGACGTCGATACCGCGGCCTCAGACGTGTTACGGGTGGAATATTCTAGAAAATAATAAAGCGTAGAAGTATAAGAAATATATTAAACTAAATGAATGAGCCAGTAAGAAAGCGCTGACTAGACGTCTGAAACCAGCTAGCAACAACTCGTGATCGAAAGAAATGATGACGAACTAGCCGACAAGTTAAGACCTGTAGAGAACGAACAAAGTGAAGCATGGAAAAACAGAAGCTACGAGGTAGAAACTTCTAGAAGAATAAAGAAGTGGGAAACAACGAACCCAGCAAGTATAAATACGACTGGGCGAACCATGCCGCGTCCTACTAGGCTACGAGGCACTAGAGCACCAAGAGAGATGTAGACTACTAGAACCCGACCAGAGCATAGAGAAGCACGAATCCACGATCGACGCAGCAAGGACGTATCAGCGATTTTACACCTATAGTACAGTAGACATTTCTCTCTCTCGCGACTAACGTAATAATAAATCAACCAGTTTATTTTAATTATCGTCTTATTAAATTAATTACCTTCACGCAAATTGACTACTTGGATTTACCAAGCTTAGTCGTGATAAAAAGATACCCACACTATAATAAATCAATTACGTGAAAACGTAACACAAGCATTCGATTTTTTTGATTTAAAAGTAAGAGAGTAATTATACGAATTTTTTGATTCGATTAAAAGAATCTTTGTCTCAAATAAATAATTATTTGTTTTATAAAACTATAATTGACCGTGAAAGTAATTATTTGTTTGATTCAAAGAAATTATTAAGGAGAATTGGAAAAAAAGTATTTTTTTAAAACGAAATATTGTTTGACAAATTAAAAATAATGGTTTTTTTTGTTTTGAAAAAATTGGTAATATAATCAAGTATTTGATTTTTTAATTCAGTGAGAGTAAACATACGAATTCTTCGAATCAATCAAATGAACCTTAGTTTCAAACAAATAATTATTTGTTTTATAAAACTTTATTTAACCGTTAAAAAATTTGTTTGATTCAAAGAAATTATCAAGAGGAATTTGAAAAAAGTATTTTTTTTAAAACGAAATATTGTTTGACAAATTAAAAATAATGGTTTCTTTGTTTTAAAGAATCCGGTAAAATAATCAAGCATTCGATTCTTTCATTCAGTATTAAGAGGGTGAACATATGGATTCTTTAAATTAATCAAATGAATCTTTGTTTTAAATAAATGATTAATTGTTTTATACAACTATACTTGACCGTTAAAAAAATTATTTGTTTGATTTAGAGAAATTATTAAAGAGAATTTAAGAAAAGAATTTTATAAAAATAAAATACTGATTGACAGTACCAAAAAAATTATTTTTTTTGTTTTAAAAAATTTGGTTATATAATCAACATTTGACTTTTTAATCCAGTAGTAAGAGAGTGAACATACGAATTCTTTGAATCGATCAAATGAACCTTTGTTTCAAACAAATAGTTATTTGTTTTATACAACCTTATTTAACCGTTAAAAATATTATTTGTTTGATTCAAAAAAATTATCAAGAGGAATTTGAAAAAAGTATTTTTTTGAAACGAAATATTGTTTGACAAATTAAAAATAATGGTTTTTTTGTTTTAAAGAATTTGGTAAAATAATCAAGCATTTGATTTTTTAATTCAGTAGTAAGAGAGTAAACATACGAATTTCTTGAATCAATCAAATAAACTTTTTTTTGTAAACAAATAATTACTATTTTTATAAATACTTGACCGTTGAAGAAATTATATGTTTGATTCTCAAAAAAATCATAAGGAAAATTTGAAAACAGTATTTTTTTGAAACTAAATATTGATTGACATATTTAAAAAAATGGTTTTGTAGTTCTGAAGAATTTGGTTATATAATAAAGCTTTCAATCCTCTGATTCAGTATAGTAGGAGAGTAAACATACGAATTCTCTGAATAGATCAAATGATTCCTTGTCTTAAAGAAATAATTATTTGTTTTGTATAGTCATACTTGCCTGTACAAGAAATTATTTGTTTTATACAAAGAAATTTGTAAGAAGCATTTCAAAACAGTATTGTTTCAAAACCAAACATTGAGAGAAACAAAAAAATGTTTTTTTTTAGTTTTAAAGAATATGGTAATATAATCAAGCATTCAGTTACTTAAATAGTAGTAAAATAGTAAAGATACTAATATTTTGAATTAATTAAATAAATCTTGGTTTGAAATAAATGATTCTTTGTTTTATACAATCGTACCCATCTGTTGAACAAATTATATTTTTGATTCAAGAAAATTATTTTGGTATAAAGCTTTAAATTTCGTCCGCTTGGTGGAAACCCTTTTTTTCTAAACTCGCAAGTGCAGGGAAGCCTCCTCAGTTCATATATAAGAAAATTGTAAAGTCAAACCTATTAAAGTAACGCACTGCGAGGGATTGCAATACTTGAAACGTCGTATTTCCAGCAATCTTTTAAGCAATACATCATTGCATCAACGAGCGCCATTTTTTCTGTTAATACAGTCATGACAAGAAATTCTCTCCTAAAACCTATATTAAATAATTGTAACACCAGTCAAAGTATGTCATAGAGTTCCCTATCACTTGGGCTAATTGACTCAACATGTATTATTCATTACAATACACTCATTGTACATCGCTTTTTTTGTTTATTTTTGTGCGACTCCAAAATTTTGAATGCGCAAAAAAAAATACTTGAAACGTTGATGTATCGGATATATCAATGTTTCCCTATAGGAAAACAAGTAGTAAGGGGGTCTAAATGCTAGACACATATGACGTCACAGGGGTACGAGTATTCACGCCCCGCGGACGAGTATTCCCGAGCTGGGGGTGCGCGTATGACAGATCGGTCGTCTAAGGCGGCGCCTTATCGCTCGGCCTTATCTCGCTTCTCGATAATCGGGAAATGGAATTTAGAAAAAAATAATAAATGAAAAAATGAAAAATGTTAAAATCAGTGACAGTAAATTATTGAAAAAATTATTGAAAAAATTAGTAAAATTAAATTTTTTAAGAAATAACAAGGAAGATATTGGGATTTTTTGAGAGTTTGTTACTTGGTATAATTTTAGAATATTTCAAGATTTTTCTGTTTTTAATATTTTTGATATATTACCGATTTGTATATTTTTAATGTTTGTATATTTTTATTCTATATATTTACCGATTTTCAATATTTTCCTGTATTAATATATTTACGAATTTAAAGAGCGATATTTTACGAGTAAGTGGAAAAAAGTAAAAGTGAAAAACCCTGAAAATCAACACTACATTGTACAAGTGATATATGTATATATATATATATACATATATATATATATATATATATATATATATATATATATATATACATATATGCTTTACAACTGTGTGTGCCTGTGTAACCAGCTAGTATTAACGTATAAGCGTGTGTACAACAACGAATGGAGATGTACGATTGGTGGGGGTAACAGTAGCACCAGAAATAGAATGGCCCTCTGTTAGAGCGAACGCTACACTTGTGTGGGTGCATCCATACTCTAAAACTTGGGATGTTTATATTATGACCTATATTATGCTGCACGACCAGTGCATTCGCTCTCGACTACATCGCTTACCCGCTCTCTCTCTCTCTCTCTCTCATCGTTCTCCTTGTCGGAAAAGCCGAAGTACGTCGTACGGTGCCGAAGACTACCGAGACTATGCCCTATAGAATACCCAATGACCGTCTTGCCCGGTATCTCCGGCCTTTTATATCGACTTTAACATGCACCTTATGCTTAGATGGTGTATGCGTTACACCAATGTATGAAAATACTTCCCTCAATTGATTATTAAAAAAAATATATTGTAATATACAATTCATTTTACACCATATTCCTTTTTTTAGATGATAGAAAATTTTCGCAGATAATGAAAACTTAAGAGGCGGCCATATAGTTCTGTCCTTGTCTAATCTAAATTTTCGTTATAATGACTGAACTAAATATTTTTATACAAAAGTAAGGGCAGAGCCCAATAGATTTAGGGATGAACATGCGATTCTATTCTATGAAAAAATATAAAATTTTCATTAGTTTTCGAGTTAAGTCTGAAACAGAAAAAGAGTTGAACACTTCAATCAAATTTAACTCTTTTCCGTTTCAGACTTCACTGAAAACTAATGAAAATTTTATATTTTTCCATAAAAAAAGAATCGTCTGCTCATCCTTAAATCTGTTGGACTCTGCCCTTACTTATGTATAAAAATATTCAATTTAGTTAGAATAACGAAAATTTAGATTAGACAAGGACAGAACTATACGGCCTCCTCTTAATACTTTTCTTTTTAAACACTCAACATGCGAAATATTGACTGAGATGGTCAAAAAATTTTAACCATGTGTCGTTAAATACTTCGCATGTTGAGCGTTTAAAAGTAAAAGTATGCGACAAGACGGAATTGAAAATTTTTAAAGGATGTTCTAAGGGTGTAATAAAATCCATATGCTACCCTATCCCACCCCCACATAAACTTTTTTTGGTAAGTTATAAAAAATGAAAAATAGATGGGTAAAGGATTTTTTTCGATTTTGTCTATTTTCATTCGTAAATATTTTTCCAAAAATACTAGACGTCAGACTGATTTTTTGGGTCCACTATCTTAGATATTATCTAGTTTAAAATATTTTTTTCTAAAAAAACGTTAAAATGATTTTAAATTTATTTTGTTTTTTTAAAACTTTAATTTTTGCGTTGTACTTAGAATATAACGCGTGGGAGGTGAGCCTTCTCCCAGGCAGAATAGTCTTGTTATGGAACGATATAGTGAGTACGATAGCTAACAGGGTCATAAAAGTTTTCACGTGTAAAAGAGTGAGAGAATTTGCGGGGGTGTGTAATTACGTGTATTTCGCAACCAGAGAGAAAATGAGGAAGAATCGTCATATGTCGTGATGCGAAAAGTGCTGAAGAAAAGTATTGTTCACATCATAAGAAAATGATGGGATAATACTGCAGATTATACCACATGACGAACTTGGACCATCCTGATCCTGAACACAATCACGGTATGCACGTCGGATTAGTAGCGTTTGTCGAGCTATATGCACGAGAATGCTATGTACGTTATTTCAGCATAGTGCGCGATGATAATCACGCCCGTTGGAATAGGAGACTGGAATACGTTAGCAAAGATTACCGGTTAGACGTGAATAACCGTATAGTCAATATAAACGACGAAAGAAGTGTAAACGGGAGATACGCTCATAGTGTTATAAACCTCTCTACCTATTATGAAAAAAGATAAGCCAGAAAAATCCAGCGTATTTAAAAAGTCGTGGCTACAGATAAAAAAAGTGTTCTATGCAGTATCGGTGAGATACCATAAAACAGAGTTTAGAATGGTACCATTCAAGCTTGCGATTAAATGGAATAGCCTAATTACAGCTATCTGTAAAGGGATGAAAAAATGATAACATGCAGTTTTGTGAACCGGTGTGAGTGTCAAATCACCGGATTCGAACAACACTTCAGTCTCAGAATATGCGGCAGAGCTGTCTACGGATATGGTAATATTTGTAGCCAACAAAAAAACTTGGAAGAACTGTTCTTAAACGCGACGCAAATGCTGGATACCGACTATGGTATCGAACAAGGTATTGTGGTATTTGTTGAAATAACAATGCTCAATAAATTCAAATCAATTTTTAATTACGTAGAGGATCCTCTACGTAATTATACACGAGAAGCGTTAGAAGCTGCAAGTTACGAGTATGATTTAGATCGTAACTACACGATCTATAAAAAGTTTGAGGCACAGGATGATGCGTTTGCAGAAAAAGAAGAAGAAGAAGCGTGAGAGGAAGAAGAAAATAATAACATGCAGATACAGTATGAGAATCGCATGGAGGAAACGTGGGATCCCATGGAGGAAACGTGGGATACCAGCAACGAAAGTGAATGGTGATAGTGTGTGTGTGTGTGTGTGTGTGTGTGTGTGTGTGTGTGTGTGTGTGTGTGTGTGTGTGTGTGTGTGTGTGTGTGTGTGTGTGTGTGTGTGTGTGTGTGTGTGTGTGTGTGTGTTAATTTTAAGTTTTGTATGTATATTTTAAAAACTTTTTATTTTTAGTTTTAATTTAATTATATGTTAATTTTAAGAATTTTAGTTTTAGTTTAATTGTTTGTGTGTGTGTGTGTGTGTGTGTGTGTGTGTGTGTGTGTGTGTGTGTGTGTGTGTGTGTGTGTGTGTGTATTAATTTTAAGTTTTGTGTGCGTATTTTAGAAACTTTTTATTTTTAGTTTTAATTTAATTATATGTTAATTTTAAGAATTTTTGTTTTAGTTTAATTGTGTGTGTGTGTGTGTGTATTAATTTTAAGTTTTGTGTGTGTATTTTAAAAACTTTTTATTTCTAGTTTTAATTTAATTATATGTTAATTTTAAGAATTTTAGTTTTAGTTTAATTGTTTGTGTGTGTGTGTATTAATTTTAAGTTTTGTGTGTGTATTTTAAAACTTTTTACTTTTAGTTTTAATTTAATTATATGTTAATTTTAAGAATTTTAGTTTAATTGTGTGTGTATGTGTTTTAATTTTAAGATCCGGTTGTATCTAAAAAACTTTTATGTTTTAGTAAAAAATCTGTAAAAAATTTTTTTTAAAATAAATGAATAAAACTTAGCGAATGTGGTTATTTATTTCAGCAACCTCTTTCTTTAATTTTTTTAAAAGATTTTTCTTGCGTGAATTGAAACTTAGTTATTTTTTAAGTAGTATATATATATATATATATATATATATATATATATATATATAATTAAAATTTGCTAGATAAATATATTTTCTTTTTTAACGATTAAGTAGAGGGAAAACTTTCTCTCAACACTCGAACGATTGGTAAACATATGTAGCTAGAGAAGTCGAAGGTAGCGGTGTAGAAGCTAATAAAGCGGTACGTACCTTCTTTCAGGTCAGAATTTTTACAACCACTAACATCATAATAGTATTTATTACATTTTTATCTGTTTACACTTTTTTTTCGTTTTAAAATTTTTCTTTCGTTAATTTAAAGAATAAAAATATTTCTTTACAGTTTTTCATTTTAAAATTTTTCTTGCTTTAACTTGAAGAATAAAAAATATTTCTTTGCAGTTTTTTCGTTTTAAAATTTTTCTTTCGTTAATTTAATGAATAAAAAATATTTCTTTACAGTTTTTCGTTTTAAAAATTTTTTTTTTGTCAATTTAAAGAGTAAAAAATGTTTCTTTACAGTTTTTCGTTTTTAAAATTTTTTTTTCGTCAATTTAAAGAGTAAAAAATATTTCTTTACACTTTTTCGTTTTTAAAATTTTTCTTTCATTAATTTAAAGAAAACATCTTTCATTAATTTTATAATAGAAAATTTATATTTTCGTAAATATTGTAAAATTATTGTAACTTTAAATTCTTTTTTTATAATTTCGTTTCTTATTTCAGTTTTAAAATAGTAAATTTATTTACTAGATAAGTAAAGACAGTTCTGGATATCTCTCCAATCATCATGTGGGACCCAAACAAGTAAAGGGATGACGCCACAAAGTGTTCATGTTTGCTACTGATAAATATTTTAATAAAATAATATATACAATTTGTAACGCGGTTTTTTTTCGTCTTTTAATAAAATTTTTTTTTCGTGTCTTAAGAGGAGGCCGTATCATTCTGTCCTTGTCTAATCTAAATTTTCGTTATTATAAATAAACAAAATATTTTCATAGGAAAGTAAGACAACCGCCCAATAGAGCAAAAGACAAGCAAACGATTCTTTTCTATGAAAAAATATGAAATTTTTATTATTTTTCGAGTAAAGTCTGAAACGGAAAAACAATTGAATCAACTCAATCAAGTTCGATTGTTTTTCCGTTTCAGACTTCACTTGAAAAATAATTAAAATTTCATATTTTTTCATAGAAAAGAATCGTTCGCTTGTCTTTTGCTCTATTGGGCGGTTGTCTTACTTTTCTATGAAAATATTTAATTTATTAATAATAAAGAAAATTTAGATTCGACAAGGACAGAATGATACGGCCCCCTCTTAATGAGAGATCGAAGATGTTGTTTATATTCACATCTTCTCTCTCACTCCAAGACTACCTTTTATCTCTTTCTATCCTCTTAAAACTTAACAGAACGAAAATGTTAATTACCTTACCGCACACTCAAACGCTGCATACACATACACTTCAGGAACACGCCATTAAAACCTAGAGTACTAATCCACCTGGTTGTTGATTTTCTTATTCCCGGTGCTGATGCTTAAAACCCGTCAACCAGTAACACGTAAGACCGTGTTTTGGAAGTTATGCCCAGGTGGAGACACTCACTAACACAAACCAAGGCACATATACACACATGGTTGCACACACGTCACTCACGATTCACGACGAAAGCATCGAGCAGACGACTATCACTACCACACCTCCAGGAGGTGGCGAAGCGGCGCCGACGGCAAAATATATACAAACACGTGCTCGCGCGAACATGCTATTGTGGCGCTCGCGTAGAGTTAATTAAAAAGTAGAAAGAGAGAGAGATATATAGAAATAGACTGAGAGAATAATTAAAGTCGATAAAGTATGATAAACGCATATGGTAAAAAGATAGCGTATATATAAAAAACTTAATTATAATAGAAAGAGATGCTAGATTAACAGATAGGAATCGAAATGAGTCACATTATAGGTGGCGCGTAAAGACTAAAGATATTTAAACATAATTTAAATAATAACTTCTATTTGTTTGTTGTAAATACATTTTTGTATATTTTTATAGATGGCGCTACAGTACAAATAAATAAAATAACTGTGTAATTATACGAAATAATTAAAAATGAAAATAGTTAACAGAATAAACCCGATCCAAAAGGTTAGCTATAAAAATATAGCTAAAAAATAGTTGAATATATAGCTGTATCGAGCTGTATTTACAGCTATATCGATGTGTTTTTTTTAGCTGTTTTTATAGTTAAAAATGTACTTAATTTTATAGTTAATAATTTCGTTAGCTACCAAAAATATTAATAGCTACTTTTTAACTATATTTTATAGCTATTATTATAGTTAAAAAAAATACTTAAATTTTTAGTGTATTATTTATACCTGGTCAAGAAAGGTTAGCTGTAAAATATAGCTAAAAAAATAGTTAAATATATAGCTGTATCGTGCTCGTTTTACAGCTGTATCGATGTGTTTTTTAGCTATCTTTTATAGTTAAAAATGTACTTAATTTTATAGTTAATAATTTCGTTATACCGAAAATATTAATAGCTACTTTTCAACTATATTTTATAGCTATTATTATAGTTAAAAAAACACTTCAATTTTTTAGTACTAGGTGTTTTTTTAACTATAATAATAGCTATAAAATATAGTTGAAAAAGTAGCTACTAATATTTTTCGGTATAACAAAATTATTAACTATAAAATTAAGTACATTTTTAACTATAAAAAACAGCTAAAAACACATCGATATAGCTAAAAAAAACGAGCACGATACAGCTATATATTTAACTATTTTTTAGCTATATTTTATAGCTAACTTTTTTGACCGGGATTACAATATATTAATAGCTAGATATTTAACTATACTTTATAGCTGAAAATAAATGGTTTTTTAGATATCTTTATAGTTGAAAACATACCTAAATTTTTAGTTGATAATTTTGGTTATTACTCATAGATATTTAGCTGAAAAAACATAAATATCGCTATAATATAAATAAATATAGCTGTATTTTACTTATATTATTAGCTGTTTTTATAGATTTTTTTTGACCGAGAACAGCTGAAAATATAACTGTAATTTAAATTGTATTTTTAGCTGTTTTTTAGCTATATTTTTAACAATTTTTTTAGCTAAATATTATTAAGTAGCTTTCATTTATACTCGAGTTTATTTATATTGTCCTTCCTACCTTCGCTGTAAATTGATTAACCTATATACATACACTAAATCTAAGTAATAACTCGCAGGGGTCGCTAGAAAATACGCGCGCATTTTTAGTAACGGTAAGATGGATCGGTCTTATGAACTAAAGTGTACTCAACTCTCACCACTTGCGGGAGTTGGACACAAATTTCAACGCGTCAAAAACGTTTAGCTAAAAAAATTAGCTAAAAATTAAGCTTAAAATATAGCTGTTTTGACTCGTTGAAATTTGTGTCTAACTCCCGCAACTGGTGAGAGTTGAGTACACTTTGTATATAAGACCGATCCATCTTACCGTTACTAAAAAATGCGCGCGTGTTTTCTAGCGACCCTCACGAGTTATTACTTAGATTTAGTGTATGTATAGGTTAATCAATTTACAGCGAAGATAGGGAGGACAATATAAAATAAACTCGAGTATATCTGAAAGCTACTCTAATAATATTTAGCTAAAAAAATTGTTAAAAATATAGCTAAAAAACAGCTAAAAATACAATTGAAATTACAGTTATATTTTCAGCTGTTCTCGGTCAAAAAAAACATCTATAAAAACAGCTAATAATATAAGTAAAATACAGCTATATTTATTTATATTATAGCGATATTCATGTTTTTTCAGCTAAATATCTATGAGTAATAACCAAATTATCAACTAAAAATTTAGGTATATTTTCAACTATAAAGGATATCTAAAAACCATTTATTTTCAGCTATAAAGCATAGTTAAATATCTAGCTAATAATATATTGTAATCCCGGTCAAAAAAAGTTAGCTATAAAATATAGCTAAAAAAATAGTCAAATATATAGCTGTATCGTGCTCGTTTTACAGCTATATCGATGTGTTTTTTAGCTGTTTTTATAGTTAAAAATGTACTTAATTTTATAGTTAATAATTTTGTTATACCGAAAATATTAATAGCTACTTTTTCAACTATATTTTATAGCTATTATTATAGTTAAAGAAACACCTAGTACACTAAAAATTGAAGTGTTTTTTAATAATTTAATAACCAACTTATCAACTAAAAATGTAGGTATATTTTCAACTATGAAGGATATCTAAAAAACCATTTATTTTCAGCTATAAAGTATAGTTAAATATCTAGCTATTGATATATTGTAATAAATACACTAAAAATTTAATTATTTATTTTAACTATAATAATAGCTATAAAATATAGTTGAAAAAGTAGCTATTAATATTTTCGGTATAACGAAATTATTAACTATAAAATTAAGTAAATTTTAACTATAAAAAACAGCTAAAAAAACACATCGATATAGCTGTAAATACAGCTCGATACAGCTATATATTTAACTATTTTTTTAGCTATATTTTACAGCTAACCTTTTTGACCGGGTATAAATACACTAAAAAATCAAGTGTTTTTTAACTATAATAATAGCTATAAAATATAATTGAAAAAGTAGCTATTAATATTTTCGGTATAACGAAATTATTAACTATAAAATTAAGTACATTTTTAACTATAAAAACAGCTAAAAAAACACATCGATATAGCTGTAAATACAGCTCGATACAGCTATATATTTAACTATTTTTTAGCTATATTTTACAGCTAACCTTTTTTGACCGGGAAGACTCAAGCGAATCTAAAAATAACAAATAATCAGAAATTATTGTTTATAATATTAATTAATGTTCGTTTATGAAACTTTTATTGTAATGAGACAAAAATTAATTATTTATAGAGAAAATAAGATAAACTGTAATCAAATTAAGCGCGCAGATGGCGTAACCTGTAAAGTGTAAAAATACTACACTAGTAATAGGAAGTAACATGTAATTTGACTAGCGAGTAGTAAACTACACCAGAATATAATGATAAAAGAACTTTATTTGATTAGCGAGTCGCGAGATAGAAAAAGATAATATATAGGTAATAACAAGAGTAAAAAGAGAGCAATAAAGAAGGAGAAGCCACTGATGCTCAGCGTTCCTTCCTTCTTCTTCGTGCTTCATTATCGTTTCGTTAGCCTTGCTGCACAGTTACCTTATAACATTTTTTTTCTAAAAGCTACTTTGGTACTTGTTACTTTGTTAATTGTTACTTCTTAAAGTTATCATTATTCAATTATCATTGTTAAGTTTCTCTCGGTCGTTGTTAAGAATTAAAGACTATTGTTATTAAGTTTCTCTTGTTATTTGTTAATTAAATTCGGTTGCGCGGGGATATTTATATCAGTCGCCAAAGCCGGCCATTGTACCAGGGGCTTGTAGCAGCGATCACCAGCCATCTTGATAGATTATATACAAGGATTTTCGGGGTTTTGAGGTTGTTCCTTTGGATTGAGAGATTATTAAAGGATGGCTGAAGTAGAGCGTAGCAACGAGCAAAAAGGTATAATTTGTATTAAAATATTATTTTTTTTAATTTGTGATAAAGAAGCTAATAGTGCGCGAAGTTAAAAAAAAAAATTTCTCTCTCTCGTATCGAATTAATAGTAGCGTATACATTAATTGAATTTGCTGCTATTATTTAATAACCAAGAGATTAGAAATGTAATTAGTTCTCTTTCTGTCGGGATTCTTGAAGGTTCTAGCGGAAAATTCACGGCAGGCTATACAAATGGCCACGTGGTTCCCTAACCTAAAAATAATTCGTGGTCATCATTGTAACGTAGCGAAAATTTAAAGAGTTTATTTTATTTAAATAGTGAGATTAAATTTGTTATTAAAGTGAATAGTGAAAATTAATTGTGATATTTCTTTTTTTTGTATTCCTAACCTAAAATATCGAAGTGTAAGAAGAGATTCGGCAACTTAATAAGTGATATTCCTAAAAATAAAAACTATTTCTTTCTATTGAATTATATTTGATAAAAATGCCATCTCAGTTATTTATAATTTAAAAGTAATATTCAAAAACTAATTCTAGAAACTTTACTTTATATTCTATTACTTAATTTGTATGTCTTATTGAACTTATAAAATCATCCAATTATTATCAAGTTAGTATTAATATTCGAAAGTGATTAAGGATTTCTTTTATTGGTGGAAATTCTAACCGTGTGATCAATTCATAAAGGATAGTTGTTTGACAAACTCTTTGGAAATTATTTTTTCTTAGATAGTTTTTCTTGGATTTAAAAGTAACCTTCTCAAAATCAAAGAGATAGTAAAATATTAAAGTCGAATAATTAAAATTATATTAAAAATTAAAAAGTCAACGTAATTTAGTTTCGAATATATATATATATATATATATATATATATATATATATATATATATGAAATATATATTAAATTGGCTACAGAATACATAACCTCGCTTCTACAAACGCCTACTGAAGATTAGAGAGAGGAAGACTCAGAAGAAACTCGATACTAGCGCCACCAATTGGAGAATTGCGTAATCTGGGATATGCACTGCTGTCCGAGCCCTACCCTTACATAACCTAAAATATATATTGAGCACGTGTTGCATCCGTTACTCAATTTTTTTTTAATACTAAATAGATTCAAATTATTATTATTGCTTACTAGTTTAAACTAATAATTTTCTTCTCTATAATTTAATATATATTTTAATTGGTTTCAATATTTTCTTATTATTTCAATTCGATCTAGATTTATTTAAAGAAATTGTCTATGGCTTAATCTAAATTCTATTAATTAAATTACTTGAAGTTTATTTAGTGAATTTCACTCCTATAATTAGATATTTGTTAACTTATTTATTAGTGATCTTATAATTGATTAGAATATTAAAGGTAGAGTACTTAATTTCCTTGTTATATTATTATTATTAATTTTGTAGGCTGGTAAATCTCAGAATTTGGGAATTATAAGCCAATTATTATTTCGTATTTAATTAGATATATTTATAATATCCCAAATAAAACCACCCTTACAAATTACAATAATCAAACAGCGTCTCTGTAAGCCAGTGGAGGTGCTCGCGGCCGGCGCGTCTCAAACTGCTAGCGGTGAAATAAGAAAGCTAGTCGCGGGTTTGTAAGGTTGATAACCGCGCGCGAGTAAGCGGGCGGCTTAAAGAGCAAGCTAGATACGATAAGGCTTACGAGCGTGCGCGTGCGCCTATCAGCTGTATGAGCGACGGCTCACGACCAGCGCTGCTTGAAGCTATCTGATACGCTTGGGACTCTCGCGTTATCTCTCTCTAAGGCTCAAATTGCGTTACTAACAGCTCCAGTTTATAGCTTAGTAGTTTACACTAAACTCTGAAAGACATCATACCCTACTAGCTGCGGGAGATAAGTTAAAACTTATAGTTCACGAGTTGTCAAAATAAATAGACGAAGAAATAAAAATACGTCTTAACGCGCTGTCGACACAAGTGTTTTTCTTTTAATATGATTTCATTACTAAACATTAAAAAATCGTCATCATACAAATTTAATAGATAAAGTGAAAAATGTACGGATCTCGCATTTTTCATCTCCATCGCCTTTTACGTGCAGTTACCCCCGGTAACATAGTCTGCCAAGCAAGCGATTACATGACTTCCGACACGCAGGAATTGCAGCAAAAATTGCACCAGACACGTCCAAGCATGAGCTAGTGCAGCAGAATTGCGACAGAATTGCAATAGGATCTGCCAGCCTTAAAAGCTGTGAGCACAAGTGCATAAGAATTGCGCAAGACTTGCGTAATCGTCTGCCCGCCAGACACGTAGCACTGCCGTCCAAAGTGAGAAACCTTAACTCCAATGGGATTCCAAATGTAGTTAACCACTTTTACACTTTGGACGGCAGAGCAGACATGCGCCAGTTTTCAACGGAATAATTGTGTCAGAAGTCGCAAGCAGATTGCATAAACTTTGAACTTTTCAGCTGTCAGACAAGTGCGCGAGAATTGCGCTAGACTTGCGTAATCGTCTGCCCGCTAGACGAGTGCAGTAGACGCGCGCAATTTCTCAACGGAATAATTGCGTAAGAACTGCACACAAAATTGCATGAACTTTGAATTTTCAACCGTCAGACGAGTGCGCAAAAATTGCACGAGACCTGCGTAATCGTCTGTCCGCGAAACAAGTACATCAGATATGCGCCAGTTTTCAACAAAATAATTGTGTTAGAAGTGCGCACGCAGATTCCGCATGAAGTTTAAATTTTCCAGCTGTGAGACAAGTGCAGAAGAATTCCATAAGATTTGCGTACTCCTCTACCCGCCAGACGAGTGCAGCAGACATGCGCCAGTTTTTCAACGAAATAATTGTGTCAGAAGTGCAAGGCAGATTGAATGAACTTTGAATTTTTCAGCCG
This sequence comes from Anastatus disparis, assembly GCA_017163975.1. Taxonomy (NCBI): domain Eukaryota; kingdom Metazoa; phylum Arthropoda; class Insecta; order Hymenoptera; family Eupelmidae; genus Anastatus; species Anastatus disparis. Next base: position 1,827,989 of record JAFFSR010000356.1, read on the forward strand.
TTAGACAAGTGCGCGAGGATTGCGCAATAGTCTGCCCGCCAGACAAGTGTAGCAGACATGCGCAAGTTTTTCAAGAAAATTTGCGGCAGAAGTGTGCTACGCTGGATTGCATGAAGTTTGAATTTTACATCCGTGAGACAAGTGCAGAAGAATTCCGTCTTGGGTAATCGTCTGCCTGCCAGACGAATGCAGCAAACGAGCGCAAGCTTTCAACGAAATAATTGTTGTAGAAGTGCGCAAGCAGATTGAATGAGTTAGAATTTTTAGCCGTCAGACAAATGCACAAGATTGCACAAGACCTGCGTAAACGTCTACCCGCCCGACGAATGCAGCAGGAACGCGCCAGTATTTAACGAAAAAAGCGCCGGTATGGCACGCAGATTGCAGGAAGTTTGAATTTTTCAGCCGTCAGACGAGTGCACAAAAAATGCACGAGACCTGTCACGTAATCGTCTGTCCGCGAAACAAGTGCAGCAGACATGCGCCAGTTTCCTGGGAAAATTGCGTTAGAAGTGCACGCAGATTGTATGAAGTTTGAATTTTACGGCTGGAGACAAGTGCAGAAGAATCCCATAAGATTTGCGTACTCGTGTCTGCCCGCCAGACGAGTACAGCAGACGAGTGCAAGTTTTAACCGAATAATTGCGTCGAAGTCTGCGCAGATTGCATGAAGTTCGGAATTTTCGCCATCAGACCAGTGCACAAGAATTGCACAAGACTTGCGTAATCGCCTGCCAGCTTAAAGAGGGCAGCAGGAACGCGCCAGTATTCAACGAAAAAGCGCCAGAGTGCGCACGCTGATTGCAGGAAGTTTGAATTTTACAGCCGTGAGACAAGTGCAGAGAATTCCTGCGAAGTCTTGCGTAATCGTTCACCGCCAGACAATTACAGCAAACGAGCGCAAGCTTTCAACGGAATAATTGTCCAGAAGTGCGCTCGTAGATTGCATGAAGTTTGAATTTTTAGCCGTCCGACAAATGCACAAGAATTCGCACAAGACTTGCGTAAACGTCTACCCGCCTGACGAATACAGCAGGAACGCGCCAGTATTCAACGAAAAGAGCGCCGAAGTGCGCACGCAGATTGCAGGAAGTTTGAATTATCCAGCCGTCAGACGAGTGCACAAGATATGCGGAAGACTTGCGAAATCGTCCGCCCTCAGATATGTGCAGCAGACATGCGCCAGTTTTCAACGAAATAATTGCGTCAGAAGTGCGCACGCTGATTGCATGAAGTTTAAATTTTTACAGTTGTGAGACAAAGTGCAGAAGAATTCTCTATAAGACTTCGTACTCGTCTGCCAGCCAGACGAGTGCAGCAGACGAGTCAAGATTTTAACCAAATACTTTGCGTCAGAAGTGGCGCACGCAGATCGCATGATGTTTGAATTTTTCAGTCGTCAGACAAGTGCACAAGAATTGACAAGACTTGCGTAATCGTCACCCGCCAGACTAATGCAGCAGCCAATTGCCAGTTTTTAACGTAAAAATTGCGTCAGAAGTGCGCAAGCAAATTGCATGAACTTTGAATTTTTTAGTTTGTCAGACGAGTGCACAATATTTGCACAAGACTTACGTAATCGCCTGCCCATCAGGCGAGTGCAGCAGTCTTGTTTAATATTTTATAGGAAGAATTGCGTTAAAATTGTACCCGCAAATCGCAAATGATTTCCGATTTTCTAGCCGTCAGACGCGTGCAAAAGAATTTCGAGACACTTGCGTAATTTTTTTGACCAACAGACGAGTCAGCAGTCATCTGTGAATTTTTATAACAAGTATGGCGTTAGAATTGTACACGCAGATTCCTAAGAACATTTACTTTTCTAGCCGTCAGACGCGTGCAAAAGAATTTCTTGAGACTTGCGTAATTCTCTACGCGTCAGACGAGTGCAGCAGTCATGTGTACATTTTTATAACGAGAATTACGTTAGAATTGCAAACTCTGATTTCAAGAACATTTAATTTTTTCAACTGTCAGACGTGCTTAAAAGAATTTCGTGAGATTGCGTAATTTTCTGCTCCGTCAGACGAGTGCGCAGTATGTGTACATTTTTATAACGAGAATTGCGTTAGCAAACTTGATTTCAAGAACATTTAATTTTTCAACTGTCAGACGTGCTTAAAAGAATTCCGTGAGACTTGCGTAATCGTACTGCTCATCCGAAAGAGTGCAGCAGTCATGTGTGAATTTTTATAACAAAATTGCGTTAAAACTGCACACACGCAGATTTTAAGGAACATTTAATTTTTTAGCTGTCAGACGCGTTCAAAACAATTTCACGAGATTTGCGCTAATCTTCAGACGAGTGCAAACAGTCTTGTTTAATAATCTATGTACAGAATTGTGTTAGAATTGCACCCCGCGAATTGAAAAAGCTGTTGATTTTCTAATTGTCAGCCGCGTATCGAATAATTTTTTCAGGACTTGCGCAATTGTAGGCTCTTCAGACGAATGCGACAGTCATATGTGATTTTTCATTGAAGAATTACGTTAGAATTGCAAACGCAGATTGAACGACTTTTGGATTTTGTAGCTGTTAGAAGTATCTACGCGATTTGGTAAAGACTTGAGGAATGGCCTGGCACTGTTAGACGAGTGCAGCAGTCATACGTGAATATTGATAGAATGGATAGAGTTAGAATTGCCTACGCAGATTGCTGAAAACCTCCTATTTGTTAGCCGTAATATTCATTAACGTTCTTGTGTAACGAGATAGACCTGAAGTAGTTCTCTGATTGGTGAATACAGCTGGTGTCGTTCGTCAGACTCTTACAGAAAACCCCCAGTTAGACGGAAACACAGGGATTTCCAAAAACTTGCACCATAAAGGCATGAGTATCATAGAGAATTCTTCTAATACACAACATTTTTTAAAAATTTGTTTGCCGATGTCTACTGGACCCATTGCTTCACAGTGGTTAATCATATGATGCTATGTTGTTTTTTGCACATCTTATCTCATATCTTCATATCTTGTGATAAGAGTTATGTAGTTTCCATAGAGCAATCAATTTTGAGCTTTTTTTAGGCTGGGGGTTGCTCCTGAACGATTTACCATATATTGTTGTTTTTGTTTAGCATATATAAATTAAGGTACCAAACAAAGATAGTACTATATAGTTTATCACTTTGAGCAAGGGGCCTGAATATACAGACCCAACTGAGTAACGGATGATATCAACTGTTTTTTTTCATCGTGAGAGACAAAAATAGAATGGTATTTGGAGAGCAGTCATTACTTGAGTTGGCCTATGAAATCAAGCTTCAACTAAACTCATTTACGTTTATGCTTATTTTCTGTTACAGATTATAAATTTAGTGAACTTCACGTACAAAAATTTAAATTTTGTACCGCGTAACATTATTGAAAAAAGAAACTTAAGTTTGAGCCCTATTTTGGCTAAGTGACACATTGATCTGTTAGTTGTTTGTTTTTCAATGTAATCCTGAGCTTCTGTTCAAACAAATTGTTTATAGAATAATTCACTCTAAAATAATCAATAGTATGTCGATTGGTACTCATTAAAAAAATATTCACGCAATTACACTTATTTTTTGTATAGTATTTATATATTAATTTTCTTTTTTATATATTTCTATTCATTTTAGCGGATGTCAGCGAGAAAACTTTTGTTTTGCAGGGTTGCATTCTTCGCTCGTGGACACATTCACACATTGTATTTATCCAAATCAAAAATAAATACCAACGTCATTACAATTATTGTTAGTAAGTATTCACTTTTATCATCATGTATTTTTATTTTTATTTAACCGATTGAAAAATGTAATTCTTTATTTTACAGGTTGGATTTTATCACGTGTGGGCACATTCATGTTTAATTTCATCAGATTATCAGTATTTTGACAATTCGGATTTATTTTAAAGCTATTTTTTGAAGTCATGTTTATTTAATATTATTTCAAAAGTAAGTTTATTTTTAAAAATTATAAAGTTAATAAAAATTTTTCAATTTTTTAATTTTTTTTTTTCCTCAATTTTTACCATTTCATATTTTTCCTTTTTGATTTATTTTTGTAAGGCATCATATTAAGGTATAATTTCTGTTTTCTTAATTAGAATATTTCATGAAAAAAAACAATAGTCTCTTTATTTTAAAATATGTAGAATTAAATCATTTCTCATAATCACCAATTAATGCAACTAAAAATCTCATCTATTTACTGTAAACTTTATTTTTAAGTATTCATCAACATATATTGTAAAACTATCATAACTGCTTTAGAATAATTATATCTTTATACTTTACTAATTCTTAAAAGAAATTCAATGATGAATACCCATATAAACATGTGAATTCAAATATAGGTTTTATCAGTTTTATGAATAAAATGCCATTTTAGTAACAGGCTTTAACGCATTTCCTTAGGTCTGATCTTTTCAAACATTGGAGTGTATCTAAGTATTTTATATTGATTAAAAAGTCAAGAATTATCAATAGATCTTCTTCTACATAAATCCCTTCAATATGTGGAAGCGTTTTATTCTCAAGATGGAAATGATGTTAAGAAAATAATAATGGTTGATTGTATTTTATTTTTATATACTTCATATAATGATAATTAATTCTCAGTTATCATTTTAATTTATAGTAATTTGGCTTTATTTCGCAAATAAATTTAAGATTTAAAACCTAGAATAATTTGTGTTCTTTCCAATTTCTATGTAAATTAATATTTAATTTTCCACACCAATTGTGTTACAATTTCTGGTTGCCCCACCTGCTCCAATCTGTCTGCTGCAAATTTCAATGTTCCGCTACTGGACCAATCGTCTGCTGTAATGTATGGTTAAGTATGCGCCCATATCGTATATCAGCATGGTTTAACATTGCAATTTCTAGCTGCAACTCTGATTTCCATTCTAGTGCACGCGTCTGCTACGATTCTGGAGAGCTTCCCGCGCATGTAATCGTGCATTCGCCTCGTTTTATACTGCGATTTATAGCCGCAACCTGGTAGATTTCTGATGGACGCATCTCTGCAATTGTCTGCCGAAATTCCCGTGAACTTCGCCGTTTGTCGTCATGGATCTGCACGTAGTTTTATATGCAGTTGCAGCTATAACCTGGTGTCCAATTTTGGTGGACGCATCTGCTACAATTGTCTGCTGAAATTCTGGTGAACCTGCGCTTGTTGTCATGCATCTGCTTCGTTTTATATTGCGATTTGCAGCTGCAATTCTGGTGCGATTCTGATGGACGCGTCTGCTGCCATCGTCTGCTCTAATTCTGGGTGGAGCTCTGCCACATGTCGTCATGCACCTGCTTGGTTTATATTGCGATTTTCAGCTGCGAATTCATGGTGCAATTGTCAATGGACGCGTCTGCTGCAATCGTCGTGCGTTCATTCCGTCGAGCATCTGCCGCGTTTTCAGCGCGTCTGCCGTTTTATATTGTGTTTTCGTGCCACGAATCCTGGTGCAATTCTGTTGGAAGCAGCATCTGCTGCACTGATCTGCTCTAATTCTGGTGAGCTTCGCCACATGTCATGTCACACGCACCGCTTTAGTTTTGCTATTGCGATTTTCAGCTGCAATTCTGGGTGCAATTCTCATGGACGCGTCTGCTGCATCGTCTGCTGCAATTTGTCGAGCATCTGCCGCGATGTTTTCATGCATCTGCTTCGTTTTATATTGCGGTTACAGCTGCAATTTCTGGGTGCAAATGTCCGGGAAGCGCATCTGGCTGCATCAGTCTGCTCTAATTCTGGCGACCTCTGCCACATGTCGTAGTGCACCTGCTTCGTTTTATATTACGATTTACAACTGCGCACTCTGGTACCTAGTCTGATGGACGCGTCTGCCTGCAACTCGTCTGCTGCAATTCTGGCGAGCTTCTGCCACATGAATCATGCATCTGCTTGGCTCGATATGAATTACGCTCGCTGCGAGTCTGGTGCAATTTTGGTGGGACGCATCTGCTACAATCGTTTGCTGCAATTCTGTCAAGCATCTGCCGCATGTTTTTCGTCATCAACCGTTTATACTTCGATTTTGCAGCTGCAATTTTGATGCATTTTCCGGCTGGACGCATCTTCTGCCATTGTCTGCTGAAATTCGCGAGCTATGCCGCTTGTCGTCGTGGCATCTGTGTTTTATATTGCAAGTTGCAGTCGTAATTCTGGAGCAATTCTGATGGACGCGTCTGCTGCAATTCGTCTGCTACGAGTCTGGCGAGCTTCTGCCGTATGTCGTCATGCATCTGCTTGGTTTGGTTTGCAATTACCTGCTACAAGTCTGGTATTGTTCTGGTGCACGCGATCTGCGCTTACTGTCCACTCAGTTGTAGCGAGCTTTGGTCGCATGTTGTCATACATCTGCCAAGTTAGATATTACAATTACCTGCGCAATTTAGCGCAATTCTGGTGTATGCGTTTGGTTTTATTGCTGCCGTAAGTCTGATTGATGTCTGCTATATTTTACATGCGTAATCGTGTGAGCACCATGTTTATGTAGGAATTCGGAAGCAATCTTCATACACCAATTGTAGTTAAGCAGAAACGCGCCTGATTGGGAAATAGATTTAAGCAATTTCCCATGCAATTCTCATGCAATCGAATTGCGACAAATTGCACCAAATTTCAATCACCATATTACCTGGGATGACGAAGATATTCAATATAATTCGTTGAAAAGAAATGTATTATTACTATGGTGTTGCAAATTGTAAATTTTGATACAGATAAAACTCAAAACTTCCGAAATTGCTGACACAATTGTATTTGAAACAATTTAAAACATCAGAATTAAAAAGTAAGTATATTCAGTAAATAATTTTATAATAAATTTAATAAATTTACTAACAATATTTTCCTTTTAGTCTCGAATGGATATAGCAATCAAGTGTAGAAATAAATGGATAAGATGCTGACGTGAAGATCACTCGATGTTGTAAATGGTCGATACAGGAATCACGTTCAATTTGTATCCTACATGTGAAGAGAACGGTATTTATGAACTAGATCATCAATTTTTAACATTACCTCCGAGAGCAATTTTTGCGGATTGGGAAAAATTGTACCTCTTTCATCCACGAGATATCAATGGTCGAAACGAGCATGCGAATTATTTAAAAATTTAACAAAAAAACCAGAATTACATGCGTATTTTATGGAAAAAGGAATATTGGAAAATACTTACCACATTTTTTTACTTGTACCAGTAAACATACAGGCACTAGATCTCCATATATATATCGCTCTATGTGCTCGATGTAGCTGTGAGGGACGTCGCAGGTTTCACCTATCTACATGCACAAAACGATCCACGTTGTAAAGCCGATACATAAAAGTTTATTTTTCTGCCTATTATAAAATGGTGAATTTTTATCAATAAATATTTGTCATTAATTAATATATTTATAAAATATAAAAAAGTGATTTAATTAAATTATTCATATTAATAATTTAAATGAAGATTATGTTAACTTATAATAAATAATTTTATTAAAAAATTTAGTCATTATTTTTATAAGAGAAAAAACTGTATTACGATGGTACAACCTGTAAATAAAATATTACGCAATAAAAGAAATAAAAATATATGGAGTACATTTTAAAAATTTATTTTATCATTAAAAACACATTGATGATAAAAAGGCTATGCTGGCTACATATTATTTATCAATTGGGGTTTTACAAAATATTCTTAATGCAAATTCACAGACGCAACTTTAACAATTTCAATCACGTCGTTGCTAGGTAATGTATATGATATCGAGTATCCTTCATTCCCACATAGTAAAACGATCTCGTCGTCTTATATTGTAACGCAAAATACAGCGCTTTATGATCTTTTTTTATCGATTATGTTGTCAGTTCTCGATATATAAACATCTTACAAAGTCTTTTGCATTCAGTTCCTTTAAGTTATTAGACACTCTGTAGCAAATCGATCCTCGACACACCATTTATCGCATATTACACAAATTTGTCATTGAAAATAACCTTTTAATAATACAGAAACAGGCAATATTAGTATTATGTTTTAATAAATTCACGGTTCTCAACATATGCTTATGCTACGGTCATTTAATTATTTTTTTAATGTAAAATTCGATTCTGTATAACTTTCTATGCCTGTGCTAACTCTACTAATGATTGTTTATATTGGGACTCTCTAACTTTGCATATTGGTACGCGACAATGAGTATCTAGCTACAGCATTCTTCATCGCCATATCGTCGAAGAAATCCGATAGTTCACTATAAAAATACAAACGTTTGTTAAAGTTAAGTTTTGGAAACCATATGGGCACGATTATCTATTGTGAAAGAAACGTCTTTTTTTAATGTAACGAACCGAGGTAGTTTTTCTTCAGTGCGCAATACAACCGTGAAGGCAAGTTTTTCGAATAACGCAATTTATTTGTTGCCGTATTCACGTTCTTATTATCGTTAGCCCCGCGATGTTTTTTAATTTAATCTTTATAAGTTCGAAAATTATTTTTAGTGTATTTTATAATCCAATCGAATCCTTTGATTTTGATGTATCAAAGGTTTCTCCGCTTGCCGATTTTATATGCATTCCGTAAAATTTGGCCCCCTGAAACAAAAGTTTCTATAGCCGCGTTTCACCGTAGCACTCAAGTTCGTTCGTCATTTGACCTAACAAAGGCCCTGTCGGTATTCGGTATTCCTTCGCTCACCATCATTACGACTGAGGTATATGATAGAATCTGTATCATAATACAACACTTTCCTCGTCCCCAAATATGCAAATATTTGTATAATTCTATCCTTGCGCTTTTAGTGCGTAGTATGGCTGCCATGACTACGTTGGTAGTTTCGCATTTAGCTAAACTTTCTGCTGATTTCCACTATATATACGGTTACCTTCCATACGTGACGGGAACAAACAATAGAATTACTTTTTCCGGATCTCGTCAGTCAGTTTAAAAACTCTTGAAAAGTCCGAACTATAGAAGTTTAGGAGGCAGGTTGTCTCGCTGACCAAACTTTCCCAAAAATGAATTGAGGCATAACTTTGCGACCAGATCATACCAATTGGTGATTATTTTTTATTTTTCATAATCCAAAGTTACCCCCTCTTCTTATTATGTTTGTTTTAAGAATAAATTTTACCTTCCTCTGTTTTTACATAATGGTAGGCCAATAACCACTCGATTCCTTGTTTTATTTTAAAAATGTAACAATATTATTCAGTAAATAGATCGCCAGGATTCTAGTCTCGGATTGTATTTTTGTTACTTGATATTGCCAAATAACGTGTATAAGCGTAACGGATACAGCGACACACGTCTATATAATTTATATTTTTTCGTTATTACATTCACACTATAATGGGTAACCACATTACCCGTACGTCCGCTCGTGTAATGCATCACGAGTGGATTGAGGTAACATTAGCTGGCCTTGGGGAAATTTTTTTAATATAATTTTTGATATTAGGATTCTTTTGCAAATTTTCATCGAAATTACATTTACACCTGTCTATAAGATTATACCCGTAAAGATTTTATTTGTATGAGACTTGGTACGCAGTTTTCTCGTACAATGTTGAGCAAACGTTTTTCCCACTATTCAATATATATTGTTTCTGTTTTCTTTGAAACAGCTTGGAGATCTGGCGAAAAACAACCCATGGTACGGAAACACAAAGTCCCTTTTCCATTTTCATCATCATTTTAAAAAAACCGTCAACACACATGCCTTCTACTCAAAGAATATTCTCGTGCTCTACCGAAAACAACAATTTCTTTTGAAAAGATTCTCCCCAATATACATATTCTACGCATTTTTGAGAATATTGTCCCCTCACCCATATCCAGACTGAGGTATTATTCCGATCTCGTTGGCATTTAAAAACTTTACGGAAAACTGGTGGGAACAAGCGGTCAGTGGTGATGCTCGCTGAACGGATCGACATTAGCAAATATCTAAAAATATTTTCTAAAGATGATACATGCTTGTACGTAAATATTTTACGTCCTGCACACAATATTCTATTCATCCTTTTTCACATCAAATTCTTCGTTAGTGCTACGCTTCATCCTACCATCGGAAAAATTGTATGCGTTCGTTAAACACTTATGCTGTATCGGGCGAATACGCAGAAAGTGGAGGGTATATCCCATATAATTTTGCGTTTCTTTGAAAAGTTGTATGAAATGAGGAAAATAGCCTTTTTCCCCTTCAGGAGACCAGAATGTTTCTTATGATAAAGTAGCTGATTTCATTTAACAATTAAACTACCAATGAATTTAAGTTAAACCTACTTGTAGTTTAATTATATTCCTACCGTTTATGTATTACAGCAGGAACAACTCTTTCATGATCAAAATATATTTTTAAAATAAATTGGACGTCAAACTTTAAGCGATTATACGCTATACAAATGAATGAAAATTTCTTTGATGTACAGACGAAAGCAAAATTTATAAATTCTTTAAACATTCATCCCACCTTAATGGTATCTTCTATTTTAAAAACTACACAACCTGCGCATATCTGTTCTCACTGACTTCATAACACTTATTTGTGTGATACATAAATTTAATATGACATCATATCTTTCGTATATTATTAGATTCCACAAATCGTTTCATCTTATATATCGCGTTTCAGAATCGTAAAAGATATAGCAATTTTCCGTGACTTTCTATTTTTTTTCTTTTATTAATATGGCATTAAACAAAATCGAATTTATATCATGAATAATTTTAAAAGTGTAGCTAATATTTTTCCCGCATTCGTGTATCTTCCACTTTGTTTTATCTAACGAAATTTTAAGCCCCGTTTGACAAATCTTTATACTATCACAAATTGATTTTTACGTCTATTTTTTTTTTCGTTTCCTTAAAGTGATCCCACCTTTTATGATTTTGTAGCGCACACCTTAGTCAAAATGCACTGCAATCATCATCAGAATTTTTGTTTTCCATGTTATTATTACTTTGTTTTGTGTTGGTGTTCCATTACACAGGGCTCCCAGACGTTATTCCACCTATGACTTAAAATTGCTTTTAATAAGCTACATTACGAGTTTACAGTAATACCCTTACGCGCTGATGCCCCAAGATTTAAGATTAAATCATAATGTTTACTAGTTTTATAATACAAATGTTTATAAAATATTTATAATAATTTATTATCTGCGCTACCGTCATAACCGGCAGAAACACCTGTTCTGAAGCGAAACATATTCGTAAACTTTTATTTATACATTTTGACGAAAAAGTAACGTTGAAACGCGCAATTTCCCATGTTACACATCCTTCATTTTCGGCCCAAATTTACTCTTTATGAAATTTTCCGAAGTAACTCATAATACTCTTAATTTTTACTATGTTATTTATTTTATATTTCTCCACGATTTTCTCCATTCTTTAACTACTATTTTGTTTTATAAAGAATTCCCCACATGCCTAACGCGCTTTGGTGCTTTAAGTATCAAAGTATTAAAATTTTTTAAATCCCATTTTCAACATTACTTAGAAAATTATACGTTTCAGACCGCCTCTATCAATCGGTATCTTAACATGCAGTATCCATTAATAAAGAAGTTTAGTTCCAGTTTAAATCTTTATTAACATTGAATTAAGCTACTAAATAAATTCCATGACTATCAAAATGCCAATCTAATGTGTCGAAAACTTAAATATGCATCTGGTTTATATTAGAGATGCTTCGACCTATTATAATTCCACTATAGTTTCACCACGCTTTGATTTAACATTAACTACAATTTTAACGCATAACACTCTCTCTTGACTGAATTATATTTCACGCACCGTGTGAAGGTTCATTTATTTTTAATTCTAAAAACGCGGAGTCGATATAAAATTACGTTTAACTATTGATGATTTATTAATTGAAAATTTTTGAGTACATTACCATGAGCAATTCTGTTCCTCTTCCTTCCTCTTCATCCCTCTTCTTCTCTTCGTTATTTCTTACTGCACCTACTTTACCCCTTTTACGCTTTATTATCATGAATAGTACTAATGATTTTGTTTCATAGAACCACTATTTTTACACCCTATTACCCTTTCTTCTTCACTTTTTGAGTTTTCTATTTCTTATTTTACTGCTGTTACTTACTTTGCTATTTGGACATACTGTTGGACTTACTGCTGTTGTTGTTGGTTTTACTGCTCCTGTTTACTGGACCTTTGCTGCTACTGTTGTTGTGACGACTGTTATTTGCATTTCTTTTATTTTAACACTGGATATTTTCCCAAAGCAAAAAAATAATTAAAATTTAATTTGTATATTAATTTTTACACTTTGCCAATTAAAATATTGAAATATAAAATCTAACTAAGCTTCTGGCTCTCCAAAACATTAAATAATCTTATATTTCGTCCGGATGTTGGGAGGATAAAATCTAGTTTGACTATAATATTTATTATAACCAGCCAATCATTTTACATCGACCTATATTACTTGTAATATATTTCGATGAGCAATGGACTATCGAAAAACCTTAGAAACGCAAGTCAATATATTATAACTATAATATTGTTTTGATTATTTTAATTACCTTTTTGTACAGACGTGGCAATCTTTTGTCTGTACTAATCATTCTTTTATACCCAGAAGTAGACAGCTCAAAGTCCATGACGTTCGGAAAGATCTTCAGTTTCCTTTGCTATTTGAACAATTACTTGTTTTTCTGTCTCCTCGTCTACTCGCTAAATTGAAAGTGATCGCTCAGCATCTTCTACAGTATTCAACAGACGTACCATGCAGCTGATAAGTGTGCACTACTTCTGCTTACCACCCGCTAAGTGTAAAATCTTTGACGTGATCTTGGTATATCTCGGATATGTACAAAATCTACTCACGAAAATAAAAAAGATTAGTATTTAATAATAATTAATATTTTATAAATACAATATTTTGCAAACACAATAAAAATTACTACTGGCTTCCACGGCATCACTAAGCACTAGATTTAAGTAAAACGGGTGCCTTTTTGGTTTATTGATCGGTAAGTCTAATATATGTGACCTCACAACAACTACGAATTTCACCTATGACGCAATGCAGGTCTACCTCATTGCTATCTCGGGTGGATTTGTGCTTTGCTGATCGAAAATTTTAGCTAATTCATCGGCCAATGTTGTGAACCTTCCATTATTTAAAGCAGTATCCCACCACTCTGTATTTACACACGCCGAAAATGTTCTTGGCCTCTACACAAGGTAACGCACACCGCTGCAAACGACACTTCGCAATTCTCCGTTTTTTCATCGTCGTTTCATCACGAGAATATCGTCGACAGAGTGATCGCTAGATGCCAATTTTATTTTTAAATTTTTAAAAATTTTCAATTTTTTGAAAAAAAGCTTCAACTGTCCTAGTATTAAGTTTGAGCTTTGAACGGATAATTTCTGGCATTCTTATACTTTCAACCTCGACCCTCTTTTCTAGTTTTCTAAAACATCTTCAAAAGATATGAAACCACCAAGCAAAAGTTAAAGTCATAAAGTATTGATTTAGCTTTAATTTTAAAAATATGGGATAAATATTTCGCTCACGCAATAAGACAGTGCACCAATATTACACGATCAATAAATTTTAATTTTCGATCCAGCTTCTTTTTTACCATTACTCGAATGCGAGATAAAAATATACTTAAACTAGATAACAGAATATTTAACAGAACATTCTATCGCTCCCGCCTTGTGCTTTCGATGTAACCACCATCTCCCATAGGGACCAGACACATAGTTTTTCTGATGCCTCAACAGTCAGCAACCATGATCAGTCTAAGAATTATGCTAGCGTTTACTGATACTTACTTGATTTCTAGAATAATGGAATACTGATTTGTTTCGGGTTTTGCCGGCCAATTTGAACGATGTGTGTAAAATTTTCAAGCAAAACCTAGTGGCTGCCATTTAAATGGATCAAGCTATACTCAAAAGAAAAATAAATTCGAGACTTCCCAGGAAGTAAAAAAAATATGCATGTCAAAATTATAATGACCGAAACTATAATGATAAGCGCCGAAAAACAGTTTCTAAACGTTGCTTTCCTAAACACTATCCGCTCAACCACTCAGCCTAAAGGATAAACGGTTGAGTTGCATTACAATCAAGAAAAAAATCTAAATGCCAACGATACAATTAGAAATAACTAAAGCATTGAATGTATTGGTTTTGAATTCGGCCAAACAATCAAATTACAAAATTATTTTCTAGAACATTTCGTAATATTTGAACCTGAATTCTCTCAACCGAAATTCCCAGCTCGACGAAATAGATTTAAAATTCTCACATTTTACGGAAAAATCAATTATTTTGATAAAAAAGTAACGATGAGGATGATGCAGAAAATACGTGCAAGAAAAGAAAAAATGATTCAACAGCCATAATTATGCAGAAGAGCATTTTACGGATTGGAGACGCTACTGTGTCATCGACGAAACGAGTTAATCGGATTCAACTTGTTTAAGCAACAAGTTTGACTGTAAGATTGCTTCTAAGAATTAATAGTTTTAGTTAGTGATTCAGACTTAGCAAAAAAACGACGATCTCATTAATAAAAAATATATGTTAACAAGGAATATGTAGCTCAAATTAAGATATTGTAAAAAGCAAATTCGATGCTTCTACACACAATGTTTTTCTAGAATTTTATTTTGATATTTATTTTATTTTGCATTAGCTGGCTTGTTACTCAATTATTTTACGATGAACTTACCGAAATCAATTCTAACGAATTTTTAGTTGAATCTCAAATAATGCAAAAAGACTTGGTCTTATTTTAAATAAAAAAATCACTCTACCAGACACTTTCATTTTTTTATCACCTTATCGTACCGTAAAAAAATATGAAAAGAAACTTTTCTCTCAACTTAATTTTAACTTTTCATTTCTTATCTCACTTTTCAAATTACATCTTTTAAAAAGAAACCGAAAATTTAGTCATCCTTCTCTTGTTAATTATCTTTTGCATGCCTATAAATTAATATATTAAAATTTTACAATTTCAAATATGTTTATCACATCATAAATTATTTTCCAGTGACCAAAACTCTCTAATTATATCTATCGCTTTTACTACCTCTGTATTCGTAGAAAATAAAAGCTTAGTTTACTGAAGCTGTTAGTACTACTTTCTTATGGGAATAGAGAAAAACATATGCGTTAAAAACTAAAATAGTCGTTCACCATACTTTAAGTTTCTCAAAAAATATTTACTTTAAAATATGTGTAAATAAAAAACATATAAGATTCACCAAAGTCGTATGACTCGAAACTTATATACTTGCATCGATCGTTTATAATAATTTTATAAAATAAAGGTATCAAACTAATATATTCTACTAGTTTCTACCCTTCCATCATTTTTTTTCTCTAAAGTTAATATTTATTCTTATAATAAAATTACTTTCTTCAATTTTTACTTATTTCTAAATATAGTTTTTAATAATTGATAATGTTGATATATGTATTTATTACTGACTAACATTTTATTATTAAAAATTCTCTACCATCTAAAAAGAATATGGTGTAAATGAATCGATATTAGAATATATTTTTTTAATAATCAATTATAAGTATTTTTATAACATTAGTTGTAACACATACACCATCTAAGCATAGATGCATGTTGGAAGTCGATATAAAGAGCCGTAATACCATGGGTAATAGACGTCATGAGCAGTTCTATAGGCATAGTCTCGGTAGGCTTCGGCACCTACACGTACGCTGGCTTTCCGACTTGAGAACGATGAGAGATGGAGCGGGTAAGCTGATGCGTGAGCGAATGTAATTGTCGTGCAGCATAACGCGAGTCGAATATAAACATCCCGAGTTTTTAGATACGGATGCACCCACACTAGGTGTAGCGTTCGGCGCCTAACAGAGGGCGCATTCTAGTTTCTAGCGCTACTTATACAACCAAATATCCATTCGTCTGTTGTTGTATAACGTTATACGTTAATACTGCTGATTACACAAGCTTACACAGTTCGTAAAAGCTTATACGCCTATACACACATCACTTGTACAATGTACCGTTGATTGTAGTTGTTTCTCTTTGCTTTTTTCCACTTTACTGTAAGATCTGCTTTTAATTCGTAAATATATTAATACGGAAAAATATTAAAAATTCGGTAAATATATAATAAAAATACTTAAATCGGTAAATATATCGAAAATATTAAAACTGTTTTTTTTTTTAAATATTATAAAATTATACCAAGTAACTAACTCTAAAAAAAATCAATACCTTCTTTGCTAGTTCTTAAAATTCAATTTTATTAATTTTTCAATAATTTGTTCAATGATTGAATGTCACTGGTTTTCATTATTTTATTTTTTCATTTATTATTTATTTACCATTAACATTATATTTTTTACTAAATTGCATTTCGGCATTATCAGGAAGCGAGATAAGGCCGACCGATAAGGCGCCGCCTCAGGCCGACCGATCTGTCATACGCGCACCTAGCTCGGAATACTCAGCCGCGGGCGGAATACTGATAACCTGTGACGTCATATGTGTCATAAAAGCTTTGTATTTTCTACTGGAAACATTTTGCGAGCGATAACTTGAAGTAATGCACCGAGAGAAAATTGGCGCCAATAAGTATATAGTCTACGCCTCAAAAGTTTCAGTGGAAATATATCTGCTTTAATAACGGCGCCATCTGCTCTATGGAGGTTTGTGCCTATCCAAAAATAGTTTGTTTACATGTTTTTAGCAACCTCCACTCAGTGATGGATTTCGAAGATACGGACCACTGATATCCAAACAGCCAAGCTTAGTACTCATGGTGAATAACATATTCGGCTGACTCCTAATTCACGGTATGCTCTAAGTTGGCTGATGATATCCTAATATATAGACAGATACATAAATGTATAAGCATCCTCGAAATCCATCCTTTCTTACTCGAAAGCCTGAAGCTCAGCGCTGCTTCTTTTTACTGCCAACTATGGTAACATTCTTCGTAATTATCGTCATAGCCTCTTTTTTGGATGGCATCATTTACATCACGTTCATTCTATATCCAAAATCCCTTTTCCATTTGCTAACGTATTTTGCTACGTGGAATCTTTTAGTTTCTTTCTTTTCTTTTTTGCGAGATGATGGTATAAATAAACTGTGTTAAACTTTTCTCATTAATTTTTAACTTAAAATTTAATTATTTTAAAAACCGCTAAGCAGATAGGATGTCATGATTTTACGCCATAAATTTCAATGTATGGTGTAGTCCAGTGCGTAATTCTTTCTAGCTTTCTCTTTTCAGTACCAGTTCAACTCTCGCTACGGTCACTTTTTTAATTTTTTTACCTATTTATATTTTTATTGCTTTTTTTATTCCTATTTTCACTAATTTAAAATC
Source organism: Anastatus disparis (assembly GCA_017163975.1). NCBI lineage: Eukaryota > Metazoa > Arthropoda > Insecta > Hymenoptera > Eupelmidae > Anastatus > Anastatus disparis. Next base: position 1,845,332 of record JAFFSR010000356.1, read on the forward strand.
TATTGTTACAAGTTTTAAAAATATAAGTTTTATTATTATTTTTAAACAAATTATTTCATATAGAAAATAATTTAAAATATTAATAAAATAAATAACAGTGATATCTACAATACTTTAGTTCAATTTTATCTTTATAAACATATTTCAATATGGCAATATATATTAACAGAAATAAAACCTCAGTTTTATCACGAAGTTAGACAGCATGAGAAGCGTACTTCACAAGGTTAAATTTTTCGTCCGGTACCGCTGGAGTAAAACATTAATAGTGTTTGTATATCAATACATATGGAAAATTTGATATATATAGATATAAAAAACATGTGGATCTAGTAAGGCCCTCAGTACTGGGTAATCATTTTGGCAGAAATTTTCCGATTACCTTACAAGCGTCTATATTTGTTTGGTTTTGGCTATTTTGAGTTGTATCATTGAAAATCTTATAAACCAATTGTTATGCAATATAACTATACTGGTTTATAAAATAAATATCGCTAAGGTTTATCATATCATTATTTATAATACTGTTTGAGAATAAATAATGAGTTAAAAATTTTCACGAAATTGATGTTTGTGGAAAATTTAGTTTTAGTGTCATAAAGTAAATGATAAAATTTAAAAATAATGAGGTAGAATGAAAAAAAATATGAAACAGTGTAATGGTGTTGATTCTAGCTGAGAGCTGAAATCCTGCACCCCAAAGAAAAGAATCATGATGCAATTTAAGACTCAATGCCACTTAAAACATCTTGATAAAATCTTGCACATATTACTTTTAAATGCTTTTTCTAAACTTTTCCTGGAACTATATCCGATTTTTAAGTAGAGATCATTTTGATTTTAAAGAACAACTCCCACATTTTTGTTTCATCTGATGTTTTTTCAAGTCATACTAAGTTTACTTAATTATCAAATGATTCTCGTATTAAAATTTGAATATTTATTTACTCAAAAGACCAAAGTATTTTCCTTTCCGGGATCTTAATAAATCATTGTTTAAAATACATATTTATCTGGAACTGGTGGATTTCATTTGAATCACTATTGCACCTAAGTGAATATAAAACCAACTTGAATCTGAATTTAAGAATAAAACGATAGCGTCATTACGGTTCTCCACAATGAGGTTTGTCTTCTGAACTTCTGATATCATAAGCCAATAAAAAAATCAAAGGTTTGTTTCATCACCAAATCTTAAAAAGATTGATCAACTGTTTCAAAAGTGGGGCATCTGGTTTAATGGACATTTATCTCAAATAATGATTGTGTTTTTGAATTGTTTTGTTTTCCGCAGAATTTGATTTTGAAGATTGGCAAGTTAGTAAAATCCAAATATTTAATTATAAATAAATGTTGCATACTGGTTTTTCATCATTTAATGAATTACGTTATACTTGTCCAAGTTACACATAATAGCTATGGAAAGATGACAAACAAGTCGCAAATGCAATAATAATCTTTTCATCCACCCTATCCACCTGATAAAAATGAGATTTTTCAGCCTGTCGCCAACTTTTATATATGAATAACATTGCCTTGCTATCATTAGTGAATTTTATTTGACATTTCAGACTCACATAATGATATTATTATTTGGGATTTGCACTTGTTTGATTATTACTTCTTCTATAAATAAAGGATGTTAGGTAAATAAAAAAAAGTCTAATAAAAATCCATTGATTCAAATTATTTTTTAATAATGATTCTAAATGCTGGGATTCACTATATTTTTTTGTAACAGGTGCTGAACCACCTTTATATTTTCATAAAAATCCTGTGCATTTCTCGATTTTTGAAAACGCAAATGCATGTAAAGTGATCCATGCAGATGATATAAAATCTTGTTAAAGGATGCTCCTTCCAATATTCATACCATTCTTCATCTTGGTAATTAACGTTTCCCATTTAAATGCCCAATGTTGAATCTAATTGCTTATAATTCAAAATTAATATGCAGCTTCTAAAAGATGCAGCTCTTCATACAAATAGCGATAATCTTCAATAAAAATTAATGTTCATTTCTTTTAAACTTACTGAACTAGAGAGAAACACACTGAGATCGATGATTGTTTCAATCTTCGCATGTTTTGATGATAAAACAGGAAAAAGCTAAAGCTATAGTCAGTTAATTATTTAGTTAGTGGTGCACAAAGTTAGGTTCAGTAAAACATTTGATTTTAACGAGAAGTCTATTTGATGAGCGCCACGCTTTGAAACCTTTGTTGAGCAGCTCAATCCCTTCGAAATATAAAAATAGCATACGCATTATTATTTTTTCCAGTAGATGTAACCAAATAAGATTTGGGACCTGGCCCTTGCTTAAAATGACAATAATAATGTGCTTAAAATGAGTCCTAACTTGACATGCCTAAATCTCGTAATGAATAATATTTTTACATGCGCTAAAATTTATTGTTTTGGAAGATCTGAGTTTAGTTTCAACCAAAAACAAGCCAAGCTTTTAGCTGTCACCCAATGAATCATAAAAAAGCTGGCAAATTATTAATCTTGAAGATTTTCAATTTGTTGTAACTATGTAAATATTATGGTCAGACAGAATTTTAGTTTTTTTCATGAGCCTTGTTTTGTCGAAAATTTTATCTGAAAGTTGGTTAAAATGTCCAGATCTGGGAAAGAGATTTTTCAGTTTAGTTATTTTGGTTATTTTAATATTTTTTCTTTCTAATTTAAATTCAGTATATATTTTTAAAAATGAGAAAATCGGGTACTTCTACATGGTTTGGTAAGATACTTGTAAATCGCATTCCGAAACCAAACTGGTATTCTGAAAGTCGTTTTAAAGTTTATTTTAATCTTTTAAAATAATATATAGTGAATATAAAAATAGTTATTTTTCCTTGTGTTAGAGTGCACACATTGACCTCACTTCAGCTTGGCTATTTAATAATGTTTAAAACAAAATTATGTCTCACCCTGTATTTGCTCTGCCTGGTGCTAAGACGCACACACAAAATTACATCAACTGAAAGATTTGATTTTAAATTTTGACCTGTGGTGTCGGTTAGAAGCACTTAATGTTAGTGAATCATATGGGTATTAAAATTTGGCAAATTTTTTTTATGATTTCTTTAATTATTTAATCAGGGAAACATTATATTAATATCATAACTTTAGTTTTTCCAAGAGTTTTATTTATCTGAAATTTATCCATAGTGCTTTGATAAAAAAAGTTATATCCAGATCCTGAGCCACACTCTAGCAAGTATTGGTTTTTTTTTTCTTTATTCCAATTTTCAGTTCACCTGTCTTATGTTAAAATTTTAACTGAATAGTGTTAATGTGTGTTTAAAATTCTTCTATCTAATCAAAAATATGTTATTAATAATGTTTCTGCATTTTTTGCTGCATCAGCTTTCCTTAAAAAGAATATTTGTTGATTTTCTCAATAATGTTTGGATGCCTTATAAAGAAATGATATGTGCATGATATTCATCAATCTGCACTGTTTTGGGTAAAATATAAAATAGTCGTGTATTAAATTAGTTTTTGATCAATTGTCCACATCTTAATATTTTCATCGATTAATGCTTGGAAAGACCTTTATTTTTCATTGCAATTCACTTATTTGGATATTTCAATTAAAATAAATTCATGACCTTATACTAATGATTAAATAAATGATTAATGTATTTAACAGCAAGTGAACAAACTTGTATTGTTTGCAAAATAAATTAATTATAAATATGATTATGATGAAACACAAATCAATATCTGCATTCTTCATAATTATTGAAAATACCTTCGATGCCATTTATTTTAAGTGTTTGGTGATAAATGGATATCCACGATTTTAAATTGTTGTTGTATGACAATTTTTTGGTGCTCTGTATTTGTTTCTGGATTTTATCCACATATGATAATTAAGATTCTGCATAATTGATGCTGATCATATCATAAATCGATTGAATTAATGATTTTCTGAGAATGATAAAAATATTCTCGATTGGCACTTTCGCAAATTGGTTATTTGTCAACTTTTTTCTAAATATCAAATTCTATCATTTATCCAGATAATGAACATGATATATGGGTGTGCATCTTCATCCTAAACTCAATTTTACAAATATACAATCATTTCTCTAATATTTCTTGTCACTTAAGATTAATCTGCTCAACTTTTAATAAAATGATTATTATAATGATCTCACTGAATTGATGTATTTCATAAATTTCAAGTTTCTTTTAGTTATTTTTAATGTGTTTATATGATCTAATATGGTAAAGTTCATTTTTACTCGTAATATATCATAAGTGTCACTGATTTAATGGCAATTTGTTTGAAAACTGGACTTCAGAAAGTTTGATTTGCAATATCATCATTTTTCCGAATTTTTGAGAATCAATGATTTAAGGTGTAAATATTCCATGAACATCTATAATAAACACTTTTAATAAAGCTTAAGTGCCAAAGAATATAATCTGAGGTTCTAAATTTTTTCACCTATCAATGGTTTAACTTGGTTTGATAATTTTTCCATTTTCTTAAGAATTTAATTTTACGTATGTAATATCTATTATAATTTTTTTATGAAAAATAATTACTTTTGAATAGCTTTGTTAAGGAAATATAATCTGAGGTTCAAACTTTTCGCAACAAAAATCATTAGCAATAAACTAGTTTATTAATTTTCCAAATCAGGAAAATTTGATTTAATTATTTAAATATAACAACAGAGAAGCCGCACTTGATCGATTTTGTTTAAACTTCCCCGATAAGCTCAGACGATAAAATATAGTTAAAGATAGTCATAATGACACCATTTTGTCACTTTTGTTAACTCCAGTACCGCATGTGTTGCTAGATTTTTAAACATATATAAAGCCTTTAAATGAGAGCACAGCTTCTGAAACCTCAAATAAAGCTTGTCAAATCTTTCTAAAACAGAAGTACTGAAAAGGTCAAGCTGGTAGTCATTTGATTAAAGAATTATGATAAGGAAAATTTAGAAATTTTAAAGTGATTTCTTTAATGTCTGTAATTTAGGAAATGATGGAGTATTGCTGACTTATAACTTTAGCTTTTTCCATGAGCTTATCATTCCTGAAACTTGATCCTAAGTTGGATAAAATCCAATGATTCTGAGGTGTCATACCTTAGGTGTGTCTATTTTGAAAATGGAAATATTATATTTTCTGATTTGAGTTTCTTCTATTTAAAATCACCCAAACCACTATTTAAGGAATAATTGATATGTCATAGACCTAAGGTCAAGGGTTTATTATATGCTAATGGCTTTCTCTGCAGTGGACAGAGTGGAAATTGATAAATATCATGTCTTAATAGAGATGATCATTCTTCCAATATATATAATTGTAAATCATTTTAGATAGATTTATATTCTATTTTTCATCTAAAATATTATTTGTACATGAGATGAGAAAGGCAGTTCTTTAATACAATATTTTTAAAGGCTTATTAGAGTTTTCATTTTATACTATTTAATAGGTTTAGTATATGTTAACATTTTTACCAGATATCAATGCTTGAATGGTGTTAAATTGAGATGAATCGATTCTGCTTGAATTGTTACTTATTATCGCAAATATATATCATCCATATTATGTGTTCATTTCTTAAGGAATTGTAATATATGGTAAATCTTCATAATGTTGGTAATACCTGCAAACAAATTAAAAAAAAAATACATTTTCGTAAAACTAATTTTCTGAATGTTTGACGTATTATAATGAAAGAAAAAATCGTGTTACTCACTTTTTTTTTAGTCTTTAACAAACATCAAAGACAGATTCGCGAGTAAATTAGTACAGAAATCATTTTCAATAAATTTAAAAATTGCAGACACATGTATCAAATTATTTTTAAATGTTGATATATTGTAAATGAAAATAAAAGAAAAATTATTTACTTCACTTTTGAAGATAGCTTTTTTAATATAAGACATTTTAAATATAATCTGTATTATTATCACACCCAGGTATAATATTTTACTCATCTCAGATCAGTTTTTAAGTATTTTAGTTATAATAATTTGCTTTCCATTGAGTTTTTCATTTTTACATGTTTCCATGTTGGTAGTATTTAAATACGCAATTTTACATTAATAATTACAAAATTTTTGTAATAAATAAAATATGCCAGAAATAGCAATTTTTTAAAAAATTTACTTTTATGACTGGTATTTAAATTTATGATATTAGTTACCCAATGGCTTTTAGACTTATCATAAATCATAAGTGAGTGGAATATCAATTTATTTTTTGCTAAAATTGTCAATCTTAGGGTATGAAATTTTGACATAGATTTGTGTAGTTTATGTTTTCGAATAAAAATACTTATATTCCTTTTAACCAAATATTTTAGTTTATTTAATAAACATTAAATCTAAAAATTTTAAATTTAAAATCTGTGGAATAGATGATTCAACCAACGTTCTAGGTGTAAGTTTATTAAAAATACATACTAAAACTGAGCTTTTAAAGTTTAAACTCTTAGAATTTAAACATTGATAGAAACTAGGTAAACGACTTGGAAATTCTAATAGCCGGGAAAATTCAATGATTTCCAGAATACTCGAAATAATACTTCAAAGCAAATTTAAAGATTACATTGAGTATTAAAATAGTAAATTACAAAGTTCACAACAGATATAAGATGAATCAAAGCTTAGGTTTCTATATTAGTGGATAAAAAACCACTTTCAAAAGTGACTCAGCTTTAAGTATACTTCAAACGAACAAAAGAACTTTATCTACACTAGTAATGCTCCTTATAAAAAATTTCTTTGTGATTCTAAATAATACTTTGATGTAGCTTCAAAATGTCACCGCTGAATAGCTTTTTTACAGCATCGTATTTTCCAGAAAAAGAAAAATATGTAAATTCTTGGTAACATTTTTAATAACCTTTCAGAAAGTACTTTTGTTAACAGGCACACACCCATGCTCTTGATTTTCCAAAAGTATGTGTATAGATAAAGCTTTGTGTGAAATTCAAATCAAAAAAAGCAGTATCATTTTTTTATAGTGGTAATTTATCATTTTACATGGCCTGGGCAACATTTAAATTTCAAAACCCCCTTCCCCATCCGCCATAAAAATGACACGTCTAATTATCATTAAAAATATAACAAAATTAGTTTCTAATAACTCAATAAATCAGTGAACATTTGCTAACAAGATGTAAGACCTCATATTTAGAGAAATGACGCAGTAACATGATTTTTAAAAGTATGAAAGAATTACCCATATACATTAAGGTAAAATTTTTACACATATTCTAATAACTTGTGGTCCTTTACCCGGCAAATGTATCAAAATTAACACTAAATTTATAACGTTAAAGCATGTATTGTAAGTAACCAACATTTCGTCGAAATCAATTATTTTCCCAGTTAATTCAGTTGGGTGTTAAACACTTTAATTGTTCTGGCAGAGGATTTTCAACAATTTGTACTTCAATCTTCATGACACATTTGGGAAAATCGTTACTTTTAGTATATTCGAAAGCAAAATCTTCCGCACGCCAGATAAAACATAAGTGCATTATTATGAACTAATGTAATTTTTCGAGGCATTTGCATCAAAATATATATTTAAGGTATTTCAGTTAATATTTTTTTATTTGACTCTTAATTTTTTTTTTCACTTTGCCCTTTATTGTTTTATCAGTAACTTTGTTCAATACAATATTATGATTGTTATTATAATTATTATTATTGTAATTTCATTATACTCAAGCTTGGTTCCTTAATTTTTAATTGTTTACACTTAATAAATAATGTTTTAAACTGATAAGAACAGTATTTATGTTTTCGCTTTTTTTCATCTATTGGCTTATTTTATTGTATCATTATTAATATGTTTTATTGTCACTACATTTACCCATCACAATCTCGTTTAAACATCTTTGACGTGTTTTCTCACTATTTTTATTTTATTTTATTATTTATTGAGTGTTGGACTGCGGACTTTTTATTTTGTAAATATTTTTCATTATTCATTATATTGTTTATTAATACTTTCTATGAGTTCTTTTGCGTAATTTCTTTTCATGCAATCAATTATTAGTATCTTATTTTTAAATGATCTTTATTTTTTTGCTATCTCAATATTTCAATTTTTCATATTTATTGTTATTTTTCCTCATGAAGGGCTTTTCATGCGGGCTTCATTTTGTACTGTGTTTGTTCCATTTTTATCAGTACTCTTATCTTTGATTCATTTCGTTATTTTCGTATTTTTACCTCTTTCATATTTAGTTTAATGTTTTTTACCTTTATATAAATCTTCTTCATGCGGAGTTTCATTCACACGTATTGTAACAACTGAACACAATCATTTTTTTCGAATCAATTTCGTTATCTTAGTAGCCTTCTAACTTCACTTATATTTATTTGAATTTTTCTTCGATTTTCATATGGTTTTTTTCATGCAAAAAGGTTTCGCACGTGTATTCGTTCCGTTCTGTTATATCATTGTTTTTAAATTTTACCTTGAAGAGTCTAGTATTAATTTTTCTTCCTTATTATTTTGTTTGTTTTTTAAATTTTATATGTTTCGCTTCGCGCAAAGTCTTACTTCACGCATTTCAAAAACCAGTCTCCAGTCAGCACACATTCCTCCTTTGAATCATTTGATATCTTAGTATTTCAATTTCATTTATTATTTATTTGTTAATCTTTCATCTTCATAGTGTTTTTCTTACGAAGTTTCAAAACTGCTCCAGTTCTAATTTATCATTACTTTTTTCCTTGTACCCTGTAATAATGTCTTTTCAAATCTTATATTTATGATTGTTCGTAATCATTTCAACGGGATGTTTTTTTAAGCAATTATTTCGCTTTATTTCATCAATATTTTTAATTTTATAAACTTCAAACAAAATATATTTATTTGTCTGCACTGGTTATATTAATAATACAAAACATTTTGACTTGCCATTTCATGAGCTAATCGAAAACAGATATCCAACCGATAA